>WOXC01005453.1:0-722002 GCA_011680675.1 Gymnobelideus leadbeateri
GGCTTGGATGAGCTGTTTCTACTCCGCCATCAGCTTGTTAAATTTCTTAAGAGAGAAATGGAAAAATTAAGAAAATAATGGCAGAATCTAAAAAATGTAAACCATATGGTAAAACTTTATAAGTGGTATAAAGTACAGCTGTTATGAATTGCTGTAAACAAATAATTTTTTTATTTTATACACTTATTGATCATTACATGATACATGAGATTTTGCGAAAGATCACTTATATACTAACATTTTTATTTATATTTCTTTGGGGTGTTGTTTGGACCATATTTTGCATACTCCACGAACAGAAATTGACATAATTAGGTGAGTCTCTTTGTGGTCAAAGACTTATATAATTGTAATAATCAAATTTTTATGATAGCAAGATTAGTGTAAAATGAACCATAGAAGAGGAAAGTAATAAAAATCAGGAAGTAATTACAAAATTAATCTAATGCATTGTTAAGGGAAAGAATATAACAACTTTCTATTTGAAATGAGCTAAAATAAAGGAATAAAAGCCAATCAGGAAGGTGTAATATAAAGATAGAAGGATTATTTCTCTTTAATATAAAGCATGATTAAGCATTAAAAGTTCCAGACACTTTTGTCTGATGAAAGTCTTTTGTTTGTCTCTTTATGTGGTCTTTCTTAAACTCATTATTCTATTGTGAGAAAGTAGGTTATTTCTATAATTTAATTTCTTTTCTTCTCAAGAAAGACTTAACTTAATTAAAGTCTTTTCTTTGTTTGATGAAGTGCATTAGGTTTGTACATGAAACCTCCAGCATTTTATTTTATTTTTTCCTTCTTTTTCTGGGCTATTGAAAACTGTTGTGTTCTGCACAGCAGTGTTCTCTATTGCATAACAGCTACTGCAGCTCACTTTATAAACTTCTTTAATAGGCTGGACAAAATTCCCCTTGGGGTTTTGCAAATTTAGGTCAGTAGTATAAAAACACCAGTCCAATTTGTGTATTTAAACTGACTTGTTACAGTCAATCAGCAGTAACAAGCCACTGGGTATTTCTCTCTCTATGGAACATCCTTTTGCATTGTTCCTTTGGTTTCTTGAAGAACCTTTGTTCCATCAATTAAAGGGTTAAATGTTCAGACAAGAAAGGGATTTGTTGTTTTTTTTTTAAGTCATGTTTGGTTTTCCTTTATCAAAAATGATCTTTAGATTGCCCCGTAAAGGAAAATAGAACCTTCAGCAATATACCTTGGGAAGATTTACAAACTGAGGCACGTGGCTAGACTTTTTGAAATGTTAAAAGGAGCTTTGCAAGAAAACTTCAAGGACTTCAGAAAAATTGGTTATTGGCCTTACTATTTAAAGGTTACTTTCTCTTTTCAAGGTTAGCCTTTCTTGGAAATAGATATAACAGGCAGGGAAGATATCTCAGAAATGCATATTTAGAGACATCTGGAGAAATTAATATTGAACACTTCTCAGTGGTTGTTAATCTTAGTTCCCCAGCTGACAAAGATTTGTACAACTTTTCCTTCCCATCACAAAAAACATTCCCGCTCTTCTGGAAGCACACAATAAGACTAACTTTCCTTGTGTAATCAATTAAAGGTATAAAACAGGTGTGAACAATTCCTAGCTGCCTCTCAAATTACTCAAAGGTATTAACTAAATATGAACAACCTGCTTAATCACATTGAGAAAGGGTGAAGTGCTTCGACATTTGTGCTGAAATCAGATGATAAAAAGTGTTGGAATTGGTTGAAAGAATTAGATATACTTCTGGACTTAGTTATATATGAGAAGGAAATTCAAGCAACTTTATTTCAGGAGTCACTTTTCAGGAGAAAGACCCCTTGTAATCTACACAACAAGGCAGCCAGGGTGGATGGACAGAGAGTCCAGAGAGTTTTCCTTCTCCCTTCTCTCATTTCCTCAGTCATCATGTCATCACAGAGACTGTACTAGTAACACTGCATCCAGCTAGTACCTGAGAGAAGACAAACTAAGGATCTGAAGAAAGGGCAGCTACAGGACTTTATAAGCAGGAAACTTTGTACACCTCAGGGAGGAACTTAATGAGGACTCCACAGAGAGAGAAAAAGGTCTTCCACACAACTAGGACCTCTGAGTTACTCCTTTTCTACATGTATTCTCTAAGCTTGAGCTCAATTTCCTTTGGACTCTAAATACACTGGTGGGAGAATGTGTTCTAAACTTTATGGGAGTGTTTTGCACCAATTGTTCTTATTACACTATCTTAGTAAAAAAAAAAATCTAAATAATTCTGACTGGCTAGTTGATATCAACTAATAGCCACCAATAGGAGCTTGTGAGCAGCAGTATTAGAAAATCACTCTCAATACCTTAGGATTACCCCTAGGATCCCAAAGGGAGAAGTGGTCAGACACCATCAGGGATCCTGGCTTTCTAATTTGAGTGACAACTGGGAAGCAGCCCAGAGCCTGTCTTCTTGGATAAGTACTTGCGTTCTTGATCAAGTCAAAATAATATTTTTATTCATCTGAGATCTAAGGTATATAGTGTCACTACTAGGGCAGCTAGGTGACACATTGGATAAAGTTGAGGGCCTGAAGTCAGGAAGACTCATCTTCCTGAGGATGGGGTCTTTGTCTTATTTAAACTTTGCATCTTTTCATCCTTTGTCTCTATCTGCCATTCCTGAGGCAGCTGGGTATTGTAGTGGATAGAGCGCTAGACCTATAGATTGGAAGGCTTGAGCGTAATCCAGTTTCACATACTAGCTGTGTGACCCTGGGAACTTAACCTCCATTTGCCTTGGTTTCATCAGTTGTAAAATAGGGATAATAATCTCCCCTTGATTTAAGAAGATTGAATGAACTAAATACTTATTTCCTCAGTTCCTGGCACAATGATTTGTACATAGTAGGCATTTGATAAATATTTGGTTTGAATTCAATTGAATAGAATTTCACAAAGAGACAAATTATTTGTCAATTCAAATTTGAGTGACACAAACCAGAAAGGATAGCTAATATATTGTTTGACAGAATTGGCATCCAAAAAGATCTCCTTAGACAAGAAGGAATAGCAGGAGCTATCCCTGTGAAACTGAATAGGATAAAAAACAAAGTCATTTGAACCATTCATAATTAAAAGTCAGCTGAACAAATACTGCACTGAAAGACATATCTATAATGTGATTAATATAAAATGGAGTAAGGGGTTCTGGTAGATTGGAAGATTATCTGATTTTAAGATGCTAGAAGATTGGGAGGGATAATTTAGATACTGGATTATAGAGTGAGAATTCAACTTTATTTTTTCACAAGCTAGAACATGGGACTGAATCTAACAAGATGAAATTTAATAGGAACAAATGTCAATTCTTACACTTGGTTACAAAGAACGAACTTCACAAATGTGAGATGGGGAAGGCATGGTTACATAGCAATTCATATGCATAAATGTAGGGTGGGGTTTCAGGCACTGTAAAGTCAATATAAGTCATCCATGAGCTAGGGTGGTCAAACTGTTAATGCATTTTAGGCTACATTAAGAAAAGGATCCTATGCAGACTGTATTTTTTTTTTTTACTGATCAGACCACATTTGGAGTATTATATTTAATTCTGGGTGCCATATCTCATATGGTAAATTAATAGCACCTAGAGCAGCATTAAAGAGAAGTGCCTTGAAATGATGGAAAAGTTTGAAAAGGTTGAAGGAACTAGGGAGGCTAAGCTTGAAGAGAAGCTTCAGGAGAGTCATGGAAGCTGAGTTCAAGAATTTGAAGAGCTATCACATATAAGAGGCATTAGAATTGTTCTGTTTGGGGGCGGCTAGGTGGCGCAGTGAGTAAGAGTGCCGGCCTTGGAGTTGGGATGACCCGGGATCGAATCCGGCCTCAGAAAATGAGCACCCACGCATAAATAATGACTAGCCGTGTAACCTTGAGCAAGTTACTTAACCCCAATTGCTTAAAAAAAAAAAAAGAATTGTTCTGTTTGGCCCTAAAGGGAAGTTGCAAAGAGACAAATTAAGATGATATAAGAAAGAACTTCCCAACAGAACTAAAGTCAGCCCTGAATAATGAATAGGTTACTTTTGCCTTTCCTTTGTAGTGAACATGAAAATATTTAATTTTCTCTGGTCTTGGTGGTGTGGAAAATGTGTTGCCAAGGTCATTGGGAGTATGGGATCAGGAGTATGCAGGACTGTTTCTCCCTCCCTCCCTGCTACTGCTTGCTCCTAGCTATGTGGCCTCAGGCAAATCACAGGGTTTCATCATAGTTCACTTTCCTTGTTCAAATGGGGATAACACCTGCCATAGGACCATTACAAGAGCCAGTGAGAGTTTAAGGCTCTTCTTGAATGTAAGTATTTGAGTCAAGACCCAGATTCTTATATTCCAGACTGATTGTGTTGAAGTAAAACACTAAGAATGCCTGGTATGTCCAGAATTAGGACCAAGGTTTTTGTATAGTTAGATGGTCCTGATTTCTTCTGCAAATACATTTTAGACTCAGTGGGTGTCTGTTCTTCTTATACAATTCAGCACCTTTAAGGAGTTTCTGCCTTGTTCCCATGTTTAGTGAGTAACTAATTTCTTATTTATTTAGATGGGACCTAGTTCTACACAGGCTGCTTTGCTCTTTCTACCTCTCTTTCTTGGTTATGTTCAGTTCATTAGAAATATGCATTTCATCTGTTTTTAAAGTGAAATTGACAAGGAAAACATTTTCAGCCTGGGATTCCAGTGAATGGAATTCTCTCCTGCCAGACATTCTCTTGAGACAGAGCCATTCAAACCTGAACCAATAGCATAAGGCTCTTTTCTTTGCCTGACCTTTCTATAATCCATGCATGTGGGCCCTGGAAAGCTACTCCAAGGACCAGATTTCTCTCCAAAGACAGCTCCTCAAGTTCTGGCTGCCAGGAAAGGAATGTAGAAAAGGGACCTTCTCATGCATGGATACTTTCTTCATTGGTAGTATGGCAAATGGATTAGAAGTTGAAAGGTCAGTGGGGTGACACGAACTTATCTTGCTCAGAATGAGAGACCTGAGGTTTAATAAAAGTTTTCTCTGTCCAGCTTAGGGAAATTTTTATTTTACTTTAAAACTTAAATTTAGCTGTTTTGAAAGCAAGATGGAATGGGTCAGGAATTTTTAGAAAAACCACTGGAATTTTCCCATCTTGTATAAGCCCCTCCTGGTTAATCTGACACTTGTACTGTTTATCAAACTTGAACAATCCCACTTAGCCCTCTCTTACGAAAGCAGTAACCTTTTAAGCTGATAGGCACCCCTTTACCCCCAACTTATTCATGCTTTGGATTTTTGTCATCTTTCCATAGAAGCCTTTTAAAGGGCATTTATAAACAAACACAGTTTCCAGATGAGAAAACAGAGGCAGGAGAAAAGGGTTGCAGGATGCCTTGACTAAAGTCACTTAAGCAAATGATAGATTCAATTTGGGGCCAGTTGTGCCTCATAAGAGAGGGTCAGATTGTTATTTAATGGGCTTGAACTTCTCAAGTTCATAGATCTGGTATATCCAGAGGCTTCCTAATTGGGATGGACCTGCAGCCAATTTCTGGTACAATTGTGGACCTCTGCTTTGGATCTGTACCACTGGGACTGAAGGGTTTCAGTAGACCATCCTTCTTGTGTTCCACAGGGTATACTTCTCCCATCTCCTACCCCAAAGAAGGGGATATGATCAAGTTATCAGGAGATGGAATACAGGATCCCTGATTCAATCTCTTCTGTTCACCTCTCTAAATTCACGTTAACACATTTGCCATTCATTCTGAGTCCTTCATGGAAGTGAACTATAAATCGAACCCACTACATTTTGTTTTCAGGATAAGGAAATAGTAACCTTCCCTTAAGCCCATTTTCTTTTTAATGTTAGAAGGTCATACTTCTGTTCCTTATGAGGGGGGAATTGGGAAAAACATTTCACAAAAACTAAACTCGTTGGGATATGCCCGCTGTGTTGGCAGTTCCCTCGTATAATTAAATGTTGATGTTGATATTAATTTGGGCTTCTTATCTTCTAGAATTACTTCTCTCTCCCAACTCAGTCCCCCCAAAATATATTATTCCTCTTCATTCTTCAAATATATAGGATCCTGATTAAAATCAGATGAAAAACCTAATAGAATTCATTTAATTCATAATTAATTTTTATCAAATATCTATAATGCACAGGTAATTTGTAATTTACTGTGTATACACACATATATGATATTGAGCTTTAAAAAAGTAAGGGATGCTATCAATGCTGTTGACAGCTGGAGGAATGGTAGATTGAGATTTTTTATATTGAGCTAGTTTATATTTGGGTAGTTCACCTAAATGTATAGTTAGCTCTTTCCCTTCCTACTTGCATTTAATTTAAATTAAATTAAATTTAATTTAATCTTCCTTCCCTACCCTTCACCCACATCTTTTTGAAAAATAAAGTTTTATTGATCTCTTTTGTTTTAGTATAACTTACATTTACCTTCTACTCTTGTATTTAATAAGTGCCTCAGGATCCAGCACCTTATTATTGGGGAAATAGGCATATAGATATGAAAGACATATAAATGGAAGATGGGCATTTACAAATATTTTCAAATAAGTTCTCTTCTAGAGGACCTTTACAATGGATGGATATTAAATTTGGAACAGGGCTGTTAGTCTGCTATTATTAAATACAAACCTCCAAAAATCAAACTTTCTCTTTGGTAGACACTTAAATTTCCTGTGGTTCAACAGTTGTACAAATTATTCCCATATGTGGCACAGGAAATGGGGTGCTGGCCTTGGAGTTAAGAAGACCTGAATTTGAATCCTCACTTGACCCTAACTATATGAAAGTGGGTAAGTCACTTAGTCTCCTTCAGTTTCAGTTTCATTTGGGAAATGGAAATAATAATAATAATAGTAATAAACCTGTAAACCTACAGGTCTAATCTTTCTAACAAAGGATTAAATATGATTATATATACATATATAAAGCACTGTGCAAACCTTAAGATGTATATACATAAACTTATGATTTTTAATGAAAAATTAAAAATGGAAATGTGGATAATTAAATGACTTCAAAGCAGACTGAAGAAGGAAATAGGTTATAATGGTTCATCTGTTATAGTTTAGTATACAGTTAAGTTGTGAACTCAAGGACAGAGGTTGCATCTTTTTGCTTCTGTGACAGGCATACAATATGTGCACATTTAATGAAAAGATAAAAAGATAAAAGCACTCTATCCCCTTGAAACATTTCATTTCTTCATTCTCTCCAGGAAGTAGTGCTTCCTGAACATAAATTAGAAACATGGTGATATACTTGAGGATGGCCACATGATGGTTTTAAGGGAGCATTGGAGAGGGAGTGAGAAGACTTAGGCTCTGGTGCTGTGATCTATTGAAGTCATTTTGCTTGTCTGAAACTCATTTTTCTCATCTGTCAATTGAAGAAGTCCATTCCTATTCTAAAATACTATGATGCAGGGTGTTATCTTCACTCCGTAGTAAAACATTCCTCTCTTTTAAAGACATGACAACAGAAGGGACAGGAAGCTAAAGTCTTTATTCTATAAGCACCTGCCCAGCTTGTCTGACAGGTGGGTCAGTGGAATGAATTGTCTCTGTGTCTCTTTGCCAAGTGCTTAGTTCGATGCTGGCCCATCTGGCTTTTGTCAGTCTTTTGGCTGCTTTGTGTCTCCTTGACTTCTCTGATTTTCTTCAGGCAGCATTTCACTTGTTTGTTTTTTATCTTCTTAAAAGAAACAGTCAAGCAATGAGGGATAGTGTGTTTTGGGTCTTGGGTATGTGGATGTCAGTGTCCATTATGTATGTAGGCCAGAATTTGCTCAATCAGGAGGTCTGCCACCTTTGCTAAGGACTTGCAACCCTTGATGAGTGATGGGTTTATTTGGTAATTCTTGATAAGTGGGTTGTTTGAAACTTTGCAATGCAGGGAGTTATTTGTAATTCCTACTTGAAAGGATGTCTGTGAGTGATGACTAAGTAAGTGTCCAGATTAAAGGATCATTCCCAGTTGCTTAACATCCTGTCATATATCATCTGTGATTTTTGTTTTTATTGTTTTGATCTCAAAAATATCTAATTTTTTTTAAAATGAGAACTGGAAATTTGGAAATGGTGGAGCTATTTATATTCTGAGCAAACAGCTGACTAGCATCAGTGACAAACATCATAAACATGTTGTGCTAAAACCAAAGTCCTTTGCCCTCTATTTTAATTATTTGGAATTCATTGAACTTCAGGCACCCTCTATTCCATTTCCTACCAAGACTCAGGAATGGTGACATTTTAACTTGGCAAAATGAATTTGACTCTGCTGATTCACGGTCCTCTTAACTTCATCCAGGTTTCAGCAAAGCTAAGAATTAGAATTTGTTCATTTTGCAGGTGTCTGGTAGTTCTCCCACAAGATGATGCTAAATAAAGTAACTATAAACTAAAAAAGTTTCAGAGAACTTTCTTTTTTTTCCCCTTCTCCAGATAAATTTACTTACTAGCATTAAAGACCTCTTTGCAATCTGGCTCCTGACCTCCTCATTTTCACTATTCTTTCCAAAGTTAATAATGATTTTTAAAAATTGCCAAATCTAATGACCTTTTTTGCAGTCATCATCCTTCTTGAACTCCCAGTAGTTTCTGACAGTGCCAGTTACCCTCATCTCCTTTCTTTTCTTTTGTTTCTTTTTCTTTTTTGCTTTTTGCAGGGCAATTAGGGTTAAGTGACTTGCCCAAGGTCACATGGCTAGTAAGTGTTAAGTGTCTGAGGTCAGATTTGAACTCAGGTCCTTCTGACTATAGAGCCAGTACTCTATTCACTGTGCCACCTAGCCACCCCATGTCCTCTCTTTTCTCTAGGTTTCTGTGACAGTGCTCTTTCCTGGTTCTCCTTCTATTTTCTGACTGCTCCTTCTCCGTCTCCTTGGTTAGATCTTCATTCACATCATGCCTGCTAACTGTGGATGTCCCCCAAGGCTCTGTCCTGGGCCTTCTCTTCTCACTCTATCCTATTTCATTTAATGATCTTATCAGCTTTCATGAATTCTACTATCATATTATCTCCATGCAGATGACTCATATTTACTTGTCTAGCCCTAACTTTTTTCCCAACTCTAGCATCTTCAGTTGCCTTTTATAAATGTCATTCTAGGTGTCCTATGGACATAATGAACTCAGTATGTCCAAAACTGAACTTATTATCTTTCCTCTCAAACCCTCCTCTATTTCTAATTTCCCTATTATAGACAAGGGAACCATCATTTTCCCAGTCCCCTAGCCTCACAACCCTAGGTGTCATCTATGGCTTCTCTCTCTCTCTCTCTGCCTCTCTCTGTCTCTCTCTCTCTGTCTCTCTCTGTCTCTCTGTCTCTCTCTCTGTCTCTCATAAGTGGTCAAGTTCTGCCATTTTTACCTTCATAACATTTCTTATATATACTCCCTTCTCTCCACTCATGCTACTACCACCATGGTGAAGGTCTTTATCACCCTCACACTTAAACTATTGCCATAGCCTGATGGTTGGTCTCTTGGTCTCAAGTCTCTACTGACTCCAAAACATCCTTTACTGTTCTGTCAAGTTGATCTTCCTAAAATGCACATCTATGACCCCGGTCTAATCCCCCCTCTGCCCTTCCCTCTTCAATAAATGCCAATGGCTCCCTATTTCTTCCAGGATCAAATAGAAAATTCTCTGCTTTAGTTTTAAAGCTCTTCGTAACTTGAGTCCCTCCCCAATTTTTATCTTCTTATACCTTAGCCCCTCTTCCCCTCCACATACTCTATGATCCAGTGACACTGATCTCCTTGGTGTTTCTCCCACAAGATACTCTGTCTCCTGACCTTGTCACTGACTATCCATCTGTGCCTCAAACTCTCCACCCTCACCTCTACCTCTTGGCTTCCCTGGCTTCCTTCAGGTCTCACTCCAAGTCCCAGCTTTTTCAACAAGCCTTTCTGCTCTCCTTTATCATAATGTCTTTCCTCTGAAATCACCTCCACTTTATCCTGTATATGACTTGCTTTTCTGCCCCATTAGACTTTGAGCTCCTTGAGAACCAGGGGATGTTTTTCCCACTTTCTTAATACGGTGCCTGGCCCATAATATATGCTTAATAAATACTACTTGATTGACTGACTATATGGACATTATCCTGGTTGATTAGATGCAGCAAAGTAACATTTCATTCCTTGGTACTTTTGTTCTATTCTATGACCTAAGCAAAGGCCTTAAAATAGGCAAGCTTCTATGTAAATATTTAGAATTGGCTCTAATCTCATAATAATAATGATTACTACTCAATCATATCCATGCAATACTTTACATATATTATTATTTACTCCTCTTTGGGGGTATACAGGACAAATATTACCATCTTAATTTAATTCTGATAATTTGAAACAGCCTCATAAATACAAGAAGGGAAAAATATTACTGGACATCAGGGTTATTTATTTTTCTGAAAAATATCTGGGGATTTTAGTGGGCTGTAAGCTCAACATGAGACAGTAGTGTGATAGAATCATCAAAGAAATCAATTTTGAGTTTTAGGTTGCACTGAGTGAAACAGTGTTGAAGGATAAGGAGGTGAAAATCTCACTATATTCTGTCCTAATCAAACCACATCTAAACATTCCATTAAGTTCTAACTCCCACAGTTTAGTAAGGATATGGATAAGCTGGGGAATAGACAGATAAGGAAGACTAGGATGGTGAAGGGGTTCAGGTTTATGCCAGATGAGTACCAGTTGAAGGAAATGAAATTAGCGAAGACTTGGTGGTAGTACTTGGAAGGTGGTAGACTTGGAAGGAGGTACTGAGTCTACAAATCTAAGTTTAAGAATTTGAAGGGGGGCGGCTAGGTGGCGCAGTGAATAGAGCGCCGGCCCTGGAATCAGAAGGACCTGAGTTCGGAGCCGGCCTCCGACACTTAATCCGCACAAACAAAAACCTAGCCGTGTAACCTTGGGCAAGTTACTTAACCCCAATTGCCCTAAAGGGGCGGCTAGGTGGCGCAGTGATTAAGAGCGCCGGCCTCGGAGTTTGGATGACCCGAGATCAGACCCGGCCTCAGAAAATGAGCACCCACGCATAAATCAAATGACTAGCCGTGTAACCTTGAGCAAGTTACTTAACCCCAATTGCTTTAAAAAAAAAAAAAATAAAAAAAAAAAAAAAAAAAAAAGAATTTGAAGGTATGTGCCACAAAAGAGTGGGAGGGAAGGGAATAATCATTTATCTATGTTCCAGGCACTATGCTAAGAATTTTACAAATATCTCATTTGATCCTCATGATGAGCCTGGGAGTAAGGTGCTATTATTATCCTACTACATAGTTGAGGAAACAGACAGTGGGTAAGTGACTTGCCTAGGGTCTCACAGATGGGCTGGATTTGAACTCAGGTCTTCCTGATTTTAGTTCCATGATTTACATAGGCCTATGATTCATCCATCGTTTCACCTAGCTGCCTCAAGAGGTATTGGAGATGTTTTTTTTTTTTTTGCTTTTCTCCAAAGGGCAGAATTAGGAGACATGGAGAGAGTTTTAGTGAGGTAGATTTAGGTTTGATATAAGGAAAATCTTTCCAACAGTCAGAGCTATTCTAAAGTCACATGGGATGACTGTGGGTCCTCCTTCACTAGAAGATTACAAACAACGGGTGGATGACTACTTCCCTGGGGTTCTATGACAAGTGAGGAAGCCTAGACTCAGAGAGTCTCAATGAATTTCATATGGTCACAGTGATAATGACAGAGTTGGAACTCAAACTCATCCTTTGACTCCAAAGTCAGTAATCTTTTCACAGTAATTCTAAAGAGAAGGTGAAAAAATGAGGGTGGTTCAGTGTAAACTATTTCTTATTTCATGAAAAAATATTTAATTCATGTCCTCATTCATGGTTGATAAGTAGGATAACATATAGAATATAATGGAATTTGAGATTTTGAAGTGGTCTGAGCCACCATTTAATACAACTCATGCTCCAAAGAATCTCTACCATAGGACACCTGAACAGTAGTTGGCCAGTGTCTAATTGAAGACCTCCAAGGAAAGGGACCCCCACCCCCTGCACCCTCACTACTCAAGACAGGCCATTCCACTTTTGGACAGAAATAATGAATAAGAATTTTTTGCTGACATGAAATCCAAATTTGCTTTTTTTTTAAAACAAATGCTTTATTAACTTCTGTTTTACATCATTCATTTCCGCCAGATTTTGAGTTAATATTATTTTCCCCCCTGTTTTTCCCCTACCCACCCTCCCAGAATAGCAGTCTCACAAGATATCTCTTCCTCCAATCTGCTCTCTCCCATATCTTCTCCCATACCCCCTTCGACTTTTCCATTAGAGGAAGGTGAATCTTTGTGTCCCAATGCCTGTACATCTTATCTCCCAATTACAAGCAAAAGAGTATTAATAATAGTATTTATATATATTTGAAACATTTAATGTTAAGACCTCGAATTTCAGATCCATTTCCTTCCTTCCTTGTCACCCATTCCCTCTGGGAAGATAGGTAATTCAGTATATGTTGTACATGTCTAGCTATGCAAAACATTACCATCTAGATACATTGTACAAGGCTGCTTATAATTCCCTCCCACTCATCCCCCCCCAAACCTGATTCATTCCCTACTTGATCCTGTCCCTCTTCTATAGTGGGTACTTCCAACCTCCCCTCACCCCAAGGATGCCCTCCCATCCATCATCCCTCCTCTCATCCCCCTTCCCCCTATTCTGCTGCAGGTTGAGATATCCCATTTAGTATGTACGTCATTCTCTCCCTGAACCAAATTCAATGAGAATGTGGTTTGGCCTTTTTACTTTCCTATTCTTCCCCTCCCTTGCAACCACTTCCCCTTGCTTCTTCTACATGAGACAGTTTACCCTACCTTGTCTTTCCCCATCTCCTCTTGCCACTTTCCTCTCTCACCTCATAATTTCAACCCTTAGGTATCATCCCTTCCCAACAAATTCAACCTATGCCCTCTATCCATGTATAACTGTAATCATATATAAACACATTCACATATGTATTCATGTGACCATATACCCTTCTTCCATTATTTTCATACTGAGAAAAATTTCATCAGTCACAGTTATTGTTTTTCCATGTAGGAATATAAATAGGTTAACTTTGATAAGTTCCTTTTGATTTCTTTTCCCTGATTACCTTCTTAGGTATTTCTTGCTTCTTGTGTCTGGATGTCAAATTTTCTATTCAACTCTGTTTTTTTCCTCAAGAATGCTTGAAAGTCCTCTATTCCACTGAATGACCATATTTTCCCCTGAAACAAAATACTCAGTTTTGCTAGGTAGTGACCCTTGGGTTCATTCCCAGCTCTTTTGCCCTCTGGAATATTATATTACATGCCCTTCAATCCCTCAGTGTAGAGGCTGCCAGGTCCTGTGCTATTCTGATTGTGTTTCCACAATATTGAAATTGTTTCTTCCTGGTTGCCTGTAGTATTTTCTCCTTGATATGGGGATTCTGGAACGTGGCTATAATATTCCTGGGAGTTTTCTTTTTGGGATCTTTTTCAGGAGGTGATTGGTGGATTCTTTCAACCTCTATTTTGCCCTCTGGATCTAAAACATCAGGGCAATATTCCTTGAGAATTTCTTGAAGGGTGATTTCTAGGTTCTTTCTTTGATCATGGCTTTCAGGTAGTCCAATAATTTTTAAATTATCTCTCCTGGATCTATTTTCCAGGTCAGTGGTTTTTCCCATGAGATATTTCACATTGCCTTCTTTTTTTTGCTTTTTGGAGGGCAATTGGGATTAAGTAACTTGCCCAAGGTCACACAGCTAGATTTCTGTTTGTGTGTACGTTAAGTGTCTGAGGCCAGATCTGAACTCAGGTGCTTCTGACTCCAGGGCCGACGCTCTACTCACTGCACCACTTGCCTAGCCGCCCCCCGTCACATTGCCTTCTAATGTTTCATTTGTTTGGATCTGCTTAACAGCATCTTGATTTCTCATAAAGTCATTAGCTTCCATTTGCTCCAGTCTAACTCTGAAGGAATGAATCTCCTCAGTGAACTTTGGAGATTCTTTTTCCATCTGGCAAATTCAGCTTTTTAAGGCATTCTTCTCCTCATTGCCCTTCTGGGCCTCCTTTGCCATTTGAGTTAGTCTGTTTTTTAAGGTGTTTTCCTCAGTCAGGCTGTTGACCCTCATTTCATACTTTTCCTGCTTCCTTCTCATTTCTCTTCCCAATTTTTCCTCCACTTCCCTGCAATCCGCTCATGTTTTCCTCTGGGGCTTTTGGAGCAGGACTTCTGACCTCACTGGCCTCCTCTCACTCTATGCTTCGATCCTCTTTGCCCCCAAAGTAGGAGTCTAAGGTTGCATTTTTCTGTTTAATTTGCTTCCTTTGCCTTGGCATGTTGCCACTTAATTACTTGACTTTTCGGCTTCTTGCCACAGTATGGCTCTGGCACCAGACTGGAACTTTTGACCCGAACACGTGGGGGGGGGCAACTTCCTTTTTTGGCAAGCTGGATACCCACCCCAGTCCTCCCCCGCAGATCACAATCCAGATCCAGGGAGGTTAAAGCAAGAGCGATTAACCTCCAAGACTGATTGCTGGATCTCCCTACAGTTAGCAGGCCAGGAGCTGGAGCTGCCTCTGAAAACTACAAAATGGTGTGTCTCCTCAGTGGCTTCTAGCCCTCAGGGGAGGAAGCCGATGAGTTCCCCAAATACTGGTCCCAAAGTCCATAGGGCACTAACCTCTCACTTTGTCCTAGGCATGTCTATGTTGATAATTCTGGAATCGCCACAGCTGCTGGTGTTCTGGGGTCCCTCCAGCTGGCTGCTGGCCCTGCAGCCCTGGGGTTAAATCCGTGACTCAGGCGGGCGCTGCACTGGTCCTTCCTGCAGGACTGCTGGGCTGTCCTCAGCGGGAGGTTAGCTCCTCTGTGTCATTCTGTGGGTGCTGGGCCTCCAGAAGTTGTTCATAGTTCCCTTTTACATGGTTTGGAGGTGATCTGGGGGAGAGTGGCTTGGACGTGCTGTTTCTACTCCACCATCTTGGCTCTGCCCAAATTTGCTTTTCTACAACTTCTATTCATTACTCTTGATTTTGCTTTCTGGTACCAAACTCTACAAATCTAATTTGTCTTTCATTCATCTTTTCTCTAGGCTGAACATTCCCAGTTAAATGAGCATCATATGCCTGAGACTCAGGGCTCCTTTGTAATCCTGGTTGCCCTTCTCTGGATACTCTCCAGGTTAGCAATGTCCTTCTTAAACTGTGGCACCCACAACTGAGCAGATGAGGTCTGTCTATTCTTCTGCTATTTTATACTTGTGAAGATGATTTTTTTGTGCCCAATAGGCAGGGAGGTGGTGCAGTGACTAAAGTGCTGTACCTAGATTCAGGATGACTTGAATTCAAATTTAGCTGTGTGACTCTGGGCAGGTCACTTAACCTCTATCTGCTTCAGTTTCCTCAACTGTAAAATGGGAATAATAGAAGATGGCGGAGTAGAAACAGCTCGTTCAAGCCTCTCTGCCCCCAGATTCTCCACAAACTATGTAAAAAAGGACTCTGAAAAACTTCTGGAGCCCCAGCACCCACAGAACGACACAGAGAAGCTAACCTCCCGCTGAGGACAGCCCAGCACCCTGCAGGAAGGACCAGCGCAGCGGTCTGGGAGCCGGCAGCGCGCAGAGCACAGAGCGCAGGAGCCGAGCCGAGCCGAGCCGAGCCCAGGTCCACGTGGGTTTTAGCCCCAGGGCGGCAGAGCCAGCAGCCGGCTGGAGGAACCCCAGAACACCCGGAACTGTGGAGACTCCAGAATTATCAACATAGACTTGCCTAGGACAAAGTAAGAGGTTAGTGTCCTATGGACTTTGGGACCTGTATTTGGGGAATGCGTCAGCTCCCTCCCCTGGGGGCTAGAAGCTGCTGAGGAGACACGCCATTTTGTAGTTTTCATAGGCGGCTCATCCCAGCCTACAAATCGTGGGGAGATCCAGCGATCAGTCTTGGGGGGTAATCGCTCTTGCTTTAACCTCCTGGATCTGGATTGTGATCTAGGGTGGAAGTTGTGGGTGGGTTTACAGCTTGCCAGAAACGGAAGTTGCCCCCCACACGTTCGGGATGAAAATTCCTCTATCTGGCCTTAAAGCCATAGTGTGGCAACAAGCCCAAAAGTCAAGTAATTAAGTGGCAACATGCCAAGGCAAAGGAAACAGAAAAATGCAACCCTAGACTCCTATTTTGGGGGCATAGAGCGGGAAAAGGACTGTGAGGTCAGAAGTCCTGCTCCAAAAGCCCCAGGGGAAAACATGAGCGGGTTGCAGGCCATAGAGGACCTTAAGAAGGACTTTAAAAATCAAATAAGAGAAGTGGAGGAAAAATTGGAAAGAGAAATGAGAAGGATACAGGAAAAGTATGAAATGAGGGTCAACAGCCTGACTGAGGAAAACAACACCTTAAAAAATAGACTAGCTCAAATGGCAAAGGAGGCCCAAAAGGGCAATGAGGAGAAGAATGCCTTAAAAAGTCGAATTTGCCAGATGGAAAAAGAATCTCAAAAGTTCACTGAGGAGATTCATTCCTTCAGAGTTAGACTGGAGCAAATGGAAGCTAATGACTTTATGAGAAATCAAGATGCTGTTAAGCAGATCCAAACAAATGAAAGATTAGAAGGCAATGTGAAATATCTCATGGGAAAAACCACTGACCTGGAGAATAGATCCAGGAGAGACAATTTAAAAATTATTGGACTACCTGAAAGCCATGATCAAGGAAAGAACCTAGAAATCACCCTTCAAGAAATTCTCAAGGAAAACTGCCCTGATGTTTTAGATCCAGAGGGCAAAATAGAGGTTGAAAGAATCCACAGATCACCTCCTGAAAAAGATCCCAAAAAGAAAACTCCCAGGAATATTATAGCCAGGTTCCAGAATCCCCAGATCAAGGAGAAAATACTACAAGCAGCCAGGAAGAAACAATTTCAATATTGTGGAAACACAATCAGAATAGCCCAGGACCTGGCAGCTTCTACACTGAGGGATCGAAGGGCATGGAATATGATATTCCAGAGGGCAAAAGAACTGGGAATGAACCCAAGGGTCACCTACCCAGCAAAACTGAGTATTTTGTTTCAGGGAAAATATGGTCATTCAGTGGAATAGAGGACTTTCAAGCATTCTTGAGGAAAAAACCAGAGTTGAATAGAAAATTTGACATCCAGATACAAGAAGTAAGAGATGCCTGAGAAGGTAATCAGGGAAAAGAAATCAAAAGGAACTTATCAAAGTTGAACTATTTACATTCTTATATGGAAAAGCAATAACTGTGACTGATGATATCTTTCTCACTATGAAAATAATGGAAGAAGGGGGTGTGGTCATATGAATACATATGTGAATGTGTGTGTATGGTTACAGTTATATATGGATAGAGGGCATAGGTTGAATTTGTTGGGAAGGGAGAATACTCAAGGGATGAAATTATGGGGTGAGAGAGGAAAGTGGCAAGAGGAGATGGGGAGAGACAGGGTAGGGTAAACTATCTCATGTAGAAGAAGCAAGGGGAAGTGGTTGTAAGGGAGGGGGAGAATAGGAAGGGTAAAAAGGCAAATCCACATTCTCATTGAATTTGGTTCAGGGAGGGAATGACATGCATACTAAAAGGGATATCTCAACCTGCAGCAGGATAGGGGGAAGGGGGATGAGAGGAGGGATGATGGATGGGAGGGCATCCTTGGGGGGAGGGGAGGTTGGAAGTACCCACTATAGAAGAGGGACAGGATCATGTAGGGAATGGACCAGGTGGGGGGTGGGATGAGTGGGAGGGAATTATAAGCAGCCTTGTACAATATATCTACCATGATAATGTTTTACATAGCTAGACATGTACAACATATACTGAATTACTTATCTCCCAAGAAGGAATGGGTGACAAAGGAGGAAGGAAATGGATCTGAAATTCGAGGTCTTAACATTAAATGTTTCAAATGTATATAAATACTATTATTAATACTCTTTTGCTTGTAATAGGGAGATAAGATGTGCAGGCATTGGGACACAAAGACTCACCTTCCTCTAATGGAAAAGTCGATGGGGTATGGGAGAAGGTATGGGAGAGAGCAGATTGGAGGAAGCGATATCTTGTGGGACTGCTATTCCGGGAGGTTGGGTAGGGGAATAATGGGGGGAAAATGATTGTAACTCAAAATCTGGCGGAAATGAATGATGTAAAACAGAAGTTAATAAAGTATTTGTTTAAAAAAAATAATTGCTAGAATTAGGATTTCTAAGTAAAAAGGATTAAACATTATCCTTGATGAAAAGATGTGATATCATACATTACTTTCTTCTTATAGGGGAAAATGATTGTTTCATTTATATTTTAAAAACAAGATGGAAATAAATATTTTTGTATTTGGAAAAAAAAATGGGAATAATATTAGCACCCACCTCCTAGGCTTGTTAGCGAGATACAATTTGTACAGTATTCAGCACAGTGCCCAACACATAATAGGCACTTAATAAATGTTTGTTCCCTTCCCAAGTGCAAAACTTTACATTTCCTTCATATTTTTATTTTCAGCTCAACACTTCAGTCTGTCAAGATCTTTTTGGATTGTGACTTTTGTCATTCAGTTTATTAGCTATCCCTCCCAGCTTTTTGTCATCTGTTATCCAATCTCTTCATTCCCTTTTCTGTCCTGGTTGTCAGAAATATATTCTAATTACAAAATCAGTTCTGTTTCTCCTTCCTGTGATCTTCATCCAAATTTTATCTATCATGTTTCTCTCCAATGATTCATAGATTTTCTCACATTAGTATACCTTTTTAATAAACAATTCTACCAAACACTTTTATCTTTCCTGTTTTTTACAGAATTAAAATATACCCATGTGGAGCCATGCTCCAGTTATGAGTTTTATCCCATCAACTTTCAGTGATACTTATGACGTCAAACATACCATCTCCCGCTCCTTTTTTGGGTTTTGCCTTTTGTCATGATACTCTTCTTTTTCCTCTTTCTTTGTTACTACTCTATATTAACTAACTTAAGGGTTATAAAAAGGTAGCCATTCATCTCAATCATTTTTAGCTTAAAGAATATTTGATTAAATTTTCAAGATACTCTGCATAAAGACATATGGTGGGAGAGTTTTACTTAAATATGTTAAATGGGGATACCTAAGGAATTGAATTTCAAAAGGAGGGGTAGTATGTTATCACAGAAAGAACACTGGTCTTAGAGCAAGAAGACCTAGATTGGAATGCAAGCTTTTCTATTTACTAGGGAAACCAGTTTATTACTGTTATAAGTTGGGAATACTAATTACATGCACTGAATAACTCACGGAACTATTGTAAGCAAAGCACTCTGTAAATCTTAGAGCTACAAAAATTGAAGCCATCATTACCATTGTTAGCAACTATAGTAGTGAGTTGGATGGATCTAGAAATTGTCATACTCCCCATAAAGAAAAGGAATTCTTTCAAATTTAATGTCCAAGGCCTTAAATGCAATAGTGGAATGAGAATGAATAAGTGAAATAAGATGAAAAATCAAATTAGCTATTACATCATCTAATTAGCTTCCTTAAGATTTCTATTTAAGGAAGAATTTTTGCAAATAGAATTAAGTTACCTACTAATATACATGCTGTACTCTGAATAGGACAATCTATCTTCTGACTTTATGCATTATCACTGGCTGTCCTCTGTGCTTCCTGGAATTCTCTTCTTTATCCCTATCTCTTGGCTTCCTTAGAGTCCCAGTTAAAAATCTTACTTTCTACAGAAAGACTTTCCTGATCATCCCTAATGCTAGTGCTTTCCTTCTATTATTATTATGATTTGTCCTGTATATATTTTCTTCGTATATAACTGTTTGCATATTTTCTTCCCTTTTGACTGTGAATTCCTGGAGAGCAAGGGACTGATTTTTGCCCCTCTTAGTATGTTCATCTCTTAGCATAACACTTGGCACATAGTAGATGCATAATAAATGCCTGTTAAATTGATCTGACATGTTTTTAAAAGTCTTAATGTATAGGGAAAAGGGGAATGAGGACCTATCAGGTCAAATCTTTATTCCTGTAACCATAGGGGGAAATTGTTTTTATTAATTTTTTTTTATCACCGAACCAGACTATTAATTTTTACTGAATAAAAGACATAAGATAAACAAGTTACTCCATATTTTTAATCAGGAACATCTTGCCCTCTTAACCACCTGTCTATTTTTCCAATACTGTATTCATAGCTTCTATAGAAGCTTTGTAAATTTCATGATGAGAATAACTCTCCATTCAGTATGAGGAGGATCAGAGAGAAGTGAGCTTTTGTTTTAAAGAGACACTATGCACTAGGATATGGTTATACAATACTGGTTTTAGGGAGACTTTGCTAGTATTTTTATTAGCTGTAAGATTTTACCTTACCCTCGGATTCAATATTTTGCTGGTGACTACTCATAATGAAAAAGCTTAATATTCAATTCCCTTTGTATTCTTCCTGTGTTTTGAATAAAGGAAGTTTTGCTGAATAAGACTTTCTCTTGAGGGAAAGTGGGGTATGGGATTCTTGATCCTCACTTCAGGAAATATGGGAAACTACTGTGATATCCAATAAATGGATTTTTATCTGTTGCGGAACAATGGGACATAAAGCTATAGTCTTTCAAAGACTCTTCACAAAAATTTGTGTGCTAAATCACAGACCCTACAGTTATATTTCCTTTTCTTTGGGTTTGGAGGCTCATTTGTAGTTCAAAGCTACTTTTTGGGTAATAAAATGCATGGCATCAATAATAAATTATATCAGCCAGAAAGTGAAGCTGCTTGTCCCTGTAATTATTTTGTTAGCCTGCTCTCTGGAAGCTGCTTCTGGACAGTTGCCGTGTTACTGAATAAAGAGTAGATGTGGGCAGGACTGCTATGTGCTCCTGGAATGTTACCCTTTTGTGAAAGTGTTCCTTTTGTGACTAAAGATACTAAATGAGACTCTTTAAGGAGAAAAGTAGACTCACTGTCCCTTGTAGTCAGCAGAGCTATAATATGTGGCCCTGATGTGAATGGAAGTATCATAGCTGCAGTTGGAAAGGATGTTCCAAGGGGCAGCTAGATGGCATGGTGAATCTCTGGGCTTGGGGTCAGGAGGACCTGAGTTAAAAACCCAACCTCAGACACTTACTAGTTATGTGATCCTGGGCAAGTCACTTAACAGAAACTGTCTCAAAAAAAAGAAAGAAAGAAAAGAAAGGATGTTCCAAGGGTCCATGACCCCAGACAGGATTAATAGGATCATTTAGCCCAAACCCCATCATTTTAGAGATGAGGAAACAGACCCAGAGAGGTTAGATCATTTGCTCAAAATCACACAGGTAACATGGTACAGGGAAAGACAAAATGATACAATGGAAAGAAGACTTGAGTTCAGATCTTACCTTTGTTACTCACTACCTGAGGGACATTAAGCAAGTCACAATGTCTCCGAGCCTAAGTTTCTTCCTAAGGTTCCTTCTAGTTCTAAATCTTTGGCACTGTGATCCTATCTGGTGGAACTTGGATTTGATCCCAAGTCCTGTGACTCTGACTTAAGAGTTCATTGCTTTTCCTACTGCATATACTGATTCTACCTTTACTATTAAGGACAAGTGGTTATCTCTTTTAAAGAGATTGCAAAGGAGAAAATGCAGTAATTCTTTTTAACCTGTTCTAGTGTTTAGTCTTATGGTCAAGTAGTTCTTCCTTATGTCCAACTGAATTGTCTTTTTCTTATTTCTCCATTTTGCCAAACCCAGGACAGAGATGGTATGGGCATTTTTAGCTATCAGTGATGATTGAAAGTAGTTATAATAACAGCTACCATTTATATAGCACTTAAAGGTTTGAAAATTGCTTTGATCCTCACAATGAATCTGTGAAGAAGGTGCCATTATTATTATTATTATTATTTTTTTGGAGGGCAATTGGGGTTAAGTAACTTGCCCAAGGTCACACAGCTAGGTTTTTGTTTTTTGTGTGTGTTAAGTGTCTGAGGCCGGATCTGAACTTAGGTCCTTCTGATTCCAGGGCCAGAGCTCTGCTCACTGCGCCACCTAGCTGCCCCTAGGTGCCATTATTATTCCCATTTTACAGATGTGGAAACAAGCTGAGAGAGGTTAATTGACTTGCCTGTGGACACACAGCTAATAAGTGTCTGAGGTAGGATTTAGATTCAGTCCTTGTTGACTATAAGGCCAGTGATATATCCATGATACCATATATTAGAACCACATATAGAATCCCTCGAATCAGGAAGGAATTTAAATGTTTACCAGTTAACAATAAGAACCTAATCAAACTAGTACCAGATCTAATGTTTACCAGTTACTTTAGATGAAGTTTTACTTGACAATATAAAAATACAATCTTTAATTTATATATGACGGATAAGTCAACCAACAAATATTTATTAAGTACCACTTTGTATCATTCACTATGCAAGGTGCTGGAGATAGATTACAAAGAATGAAACAACTCTACTGATATTGAGGTTACATTCTAATCAGAAAGATAACAATACATACTACATATGCAAATATATGTACACAACATTAATATGGAGTGAGTACATACAAATATATACATAATAGTTAAATACAAGGTGGTTTGGGAAGGAGGATGAGAGCAATTGGAGAGAGTCAGTAAAGGCTTCATGTAGAAGATGGTACTTAAGCTTCATCTTAAAGGAAGAGAGGGACTCTGAGGCAGATTTAAAGAGAGAGTGTATTTCAGGCATAGGGGATAAGTGCAAAGGCTTGGAGGTGAGAGATCTAGTATCATATATGAGCAACAGAGATAAGGCCAATTTGGCCAGATGCAGGATGGTGATTACTGTCCACTGAGGATAGAAAGATAGATTAGGGTCAGGCTGCATAGGACTTTAAAGGCTAATCAATGGAGTTTTTATCTTATCCTAGGGGCAACAGGAAGCCCCTTTTTGTTGATTGAGTATGGGAATTGCATAGGCAGATCTGTGCTTTAAGGAAAATGCTTTGGAAGCAGTGTATAGGATAGGCTAGAGTGGTGAGAACCTTTGAGGTAAGCAGTTGGATTAGGAAGCTGTTGAAGTAATCTAGATAAGAGGTGGTGGGAACCTTAACTAAGGTGGTACATATATGAGTAAAAAGGAGTCAGATATAAAAAATGTTGTGAAGACAGAAATGGCAAGATTTGGCAATTGATTGGATATGTGGAATGAGAAGTCAAGGATAAGGCCAGGAGTATGAACTAGAAATGGTATTTCTGATAAAGAGAAGTCTGGAAGAAGAGAGGATTTGGGGGGAAAATGAGTTCAATTTTGGACATGTTGAATTTGATAGATCTCCAGGACATCTAGTTTAAAAAAGTTCAATAGACAACTGATGATCCAGATCTGAAGCTCAAGGGAGAGAGTCTGGTGCTAGATATATTGATCTATGAGTCTTTAGCATGGAGATGATAGTTAAACCCATGGGAGATGAGGTTACTAAGGGAGAGACTACAGAGAGAGGAGAGGGAGGCATAGGAAAAAATCTTAGAGAAAGAAGCTGAGCCTGAGTGTAGTTAAGTGACTTGTTCATGGCCACACAATGAGGAAGTGTTTGAGACAAGATTATAATTCAGGTTCTTGACTTTAATCCCAGTGCCCTAGCTAAACAACCAAATTGAGAATTATCAATCAAATAGATATTATAACTTCAAAACATATAGGAATTCAGAATGGAAGAGTAAGTAATAAATCACCATAACTCTCCCATATTTGCCAACCAACAGCCATAGAATAGTGCCCCCCCAATTTTAGAACAGCAGAACCAGCAAAAAATGGGGTGAACAATCTTTGAGCCCAAGCAACTTGGAAGATTGGCAGGAAAAGTCTGTCTCATGTGGGTAAAAGGGAGAGCAGTATAGGACAGGAAGCATCCCAGCAAACTAGCAGCAAGCCCTGTCTCAGCAAACCAGTGGTAGATTCTGAGCCCCAGTGTGGTGGAGCAGGCAAATGCTAACACTGGTGCTGCACCCCCCCACATGCCTCAGCATAGCCAGGGGAAAGGGCAGACTCCAGCTCTGAGAACAACCACATGCTTCAACATAGCCCCAGGCAAACAGGCAGTGAGTAGCCAGAGTGCCACATGCTTCAGTGTATCCCAGGGAAGTGCAGAAATACCCCACCAACCTCAGCACATGACAGGCACCACCACTAGGACCCCCGCTCAGCACCAGATAGGTTGCCAGATCCCTATGGCCTCCAGCAGCACCAGCTACCCCCTTGGTACCAGACACAAGGATTCCTCGTGGGCCTCAGGGCAACATCAGTGCAGCACCAGGTAAGCACTTAGGGCCTGCAGCCCCTAGAACAAGTCTGAGACAGTGCCCCTTCTACCCCAGGAGCAGAGCTCAAAAAAAAAAAGCCCCAAAAATATGAGAAAAAAATAAGAAAAAAAGTATGTGACCATAGAAACGAATTATGGTGACAGGGAAGATCAAGACACAAACTCAGAAGAGGACAGCAATGTCAAAATGCCTATGGGCAAAACCTTAAAGAAAAAGGAGAAATGATCTCAAGCACAGAAAGAACTCATGGAAGAGCTTAAAAAGGAACTTAAAAATCTTATAGGAGAGCTAAAAGAAAAATTGGGAAAAGAAATGAGAGTGATGCAAGAGAATTATAAAAAAAAAAAAGTCAACATCTTGGAAAAAGAAAACAACTGCTTGAAAAAGTAGAATTGGCCAAATGGAAGAGGAGATACAAAAATCCACTGAAGAAAACAACTCCCTTAATAGTAACAATTGGCCAAATAGAAAAGAAAGTACAAAAGCTAGTAAACAATTTAAAAGAATTGGGCAAGTGGAAATTAATGACTTTATGAGACATTAAGGATCAATTAAACACATTTGAAAGAATAAAAAAAATAGCAGAAAACATAAAACACATCTTGGGAGAAACAACTACCCTAGAAAATAGATCCAAGAAAGACAATGTAAGAATCATTGGACTACTGAAAGCCACAATCAAAAGGAGGGCCTGGACACCATCTTTCAAGAAATGATCAAGGAGAAGTGCTCCAATGTCCTGGAACCAGAGGGCAAAATAGGCACTGAAGAAATCTACTGATCACCTCAGGAAAGAAATCTCAAAATAAAATCTCCAATGAACATTATTGCCAAAATTCAGAACTATTAGGTGAAGGAAAAAAAATACTGTGAATGGCCAGAAAGAAACAATTCAAATATTGGAGATCCACAATAAGGACTACATAGGACTTAGCAGCTGCAACATTAAAGGATCAGAAGTCATGGAACATGATGTTATGGAAGTAAAAGGAGCTAGGACTAAACCAAGAATCACTTATCTAGTGTAATTAAGCATAATACATCAAGAGAAAAATGGTCATTCAATGAAATAGATTTCAAGATTTCATAAGGAGAAGACTAGAATTAAACCAAAACTGATCCAAGACAAGCATTAACAGATAAAAAAGGAAAAGAAAATATGAAGAATTCAACTGTTTACATCCCTACATAGGAGGATTATATTTTAATTTTTAAAAATTGCATCACTAATAGAATAGCTAGAAGGAATATATGTAGACAGAGAGTACAGGTATAAGGTAAATTTGAGGGAATAATAAAATAAAACAAAAAATAAGGGGTGAGAAAGAGGAGTACACTGGGTACAGAAGGAAGGGAGAAGTAGAATGGAGTAAATTATTTCACATAAAGAGGTACAAAAGACCTATTACAGTAGAGGGAAAGATGGGAGGGTGGACAATGGGCATTTCTTGAACCTTACTCTATTCAGTATTGGCTCAAAGAAGGAAAACATATACACATTCAGTTGAATATAGAAATCTATCTTATCCTACAGGGAAGTGGGAAAGGAGGAGATTAAATAAAGGGGGGTGACTGACAGAAGGGTGGGCAGATCAAGGTAGGTGGTAGACAGAAGCAAAACACTTGTAAGGAGGGAAATGGTGAGAGAGAGGATAAACAAGAGGAAAATTAGGATGGAGAGAAATACAGTTAAAAGTCATAACTGTGATTGTGAATGGGATAAATTCTCCCATAAAACAGAAGTGGATAACTGAGTGGATCAAAAACCAGAATCCTACAATATGTTGTTTACAAGAAACACACTTGAAGCAGAGAGACACACAGAGTAAAGGTAAGGGACTAGAGCAGAATTTATTAGCTTCAGCTAAAGTAAAAAAAAAAAAGTAGGGGTAGCAATCCTGATCTCAGACAAAGTAAAAGCAAATATAGACCTAATTAAAAGAGATAAGGAAGGAAACTACATCTTGCTAAAAGGTACCATAGACAATGAAGCAATATCAATACTAAGCATACATACACCAAGTAATATAGCATCCAAATTCTGAAAGGAGAAATTAAGTGAGTTATAGGAAAAAATAGACACCAAAACTATACTTAGTGGGGGACCTCAACTGTCCCCTCTCAGAGCTTGCTAAATCCAATTAAAAATAATTAAGAAAGAAACCAGGAGGTAAAGAAGCATATTTAAAAAGTTAGATATGACAGACATTTGGAGAAAACTGAAGGGGAACAGAAAGGAATATATCTTTTTCTTAGCAGCACATGACACTTACACAAAAACTGACCATATATTAGGATGTAAAAACCTCCCAACCAAATGCAGAAAAACAGAAATAGTAATAATTTCCTTTTCAGATCAAAATGAAATAAAATTGCATTCAATAATGGACAATGGAAAGAGAGATTAAAAATTAATTAGAAATTAAATAATCTAATCCTTAAAAAGTGGGTAAAAAATAAATCAGAAACAATTGATAATTTCATTAAGAAAATGATGAGACAGCATACCAAAATTTATAGGATGTAGCCAAAGCAATACTTAGCAGTACTTATATCTCTATTTGCTTACATCAGTAAAACAGAAAAAAAGCAGATTAATAAACTGGGCATACAACTAAAAAAAACTAGAAAAAGAATAAATTAACAATCCCCAATTAAACACCAAATTGGAAATCTTGAAAATCAAAGGGAAGATTAATAAAATTGAAAATAAGAAAACCATTGAACTAATAAATAAAACTAGAAGCTAGTTTCATGAAAACCCCCAATAAAATAGACAAACCATTGGTTAATTTGATTAAAAAAAATGAAAGAAGAAAACCAAATTTCTACTTTCAAAAATGAAAGGACTGAACTGATTACCAATGAAGAAGGAATTAAGACAGTTGTTAGGAGCTATTTAGCTCAATTATATGCCAATAAATTTGACAATCTAAATGACATAAATGAATATCTACATAATATAAATTGCCCAGATTAACAGATGAAAAAATAAAATACTAAATAACCCAATGCTAGAAAAATAAATTGAACAACCTATCAAGGATCTTCCTAAGAAAAAGTCTCCAGGACCGGATAAATTCACAAGCTGATTCTACCAAACATTTAAAGAAAAATTAATCCTGATGATATATAAACTCTTGGAAAAATAGGAGAAAAAGGATTCCTACCAAATTCCTTTTGTGACACAAGTATGGTGCTGATAACCAAACCAGGAAGAGCCAAACCTGAGAAAGAAAATTGTAGAATAATTTCCCCAATAAATTATGATGCAGCAATTTAAAATAAAATAGTAGCAAAGAGATTATAGCAATATATCACAATATATCCAGGTGGTATTTAAACTAGGAATGCAGGGCTGGTTCAATATTAGAAAAACTATTCACATAATTGACCATACCAATAAGAAAACTAACAAATAATATGATCATCTCAATAGATATAGAAAAGACTTTTAACAGAATATAGCACCCTTTCCTGTTAAAAACACCAGAGAGCATAGGAATAAATGGAGCTTACCTAAAAATTATAAGTAATATTTATCTAAAACCATCAGCAAGCATTATGTGTAATAGAGGTAAGCTAGAAGACTTCCCAGTAAGATCAAGGATGAAGCAAGAATGCCCATTTTCACCTCTGTTATTTAATATTGTACTAGAAATGTTAGCTATAGCAATAAGAGAATTAAAAGAAATTAAAGGAATTAGAATAGTCAGTGAGGAAACAAAACTATTGACTCTTTGCAGATGATATGATGTTATTCTTAGAGAACCCTAGAGAGTTGACTAAAAAGTAATTTAAATTATTAACAACTTTAGCAAAGATGCAGGATACAAATAAACCCATATAAATCATCAACATTTCTATATATTACCAACAAAATTTAGGAGGAAGAGATTGAGAACTTCCATTTAAAAATAACTATAGACAGTAAGACAAACCCAGGAACTATATTAACACAACTAAAAAAAAAACACTTTTCACACAAATAAAATCAGATTTAAACTACTGGAAAAATACTAATTACTCATGGGTAGGCTGAGCCAAAATAATAAAAATGGTAATTCTACCTAAATTAATCTGTTTATTCAGTACTGTACTAATCAAACTATCAGAAATTATTTTATAGAACTAGAAAAATAATTATAAAATTCATCTAGAAGAACAAAAGGTCAAAGTTATCAAGGGAATCAATTTAAAAAATGCTAAAGAAGATGGTCTAACAGCTGTACCAGATCTCAAACTATATTGTAAAGTTGTAATTATAAAAAACAATCTGATACTGGCTAAGAAATTGAGTGGTGGATCAGAGGAATAGATTAGGTGCAAATTACATTAAAGTAAAAGAACATAGTAATCTAGTATATGATAATCTCAATAACCCAAACTTTTGGAACAAAAACTCATTATTTGAGAAAAAGTGCTGGGAAAATTGGAAAACAGCATGGCAGGCACTAGGTATAGATCCATCTCTCACACTATACCAAGATAAGGTCAAAATGGACGCATGATTTAGATATAAAGGGTGATGTGATAAAGCAAATTAGGAGAGCATGGGATAGTTTTATCTGTCAGATTTATGGATAAGGCAAGGATTTAGGACTAAAGAAAATATAGAGAACACATAGAAGCCTTCCCAATAAGATAAGGGATGAAGCAAAGATCATTATCTTCTCTATTATTCAATATTGTACTGGGAATGTTAGCTGTAGCAATAAGAGAAGAAGAAATTGAAGGAATTAGAATAGTCAGTGAAGAAACAAAGTTATCACTTTTTGCAGATGTTAAGATGCTATACTTAGAGAACCCTAGAGGATCAAATAAAAAAGTACTTGAAATTATTAACAACTTTAGTAAAGTTGCAGGATATAAGATAAACCCACAAAATCATCAGCATTTCTTTATACAACAAAGTCCAGCACCAAGAGATAGAAAGAGAAATTCCATTTAAGATAACTGTAAAAATATAAATATTTGGGAGTCTATCAGCCAAGACAAATTCAGGAACTATATGAATACAATCACAAAACACTTTTCATACAAATAAAGTCAGATATAAACAATTGGAAAAATATCAATTCCTCATGGGTAGGGCAAGCCAATATGATGAAAATGACAGTACTGCCTAAACCAATGTACTAATTCAATGCCAATACTAGTTAAACTACCAAAAATTATTTGACAGAACTAGAAAAAACACTCTGGAAGAACAAAAGGTCAACAATATTAAGGAAATTAATTACAAAAATATGAAGGAAGGTGGCCTAGAAATACTAGATCTCAAACTGTATTATAAGGCAATAATCATCAAAACTATCTAGAACTGACTAAGAAATAGAATAGTGGATCAATGGAATAGACTAGGTACACTAGACACAGTAGTCAATGGCTATAGTAACCTACTATTTGATAAACCCAAAGACTCTTGCCTTTGGGGTGACAACTCACTATTTGACAAAAATGCTTAGAAAACTGGAAAGCAACAGGACACAAATTAGGTGGAGACCAATATCTCACACCAAATACCAAGATAAGGTTAAAATGGGTGAATGATTTAGGCATAAAGGTTGACATCATAAGCAAATCAGAAGAGTAAGGAATAGTCTACCTGTGAGATCTATGGGGAATGGAAGAATTCATGATCAAACAAGAGATAGAAAGCATTATAAAATGTAAAATAGATAATTTTGATTATATTAAAATGAAAAGGCTTTTGTACAGACAAAACCAATGCAAACAAGATTAGAAGGAAAGTAGAAAGCTGGGAAACAATCTTTACAGCAAATGTCTCTGATAAAGGTCTAATTTCTCAGATATATAGAGAACTGAGTCAAATTTTTAAGAATACAAAGAATTCCCCAGTTGATAAATGGTCAAGGGATATAATCAGGCAGTTTTCAGATGAAGAAATCAGAGCTATCAATAGGCATAGGAGGTGATCTAAATCACTTTTGCTTAGAGAAATGCAAATTAAAACAACCCTAAGGTACTGCCTCATACATATCAAGTTGGCTAATTTGACAAAAAAGAAAAATGATAAATGTTGGAGAGGACATGGGAAAACTGGCATACTAATGCACTGTTAGTGGAATTGTGAACTGATCCAATTATTCTGGAGAGCAATTTGGAACTATACTCAAAGGGCAACTCAATTGTACATATCCTTTCAACCAGCCATACTATTACTATTTCTGTACCCCAAAGAGAGATCGTAGAACCTGCATGTGCAAAAGTATTTATATATTTTTTATTTTTTTTATTTAAACAAATGCTTCATTAACTCCTGTTTTACATCATTCATTTCCGCCAGATTTTGAGTTACAATTTTTTTCCCGTTTTTCCCGTACCCACCTTCCCAGAATAGCAGTCCCACAAGATATCGCTTCCTCCATCCTGCTCTCTCCCATATCTTCTCCCTTACCCCCTTCGACTTTTCCATTAGAGCAAGGTGAATCTCTGTGCCCCAATGCCTGTACATCTTATCTCCCAATTACATGCAAAAGAGTATTGATAAGAGTATTTATATATATTTGAGACATTTAATTTTAAGACCTCGAATTTCAGACCCATTCCCTTCCTCCCTTGTCACCCATTCCCTCTGGGAAGATAATTCAGTATGTGTTGTACATGTATAACTATACAAAACATTACCATCTAGATATATTGTACAAGGCTGCTTATAATTCCCTCCCACTCATCCCACCCCCCCCACCTGATCCATTCCCTACTTGATCCTGTCCCTCTTCTATAGTGGGTACTTCCAACCTCCCCTCCCACCAAGAATGCCCTCCCATCCATCATCACTCCTCTCACCCCACTTCCCCCTATTCTGCTGCAGGTTGAGATATCCCATTTAGGATGTATGTCATTCTCTCCCTGAACCAAATTCAATGAGAATGTGGTTTGGCCTTTTTGCCTTCCTATTCTTTCCCTCCTCTGCAGCCACTTCCTCTTGCTTCTTCTACATGAGATAGTTTACCCTACCCTGTCTCTCCCCATCTCCTCTTGCCACTTTCCTCTCTCACCTCATAATTTCACCCCTTGAGTATCCTCCCTTCCCAACAAATTCAACCTATACCCTCTATCCATATATAACTGTAAGCATATATACACACATTCACATATGTATTCATATGACCATACACCCTTCTTCCATTGTTTTCATACTGAGAAAGGTTTCATCAGTCACAGTTATTGTTTTTCCATGTAGGAATGTAAATAGGTTAACTTTGATAAGTTCCTTTTGATTTCTTTTCCCTGATTACCTTCTCAGGTATTTCTTGCTTCTTGTGTCTGGATGTCAAATTTTCTATTCAACTCTGGTTTTTTCCTCAAGAATGCTTGAAAGTCCTCTATTCCACTGAATGACCATATTTCCCCCTGAAACAAAATACTCAGTTTTGCTGGGTAGGTGACCCTTGGGTTCATTCTCAGTTCTTTTGCCCTCTGGAATGTCATATTCCATGCCCTTCGATCCCTCAGTGTAGAAGCTGCCAGGTCCTGGGCTATTCTGATTGTGTTTCCACAATGTTGAAATTGTTTCTTCCTGGCTGCTTGTAGTATTTTCTCCTTGATCTGGGGATTCTGGAACGTGGCTATAATATTCCTGGGAGTTTTCTTTTTGGGATCTTTTTCAGGAGGTGATTGGTGGATTCTTTCAACCTCTATTTTGCCCTCTGGATCTAAAACATCAGGGCAGTTTTCCTTGCGAATTTCTTGAAGGGTGATTTCTAGGTTCTTTCTTTGATCATGGCTTTCAGGTAGTCCAATAATTTTTAAATTTGTCTCTCCTGGATCTATTTTCCAGGTCAGTGGTTTTTCCCATGAGATATTTCACATTGCTTTCTATTCTTTCATTTGTTTGGATCTGTTTAATAGCATCTTGATTTCTCATAAAGTCACTAGCTTTCATTTGCTCCAGTCTAACTCTGAAGGAATGAATCTCCTCAGTGAGCTTTTGAGATTCTTTTTCCATCTGGCAAATTTGACTTTTTAAGGCATTCTTCTCCAATTCATTGCCCTTTTGGGCCTCCTTTGACATTTGAGTTAGTCTATTTTTTAAGGTGTTGTTTTCCTCAGTCAGGCTGTTGACCCTCATTTCATATTTTTCCTGCATCCTTCTCATTTCTCTTTCCAATTTTTCCTCCACTTCTCTCATTTGATTTTTAAAGTCCTTCTTAAGGTCCTCTATGGCCTGCAACCCACTCATGTTTTCCCCTGGGGCTTTTGGAGCAGGACTTCTGACTTCACAGTCCTTTTCCCGCTCTGTGCCCCCAAAATAGGAGTCTAGTGTTGCATTTTTCTGTTTCCTTTGCCTTGGCATGATGCCACTTGATTACCTGACTTTTGGGCTTGTTGCCACAGTATGGCTTTAAGGCCAGATAGAGGAATTTTCATCCCGAACGTGTGGGGGGCAACTTCCGTTTCTGGCAAGCTGTAAACCCACCCACAACTTCCACCCTAGATCACAATCCAGATCCAGGGAGGTTAAAGCAAGAGCAATTACCCACCCCCCCAAGACTGCTCACTGGATCTCCCTATAATTAATTGCAGGCCGGGAGCTGGAGCTGCCTCTGAAAACTACAAAATGGCGTTTGTCCTCAGTGGCTTCTAGCCCCCAGGGGAGGGAGCTGACGCATTCCCCCAAAAACAGGTCCCAAAGTCCATAGGACACTAACCTCTTACTTTGTCCTAGGCATGTCTATGTTGATAATTCTGGAGTGTCCACAGCTGCTGGTGTTCTGGGGTTCCTCCAGCCGGCTGCTGGCCCTGCCACCCTGGGGCTAAAACCTTGGCTCACGTGGACCTGGGCTCGGCTCGGCTCCAGCGCTCGCGCTGCCAGGTCCCAAACCTCTGCGCTGGTCCTTCCTGCAGGGCTGCTGGGCTGTCCTCAGCGGGAGGTTAGCTTCTCTGTGTCGTTATGTGGGTGCTGGGGCTCCAGAGGTTGTTCAGAGTCCCCTTTTACATAGTTTGGGGGGAATCTGGGGGCAGAGTGGCTTGTAAGAGGTGTTTCTACTCTGCTATCTTGGCTCCGCCCCCCCTCTTATTTGATTTTTAAAGTCCTTCTTAAGGTCCTCTATGACCTATAACCTGCTCATATTTTCCTTTGGGGCTTTTGGATCAGGATTTCTGACCTCACAGTCCTCTGACTGTTCCGTGCTTTGATCCTCTTTGCCCCCAAAATAGGAGTCTAATGTTGCATTTTTCTGTTTATTTTGTTTCCTTTGCCTTGGCATGATGCCACTTAATTACTTGACTTTTGGACTTGTTGCCACAGTAGAACTCTGCCACCAGATAGGGGACCTTCGTCCCGAAAATGTTGGGGGGGATCTTCCATTTCTGGCAAGCTGGAAACCTGCCCCACGACCTCCCCCCCAGATCACAATCCAGATCCAGGGAGGTTAAAGCAAGAGCGATTACCCCTTGAGACTGATCACTGGATCTCCCTACAGTTTGCAGGCCAGGAGCTGGAGCTGCCACTGAAAACTGCAAAATGGCGTGTCTCCTCAGCAGCTTCTAGCCCCCAGGGGAGGAAGCCGACACATTCCCCAAATACTGGTCCCAAAGTCCACAGGGCACTAACCTCTCACTTTGTCCTAGGCATGTCTGTGTTGACCATTCTGGAATCTCCACAGCTGCTGGTGTTCTGGGGTCCCTCCAGCTGGCTGTTGGCCTGGCCGTCCTGGGGCTAAAACTGCGGGAACTGGGTTCAGCTCTCCAAGCGGTGCACGCTGTGCTGCCAGCTCCCAGAGCGCTGCACTAGCCCTTCCTGCAGGACTGCTGGGCTGTCCTCAGCGGGAGTTTAGCTTCTCTGTGTCGTTCTTTGGGTGCTGGGGCTCCAGAAGTTGTTCACAGTCCCCTTTTACATAGTTTGGAGGTAATCTATGGGAAGAGAGCCTTGGAGGTGCTGTTTCTACTCCGCCATCTTGTCTCCACCTCCCTGCAAAAGTATTTATAGCACCCTTTTTGGTGGTAGCAAAATATTTGAAATTGAGGGAATGCCCATTAATTGGGGAATGACTGAACAAGCTGCATATGAATGTAATGGAATACTACTATTACATAAGAAATAATGAACAGGCAAATTTCAGAAAAACCTGTAAAGACTTGTATGAATTAATGCAAAGTGAAATGAACACAACGGGGAAAACACTGTATACAGTTCAGAAACATTGTGTGATAGTCAACCATGAATGACAGCTCTTCTCAGCAATACAATGATCAAGACAAGTACAAAGGACCCATAAAGAAAAATGTTATCCACATACAGATAAAGAACTTATGGATTCTGAATGCCGATTGAAGCATATTTTTTTTACTTACTTTATCCTTTTTTTGTGTTTGTAAGGGCCTGTCTTACTAGGCTGACGACAAACTTACCTCTCCAGCAGCCTCTACAGCTCTCCAATCGCCTTTCACAGTTCTGGTTGCCCCCATGACCTGGGTTGCCTCCACAAACCCCTCTCCAGCTGCCTCTACAAATTGCCGCCCCTATGACTCTGGTTCACCCCCACGAACCCCTTGGAGGAGCCTGCTCCTCCCGAACAGACAAAGGAGTCCTGACACCAAGCTTAATGTATGTTGCTGTTTAATCTCCTTGTTCACAATCCCCTCTTCTCTCTCTCCCCCCTCCTTTCACCTCATCTCCCTCCTTTTATCTCCTTTTCCCCTCCTCTGTTCCCCCAGGTGCCTCAGCAGTAGCAGGCTTCTCATGGGAGGGGAGTGCTCCCCTGTTAGCAGCACATCCTCAATACCCTGAAATCAAGGGGCAGGATATATGCTCAGGTGCCTCTAACCCTAGCCTGAGTTGCTCTGTCATTTGTCTGAGTTTTCTGTGGGTTCTCAGAGTTCAGGTAAAGTCTTAAAGGGCCCCAACATGTGTTTTTTTTTCATTTTGATCCATTTCTTCTTTCACAACTATGACTAATATGGAAATATGTTTCACATGATAGTACATATATAGCCTATATCAAATTGCCTACTATTTTTAGAAGAGGGGAGGTGAGGGAGGGAAAACAATTTGGAACTCAGAATCTTGTAAAAATGAATGCTAAAAATGGTCTTGACTTGTAATTGGGGAAAAAACACTATTAAAACATAAATAATTCAAACTGTAAGCTTACTGGAACCGGTCATTTCTGTTTCCCCACCACTAAGGTCCTTTTCAACTATAAGTTTATAATTCCTATGATCCTTAACCCAGATTCTGCATTTAAAGAGGGTGCCCAGAGCACATATAATCATTTCCCACCCAACTGCTGTATTGTGCTTCATCTGCAAGATCAATTCAACTCTGAAACCCACACCTCATCAGTACCTTCTGCTCCTCTAGGTTCCCTCAATCTTCCTTATTGGAGAGGGTGAAGAGTACACATCAGGCAGCTCCTTCCAGGTCTTCCATTTAAGGAGGGCCACAGAGTAGCTATCATATAATTTCTTACTTGGCTATAGAACTTTGTCAGATCCTTGCTGTACTACCTTTCCAATTTCTTTTTCATATGTTGTTTTTCACCATTAGATTGTGAGTTCCTCAAGGGCAAGGACTATATTTTGTCTTTCTTCATTTACTCGTGGCTTTAGCATAGTGCCTGGCACATAGTAGGTGCTTTAAAATGTTTATTGACTGGCCTTATGGCCTAGATCACAGTTGGCACCCACTTTGCCCATTTTTCAGGTTAGAACATTCTAGTCAAGTAGGATGTTATTTGATTGAGTGTTGCCAAATAACATTGGCAAATATTATTTGATAAATATTAGCAATAGATATCTGTAAAGTACTTAGCAAGATGCCTAGCTGATAGTATGCTCGTACTAAATGATTGCTCCATTTTCTGTCTCCTATTAATGACTCCAAGGAGCCTGTTAAATCATCAGAGAAGGATGAAATGATATCCACTAGTTTTGTATATTTCATTGTATTAAAATTGCAATGTATGCATTGTATATATGATTATATTCCATGACAAGTACTTGTTGAGTCATAAGCTTGACAAAAGTGTATTTGTAGACAGAGCCATAAATCATTGTAGTTTCACATGAAATTCGGGAGGTATATGACCTGAAGGGTTTATGCTATGGCTGTCTTCCTGCTGACCCTCAGGTTTGCCAGATGTAAATTTTTTCTGGAGAAGAATGTGAATTGGGACTAAAGGAGAAAACAATCCCCAGAAGAAGCCAGGAAGAAAAAAAAGAATCTGAGGAGCCAGAGGGGGGGAAGTAATAGCTTGGTAAGTGGATAGATGTGTCAGGAAAAAAACATAGCATAATAAAAAGCTAGAAAATTCTTTGCTTGCATTAGAAATTTTTTTAACCACTGACACTACATAACAAGTCTTGGGGATGGTGTCTTCCCATAGATTAGGAATCCAGATTTTTTAGAGAAGAAGCAATATTTCAAATTCCATGGAACAAAAAAGAGGAATCAACATGCTAGCAGGTGTGGATTAAAATCAGTCCAACAAACACTTATTAAATGCTAACTTTGAGCAACACATGGAGCTAAGTGCTGAAGAGACAAAGCCAAAAGCAAAATAATGTCTGCCATCAAGAAGTTAGTATTCTGATGATAACCCCCTTTTAATCTCCTCAGTAGAGGGCTAATGTGGGGGAGAGAGTATTTATTTATAAGTAATATAAATTAATTGGAGGAGGAAGAGATTCATAAAATTGGGTGGATCAGGAAATGCTTTGTGGAGAAGGTGGTACCTGAGCTGAGCCTTGAAATAGGTCAAGACTCTAAGGGGTAGAGGTGAGGAGGAATCACATTCCAGAAATAGGGGACAACCTGTGCCAAGACACGAAGAAGGGAGATGGAATGCTGAGTTTGGGGAACAGCTAGTAGTCCAGTTTGGCTAGAATATAGAATATGTGAAGGGGGAGGCATGATGTGAAATGTCTGGAAAGGTAGGGTAAGCCTCACTGGTAAGGGTTTTAAATGCCATCCTGAGGAATTTTTGTTTTATCTTTATGGTAATAGAGAATCAATGAAGATTTTTGAGTCACGATTGATGTGGTTAGAAATTTATCTTAGTGAATTATTTTGGTTGCTGAGTGGAAGATGATGAGCAGTAAGGGGGAGAGACTGGAGAGAGAGAGACCAACTAGGATATTACTGCAATATGGTCAAGAAATGATGTGGTAGGCTAGTGAATGTGGTTGCAGAGAGAAGTGGATGGATATGGGAGACATTATTAGCTAGACTTACCAAAACAACTACTTGGATAGTGAGCTGGGGAAGAGGTAAGTCAATAATTATTTTGAGGTTTTGAAACTATGAGACTGGAAAGGTGGTAGTCTCTTCAGCAACAACAAAAAGTAAGTTAGGGGGCAGCTAGGTGGTGCAGTGAATAGAGCACCGGCTCTGGAGTCAGGAGGACCTGAGTTCAAATCTAGCCTCAGTTAAAATCTGGCCTCAGACACAACACAAAGACTAGCTGTGTGATCTTGGGCAAGTCACTTAACCCCAATTGCCCTCCAAAAAGCAAAAAAAAAGTAAGTTAGGAGGAGGAATAGGTTTAGGGGTGAAACCAAATGAGTGCCATTTGGGTTCTACTGAATTTGAGATGCTGATGGAACATTCATATGGAAGTGTTCAGCAGATAGTTGATGATGTGGGAAATTAAGGCTGCATGTATAAATTTGGGACTCACATAGTTATGATAATTGAACTCTTGGAAACAGATGAGATTACCAAGTAAGAGAAAATAGGGATAAAAAAGATCTTAGACAAAACATTGGTAGATATGTGGAGGAAAGGCATGGCTGAGGATCAGCAAAGGAGACTGAGAAGGAATAGTCAGACAGAAAGGGAAGACAGAAGGAGGGGGTAGTCAACATTTTCAAAAACTGCAAAGAGAGCAAGGAAAATGAGGACAGATAGGGCTATTGGATTCAGCAGTAATTGAATCATTTGTATCATGAAAAGAACACTTCCAGATCAGTGAAGATGTAGAAGCCAGATTGCAAAGGATTGAGGAGTGGGAGGCAACTACAGAGATCCTTTCCTAGGAGTCTGGCTGTGAAAGGGAGAAGAAATATAGCATGACAATGTGGGGGTATGGTAGAGTATAATAAGGGTTTTTTTTTAAAGGATGGGTGCTACCTGGGCATGTTTGAAGGCACCAAGGAAATAGCCACTTGATAAGGAGAAACCTAAGATGAAAGAGAAGCGATGATTAAAAGGAACTCTCTTGAAAGAGAAAGAAGCAGATGGGATCTAGAACATGAGCAGAGGGCTTGACCTTGGAAAGTTGAAGGGCAGTGTGCTCTGCTAGTGAGATGTTAAATTTTCAGTGTGAGCTTTATACCTTGGAAATTGGAAAATGCTACAAATCAATGTTGATTTACTGTTTTGTGGATTGTCTAGACTTAAGAAAATAATGGAAATTTAAAAAAATAATGCAGATTAAACAAAAGTGTGTAACGTGCATTTTTTGAAAGCCTTTTGTTAAAACATTTACTAGCACACCCTTGGTGAAGGGCCACTTTTTAAAGATTAATTCGGAACAATTTAGAAAGAATGGTTACTTTTTTTTTTAGATTAAAGGAGGTGAAAAAAGGAGATATTTTAGAAAGATTTTGAATTATTATGTATTAGAGAAGAGAGATATCCTGGGGTATGGCCTCAGTTTTCTCAGTAAAGTAGGAGGTAAGAACTTTGCTGAGAGAGAAGGATGCTCGAGTATAGGATGCTTGAAGAGATAGGAGAGGACTTTGATAGTTATTTCAGGAAATGATATGATGTGTGATTAAGTTAATCAGGAGAGGATAAATGGATTCCACAACAAGGGCCAATTTGGAATTAGATAGCATGAATCTGTAGTGGATACAGTTGTGTTGTGTGCTTTTTTCCAGTGGCATTCAGAAAAACAGAAGTAGGAGTAGAAGAAGCAGAAGAACTGGGGGCAACTCATGGTCAAGGGCTGACAAAATAAGAGTTTTGATGGAATAATAGGTCAAGGAATTCAACAATAAAAATTGGACGAAAGATTCAGTGATAGAGGTCAATATATAATCAAGACAATAGTGAAGACTCCTATTACTGAGCTAATGAGGTAGAGATGTATTGTACTGGTGAGTGATTCCCTTTTGAAGAATTTGGATTCAATCAATTGGACACCTGATGAAGCCAACCAGGATAAAGGCTGTTTTCTTATATCATCTGTTCTGGTTATGCCTGACCCTGGGGAGACTTATCAAACCTACTAGGTGTAGTCTACTACTTCAGATTCAAGTGGGAATGAATAAAAGTGGTAGAAGGAATCTGAAAAATGTCTCTACTAATAACGAATTCCTTCATAGGGAACCAAAGGTCTTGTGTTCATCTTCAAATGGAAGAGATATATGAAGATTTTAAAGAGAGAGTCTCTTAGGCCCCTTATAACCTTTGGTTCTATAACACCTTATTTGTAAGCAAAACTTTTTTTCAGTTTAGTTTACCAATCGCATTAGTTTTTTTTTTTGTTTTTTTTTTTTTGCTTATGGGAGGGGGGAAGGTAGGGCAGTTAGGGTCAAATGACTTGCCCAAGGTCACACAGCAATTTTTTTCTTTATTTTGGGCAATAAAAAAAAAATCATTGTAATGATGAGGAAATTGAAAAAAAATTCTTCTGTTTCCAGACAGAATTCAATTTGAATGATTCCATTCTTTAAAAAACCTCCTCTCAAAGAGAGACAAATAGAACTGGTTCTCTAATTCAAAAGGAAAAATATATTCAGACAGAGTGAGTTGGAGTGCATTAATTTTTATTTTAATTTTTTTTACCTTGAGCCTTGAAGGAACTGACAGAGTTGATTCTAGCATCTGTGATATTTTAGTTGTAAAACATTCAAATGTTCCATGAAACATGCTTAGTATGCTGAGGAAAGGTTAAACTAACCCTGAATTTATTTATTTTTTAAAAGTCCAAATTTTACTGTCTCCAGCCTTTACTCTATGATCTTGTATTTAGGTAGCACGATCTACATCTTCCTATTCTTCTATTTCTACCCCTTCTTTGTTGAAATTCCACTTCTACTTTGTACTACTTACTCTTAACAGATGTCTTTTGATAGGTTCCTCTTGTCCCATTTCATGTCCCCCTTTTTACTAGTTTCTGTACCCACTCTCAGTGCTATTGTGACCCAGGGCTGCAGATTGTCAGTTTGGTAACATTGGAAATGGAGTGGAGGAGATATAGCATTATGGTTAGTGAGTCATCAAGGACAGGACTCTGGGCTTGACCTTGTCCCATTTATCATTTTGTATCAATCTTGTCATTGTTGTTTACTTGTTTCAGTTGTGTCTGACCCTTCATAATCCCATTTGGGGTTTTCTTGGCAGAGATACTAGAGTGGTTTGACATTTCCTTCTCCAGCTCATTTTTACAGGGAAACAGGTGAAATGACTTGCTCAGGGCAACACAGTCAATTAGTGTCTGAGGCCAGATTTGAATTCAGGAAGATGAGTCTGGCACTCTAACCACTGAGTCACCTAGTTGCCCTCTTTGCATCAATAACATGATAATAAATACGAAACAGAATTTAATATTTAATCCTAATAGAGAATTTTATATTTGATTCTAAGAGAGAGTCACTGCAACTCATTGAGCAGGGGATAGACATGGTCCGATAGCCCGGGCCTATGTATGCATGGGTGGTAGCTGTGGGAATAGAAGTAAGGGCAAGTATGTGAAAGATGTTGTGAAGGTTGAAATAAGATTAACAATGGATTGGTTATGTGGGGTTTATGAGAATGGGAATGAGGAGCCAAGGAGATTTTGAAGTAGACAGCCTGGGTGTCTGGGGGATGGTGGTACTCTCAACAGTAACAGGGAAATTCAGAAAATGGGAGAGTGTGTGGGAAAGATAATGAACTTTATTTTGGTCAGTGAGTTCCTATTGTCTGTCAGTTGACATAATGAGTCACCAAATGAGAGCTGGAAGGGATCTTGTATTGTGAAGTTGAATTTTTGTGCCCATGTATAAGACTTTACATTGGTCATTACTGACTTTCATCTTACTAGACTCAGCCCAGGGCTCTAACCTGTTAAGATCCTTTTGGGCATTCGCCTAAAGGCTCTGTCTGTTTTTGCTTTATTCATATCTCCCTTAATGTTCTTATCAGTTTCTCTGGGCTCAGTCATCATCTCTACACATGTATATGCACTCTATACATGTGTGGGGTTTGAAAAAAAGGAACAATTTTAGAAGAGTCAATCAAGAATAATCAATTAGTTGGACAATGAATCAATAAACATTTATTAAGCACTTACTATATGCCATGCACTGTGCTATGTGCTAGTGAACATTACTGGCCTATAGTTTGCAGGCTCCATTTCTCCTTTTTACGAAAACAATATTGCTTTTAATTGTTTCAGTTTTAATTAATTTCCTGCATTCTCCAAAATACTTCAAGGATCCCTCACAGTAGTGGAGCAGTGACACCTGCATGTTCTTTCAATATCTTAGGATAGAGTTCATCTTGTTTTAGTGACTTGAATTTATCAAAAGCGAATGATTGCTTTCTTACCAGCTCCCTATTTATATTGGGCATGACTTCCCTATTAAGCCATTTTTTTATTTGTTCTTTCCAGTCCAAAAATAATTCTCCTTGTCAGAGAAAACAGAAGCAAAGTAAGAATTTAGCTGTTCTACTTTCTCTCAGGTTTTATAGCTTCATCTACCCTAAGTAGTAATCCTATTCCTTCTTTGTCTCTCCTATTTCCTCCAGCATAGCAGGAAAAAGCAAAACTTTTTGTTGTCCTGAGCTTTCTTCTCCAGCCTTAGATTATTCTGAGCTTTAGCACTCCTGACATCATACATAGGATCACAACACATTTTTCTTATATTACCTGTCTTTACAACCATTTTCTTAAAATATGTCTATTTAAAATCCAAGGCTGTTGAAAAGTTCCCTAGACACCCATATCAATATGTTTAGACACACTCTGCTTTTCCTTATTAGAATTTTTTCTCTTTATGTCTTCAGCATTTCATTCTTCAGAGCTTCCCAGCCCTCCTGTTCTTGCTTCCCCTATAAAATTTTCAAATGGACACGGATCATTTTCTTGCTCTACATTTTCTCCTCAGCTCCCATGAGTTCAACAATTAGTTCTGTATGTCCTAAATCTAATCCTAACCCTAACCCTTCGGGCACATTAAATTGAACATATCCAAAGCACAACTCCTTATCTTTCCCACTTAAGTCAGCCTTCCTCCTAAGTGGCATATTTCTATTGACGGTAATAATATTTCAGTTATCAAGGCTTCCAACATAGGAATCATTCTTGAATCTTCACTTTCTCTCGTCTTCCCATAGCCAACCAGTTGCCAAGTCTTACTGACGCTGTCTTTACAGTATCTCTGTCATGTTTCCTTTATCCACTCACAAAGTCACTGCTGTGGTTCAGCCCTCCTTTATCACTTTTCACCTGTACTATTTTTTTTTTTTTTGCTTTTTGGAGGGCAATTGGGGTTAAGTAACCTGCCCAAGGTCACACGGCTAGGTTTTTGTTTGTGTTAAGTGTCTGAGGCCAGATCTGAACTCAGGTCCTTCTGACTCCAGGGCCGGCGCTGTACTCACTGCGCCACCTAGCCTCCCCTTCACCTATACTATTGCTATAGACTTCTCAGAGGTCTCCTTTTTCCTTTCTCTCCCTTCTCCAATCCGTCCTCTGTGTAGCTGCCAAATTGATATTCCAAAGCATAAATCTGACCCCGTCAAGAGAATACACTGACTTGCTTTTTGCCTCTAGGATAGAATACAAAATCCTCTGTTTTCTGGCATTTAAAATCCTTGACAATATGACTCCAGACTGTCTTTGCAGGATGATTTCACATTATTCCCTTTCAGACAATACATTCTAGACAAACTGACTTATTTGCTGCTTCCTGAACATTCCATCCCCCATGTCTTTGCCTTTTCACAGACTGTTTCCCATGTCTGGAATGCTTTCCTCCTTTTTTTCCACCTTTTGGAACTCCAAGATCAACCAATCAATCAACAAGCATTTATTGAACAACTGTTTTGTGTCAGTCACTGTGCTGGGTATTGGAGATACAAAAGCAAAGAGAATCCTTGCCTCTAATTACTGGGGGGAGGTGGTACAATATATTCACAGATAAGTAAACATGGGATATATATGTATATATACACAGCACATATATACATACATACATATATATATATACACACACACACAATACATCCATATACATCTACACAGTCAATGATTTGAGGGAGGGCACTCTCAGCTGTATCTTGGCAGCTAGTGATTCTAGGTCTAGGATTTTATAACCCTAGTTTGTCTCTATATGAAGGAATAGCATACTGCTCCTTCATGTGGAGATGTCCTGTGGTTGTTAGGAAGACAAATGGCTTACCTATTTTGAAATATCTTAGCATGGTAAAAATGTTTTAAAAATACAAACAGAATTTTCCACCAGACACACATTTTCTTCAGGATTCATTGCTCAGCTGCACAATCACTTGCTCACTTTCCCATATTTCTGACTTTGGGTTTATCTTTGACTCTTCCCTCTCCTTTACTTCTTATTTCCAAGAAGTTATTGTGGATTTGACCAATACAAAATCTTTTAATACATTTTCTCTTCTCTATTCCCATTACTACTCTTCTGGTCATCAATAGGTTGTCATTACCATCAGCCTGAACTATTGTAATTGCTTTCCAACAGATCTTCCTGCTTCTACTCCCCTTCCCTTATTCCTCTTTATGTTGCTACCAGATTAATCTTCCTTTTGAATATATTTGGTCATGCCATTACTCTACTTAAAACCTTTAATGTCTTCCTTTTGCCTACCAAGTGAAATTTAAACTCATTTGCTTGGTACACAAAACGCTAGAATCTGACACCATCTTATTTTTCCAGCCCTCTCTCATACTGCTGCCCTCACACACTCTTATGTTCTCTGCAAGGTAGGTTCCCTGTATATGCCCTGCATTTTTCTGCCTTTGTGACTTTCACTAATTCTCATGCCTTGAGTTTTTACCCCTTCCTAGATGCTTCTCGTAGAATTAATTTAAAACCTAACTTAAATTTTAAATCCCATTTTCCAAGTGAAACCTTCTCTGATACTGCCCTCTACCAGTTAACTTTTCACTTCTTAGAACTCCCATTGCATTTCATATTATTTTATACTACAGTCATTTTAGTATATATCATATAATCCCACTGGATTATACATTTCATAAGAGCAGATCTCATGTCTTATCTAAACATTGTATTGCCCCCAGCAGCTAACACGTTCTGTATACATGTTGAATTTTAAAATTTAGGTAGCAAGTCTTGAAAGAAAAATTTTAGTAAGTATATTTGTCATAGAGATAATATTTTAAGAAATGTCCATGTGTTAAAGAGTATCAGAGTGTTTGAAGTTGGGTAAAAATTTTACAAGAATACCGAGTTGAAATGAAGTTAAATTTTAGGCAGTCATATTAAGAATGAAGATATGACATGGGGGGGGGGTATAAAAAATTTCCTTGATTTTCTGTGTGTTTTTTTCTTACTTTTTTGACTTTTTACTTGCCAGTTTAATTGCTGTATCTAGGATGTTCCAATTTTATTTATTTATCCTGCAGCTGTGTGTATGTGCCCAGAAACAGTTCCTCCAGACTAAATTTTTTAATTTTTCTTTTATTCTCCTCTCTTTTTCCTCTTTGTCTCTCTTTCCCACCCGTGACTTTTAAAATGTATACATGGATTTTTTCTGAGCTCAAAATTGAAAGCATTAAAAATGCTTCCTTGCCTCAGTTGGAGACCAAATATTGGAAAAGGTGCACTATATGGGTTGTGGTTGAAGAGTTGGGCAAAGCAATACATTTTTCCCATTGACTTTATCATACTGTCTCTCCATATAGAGATTTTTCTGTGGTTGTTGGGAAAATAAGTGGGTTAAGTATTTTGAAATGTCTCTAGGAAGGAATATACAACTCTGAGACCATATGTGGCCCCCTGTGTCCTCCACTGTGGCCAAGGACCTACAGGGCCATATGTAGCCTCAAGGCCTCAGGTTCCGCAACCCAGATTCTAAGCATAGTAAAAATGTTTTAGAAATACAAATTTTCTTTGGTCAGAAGGTAGACTTTACTCCTATTTCTGCCTTTATTCCTTTAGAATGGACTTTCTAGTGTTGTATCTTATTACTTTTCCATTTCATCAATAAGATGTCAAGCTTAATTTCAGGTGCATTGCCCATAGAGATTTAGAAGCAGTTTTATAAGATGAATTGATCAGACATATCTACAAGTCACATAGTGACTCTACATTGCTATTAAATGCCTTAAATTTTTTTCTATATAAACCCATTTGAAATAGCCAAGTATTATTAGCAAATTGTGTGTATTATTATTCTGGGTGTCTATTATAATTTTTATTGGGTCTCTTTCTAAAATGTTCAGAACAGAAGAAGTATCAATTGGGGTAGGAAATTGATTTCCATTTTGAGGACATTATGCTTCTCTACCTTTGTAATGATAATAGGAGTTCCATATTTAAACTTATCAGGGTTTTCATGGATAAGTGTGGCCTCAGCCCCATATCTAGCAATGCCCTAGTTATAGTCGTTGATCCATTCTTCCAATATAATGTTAAACCAACATGGGGTCTGCAATCTCCTCGGTATATTTCTTTAATCTGGGCTGGGGCTCAGCCTATTTCCTATTCTCCCTGAAGGTGGGGCAAACTTGGATATAATGATTCAGGAGTACCTGCAGGGGTGGTTCCTGCTTCCCTATTCATTCTAATGTTAAGTACCTTTTCTTGGTACATTTTATGCAGCTCTTGAGTTGGAATACCATCTATTCTTCTAAAATCCACCCCTGCTCTCAGTAGAGCAGTAAAAGCTTCCCTTCTTGTCAATCTATTTTGTCTTTAAATCCTCTGGCTATTTACTCTCCACAAGGAAATTTATCTTGTCCCCATTCCCCTAAGTCACTTAATTGTGAAATCTTATCCAGCACCTCCGAAAGAGGGTGCCCTATTTCCCCAATTAATAGAGTCAAAATTAAGTGCTTATAAGCAGGAGGAGCCGTCTTCACTATGACATTTCTATGAGGAACTCCTACTGAGGTATCATGATATGCATTTGCACCTCTAACCAAGATAGCAGTTTTCATTACCTCCTCCTTTAGCTTTCTCCTACAGTCTCTAAATAAGTACCAGGGTCTGTCTCCACTAGGCAACATAGAGTCAGTAGGATATTGCTTTTTGCATTCCTCTGCAGCTAAAGCTAACAGATTAGTTCTGTTGAGGCCTCCTCGCACATGGTGATCCCTAAAAGCTTGGTGTAAAAAAGGATTCTGACTGATGCTTATGAATTTTAAGCAACCCAGACTGTCCAGTGTTATTCCTCCAGCACCTTCATCAGTGATTCTTACTATCCAAGACACTAAAGACTCTCCCATACTTTGGGTGAATCTACTCAGTATTATATCAGTAATCTCCTGTTGAGTGAAATCCTCAATTATCTCCCTGGACTCTGTTTGGCCCTGGCAGCTCTTCTGTCTTCTTCTTCATATAGGGAGAACTTCTTCATTAGAAGACCCCCTCATCTAACCTTGTTCCATTCTCCTCACACACATTCTCCTGGCAGCTGTTGGGGCAATTCTGCCCAGCCTGTACAAAAGCTGCATGCACATTTGTTCTGCTGGTTTTTTGCTTCCTTTTAGCTACATGAACAGTAGCTTGTTCTTCCACCACCTGAGACCCTCCAGTTTGCTCTTCTGAATTCTGTGGCACAGAAGAATACTCAGGTCAACCAGCTGACTCCGTAGCCATCTGAGCTTTTTCCTCCAGCAGCTTATCTCTACTTTTGCACATAAGGTGATTACTTGTTATTAGGACCCAGCCTTTCCTGCACACTCCTGCCAGTTCTTTGCCTGGTTCTATGGGTATTCCTTGCAAACATCTTTCCAAATCTCCGGGTTCTCCCTCTTTTAGCCTTGGTTCCTAGTTTTCACAGGGCCTTGTGCTTTTGGCCCATTCTCTGGCTAGAGAGGAATAAGGCAAATCCTCCCATCCTAGGATAGCCATTTCTCCCTCTAAAGCACCCTCTGCTTCCAAATAGAGGCCTGAAATTTTATGATCCCACCCTTGTTACCAAATGTATCAACAATGCAGTATTCACAATGCCTATGATAACTATAAATATGCTCATATGGTTATTAACCACAAAATATACCAGGATCTCTACATGGGGAATAAAGCTAGAACATTTATTCAAATACCAGAAAATGTTGTCCCAAAACCAGCAAGTTAAAGCCATCACAGTAGTTAGAAACTTGGCACACATAGTTAATGTAGTTAACACCCACATTCTCAAGCCTTCAGAACAGAACAGGCTACCTCAGGCCAAGGTCCCCCTCTCTCTCTTCACGTCAACAAGTCCATCCCACAAGTGGGATTCACAAGCTCTGGGTTTTAACACACAACTCGAAAAGTAAGCCAATACAAGGGGATCTTTAAATTCCATTACCATTACAACATTCCTGATCTTTTCCTAAGTTTTTACCAAATGACCAAAACGTAACTTCCCATTAAGATGCCATTACTTCAGTGTCAATTTCAGGTTACACTAGGTGAATCTGAATGTGGCTTGAATCCTGTTGCTTCTTGCTTTTGGTTAGATGTTACTCATTTTGGTCATAGACTATTTATTGCAATTTTCTTATCAAATTGTAGTAACATTTATATCTCACATAAATATATGGGCTCATTCCTGGACCATAGAAAACTAATACATGTTCAAGGCACTTTGTGAATTATCATCTACTCAAAATCATAGTTTAGGAGCCTCTACTTTTATAAAACCTTGAAAAGATAAATTGGCTTGAAGCAAAAGGACATTTACTCAAACAGCATCACAAATTCAGTAAAAGAAAAGTTGCCTATATATGTATATGCAGTTAAGACTTCAATGTTAACACGGTAGGAGGTATCCAGGGAAGTACTCAAGGCCTGTGTGCTTGGCCTTGTGCTTTTTAAATTTTTATCAATGACTTGGATAAAGACATCAAATTTGTAAATGTCAAAAAGCTGGGTGGGATAACTAATAAGTTGGATGACAAAAGTTACAATCCAAAAAGATCTTGAGAGACTGAAGCATTAGACTGAATATAAAAATTTTAGTATTTATCATAGAGGTAATATTTTAAGAAATGTCCATGTGTTAAGGAGTATCAGAGTGTTTGATGCCAGGTGAAATTTTTTACAAGAATATCAAGTCAAAATGACAAATTTTAGGTAATAAGAATGAAGATACAAAATTTGAAATTAATTATGAATAAATGTAAAGTGTTACAGTTGGGAAGGGAAGGGAACAAGGATTTATTAAGTATCTACCATATTAGTAAGTGCCTACTACTCAGAAAGATGAGTCATCTTGACTCCAGGCCTGACACTCTATCTAATGTGCCACCTAACTGTCCTACCCAAGTTCAAATCTGGCCTCCGACCCTTACTAGCTGTGTGACCCTGGGCAAGTTACTTAATGCTTTTTGCCTCAGTTTCCTCATGTGTCAAATGAGTTGGGGAATGAAATGGCAAACCCACTCTAGTATCTTTGCCAAGAAAACTCCAAATGGGGTCATGAAGATTCAGATGTGACTGAGCAACATCAACAGCAGCTAGGTGGCATAGTGGATAGAATGCCAGGCATGGAGTTGGGAAGACCAGAGAAGCATGAATAGACAGTAATTGTTTTGAACATGGTTTAAGAAAGACCTTGATAAGCTAGAGAGTATCATGAAGAGTTTTTGAGTTACTGCATCATTCACAGGAAAAGATACACACAGAACAAACATGGCCACTGAATATGTATGGAGGACCTATATATCGTGGATGTATATAGAGTGTGGCTAGGGATATATGCATGGAGAGCAGAGAAAAGATCTGGAAGGCTAAGGAACATGCATGATAGGAACACAATATGGCCTAAGTGTCCAGAGATAGTGTATGCTTGGGAAATTAAAATCTCCAGTTCAAAGAGCAGTGTTTTCTTTTGGTGAAGTTACTATACTGCTTTCTGCTGAATAATGCTTTTCCATTCTCCGACTTGTCCCCATTTTCCATTTACTGGCAATCATTAATTTTTCTTGCCGTGTAAGAGAATAAGAACTGATGAGATGTATAAAATAACCTACAACCCCTTATTCCCTAGTCAGCTGTTCAAATTCTCACTTAATGTTTTGTGTCTTTTATTCAAGTTATTGTTATTTCTTATTCAAGTTATAGGGCACATAATGGTGGTATTTTATTCAAGCAAATCCCTGTATTTGAACTTCTAAATTATTCAATGTTCAGCATTCCTTTATAGAAGTGATAATTATGTGAAAGAGAAGTATAAAGATGAATCAGGTCAATGCAATTTAAGCAGACTTTAGAGGAAACATTATAACTCTGAAAACATACAGGAACAAAATTTTTATTTTTTGAGAATGAATGAACTGAATGTGCAATTAAAATTATAAAGTAAACAAAGCCAAAATTAGTTCAAAAAAGGAAATCTGGAACATTAAAGGCAAACAAAAAATTAAATTAAGAACTGATAATCAAAATTGATACCTGGTTCTTTGAAAAGACTAACAAAATCAATACAACTTTAGCTAACCTGAACAAAGAATGGGAGAAAAATAAAATTACCAAAATTAAAAAAAAAATCAGTGAAGTAAAATCACAGACAAGGAATAAAAAGAATGACCAGAGCTTGCTATATATAATAATTTGACAACAATATTCAAAACTACAAAGAAATAGAGGATTACATTTAATTTTTAAATTAAATTAAATTAATTAAATTATCATCAATAAATTAATAAATCATTATATATAATATATCATATTATAGAAATATATAATTTAATAAAAATTAATAATAATTTAATTATTTAACTAACAGAATATGAAATAAAGATCTTAATCAACTCTTAGGAAATTAAATCAAACTTCCAATAAAAGAGCTACCAAAGGGTAGAAAAACCCCAGTCCACATGAATTTATAGGTAAATTCTATCAAATATTTAAAGAACAATTAAACCTATGTTACATAAATTGTTCTCAAAAATTGGCCAAGTAAACATTCTATCAAACTTGCTTTATAGGACAGAGGCCTAAACTATAGACCAAGATTACTAATGAATTTTGATGGAAACATTTTAAATAAAATTCTATCCAGAAGTCTACAGAATATGTTATAAAAGTTTACTATTATCATATTATGTTTTGCCAGGGATTCAAGGTTGGTTCAACATTATGAAAATAATGGATAATTAATCATGCTAAAACCCCAAGTAACCTCAAAGCACACAATTAGATATAGGAAGAGCCTTTGACAAAATAGGAATGGGATAGGAGCTGGTCCTGTGATTTCACTGAAAATGGAGCTACCAAATGAGGATATTCCATCTAATAATGGATGGAACTTATAATTTTAAAGAGTTCCATATAGCTTTGTGAGGGTAAGTGACATAGTATATTTTAGAGGTAAGATTTGAATTCATATCTTCCTGGCTCCAAAGCCATTTTTCTATTTACTAATCTATGACATCTCTCCTTTGATAAAATATAATATTCAATCTATACCAAAAAAACCGTACAAGGGATAGACATAGTAGAATCACTAGAAAAACAAAGCACATCAGTTTGATGTAACATATAAAACTAATTTTATTATAATTTGCTGTAAGTCCTTCTGTCTGTGTAGATGCACCATTAAATGAAAATAGGGGCAGCTAGATGACACAGTGGATAGAGCACTGGACCTGGAGTGAGGAAGACTTGAGTTCAAATCCCATCTCAGATGCTTACTAGCTGTTTTATCCTGGGCAAGTTGCTTAACCCTGTTCAGTTTCCTCATATATAAAATGAGCTGGAGAATGGCAAAATACTCTAGTATTTTTGTCAAGAAACCCCAAATGGGGTCATGAAGGATTAGGCATGACCAAAATGATTAAACATATAACCACATATCTTATTACTATTTTATTTTCTTTGCTTTTTTGAATTAAAAAACTAGTGTTAATTGATGCAACTTGATCCTTTAAGGAATTTTAAAATGCTTGTCCATCTAGTGATAAATATTATAAAAGTATATAACTAAACCCAAAAGTTATCAATCATTCTTATTAGAATGACATTTTTAGTTTTTGCTATAAATATAAGAAGAATCCAATGATGTCTTCTCTTTTCTCTCTTATTTGAGAGTGAGATGCTAGTTAAAGTAAAAATATAAGAAAATGAAATTACAGATAAAGATAGAGGCAAGAAGGAGACAAAATTGTTCCTATTTGCTGACATGGTGTTTAATTTAAAAACAAAACAAAACAAAACAACTCAGAGTATCAGCAAAGCAACTGATTAAGGCAATGCCTCTAATAAAGTAGTAGGAAACAAAATAATATTTTAAAATGAACATTTCTACATAGCAATAACAAAATTCAGGAGGAAATAATAGAGAGGTAATTCTCATTCAAAACAACTACAAAATGCAAAAAAAAAATCTTGGAGTCAATTTGCCAAAACTTTCTTGCTTTAATTCATTATTACTCTAAAACATTCTATGAAAAGAAAAAAGGATTGACAAATAATTGGAGGGATATTTATTGTTCATAGTTGGGTCATACCATCACAGTAAAACTGATGATACTCCCTAAATTAATTTGCAAATTTGCTGCTCTAATAATCAAACTACTAATGGGCAACTTTTTGGAACTCAACCAGATAGTAGTTAAAATAACTTGGAGGAACAACAGATCTGGAATTTCAAGGGAAATTTGAATAAATTAGAAATGTAGAGAGATTACTATTTCCAGACTTCAGGTTATGCTATATAGTAGAAATGATCAAACCTATTAGCTATTTTTTGAAAAATAGAAAAATGAGTAAATGGAAGAGATTAAATGAATTAAAGAATGAAAAAAAGAAATATGTGCTATGTGTGAAGGACTATGGTAAGTGCTGGAGATATAAATAAAAATGTCAGAAAGTCACATACACATATAGAGATTATATGTGTGTGTATGTATATATTATTGAATTATTTGAATGCAATGTCATTGTGTTCTGTAACCTTGAGAAGACAAATCAGTTGGGGGAAGAATGCCTTATTTGACAAGAACTGGGAAATTGCTGGAAAGAAATATGGTACAAATTAGGATTATACCAACATTATATATGTATACGTATATGTACACACACACACACACCAGTATGCTAACTTTAAAAATGGATACATGATCTGAATATGAAAGGTCATATCTTTAAAAAAATTAGAAGACAAATAGATCAGGTAATTTTCACAGCAATGGATAGGGGTAGAGTTCCTAAGCAAATAATGAATAGAGGTGAAAAAAAAGATAAAATAGCTATATTGATTTTATGAAACTGCAAGTTTTTATACAAACAAAATCAATGCAACTAGTTTTAGAAGGGAAGCTTTCATTTGGTAAAAATAAAACCCCCAAAACCTTTGCATCAACTCTGACAAGGATCTGATATCCAAGATCTGTAGGATTCTATGACAGATATGTTATATCAAAAGCTATTCCATAAGGGGAAAGTAGTAGAATCACATGAAGAAACAGTTCTCAAAGTGAGAATTAAAAACTGTTAACTATAAGAATATTGTACCACATCACTAATAATAGAAGTGTAAATCAAAAGAACTCTGAGGTGTCCTTTCCTACCCAGATTAATTATTAATGGCTCTGGAGGAGAAAGTGAGTCCAGTGACTTTGCACAACTCTCCCTCACTTAAATCCAATTCACTTGCATGTCATGGCATTACCTCCTTGATGTCATGGTCTTCTTTGGGAACGAAGGACAGACAGCAACAACAAGCAACAATTAGTAATGATAAGAAAAGACAGGAATACTCCATGTTAAAAATGCTGAGGAAAGATATTTGTATTAATATACTGTTGCTGGTGCTGTGAATCAGTCCAGTCATTCTAGGAAATTGGAACTGTGCTAAAGAGCTTATTAAAATATTGATACCCATTTGACCTTCAATTATTATATAAATACCAGTAGTAATTTGTTAAAATCTCCTTATGTCCACCATAAGCTTCTCCCTTACTCTTTGAGTAACCCTCAGATTTAGCTCTTCAGAGACTGTGGTAATCTTTGACTCAAAAGTCATATAGTATAACTGTACTAATATTGTAGTTAAAACCACTGGCTTTTAAGGCAGAAGCTTCATGTCATTAAAAGTACTGTGCAATTTCCCAAAGCTCACTGTTCTATTTAATTTTGGATCAAACTAGTTGTCTAGGCACACTGTCCAAAATGTACATACCGAAGGATTTTCTTTATGAGCTACATGTCATAGTCTGGTCAATAATTATTCTTCATCCACCTTTTTTTGGGGGGGGGGGAAGCGGTAATATGACTGAACCAATCCCTTGTGGGTGGTCATGGATCTAAATGTAAGGAGGATCTGAAATATTTTGGGGCTGGTTACAATTAGCATAATGTCATCTGCCAACAAGAACATCTGTAGAATCTGATCACTTATAGCAGAGGTTCATTTTTTAAATTAAGTTTTTTCAACTAACAAGCATTGATTTTCTTTCTCTCCCTTCCACCTCTCCCCTCCCCTGCTAGGAAAAAAAGAGAAAAACCAAAACCATATAACAGATTTGCATAGTCAAGTAAAAACAAATCCCCGTTTTAGCCATTTCTAAAAATGTGTGTTTCTTTCTCCATCTCTGTCAGGAGCTGGGGATCACAGGGATTCTTCACCTTTATTGTGTCATGGACTCCAGTGGCAACCTGGTGAAGCCTGTGGGCCCCTTCTCAGATTCATATTTTGAAATGCATAAATAAAATATGTAGAAATACAAAGAAAACTACATTAAAGTAGTTTTCAATTGTATCTAACTCTTTGTGACTCTATTTAGGGTTTTCTTGGCAAAGATAATGGAGTGGTTTGCCATTTCCTTCTCCAGCTCATTTTACAGATGAGGAATTAAGGCAAACAGGTTTAAATGACTTGCCCAGAGTCACACAGCTAGTAAGTGTCTGAGGCCAGATTTGAACTCATGAAGATGTTTTCCTGATTCCAAGCCCAGTGCTCTATACACTATGCTACCTACTCTATCCATTAATTCTGGGTAAACCCCAAAGCTCTACACTAGGCCCTCTTCTTTTCTTTCTCTACATTTTCTTGGTAACCACATCATATCCCATTAGTTCAATTATCATTTTTATGCAGATAACTTCAAGATCTCTATGTCTAGTTCCATTATTTCTCCTGAATTCCAGGGCTGTTTGCCAAATGCATATTGGTCATTTCCATCTGAATGTCCCAGAGGCATAATAATCTTGAAACATCCAAAATGGAAATCATGATCTCTCCAATCCACCCTCCACATAGCTGCTAAAGTGATGTTCCTAAATCACAGGTCTGATCGTGTTCCTTCCTGGTTCAATAAATTCCAGTGGTTCCCTATTTGTTTTAGGATCAAATACAAACTCCTCCATTTGGCATTAAAAATCTTTACAACCATGCTCACATCTAATGCCTAGCCTATCAAACACTATTCCCCTTTATTCACTTTTTCCTGTAAAAATAGCCTGCTTATTCTTCACATACGACATTCCATTTGCTGACATTTGGGAAGAAGCTGACAGGAGAGGAGGTGGCGGTTTCCATCATCATATTCCTTCTCCTAGCTTGCTAAACTAGAGACTTTGGGGAATTTCCTCTTGCTTGAGATCTGGGACTCTCTATTTTGGCCAAACTGAATTACCTTGCTTCCAATGGGAGAGTTCCTTCATTCTGTTTTGTCTGGTACATATTCCCCTATGTATACCTTCTCTGAATTATATTTTGCTACTGCCTTGGATAAATGCACTTCTTTGCTACTTGCAATTTGTGTTCATTGTGGAACTGGTAATTGATTAGAAGGGAGGAGAGCCTTAGAAATAACGCTTGAATCCTCCTTTCCCAATTAATGAACAGTGATCGCAAGTTTAGCTTGAACCTGAACACCAAATCCCCTAGACTGACAATATTTAAAGGAGCGGAGAAATATAATTCTAGCCCAGTGCCCCCTCTCTCTGAGGAGAACAGAATGATCAAACATCTGGTCTCCGATCTTCTGCTTCCTTTCCTGGCTGGAATTAAATTTTCTATTGGAAAAGGGTTGGAGAAGGCTATAGATGTTGATTCTGTTTCCCTTTGAGCCACACGCAAGGTAATGAGGGATAGCCTCACTACAATAGTTACTACCAGCTATTAGAAACGTGTAGGGAAGGAAATGGGCATTTATTAAATGACTACTATGTACTAGGCACCGTGCAAAGCGCTTGACAAATGAGATCTCTTTTGAGCTCCCAACAGTTCTGGGATGAGGGTGCTATTACCCCCATTTTACAGTTGAAAGAATTGAGGCCGACAGCGGTTGTGATTTGCCTATAGTTACACAGCTAGTAAATGTTAGAGACAGGAATTGAACTCTGGGCTTCCTGACTCCTGCACCTAGCGGCTTCTCTAGTCCAGAGAGAACTACCTGGTCAAAATGGTTTTCCCTTTGCATATTCTGGAATAAATTTCCTTCTTATAAAATCATACACAGAATCTTCGATCTCCCTGTTGTGCAGTTGCCTTTCAATATATTTACTATGTGAGATCATTCTAGATCCAGGCGATGTCATATTTTATCCTCTGCCTCTGTATCTTTGCCCAGATTGTCTCATGTTTGGAATACACTCCCTCCTCATCACCACCTCTCAGAATCCTTATTTCCTTGAAGGTTTGGTTCAGAAGATCCTTTTTCTATGAAGCCTTTTCTGAATCCCATAGTAACCAGTGTTCTCTTCCTCCTGAAATTACCTTGTTTTTATTTTTATTGATCTGTGCTCTAATTATAAGTCTCCTGCCCACTTCCTTTATGCAAGCTCTTTGTTGAGTTTTTTTTATCTTTTTATCTCTAGCACCCAGCATAGTGAGTGGCACACACTGGACACGAGAAATATTCATCAAATTAAAATGATTTTGAATTGAGAAAGTGCTATTAGGTTGACAATTAGTAGATTATTGGTGTCATTGGTGATCTTTGGGAGAGCAGTTTCAGTAGAATGGAATGGTTGTTCCAGTCTACCTACTGGACAGTGATTACAGACTTTTATTTTCTATAAATTTTTCAGTAGAACAGAGGAAAATATAAGACAAGAGCTAGAGAAACTGGCAGGCTCAAGTTAAGTTTTATTTTCAGGACCAGGAACACTTAAACATGTTTATAGATAGAAGGGAAGGAAGCCAGTGGAGAGGGGGAGATTAAAGATTGAAGACAAGGCAGGGGTGACTGCTAGAAGAACCAGCCCGATCTATTCTCTTGGACCCATGTGTCTTTATTTTTGACATATTCTAGGCCAGACATCTTACTTGTATTATCCAAGTTGTGTTCCCAGCCCCAGTAGTCAATAGGAAAATTCTTACATAGTCAGTCTCACAGGGCCGCTGGTAAGGTAGAGAGATAGAGTATAAAGATTCCCCAAAGGGAGCCTTTTAGGGACTCCTTTTCTGGGTTTGGGTGGGGAAACATAAGGCTAAAAAAACTATAGGAAGCAGATACTTGATCATGTTATTCAATATAAAGACCCTGTAGACTAAAATACAGCCGCCTATTTCTATGAATCAGGATGGGGCAGGAAGTGAGTAATACTACTTTTGGTTGAATTTTCAGTGAAAATGTATTTATTTAGCAGAATGTAATTATCCAAAATGGAATTCAGCCAGGGACTATGCTTAATGCTTTTATTCCTAAAACAGATTTTTAAAAAATAAGGTATTCTAAAATGGAATTGATGCATAAGCCCAGGAAAATTCTAAAATTTACTTTGCATTTAAGGATCACAAATTGGTCTCAGTATCTTTCCATACTTAGGTTTGTAGCCTTTAAGAATTTACTCTAACCTGTGCTTTGGTGTGAAATGGTTCTTAAAATGACCAACTTAGGGTCAGTGGCTGGACCTGTGATTTTATTGGTTGAGGATATTTCCAATTGAGGAAAATCCATTTTCCAGTGCATCTTGGAACCTTCTATGTGATTTATGGACTTAGAGAGTTCCTATACTGCTGAGAGGCTCATTTACTTTTCTAGGGTAAGATGAGTAAGAGGTAGGACTATTTTAAAATTTCTCAGTGTCAATTTGCCTAGCATCACATTCGAATATACTGGCTGATCAGTCCCCTTTACTCTTTCACCTACTTTGGTGTGTTATCTGAAGAACAGACCCTATTTCAATAGTAGAAAAGAAAATTTATTCCAGTAGAGGGCAGCATTATTTAACAAATTTCTTAGTCTTTTGAAGTTATTTACTTCTAAGTACGTTAGTGAATAAACTTTAAGTGCCAAAAACAGTTCTAAAGAAATTGTCAAGCTTGTTTTTCAACCTGGTGTTAAATTAAGGTGTTAAAATTCTAATGACATTTATTCCAGCACCTTTTTTGTTAGGATGAATTACCATATAGTCAGCTGTTTGTGTTGATAGTGGGTCATAAAAATGTTGCAACCAAATTTATTTTGGCTTCAACATCCCTTAATTAATCAATTCATTTATTCAATAAATATTTATTGAGCGCCTACTAGGGACATAACTACTGTTAGGCATTCTGAAGGGAACAAAGATGAAATAAGATTCTTAACCTTTAGAGTTCTTAACTGCTTTTTGTGTCATTTAGGAATCTGGTGAGGCCTATGGATCCTTTCTCAGAATGGTATTTTCTGCCCAAATTCATAATTGAAGGAAATGCTACATTTCAATTGGAAGTTAATAAAAATTAAAATGTAATTTCTTTCCTGTTCAAATTTGTAGAGCCCTTGAAATCTAGTCATGGACCCCAGATTAAGAATCCCTGGTCTACTTTCAACTTCTTTATTTTATTGTTTTGTTTTGTTTTTTGCTTTTTGGAGGGCAATTGGGATTAAGTAACTTGCCCAAGGTCACACGGCTAGGTTTTTTGTTTGTGTGTGTTAAGTGTCTGAGGCCAAATCCAAACTCAGGTCCTTCTGACTCCAGGGCTGGCGCTCTACTCACTGCGCCACCTAGCCGCCCCCAACTTCTTTAGTTTAAAGATGAGGAAATTGAGACTGAGAAAAATCTTACTGGTCATAAGTTATGAGGCAGAACGAAAATCTGAATCCAACTCTATCTGACATAAAATGTAGTACCCTTTCCACCAAACCACATTTCCTTCCATTAGAGTTAGAAGACATCTTGGTAGCCATCTAATCTAGCTCCTATATTTTATAGATGAAGGAAATGAGGCCCACAGAGGTTATGTGATTTGAACAGTCACACAGGTTATAGGTACTTGAGGCAGGACTTGAACCCAGGCCCCCTGACTCCAAATCAGTACTTTCCCACAGTATTGTGCTTCCCTAGTTCACCATCTTAGGGTGGGTTTAAGAGTGTCCCAACCTAAATTTTACTCATGCATCTGAGTTAGAAGGTGGCACAGCAGGCCCAAGGCTGTGGCACATCAGTACCTGTCATGGGGAACTCACTCAGACATAGTAAAACATTAAAGCTTTGGAGAGAGGGGTTATCAGACAAGTTGACCACTCTCTGACATTCTGTGTAACAGAACCATGGTTTGAATCCCATAACTGCTATTTACTGACTACCTGTGTGATCCTGGGAAAGTCATAAACTCTCTGGGGCTCAGTTTCCTCATCTGTAAAATATAGAAATTAGACCAGATAGCTTCCAAACTTGCTTCCTGCTCTAAATGCCAAGATCTTAAACTAGGTTGAGAGATATACAGTAATAGGATTAGTTGGAAGGGACCTTAGAAACATTCTAGTCTCACTGCCTTTTTTACAGATGAGAAAATCAAGGAATAGAGGCTATGTGATTTGATCCAGGATCAAAACAAGGGCTCAGATTCAAACAAAATCCAGGTTTTTCCATTGTTCCTGCTCTCTTTCTAACTAGGAGAGTTAGAAGAGTGACTTGATTAGGACATTCTTAATTTAAGTTAATTTTTGTTAGATTTCAAATAAATTCAAAATACTTTTATTAAAATCCTACTATATGCAAGACTATTTATACTAGGCACTGGGAAAACAAAGAAAATAGGTGATCTGCACCTATCTATAAGTATCTATAAGGAGCTTATGTTCCACTTGAGAGGAGGATAGAACATCCATAGGAAAACATAATACTAGGTAATTTGAGGAAGAACAGAGTACTAGGAATTGGGGAATGGATTCACTTAGATGGACATTTATTGAACATCCACTATGTAACAGGCATGGTGCTCAGGATTAGACAGTCCTGTTTTTTTAAAAATGAATTTCTGTTACCTCAGGTGCCTCACCATTCTTTCATTTTTCATTTGTAAATGTGTCAGAAATCTTCAAGTAGTTTTAAAATATTTTGGCTCCTGGTAAAACTTATTTTTACCAAGGCTTATTTCATGCTAGTTTTGAAATTCAACTGTATTTTAAGGGTAAATGAATCTGTATCTTGCTTTTTCATAGATTTCTCCTTCCCCCACATCCTCCCCCCCCCCACCTTGCCCCTCAACCCCAGCCACTGAATTGGTTTTAAAGACCTGTTTGTCCTGGCTGCTTTTAAATTCTCCCTTTCTAGTGAAACAAAAAAGTCTCAAAATAGATGTTACCAAATCTTAGTTGAGACAAGATTGCAATTCAAAAGGCTCATGAATACTGTACAAAAATATTTCCCCCTTTTTTCCATTGTTGAACATGTTATAAGGTCACTATTCCAACTCATACTTATACCTGACTCATCAGTGTCAGTAGGAGTTGGGATAGTTGCCTCTCATGTCCTCCTAGTGTTCTAAGGATTTGGGAGTTTTTTTTGTCTAGTGTTATATAGCTGACAAAGCTAATGAGTCCCCGTAGGTGTGTTTCCTACCAGGATCATTGTTGTTTACTTGTGTCAGATTCTTTGTGACTCTGTGGACCATACTGTCCATGGGTTTTTCTTGGTAAAGATACTGGAGTGGTTTGCCATTTCCTTCTCCAGTGGATTAAGGCAAACAGAAAATAACAGACTTTCCCATGGTCACAAAGCTAATAAGTGTCTGAGGCTGGATTTGAATTCAAGTCTTTCTGACTCCAGGCCTAGCCACTGAGCCACCCAGCTGCCTCCTAGGCAAACAGAAGTTAAGTGACTTGCCCAAGTCACGTAACTACTGAGCTTCTAAGTGTGGATTTGAACCCAGCTCTTCTGGCCTTTAGAGCTGGTACTCTAGCCACTGAACCATCTTGCTGCTCTGGTCATTAGTTGATATAAATTATTTAACCAGACTTAATTAGCTTTTAAGAAGGGGTATTTACTCCAATATTATGCTTGGTTCAAAATGTTACCTTCACAAGTCTGTTACATACTTTCCCACAGTTATATACAGAGCATAGGGGAAAGTGGGCTCTAGCTTGAAAAGCACATGTGCCAAAGAGGCAAATCACAGTTCCTGACTGCCCTTTTTCTGGCAACCTAAAAATGCTCTCTTTAAGTAACACAGTTTTTTGCTAGCCTGGGCTGTGAATAGAGTTGTGAATGTACATCAATCAATTCTTGACTCCAAATGCAGATCCTGCCATCAGTTGATCTGGGGATTCTTCTGGGAAGCTCTCCAAACCTTTGAAGTTCTTAGGGTCGTCCTCTGGTGAAGAATGGAGAGGGAAAGAGACTGTAACTCTGCTGGGAATCTGGGAATCTGCTCTCCCTTCCTTGCCTCCAAAAGATACCTTCTTAAGGTAAGTTTAGCTGCAACATTCTTTTCTCTCCACTTGCTCAAAACTTATAGGGCCCATGGGCATTACCAGGTTTCCTCAGCCAGTCTAAGCACATTTGTTTTGCAATGCCACAAGATATTTTCCTGCTTAATCTAAAGCCTATGGCTGATTGATTGATTGAAACCTCTTCTTACCTTGTTAAGACATTTGGATGGTGTTTTATCAATTTACTTCATCAACCTCCGCCCTTATATTATCAAAGCCTCATTTCACCTGGATGACACAAAATTGTGTCAAAGAATGTGGATTAGTTGATAAACACCAGGCCTAGGATTAGCTTCACTAATTCCAAATGACTCATTCTGGTGAAGAGAAACTTGGAGTTTCCACTACTTCCCATTCCCTATACTGGTGGGAAAATGTAGAGACTCATAATATAATCATAATAATAGTTAGCATTTATATAGTGCTTCAAGATTTGAAAGGCACTTTACAAACATTATCTCTGTAATACAAATATTACAGTACTAAGTCTGGGAGGTGACCATGATTATCTTGATTTTACAGTTGAGAAAGCTGAGACAGAAAGAGGCTAAGTGCTTCATCCTAGAGTCACTAAACTAGTAAGTGTCTGAGGCTGGATTTCCATGCAAGTCTTCCTGACAGCTGGTCTTGAGTTTTAACTACTGTGTCATATTTTGTTAGAAAGGAGTTTAGAAATGGACTAGATTGCAAACCAGCTGTCAGGACCTGTGACCCATCGAGTGGTTCACTCAACTCAGGATTAGGGTCAAATTTCATTTAGCCATGTATACCAGGGCCTGACAAGACTCTGACATTAAGGGTCCAAACGTAACAACTTCTGGCTAGGTGTTGCTTGGCCCCCAAAACCCTGAGAGTTGAGAAGAAACTAATGGCCAGATCACTCCTGAGGTGGGAGGATAGAGGTTTATCACTTGTGCAGGATATAGCAGGAAGTTCAAGGAACTCTCAGGAAGGAAGAATGGAGATAGGAGAAGGCAGAGGGAGTAGTCATTTCATGGCAACAGCCCAACCATGGCAGCTGATTCCTGTGATATTTGCAATTCCCTTTTCAAGACCACAAGAGTACCTTGAAATGGACAATGGGAGAGGTGTGTTACTCTGTGAGTGTGTTTCTCTGTGTGTCCTATTCACTGCCCTCGCTCCAGTAGGAGGAGGGAACACTGAGAGAAAGCCAGACAGGAGGGATATAGGTGGTCTTTACCCTGCTCTTACCTACTTCTGCTTGAGTTTTAGAAATTTGTTCTGTTGCAGAATTCATCTGCTGGATTTTATATTATTTTCCATAAATACTTGTGGTTGATCTTGAACTTACTTTGCCTGGTGTCTCTTTGTTTTTTGGCAAGAGGGCATGGGAGAACTCTAAACACCACACAGGAGAGAGTGATCTTTCCTAAGGTAAGGCTGGGACTTCAACCCTCCAACCCACTGTTAGTTTTGTTCTCTAAATTCAAGAATAAGCATGAGCTATTTTGTAACTAAACTTCCAAAGGCAGAATTATTATTGGGCCGTTCAACATGAGCTTAAGAAAATTGAATATTACACATAGAAGACATGGTGGACTTGCCCTGCACTAATAGTACCTGCCCCAGCCCAAGAGGGCGATATGTAGGACTAATAGCCTTTGATGAAGGATTAACCTTTAGATACCCAGTGGTAAAGTCCTTTAGCAGAACCAATCTTGTACTGATTTGACCAAAAGTGTCAGGGTTCTTCTATAGTTATCATCAGAGTGCTTGCTACTGGGTGGGTAGAGTGGTGATAACCCACTATATAATATTATATTATGATATATGGTTCTTATAGCTTTTTTCTGTCTCCATCTCAGTTGTGATAGAGCTACTGTTCCATCCTAGATGCTCATAGTGGCAATAGCTATGCTGTGTGGACTATTTTTTCTTGGGGGAGCCAGGAACTCAGTACCTGATGGCTCAGGTTTTCTGTCACCAAGACCAGTGACATCTACTACAACTTAACTGGTGACAGACCTGGCTGAAGGTTGATTTCTGTTAGATATTTTCTCTATCTCAGGGACAGATACAACTATTTGGGTTCAATGAATCAATACATTTGCCCTAAATCAGAAATGAACAAAAAACAAAACCCTCAAAACCATCCAAAATCCTGCCCCGCCCCAAACCACTTGAATCTGAACCAAATGTTTTTGAAATTCACTTTTCTATGATTGTTTGGCTTTTCAAATCCTTGGAGTAGAAATAGAGGAGTACAGAGCAGGTAAAAATGGTAATGTGTTTGTGTCTTGGTTCCATGTGCTCTAGGATTTGGCTAACAGGCTAGAAGTGGGACTGAGAATGAATCAAGAAGTCAAACTGATGGGCTTGTTTAAAGGAAAATGGGATCTTTCCAAATTCATGGCTCCAGAGACCCTCAGATCACTTCCTGGCATAGGGTACTTGGCTATATCCCTTTGTAAGTTTTACCACTCTCTAAGTCATGCTGTTTTCCCCTTAGAGTGTATCTTTAATTCATTCATTTCTTTGGCTATGTTTTTCCTTCTAAGCCTAATTGGCCTTGGAAACATGGAGCTATCATGAAGGAGTCCAAATAGAGCTTGGGAAGCCCATGTTTCCCTCCTTGCCTCCAATATAGTTACAACTAATCTGTGAACCTACATATATCTCTAAGCTGACCCATTTGCCAAAACAAATGGTCCAGTTCAGGATCCTCTGACTAGTTTGGTCATAAATAAACTTCTTTATTCCTTTAAGTCTTTTCTTCCTCTGTTGGCCTTTCCCTAGCCACTGACCTTCCCAGTCCTATTTTTAAACCAGGAGCATACCAATTAACTCTTGGCACAACAGAGCTTAGAGGTGACTTTGATAGCTGACTTTAAGTATATGAAGGGCAATCATTGGGAAAAGTGATTAGATATTCTGAAACTTGGGTCTCTGAGAATAGGACAAAGAATAACGTGGTAGTTGAAGAGAAGCAGATTTCTGGTTTTGGGTTATTTTGCTTGTTTTTGAATAAGGAAAGACTTCCAAACAGGATTTTCCAAAAGTGGAATGAACTCTAGAAGATAGTGGATTCCCTCTCCCAGATGGGCTTCAAGTAGGCATTATTTGTTGGGAATGGTGTAGAGGTGATTTTCATTCATGTATGGGTTGGTCTACAAAGTCTCTTTCAATTCCTAATTGTTCTAATTTCGTCTTCCTCTAATTAAGCAAGTAGTGCACTTAATCCTCATTGAAAATATATTTTCTCTTGGATCACAAATGTCCTTTGTCCATTTATTAACACTGAGGATAGCTAGTAATAAAACATGATATTGAATACCTATTTGTAGGACCTAGAGCTCTCCTTCTTGCATGAGGAGCCAGCAAAGAAGCTACCCAGATTCAATTCTCTGGAATGCTGACTTTTACTTTTCATTTCATCATTTGTCTTTGTGAAATAAATAGCCCAGTGACCTAGCATATAGTACTCAATACATGTTTGTTAATTATTGATTGACAATTATGATAGGTATGTATTGAATGAAAGGCATTTAGTGAACAAATATAGTAAGAAAAATTGTAATGGAACATTTCCATCATATACTGGGGACATACTGTCCTACAAATGTATTCATCATTAGTGGGATAAGTAGAAACAAAGGGAACATGCATGGAGGGGACCCAAAGATAGAGAACATAAATCATTATACAAGATCTCTTCTATTAATTACCTTATTTTCCTTCCCACTGCCTCCACTCTAGTTCAGGGAGCTACTGATAATAGTAGAGTGGTATAGTGAATAGAACACTGAATCAGGAGTCTGGAAGTTCTGAGTTTAAAATCCAGCATCAAACACAACTGCTTTGACCTTGGCAAGCCTCTTCAACTCTATTCCTCATTTGCAAAATGGGGATAGTAATAGCACCTAACCCCCTGGGTTGTTGTGAGATGAAATGAGATAATATTTGTAAAGTACTTAACACAGTGCCTGTTAAGTACCATATAAATGCCAAGTGTGGTTGTTGTTGTTGTTGGTATTTATACTGAGTGGAGTGGGAGTTTGCAATATAGCATTTGATAGCAAGCTTCTTACTTGTTTGTTCATTTTTAGCTTGTTGTGATGCATTCCAGATTACTTCTGTCCATTTAAGTGGATTTATGGATGATATTATCTTTATTTAAAGTAGCTCTCCTTAAATAGGCTTTATAAAGATTACTCAAAAAACCTCAAATTGACAGTAATACTAAGAAGGCATATATGAACAAGGACTAAGAAAATGGTGGAACTGACACTTTTAGCTCCAGAATGAGCTCTTCATTAAAGGTTAAAAGTGACAAGAAGTTAGCCTCCAAAATTATGAGATTATTTGAAATGTGAATTCATATCCACTATCATTAAAGATGATCTTTCCCTTTGCATGTATTACGCTTTGAGATATTAGCAAATGGTAGTATAAAGTCATTACCATTAGTGAGACATTAAAAATTAAACTCTTTCTGCCAAAAATGATACAAATGTATTGCCTATAAAACTCTTAGGGAAGCTAGGTGGTGCAGTGGTTAGAATGCCAAGTCTAGGTTCAGGAAGACTTACCTTTCTGAGTTCAAATCTGGCCTCAAACGCTTACTAGCAAGTCATTTAACCCCTATTTGCCTCAGTTTCCTCATCTGTAAAATTAGCTGGAGAAGGAAATGGCAAACCACTGTGGTATTTGTGCCAAGAAAACCCCAAATGGGGTCATGAAGAGTTGAGCATGACTAAAAAAGCATTGAATAACAACAACAAACTTTCAATTTTCATACTTTAAGAACTTAAAAACAATTTTAAAATCTGTTTAAAAATCTCTTAAAGAGGGGCAGCTACATGGCACAGTGAATAGAATACCAGCCTTGGAGTCAGGAGGACCTGAGTTCAAATGTAGCCTCAGACACTTGATACTTACTAGCTATGTGACCTTTGGCAAGTCATGTAACCCCAAATGCCTCATCTCCCTACTCCAAAAAAATTCTCTTATAAAGAATTTTAGTGAATTTTTTAACCTATTTGTGAAAAATACATCAATGAGATACTTTCCTATCAGTTTCTAGAACAACTGATTGATAGTGAAGATGGAAATTTCTAGCTGAATTTCACTTGAAATCTACCTAATTGGTAGATGAGTATTATGACAAAACTGAAATTCAATTGCAGCCAGTAATGAAATTCTTATATTTGGTTCTATGTATCTTTCTGAGATATATTTTTCAGATTTGTAAGTTATTAAAACCAAATATTGAAATAAAATGAACTTAGAAACAGACCTTCAGATCCCTGTACTGAGTTTCAAGAATAGTAAAGTATGTTCAATCACTTTGCTCACTGTACTACTATACTCACTATACACTCTACTCACTATACTATTATTTATCAGAAACAAGTCCTTTTATTAAGGGAATTTGTTCTGTGAAGTTGGATTCAGTCAAAGGGTCTCACTTGAGGACCTAGAGGGCTCCATGTGGCCTCAAGACCACAGGTTCCCCACCACTGATTTAGTTAGAACAAAAAACCATTTTTCTGCCATAAACAAATAAAATCGTTATTCTGAATTGTTGCTTCTTTGATTTTTAACTCGTCCTTTAAAATTTTTGATTTCTAAAAATAATTACATAATATTAAACTTTCAAACTTGATAGCAACCTACAAGGAAGCAAAGATATACAACTTTCAACATAATATGTAATATTTAATACATATTCTCTCCTATGTTCTGCTGTGCACATGACATCTTTTTTCTTTTCTTATTTTATATTTAAGTTTATAATGTTTCTTTTTCTTTTCTTATCATGTGCCTTCAAGTTTTAGTATTTGTCTAAAACAAAAAAAAATTAAAAACCTGTTAGCACAGTAGTATATGTATATAATTTATCAATAAATATACATAGAGAGAGTGCATTCTCACATCTTTGTGACTAATAGAAATACACAATGAAAATATTGAAGATCAGTGCTCAGGGCTTTCCCCAGGGTATTTAGGGAGCCAGACGAATTTTTTTTTTTTGTTAGGGGACCGTATCTATAGAAAAAATTGATTAAAAAAAATCTATAACAAAATTCATGGGCCCTTTTCATAAGAGAGAATGTGATTTAAAACACTAAACTATACATAACTGAAATAAGCATCTAAATTTGTATTACTATTATAATTTACTTAGTCACTCATGCTACAGTTCTTTGCAGCATGTAGGACCACTGACTGTCAAAGAGCAAATCTTTCCAACCACCTTCCTGGCTATTTGTAACACTATTGATCAGATATTATAAAAAATAGTTCATACTATGTCAGCTCATCTATTTCCTACTCTTCCCACAGTTCCTCAGTATGCCACTGATACGTAATGTAGTTATATTTTCAGAAAGTACTTTCAACACCATTCAGTAGTTGATAACTGCAAGTTAAAATACATAAAACAGCTTATTGGTCATCCATAATATACATTGCAAGAAAGCTGAAAGTGTTGCACTTTTTTAACAGCATGTTAAAGAATAAAACATAATAAATAAAAACTTTTAATTATAGATTGGAATTCCATTTTGGTACATTTTTTTCATGAAAAGAGGCCCTGATAATATTAGTTTTCATGAAATACAATTTTTTGTTTTTGCTTTTTGGAGGGGGGACGGTAGGGCAATTGGGGTTAAGTGACTTGCCCAAGGTCACACAGCTAGTTTTTGTGTTTGAGGCTGGATATGAACATGGGTCCTTCTGACTCCAGGGTCAGTGCTCTATTCACTGAATCACCTAGCTGCCCCAATATCTTTTTTTTTTTTTTTTTGGGTGGGGGAAGGCAGGGCAATTGGGGTTAAGTGACTTGCCCAAAATCGCATGGCTAGTAAGTATTAAGTGACTGGGGCCAGATTTGAACTTAGGTCTTCCTGACTCCAGGGCCAGTGCTCTATTCACTATGCTACCTACTCACCCCTGAAACACATATTTTTAAAGAAAAGTATTGTTACCTCTTACACTAAATTGTTATTTTAAATATGGTTTTTGTTATGTTGACAGTACAAATAAAATTGAGAATGGAATGGTAATACTGTATGTTTCATAGTACCCTGTTTTTTTGAAACTTCAGATGCAATAATTCCATCATCCTTGAAATTAAAATAATGATAATTACTTTATATTAAAATATAAAAATATATCAAAATTATAATCTAAGAAAATGAAATCAAGTAGAACTTACTTTGTTGATATAAACATATGGCAATGTTTCCTAGGCAGCAAGGTAGTACAGTGGATAGAGTGCTAGGTCTGGAGTCAGAAAGACTTCAGTTCAAATCCTGCCTCAGACACTTACTAGCTGTGTGACACAAGGCAAGTCATGTAACATCTGTCTTTCTCAGTTTCCTCACCTGTAAAAGGGGATAATAATAACACCTACCACCCAGAGTTGTGAGAATCAAATGAAATGATATTTGTAAAGTGCTTAGCACGATCTCTGGCACATCACTAATGTAATTAATAAATGTTTGTTTAAACAATGCTTCCATTGAGTACTTAGTTCCATTGCATGGCATTTGAGGGTGTGATAGAAAGAGGCGCCCAGTGTAGGAACATGACATCGACGGACTTCTCCTGCTTTTTATGTCCTCATCCTGCTGTTGAAAGAGAAGATCTGTGATGCTTTTGGCTATAATGTTTTTCTGTCCCACAAAGAAGACTTTGCAAATCCCATGGAAGACCATCCCTATAGGGAGTTGTCTGATCCTGTATCCATTGCATGTTCCTGGCCCCTCACCCACCATCCTCTTGTTCAAACAGTGTGTACATGGAGGACATACAGGGCTAAGTCCTTGTCCAGGTGGCTTGAGAACTGGGGCAATATGAGGATTTCCTCTCCCTTCATCCTACCCCCAAAGTTCCAGTTTGAACTGGACATAGCTGGGTCTATGGAAGGGGGAAAGGGAATGAATTAAACTTGTTTGGACAAGCTCCAACAGCTCATCCTGAAGGAACTAGCACCAAGTGGAGAGTTGAGCTAGTCTCTGGATAGGACTGCCCTCTGACAGCCTCAAATGGAAGCTTTTCTTATGGCCCCCATATTCTACTACAAGATATGTTGCTGTGTTTCCATTTTTCACTACCTTCACACTACATAATGTAGGATGATTGATTGGCCCCATGCAATACATCCCTTATAAATATGGCAGGTTATTCATAATTATTTTGTTCTTTCTACATATTTCATCTTTATATTAATTTTTGTCCTTATGATAAGCAGGGTCCCCCAAAGCACAAGAACCTGGGTGCCAGGAAAGAGATTATTGGAATCACACAGGCCTCTAGAGAACTGCTTAAATTAAAGAACTGGAATACAGATACAGATACAGACACAGACTGAGCCAAAGATCCTGAAGGACAAATGAGTTATCTTAGCCTAGAGACATGAAGGGGAAAAAGGATTGGCATCTCAGGGAGGTATTACAGGGATCTATCCCTTCATTGGTACTGTGAGTCTTGTGGCCTGGGTTGGGCCTGATGGAAGGTGGGATCTACCAGATGTTAGGGTTGCTTGACTTTCTGATAATTCTAAATTTTTTCCTTTTATTGACTTGTCCCACCAAGGATGGTAGTAGAAGTCCATATGTAGGACCATAGTGGTCCCTGGGAGAGTGGAACTCAACCGAGGGAAGTATTTCTGAAGATTCTAATAACCTTGAATACTTTCCCCTAATTGTAATGAGGGACCTACAGTAGTACTATAAGTCTAGAATATTTTATAGGTCTCTGGGGAAGGCAGAGAACTACCAGAAAGGGAAGGTGATTGATTGGATTTTCCAAAGTTTTTTTTTTTTGTTAAATATTTTCCAGTTACCTGTTAAAAATTAGCATTCACTTAAAAGAGTTTTATTCCAAATTCTCTTTCTCCCCTCTGAGAAGCCAAACAATACGTTGTCAATTATAAACATGAAGTCACGCAAAACATATTTCCATATTAGCCAAGTTGCGACAAAGCACAATCACACACATAAAAGAAAAATAAAGTAAAAAAGTATGCTTCAATCTACACTCAGAGTTCATCAGTTCTCTTTCTGGAGGTTGGAGAGCAATTTTATTAGAATTATCATGGATCATTGTCTTGATCAGAGTAGGTAAGTCTTTTACAGTAATCCTTAAACTATTGCCGTTACTGTGTACACAGTGTTCTTTTGTTTCTGCTAACTTCATTTGATATCAGTTCGTATAAGTCTTCCCAGGTTTTTCTGAATCCATCCTGCTTGATATGTGTGTGTGTGTGTGTGTGTGTGTGTGTGTGTGTGTGTGCATAATAGGACAATAATATTCCATCACAATCATATACAAAAATTTGTTTGAAAGTTCCCCAATTGATGGGCATAAGTGGGCTGTTTTGAATGTTTATGGACTGTGGTTCTGAACCTCAGGTTATATTTGAAAGAGTGTAGTATGAAATAAGTTTGGAAAGTTAGGATGATTCTGATGAGGACAGAAGGCAGATCGCAGGGGTTTGATGACTGAGTGGGTGGTGAATAAGTAAAAGCAATGACTATAGAACTCTTTCTAGAAATTTAGTAGGGACAGAGAAGAGAGATGTTAGATAATAGTTTGAAAAGTGCTATTGAGTACATGGATTTTGGATGATATTTTGCCCACTTTTTCCCCCACCAATAAACCTGTTAATAAAATGGCAACACTCCAGATATGTTAAGGATGAATGCTATATGGATCTTTATAGCAATGGCAAGTATGTTGTTTGATGGGCTGAAGGCCACTAAGTAAATAGGAAATTTGCTCAGGAGTTGAGGGCAGAGATTTAATGTGGACTATCAAATATGTGAATCATCAGGGAAATTCCTAACTGAATACAAATAAGTAATCTATCAAGATAAGTCCTATACATGAAAATAATCCTTCACAATAACCCTCATGATACGAGACATAATTATTCCCGAAATTTTAAGCAATTCATTAAATATCAAGTATAGAAACACTTTAACATATTAAAAGTACAACATAAATGTAATATATTATTATTTAGATCTTTAGGTACCTCCTGAAATAGATAAGCATCATGGGGATAATTAAGGATTAATTTTTCTTATTCTGATGAGAGGGAATAGGACTTTATCCAAGAGCTAAAGAGGCAAATAAAATAAGATTTAGATCCTTTCAAGATGTAAATTTTATCTGGGGGCTTAAATTGGCAGTAGCTATACCCTGCCCCCCAAACTCAAATAAAACATTTCTACTCGACTTTCATGGGCTCTCTAAAGGCAGTAGGGAATACTGCATTACTCTTGTCTCTATACCCAAAGGATCAAATCCTGCTCTATGTATCTTGTTGGATTAATGTCTTTTGAGATATGGCAGTCTATATCTCTCTCATTTCCTAGTTTGTATTTATCCCTTTCTAGAGGTTTTTTTAATGTTTATTTGATAAAAAGACAAGTTATTTGTGGTCCCCATGCTTTCTCCACCTGTCCATGTTTTCTGTGCTTATGTCTCTCATTTTTTTTACAGTACCTTACCAAGTTCTGTTGATTAAAATTCCTCCATTTCTGCCAAATGAGAGGCTAAATTCTATTGCTTCTACTGCAAGGGATCATCAGACACAACAATCTTTTGACATACATCTGTCTGCCATACCTAGTAAAAACCAGGAGAAGGATTAAAGGAAGACATTTCTCAATTGAAGCTTTCAGGTGGTAGAACTGTCAATCACTGGAGATCTGGCTGAACCTAGACATCAGGAATTTTAGAAGGAAATGTAATTTCAGGTGCAGCTGTCACTCCAGCAGTTCTTGAAATGTTTAGGAGTCCATGGAAGGGGGAGCAAGGGCATTTGTTGGGGATGGTTGCCTAAATGTAAGACAATTTTACTTAGAGACCCATAATTCAAACTTATATCCCTTGATCCAAGATAATTATTTTGGATTCAGCTAGGTAATGCGATACATACAGCATAAGACTCAGAGTCAGAAAGACCTGAGTTCAAATGCTGTCTGAGACACTTACTAACTGTGTGATACTGGGCAGATCATTTTATGTGCCTCATTTTCCACATGAATAAAATGGGATGATCATAGCACTTACCTCTCATTCTTAAAGTGCTATACAAATGCTATTATTATTACAACAAACATAGGGTATTATAAAACTACTCAAATGCTATTAATATCACAATGAGTACAGGGTATTATAATAGTCTAGCACATTCTTTCAAAGAGATTTTCATTAAAGATTAGGTCACAAAATTAATCTATTTCATCCCAACTTTCCAAAGTACCAAAGTTCTTTTGAGTTTACTTTCCAATTATACTATGTATATGAGCTCTTTAGGGCCGGAGGATTTCTTCTCTCTGTATGCCCAGCATTTAGCACAGTATCTGATATATGGTTAAGTATTTAATAAATAAATTCTTGCTGATTAACTGTCTTACTGACTCTTCACATGTGCATATTATCCAGATATATACTTTGCTTTCAATTGTTTACATATTCCAGATTTTCCTCCAAAAGCCCTACTCCAAAGTTGCATTGTGATATGGAGGTGATCCAAAGTTTTTAAAGCCAATACAATGGAATATCTACTCTCATAGGTTCTACCAGACTGGAAAGTTTTGAATGTGACTCCAAAGACAAACTGTTATCCTTTTTTTTTAAATTAGAGACTAACTTAACAGCATGGAAATAGGCCACTAGGTCATGAATACTTTGGCCATGGCCATCTGTGAATGAAAACTACAAAGTGACCCTCCTCTCTCTCTGGCCTCTGTGATGGTAGCAGAAGAATGGAAAAGAAGATGCTAAGATTGTCTATATATTAACTGCTAGTATTCTAAATGCAATATTCCTGTTCAGTGGCTAAATCATTAAATAGCAATGACCCCTTATCTTTTCACTGACTGTCGCACAGACCTAGAATGTTTACTCTCCTTGTGTGTACCAGTTAGCTTCTTTAAAATTCATTTCAAATTCTTCCTTCTGGAAGAGACCTTTCCTTGACATTCCTCCTCCCTATTCCTGACCAGAAGTTAGTACCTTACCTCTGAGATTACCTCCAATTTATCCTGTATATGTCTTGTATGTACATAGTTTTTTGAATGCTTTGTACTCCATAAAATATTTAATCCCTTGGAGGGTAGGGATTTTTTTTTTGCCTTTTTTGATTCCCAGGGTTTAGTACGCAGTAAATGCTTAATAAATTCTTGTTCACTTGGCTTATTGATTGACAATGAGGAGCAGAATCAGTTAAATATCAACAGTTTCACTCTTGATGAAACCACAAGATATAAAGAAACTGCGGCTAATTAAAGCATGACTCAAATATTTCTTAGGGAAATAGATAAAGGAGGTATTGGTGTAGGTAATATTTGTGCATCAAGAACCATAATTCCATGGAGTCTTTTGTCACATCACCATGCAGTGATTATGATGAACAAAAGCAAAAATCGAACATTTATTGCATAGAATGAAGTAGACAAGCTCCATGGAGAAGTCAGCCAGATCCACCAAACCAAACCAATGTATAGTTGGATACTCAGTAACTTCAATACAGAGGTGAACAAAGAGAGAACTATGAAATATATTAGAATATGTGGCCCAAGATTAAGAAAGAGGTCATTGACCTAGAGACTATTCAAAAGCCTGACACATATACTATAAGCACTTTCCTCAAAGAAGAGAGTTGGCAGGTGCCGGGAATGGCAAGTGCAAAACGTTATTGCAAAAAGTGTGCTTAATTATATCTTAACAGGTAGATAATTACTAATGTGAGTGTAATGGAAATGTAGATTTAAAGATCTTCCCTGCCCCTAGGCCCTTTGATTGGCTTAAGGGACTTTGATTGACTTAAGAGACTCTGAAAAACCTTCCTTGATTTGAAAATACATTTTGCCCCCTAATAGGCTGAATGTGGTCACATGGAGCCTGTGGCAGGAGGCTTGGTTTTCAGGAATGACCACACCTCGATGCTGTGTGATTGGGCAGTGGGTCAAGAGGGTTGTGACATTCTCTGAGCCAGGAGAAGGTTATATAAACCCTGATGTGAGGCTTTGCTTTGGGGCTCACTTTGAGAAGTGTTGTGTGATCTGACCAGATGAGACTGTGAGCAGCTGTTGAGAGCCCCCCGCTGACTTTGAAAACCCAGATGTTGATGCTTCCCTCTCTGGTAACTGTGATTTTGGGATTGATAATGGTTGGACAGTTTGGAAGCCTGTCTGTTTGATCTGTAAGTTCTGTAACTCTGAAGTTTGGGGTGCTGACCTTTTCCCCCTGAACTAGGTAATATATGTTTGTTTGATTAAAGTGAGCTTGTTAACCGATTTTGAGTTGCTTTCCTTTTGAAAAGCAGATCTAAGAACCTGTGTTGGCAGCTGCCCTGGGGATGTTGGGGTGCTTGCTGTTACAGTGAGTCACCTATGAATTAGCTGTTTATAGTCCGACCATCAATTTGTTGGAGAAAAAAATCTAAATCAACACTAAATTAGTAAAAATAAAAAGGCTACAGATGAGAAGAGATTATATGTAGTTAATAATATTCTCAATGTGACCTGTTTACATAAGGTATCAATGAAAAATATGAGAAAATAATAAAGGAAAAAGATATTGACATGCTATATCACCATTTTCTCTCAAAATTCAACATATAGCAATTGCCACAATGAGGAAGTCAGAAGAATGCAGATGAAGCCAACAAACACGATCAGATCCATAGAGACAATGGCTGTTGAGGGCAACACTATTTTACAATGTAAATGATTTGAAAAATGTTACAGAAGTGGATGGTAAAAGAATATATGCAACACTGCTTCACAGAACATCAAGGGGGGGAGAAGGTGTCTTAAGAAAGTTTGGTGTGAGACTCAACCAAGACCAGGCATTCCAAGTATAGTTAAGAGATGAAACTCAGGATAACCAACAGATAAAAATTAGAAGGAAACTAAAGTAGTTGAGGGCAGTTAGGTGGTGCAGTGGATACAGTGCCAGGCCTGGAGTTAGGAAGAATCATCTTTGTGAGTTCAAATCTGGCCTCAGATATTTACTAGCAATGTGACCCTGGGCAAGTCACTTAACCTTGCTTGCTTCAATTCCTCAAATGAGTTGGAGAAGGAAATGATAAACCATTCCAGTATCTTTTCCAAGAAAACCCCAGATGGGGTCAGGATGAGTTGGACATGATTGAAAGGAGCAACAACTGCAACAAAGAAGATGGTACTTGAGCTGAGCCTTGAGGGAAATTAGGCAGTATAAGAGGCAAGATATAGAGAGTGAGTACATTCAAGGGATGGGAGACAGCCAATGAAAAGGCACATATATGAAAGATATAGTGCTATGTATGAGGAACAGTAATAAGAGTAGTTTGGTTGAACCAAGGTGTGCATGAAGGGGAGTAATGTGTTATAATGTTGGGAACATAGGTTGGGTCCAGTTTGTAAAGGGCCTTGAATGCCAAATGAAGTTTATGTTTGCTTCTAATAGTTAAAATGATTCACTTTAGTTTATTGAGCAGATACATGATTGTACCTACACTTTAGGAAACCCATTTTGACAGCTTTGTGGGGAGGGAAGAAACTTGAGGTAGGAAGACCAATGAGGAAGATATTGTGATAATCCAAATGAGAGGCCTGAGTTAGTATTATAGCTGACAAGTATTATAATATTATAATGACAAGGCAAGAAGGAGATAGACAATAGAGAAATTGTGGAGGTAGAAATGGCAGATTTGGCAACTGATTGGATGTATGGAGTGGGTAATGACTACAGGCACTATGGTTGTGAATTTGAGTGAGGGGAAGCACAGTGGTATCCCTGATACCAAGAGTGAAGTTTGGAAAAGGGGTAGATTTGTGTAGGAGATGAGAGGGGGAGGGAGGGAGATAATTGAATTTGAAATTTCTATAGGACATAATAGTTAGAAGTGTGTAATAGTCACTTGGTGTGTCAGAACTAGAACTTGGAAGAGAGTGGAGCTTGATTTTGGATTCATCTATGCAAATATGGTAATGGAGCCCATATGAGCCAATGCAGTCACCAAAAAAGAGATTGTATCAAGAGAAGTAGGCCTAGGACAGAGCCTTAGGGGAAAAATTCAAGTTATGGCATCTGATATTGATGATTTAGCAAAGACAGTAATAAAAAATCATATAGGTAGGAAGAGAACCAATGAAGAGCAGTATTGATGTAAATCATGAGACAGAATCTAGGAAGAGGGGATGGTCAAGTATCAAAAGCTACAGAGAGGTCAAGAAGGATGAAGACTGAGAAAAGACCATCAGATTTGACAATCAAATGATAGCTGGTAACTTAGGATAGCAATTTAAGTTGAGTGATGAAGAAACAGATTGTAAAGAGAGAGAAGAAGAAAAAAGAAAGGAGAGGGATTGAGTATAGAAAGTGCCCCACCCTGCTGCTAGGAGTTTGGTTGAGAAAGAGAAGAGAGATATAGAATAAAAGTTTGAGGTGGTGGTGAGTCTAATGAAGGTGGTTTTTTTTTTTTTACAGATGGAAGAGACTAGAATGAGTTTGTAAGTAGCAGAGAAGGACCTATACACACATGGACATATCAGGCATATACCTTACATATAAAGATTTTTATATACATATTATACATTCTATATGCTACATGTATAATATACATTTAATAAACATACAAGTTTTATATATGTTTAATTTATATGAGTGTATCTTAAACTATGATCTTGTAACTTGAGTTATATTTTTTAAAATTATTTTATTCTGAACTCAAAAAGTAAAGCATGCATTTCCATAACATTGTAGAATGGAAAAAAGGTGATTGCACATGAAATTGCAAATCTATCATGTACTATTCTCTAAATATATAATAAAGTTATCATGTAAATTTTTTTTTCTCTCCATCACCCCCACCCTAGAGATAATTACCATTAAACAAAAATATGTATATATGCAAAATCATTCTGTACATACTTCTATTAGTTCTTTCTTCTGGATGCAGTTAGCAGCTTCCTTCATAGAACCTTTGTAGGGAGAGGGAGAGGGAGAGGGAGAGGGAGAGGGAGAGGGAGAGGGAGAGGGAGAGGGAGAGGGAGAGGAGAGGGAGAGGGAGAGGGAGAGAGAGAGGGAGAGGGAGAGAGATAATGAATGAGAATCAGGGCTAAGTGACTTGCCCAAGGTCACACTATTAGCAAGTGTCATGTATGTCGGGTTCTCCTGATTCCAGGGTCGATGCTCTCTCCACTGCACCACCTAGCGGCTCCTCAAAATTGTTCTTAAAACAATATTGCTGTTACTATATACAATGTTCTCTTGGTTCTGCTCATTTCACTCTTCATTATTTCATGCAAGTCTATACATGTTTTTCAAAAATCATCTATTATACCCCTGCAACTTTGAATTCAGAACTTATAATTATCTTCTTGTAAATGTTTTCAGGGAGGACTGCCTCCATTGGTAGCACCTTCAATATTTTATCATAAGATTTTAGATTTAGAGCTGAAAGTGACCTGAGATTACCTTGTCCAATCCCTTCATGCAGACTTCTAATTTTTTAAAAAGATATAAATTTTACAAAATAAAACAATTTCTTACTTGCTTTGCTCAATCATCTGTTCTCTTTTCTTGTGGAGTCAACCTATCTCACTTCTAATGCTGCTTTCTTTTTCCCTGTACCACTTTTTGTGAGTCTACCCATGCTTCCTCATACAACTCATCTTTGTCCTATTTTATGATTCAGTAATATAGCATTTTATCTCTAAATCACAATTAAATTATTTTCCAACTATAGGTTGTCTACCAGTATTATAGATGTCTGAGTGACAAGGCAAGAAGGAGATAGATAATAGAGAATGACTATAGAACTGTGTGAGAATCAGGGCTAGGTGGCTTGCACACTTTTATAAATAAATCTGTGATATATATTGTACACAGAAATACTTTTTTTCCTTTTCATTACCCGGGCTGTGCTTCTTACGCTTCCAAAATTTACCACCACGACTCAGCTGCCTTCTCACCCTGGGATTTTTCTCAGTGTCCTGGTCCTTCTTACAATGAAACCTCCCTTTACCACCTTGTCTTCCTTCTTCCATTAGTGAATTCTTTCTGGAGGGACCTTCAGTTTTGGGAAAGGCCAAGGCTGGTCATGTTTCATCCCTCCCCCAGTTGTGATTCTGACTCTCCAGACTTTGATACCATCCCCGCCCCCCCTTGGGGCTACTTTCTCCTTGCTTTTCAGCTTTCTTCTCTTCCAGGATTAGAATGCAAACTCATAGTAAGGCACATAGTAAGCACTTAATAAATGCATGTTGCCTGCCTATATGCCACAACATCCTTAGGATTTTTGTTCCACTAACGAGATGACTAGATCAAAATGTAAGACCTGTTTTGCCTCCTCTCTCTCTCTCTCTCTCTCTCTCTCTCTCTCTCCCTCCCTCTCTCCCTCTCTCCCCTCTTCCTCTCTTTCTCTCCCCCTCTCCCTCTCTCTCCCTCTCTCTCTCCCTCTCTCTCTCCCTCTCCCCCTCTCCCTCTCCCCCTCTCCCTCTCCCCCTCTCCCTCTCCCTCCCTCTCCCCCCTCTCCCTCTCCCTCCCTCTCCCCCCTCTTCCTCTCTCTGCCTCTCCCCCCTCTTCCTCTCTCTCTCTCTCCCCCCTCTTCCTCTCTCTCCCTTTCCCCCTCTTCCTCTCTCTCTCTCTCTCTCTCTCTCTCTCTCTCTCTCTCTCTCTCTCTCTCCCCCCCCCCTGCCTTTTCCCCCTTTCCCATTGTGCCAAGGTCATCTGGATAGATAAGAAGTTCCCCTTGCCACTTTTACCTTTCCTTCTTTGACCAAACTCATTTTCTCTTTAAATAGAAGCTAATAATGAACTGCGCATCATAATGTTGTCACTTCAAAAGAGAGCATTGTCAGAGGAGAGACATAGGCACTAGACCAGCCTCTAACTCAAGGGAAGCTTACCTCGGATATTTTTCAATGCCAAACCTCACCATGTGGCAGGCAGCACAATTACTCAGGCCAGTGGCATTCAGCACGTGGAAGCCCTACCTCATACTGGTGTGGAATGATTTTTATAACAGTGTCATTGTGAGGAGGATGCCTCAGAAATACCAAGGGAACAGTATCCCATTGGCTGGAATTTGCAGGGCTCTCTGGGATCCCACGCTTGTCACCAATTTGGAGATATTTGGCTCAGGTGGTGTTACCACCACCCACGTATCTCTGTGGTCTCACCCTTCCTTTGTTTAAAGTTTCCATTATCCCAGGACCAAGACTGAATTTGTCAAGAGAGGACCTCTCACAACATTTCCCTCCATCTTGGGAAAAGAGCCAAGGACAGAGCTTCTCCCACAGAAATTCCAGAGCCCCAGGTAGAGAGTCCCTGATTGGAGCAGCTTGCTTCAGCTTTCTCACCAATGCCTTTCTGATTGCAAGTCTGATGAAATATCTTTCTTCTTTATTTTACTCTGAGCTCTTCTCAAGTTGTGTTAGAAATTAGCAACCTCCAAGGAAAAGTTTGCTTTGAGGAAGAACAAAAGTATAAAATAATCTTTTTAGTGAAAGTGGAATTGATCCTAGGGAGTTACAGTGCTAAGTAATAACACGGCAGAAACCCCATTAAACATTGCTAGCAATACTTTTAAGGAAAGAAAAAACTTTTTCTTGACTAGCCCCCAACCCAAATAGCAAAATCAGAGTTGATGTCCAGAAGCACAAATGTCCCCCAGGTATCAGAGGCTTCTGTAGTCATTTCTTCCATTGCCTAGGTGCAGCCAGCCTTCTGTTTATCCAGAAACACTGCAACATCTGTTGGAGAAAGAAAGACCTACGTGTGGCATCCATGGCGAATTCATAGCCTAGCTGGCAGGGGAGTGTTGTGTGTATTCCATGAAACTTCTTGGTTTCGTGTGAACACTTACAAGTACCCTACATTGCCAAAAGAGAACAGGAATCATTGAACGCCCCAAACCTAGAAATTAAACTCAGATTTATGTGCCCCTTGCATCTCAAGAGCACTTTGCAAGGGTTACAGACTCCAAAAATACCATCTGGGGTCCTGCTTTCTAGGGATGCTACTGAAGTTCCTGTGGTATATTATAAGAGTGGTAACAGATAAATGTCACTGGCTGCCTTTCAATGCCCTTTAGAATCAAGAAACCCTATGGAAACATAGGAAGAATTGACACCTTAATAGTTCCTTTATGTTTTGGAATCTGAGGAGAGTAAGTAGGTTCTAACCTCCCTGGAAGGGGAGAACCTGCCTGTGTGGCAGGTCTCAAAAACAAAACATTGGATAAAGCCATTCTCATTCAGGGTCATATAAGACTGGGATGCCTGGATGTAGTTCCAGGCCCTAGAAAATTATAGTGAGCCAAGGCATCAAGTCTCCTGGAACTGTTGTAAGATAGAAGGGATATTAGACTTGACAGAGACCTTAGAAACCATCTAGTTTAACTCCCTGCTTATATTATAGACAAGTCCATAGATTCTTAGTTATCTCTAGTGGTTGGCAGCCACTCCTTTGCTATTCTGTTCAAACAGTCAGTCTCTAGGAAGGAGGAGCGGCGTGATCCTGAGTAAAGGTGCCACTGCTCTGGCTGATGGAACATCTCCCCTTAACTCCCTCCACCCCCAGGACCACCAGGAACTGAAGAGAAACCAACAGTAGATGGTGATGCTGGACCAATCTTGTACATGTGATTGTCCCACCTGAGCCATACACAAAAACTTTCTGCATGGTGCTTCTTGTGTAACTCACATACCCTCTGTCTTCTTGCTGATCCCTTGAAGGGGGACAGATTATTTTGATTTCTCTCTATCCATAGACTTTTCTCAATCTTCATTTTCCTTGATGTGGATCTTTCAGGTCAGATGCTACCTCCTTTATGAAGCTTTCCCTAATTTCCCCAGTTGCTAGTACCTCCTCCTCAAATTTCATTCTATTTAATAAATGTGTATGTATATATGTATGGATAGAAAATATTTTTTCTTTTTGTCTTTGTATCCCCAGAACCTAGCATATGTTTAATATATATTTGTTGGACATTATTTTATTTTAGGATAAATGGTTATATATTTTTTCAGGTGATTTTTTTCCTTAACCATCCTTTTGCAATGTATGGTGCCCAAAGCAACTATGCTTATGGCACCAGAGCCATAACTAGAAATTCTTGAACCTGGTGCAAGTACAATAAAATATACTCTCAAATCAACATTTTGAGACAAATTCGGTTGAGTGGCCAAGGAGACAGTGCAGACATTGAATGCAAGACCGTATATGAGGAAGGGTTTGTATAGACTTCACTAATGTGGGAAGGCAAAGACTCCATGGGAGACTGTCCCAAAACACATGGAAGTTATTGCTAGAAAGGGAGCAGAGTTGTACCTGGTTCTGAAAGAGTTCACCTTAGGTGTTATCACTGGAGGTGGAGGAGACAGAAAATATGGTTAGCTGATAGTGTCCTATTTTAGTTAATTGTTTTTACTAACTAGTTGGTAAACTTAGTTGTGACTGTAAGAGCTGTCAGCTTTCCAAATCTTAGTTTCTTGAACAAAATCCCAGTTGTCCTGCCCTAGTTATGGATCTGCATGATACTAAAATATTTGTTTGTAAAGATTAGATTATGGTAATAATAAGGCCAAGTGTTTTTACTTTGACCTCTATACAGACCAGTTAATTTCACCCAAAGGAAAAAATATTGTATTCCATGGTCCTGTAACCTGAATTCATTCATTTCTCAGGAGAAGCAGCTTGGTGTTTTTCATAGAGAGCTGTTCTCTGAGCCAGGAAGATGGGCTCAAGTCCTATCTCTGACATATATTGATTTATGGTCTTGGACATTTAACCTCAGTGCTCTGGGCAACTTACAAAGATGACAAATTGCATAGAAGATGCTGACCTATATTGGTTGAGGGAATTTTCTCGCTTGGGGAATCCTTATAATAGTTAAGTTCCAAGTCCAGCTTTTACTTCCAGCTTTGTTGTTTTCTTGTTTGTTTGTTTTTTGGATAAGGAAAACTATATTATGGTGCTAATGGTGTTTTTTTTAGAGGTGGGGTGGGGGGTGTGTGAGATGGCAAACTTCTTCTGCTTGAATTTATACATTAATTTCCCTTCAAATATGAAATTAAATTTCTAGTTTGTTTTGGTTCATGATATTTTTTGGCTGTTAAAAGTTCTGACTTGATTTAGTATGATAATATACAGATGGGAAAAACTGATTGGGACAAATCTGAAACTTTGGTTCTAATTTGCCCACATTTCCTGGTGTAGAAACAGCTCGAGTATGTGATTTGAAATGTGGCAAAACTGAAAAAGAGACCTTCTTTTCAAAGGGGAGGTAATAGTTTATTTACTTAAATAATTATTTCTCCCTCTCCCTTTTCTCTGGTATTTTTCACTCAAATAAGGGAAATATGTAAACATCTGGCTGCCAAGATGGGTTGTCACAGCCCTGTTGCTAGTAACCCTCATCAATCTTTAGGATGATTTCATTTCTTCTTATCCCCATTTATTAATGAATACTGACTCTCTCAAAGAAGTGCAGCAATTAGAGGTGAAGTTAATTGTAATTTAATCTTCTAACACTTCTCCCTTTCCTGTTTCCCAGTCAAATACTCTTATCTAGAACAAACTACCTCAAGCTTTGAAATTAATTTGTACACTCAAAGCATATATACTTTGCAAAGTATACACTTGATTTTGAAAATGAATAGAAAAAGAAAGAAACTTGAGAATAGGAGAAGAGTATCAAAGGGGGTGGGAAGGTAATGAGTGTTAAGGTTTTAGCAGAGGTTTTGTTCAAGCTGTTGTTAAAAAAGCTTAGCCATAACTAGGGTGGCAAGTGGGGCTTTGCCTCCCACCCCAGAGTTTTTGTACCCTTAAAAATTATAAATAACTGAATTTAATACCTATTTACTAAGAATAATTCATTAAATTTGAAAGCTTCCAGTAGGTGACATGCTTTCTTCCTTATTACCCTATAGGCCACATCACAGGTACTCTCCTTCCTTTTCTTTTTCTTGTTCCCTCCTCTGTCAGTGGCCTTCCCAGAAGTGGCCTTGAAGTGACCTGTAAGTCTCTTTGACTTCGGACTACCAAGTAGTTCATCAGACTCTCTTCTCTCCCTATGGGGCCTTTTGTTCCAGGTTGTGGGTGTCTTCCTCCCTCACTTCCCACCCAATCTTCTTTAAAAAGTTGATTTGAGGGCGTCTTTCTTTTTGCTCTGAAGTGTGATTTGTATTGCCTGCCCTGGGAGCCAGACTTGCTAGTTATGACTTAGATTTTAGTGTGCTGTTTTGGAAAGTTCTGCTTTGGATGGGATAATACATAAACCATGACAGATTGAATTCGAAAGGAGACCCCAAAAGCTGTTGCAGTAAATTGGAAATTTACTTTCTTCCAGAATTTGTAAACGCTTACTGTCAAGACAGTCTTCCTTACACTTAGTCTAAATTCTTTATGCTTTAGCTTTATGCTAGCTATTTCCTTTTCTGATCTTTGCAAAGAAGATAGAGAACAGCTGGTCACCATACTCAGTCCAAAAACAACTTTTTATGTATTTGAAGAATTAGAGACAAAATGGTGAAGGGAGACAGCTTTAGAGTCAAGATAACCTGCATTCATGTTCCTGATACATTCAGGCTAAAGAACCCTAGGAACATCATTTTACTTTTTAGTGTTCTAGGAAACTCTAAGTTTTAGATTAGTGGCAAAATACTTGAAGAATGGCCCTTTGCTACCTCTAAACATTTACTTCTTCATGACAAAGAATTTGATTCTTTTTCTCCTTTTCCATTAGGTTTATATTTATCAATTTCTGGTCCTCAATAAGCTCTCATTATTTCTTAGTTGGTTGGTTAATTGATTTTTACTTTTAAATAGAAGAGATAAGGCTTAACCAGGACTGTGTTGGCGCCAATTCAGAGAATAAATACAGTCAATCACTGAATTTTCAGTGTGGGCATTTATTGATTAAAAATCAATAATAGGGCTTGATTTATTTTTTTATTCACCATCTAGACTTATAAAAGCGATGGAGAAAATGTTAATAATGTTGATTAAACTTAAAAGTGTGTTCTGCCTACATTTGTCTTTTTTGGAGGGTCAGTTGTTAAACATTTAGTAGCACAACCTGGGTCAGATCCATCAGTAGGAAGACTTTTCTCATGGTTCTAATCTATTCTATTCTTGTTAAGTTAGTTCTGATGAAATGCTAAAATTCTGATGAATTGTTAAAATTCATTCTGATGAATGATAAAATGTTATAATCTGATCTGATGAAATGTTAAAATCATTAGCTTTATGATCTTTAGGAATTTAGCTCTTGAACTTAGAAAATATCATCATGCAGTGTTTTTCATATTTCTCAGTATCTCAAAATCCCTACCCATAACTAAAGATGAAGAGATTAAAAAATTATCAGATTGACAGCAATAATATGAGTATGAGTTTGTGGTATAAATGAACACTAGATGCCTAGAGTCAACAGACAGAGATTTTAGTTCCTGCTTTAATTCTCTACATGATTTTAGGCAATTCATATTTCCTCAGTTTGTCTGAAGTGAAGATTGAATGAGAGAAAATAATAGTATGGAGTGAGCCTAGAAAAAGGCAAATAGTGAAAGTCCTTGAATTTTTTCTATTTTTTACATTTTATCACATATATCATAGTATTTTACATTTCATCACATATGTCATGATACAAAGGACTCCCGAAGGTTTTTGAGCCCAAGAGTATAATGTGATCAGATCTGGGATTTAGAAATAAAAATATTAACAATAATAATGGTTATTATTATAGCAGTATTATATATTACTACATTATATATATATGTCCATTGTATATATGTAACATATAGCACTACAATACCAACACTATTACATAAAGTGTACAAAATCCTTCACATGCATTATTTATTTCATTTGAAATAATATTACCTTCTCTAGAGTTAGAGAAACTGAGGTTTTGAAAGGCCAGGCAATTTGTCCATGTTATGTAGGAAAATATCAAAGACAACATATAAACACAGAGACTTCTAGTGCAATGCTGCAATATTATTAAGGATAGGAGAGGGAAAAATAGTCCCTGGAGTCAGGAACTATTAAGTAATCTAGGTGAAGAGTAATGGTGAACTGAATAATTAATAATAACACTAGCACTGGTATGGTATTTTAAGGTTCTTCACAGCACTTCACAAATATTATCTCATTTGATTTTCACAACAACCCAGGGAGGTAGACGCTATTATTATCTCTTTTTTACAGATGAGGAAATTGAAGCAAAAAGACCTTGGATGGCCAGGGTCATGCAGTTAATAAATGTCTGAGGCAGGATTTGAACTCAAGTCTTCTTGACTCCAGAGCTGGTGCTCCCTCCACTGTATCACCCAGCTGCCTAAGCTAATTGCCTGTAATGGAATTGGGGTAATGGGAGTGGAAAAGAAGTAATTGATGAAAGAGATTTTTTTTTATTGGTTTGTGGTTATTTCCTTTCAAATACCGTTCCCACTTTATCAGATGGTCTTTTTAGCTTGTATATCTACCAGAACAATGCATTTTAAAAATAATCTTTTTGATAGCTTTGGTTTTTAAAAAAATTTTTTTAAATTTATTTATTTTTAGTTTTCAACATTAATTTTCACAAGATTTAGAGTTACAATTCCCCCCCCCCCCGTTTTCCCCTACTCCCCACCCCCAAATAGCAAACCTACTGAATACCCCTTCCCCCAATCTGTTCTCTCTTGTATCCTCCCCTTTCACCCCCTAACTTTCTAGTAGGGCAAGGTGGGTTTCTATACCCCAGTACCTATGTATCTTATTTCCCATTTGCATGTAAAAAACCAATTTTTAAACATTTGTTTATAAAACTTTGAATTTTAGATATTTTCCCCTTCTTCCCTCCTCACCCACCCCCACTGGGAAGATAAGCAATTCAATATAGATTATACATGTATAGTTACCCAAATCATTTCCATAGTATTTATATTTCCCTCCATCTAACTATATTTCCCTCCATCCTATCCCGCCCCCCTTATTCTATTTTCTCCTTTGACCCTATCCCTTTTAAAAAAATGTTTGCTTCTAACTACCCTCTCCTCCAATCTACCCTCCCTTCTATATTCCCCCTATTTATACCCTACCCCTCCTCCTATTTTCCTGTAGGGTAAGATACCCAATTGAGTGTGTATGTTATTCTCTCTTTAGGCCAAATTCTATGAGAATCAGGTTGTCCCATTCCCTTTCACCTTCCTGCTCTTCCCCTCCATTGTAACAGTTTTCTCTTGCCTTTTTTATATGAGATAAGTTACCCTAATCTATCTCTCCCTTTCTTCTTCTCCCAATAAATTCCTCTCTCAATGTATATTCCCTTCAGCTATCCTCATACTGAGAAAAGTCTTATGAATTACAATGATCGGTTTTCCATGTAGAAATGTAAATAGTTCAACTTTAATAAGTTCTTTATGATTTCTTTTTCCTGTTTACCTTCTCATGCTTCTCTTGCTTCTTGTATGGGAAAGCCAAATTTTCTGTTCAGCTCAGGTTTTTTCATCAAGAATGATTGAAAGTCCTCTATTTTATTGAATGACCATATTTTTCCCTGTAGCATTATGCTCAGTTTTTTTTGAGTAGGTGATTCTTGGTTTTAGTCCTAGCACCTTTGACCTCTAGAATATCATATTCCAAGCCCTTCAGTCTCTTAATGTAGAAGCTGCTAGGTCTTGTGTTATCCTTATTGTGTTTCCACAATACTCAAATTGTTTCTTCCTGACTGCTTGCAGTACTTTCTCCTTCACCTGGGAACTCTGGAATTTATCTATGATATTCCTAGGAGTTTTCTTTTTGGGGTCTTTTTCAATAGGTGATTGGTCAATTCTTTCAATTTCTATTTTTGCCCTTTGGTTCTAGAATATCAGGGCAATTTTGCTTAACAATTTCTTGAAAGATTGTGTCTAGGCTCCTTTTTTAATCTTGGCTTTCAGGTAGTCCAATAATTTAAAAATTCTCTCTCCTGGATCTATTTTCCAGATCAGTGGTTTTTCCAACGAGATATTTCACATTGCCTTCTATTTTTCATTTGTTTGGATCTGTTTTATAGTATCTTGATTTCTCATAAAGTCATTAGCTTCCAATTGCTCCAATGTAATTTTGAAGAAGTTATTCTCTTCAATGAGTTTTTGAAATTCCTTTTCCATCTGGCAAATTTGGCTTTTTAAAGCATTCTTTTTCTCTTTTGCTTTTTGGGCCTCTTTTGCCATTTGTGTTAGTCTATTTTTTAAGGTGTTATTTTCTTCAGTGTATTTTCGGGTCTCCTTTAGCAGGCTGTTGACTTACTTTTCATGATTTTCCTGCATCATTCTCATTTCTCTTCCCAATAATTCCTCCACTTCTCTTACTTGATTTTCAAAATCCTTCTTGAGCTCCTCCATGGCCTGTAGCCAATTCGTATTTTTCTTGGAGGCTTTTGATGCAGGAGTTCTGACTTCGTTGTCTTCTTTCCACTCCATGCCTTGATCCTTTTTGTCCCCCAAAAAGAATTCTTTCATCTGTTTGTGCTTCCATTGCTTGCTCATATTGATAGCCAATTACTTGACTTTTGAGCTCTTTGCCACAGTATAACTCTGCTTCCAGAATGGAGAGAGCTATATCCCAAATTGCTAGGGTTTTTGCAGCTGTGGAGCTATTAGATGGGTGCCCTCTCCAAAGCTCCCACATGCTCTGGCTCACTGGTCACACACCCCAGGACCACTACTCAAGACCTCAATCTGGATTCAAACTGGTCAAAGCAAGAGCGATTAGCCTCTGAATTGTCATTTGATCCACCTACAATCTGCAGGCCAGGAGCTCTGGAAGCAGCCACGCAGCAGCAGTTGCAGCCACACACCTCCACCATACTGTTTCTCACCCCAAGGGTAACAGCTGGACTGCCTCCCCCCAACAAAGTTACACATTGACCTTTTACTTTGTCTTTGGCATTTGTGGATTGAGAAGTCTGGAAACCACTACAGCTGCTGGTGATTTACTCTAGTGAACTTTGCTCCAGCTGCAGCTGGTCAGGGCCACCCTGGGGCTAAAATCACAGCTCAGTTGGGATTGTGCATGGCTCCTAGCATACTGCTATGGACCCTTCCTGCCAGCTTGCCCTGCTTCCTTCAGTGGGAGAGTTGTTTCTCTCTGTCACTTTGTGGGTTCTGTAGCTCTAAAGTTTGTTTAGAGTCAGTTTTTACATGTATTGGAGGAGTTGGAAGCTGGAGCTGCATGGAAGTCCTACTCTGCCATCTTGATTCTGTCCCTGATAATTTTGTTTTTTACAATCACCTTCATTTTCTCATGTATCTCTTTTCCCCAATCCAAGCAAACTCAACCTTGTAAAACCAGCAGTTCGAGAAAACCAATCTACATAGCAACTGTGTCCCATGGTATATACAAATTCCACCTATGCAGTAAAGAGAAGGATAAGCATTTTTTCAACTCTTCTCTAGGAACAAACTTGGTAATTATAATTTTAAATAATTCATTTTATTTTGGGGGATTATTTCTGTTTTATATTGTTGGAGTTGTGTACGTGATTTTTCTGGTTTTTCTTATTTAACTATGAATCTGTCATATGTCTTTACATGCTTCTCTGAATTTTTCATATTCATCCTTTCTAATGTCACAGTAAAATGCATTACATTCATGCTGCAGAATTTGTTTAGCCATTTCCCAATAGATGAGTATTTGCTCTGTTTTCAGTTCTTTTCTACTACAAAAACTGCAGCTAAGAATGTTGTTGTTTTTTTGTTTTCAGTTGTGTCTGACTCTTCCTGACCCCTTTTGGATTTTTTTTTTTTGTGGAGCAGGGAGGGCAAGGCAATTGGTTGGGGTTAAGTGATTTGCTCAAGGTCACACGGCTAGTAAGCATTAAATGTCTGAGGCCGGATTTGAACTCTAGTCCTCCTAACTCCAGGGCCAATGCTCTGTTTGCTGTGCCACCTAGCTGTCCCCTTTTGGGTTTTCTTGGCAAAGATATTGGAGTACTTTGCCATTTCCTTCTCTAGCTCATTTTGCAGATGAGGAAACTGAGGGAAACAGGGTTGAGCCCAGGTTACACAACTAGTAAGTATCTGAGGCTGGATTTGAACTAGTCCTCTTGATTCCAGACCTGGCACACTATACACTATACCACCTACCTACTGTGCAACTAAAAGTAGTTTGCTGTATATATTCTGGTTTTTGGCCTTCTTAGTGGGATATATATCTAGGAGAGGAATATATTTAGTTACTTATCAAAATTTCAAATTGCTTTCCACAATGGTATAATATTAATGGTATTTAAATCCTTCCCCTCCCCCCCCCCCCCACTAATAGGCCTCATGTAGAGCCCATTAAAGGAAGCTTACTTAGGGGAGGCTTGCTTATAGGAAGGCTTTCACACCTTTTGATAATTTCTAATTAGGCACTGAGTCAAAAAGGTTGTGAAGCCTTCTGGCTCTGTTCATATATATACATACATACATACATACATACACATATAAATATACTCTGAGTTGATATTTTGCTTTGGAGGCTCACTTATGAGAAGGAAAGGATCTTTTGATTCCTAGTCAAGACTGAGTAGCAGTATGTTCAACCCCCAGGCGCCCACACTGATCAGAGGTAAAGGCTCTCTTGATTCAGTGGTATATGTAAAGTGTATAGCAGTTTTGCTTTGATTCAGGCAGTCAGAGTCTGTTAGTCTTTATTTATCTGCTTGTATTTTCTTTGAAGTTCAGGATGCTGACTTTTCCCCTGAACTAGTGAATGTAATTAAAAATAGGATCATTGACCCCTTTTTGAGCAATCATTCCTAGGAAAGGAGATCTAAGAACCTGTGCTAGCAGACCTGGGTATGCTAGGTTGCTTGCTGTTACAAATGCTTGGACCAAATCATAGCTTTACTAATGTCGTGTCACTGTGCCTTTATTTCCATAGCTTCTCCAAAATGAAATCTTCCCTTTTTCTGTAATCTTCACCAAGTTTCTGGGTATGAATTGAAATCCTTAGAGTGGTTTAGATGTGTCTTTTTCTTATTCTTAGTGATTTGGAGCAATTTTTTATGGTGAGTAGTTTAGAATGATTATTTTGAGAAATGTTTCATATCCTTTGAACATAGATTAATTTTCAGCAGTAGCTTTTAGTTTTTGTTTATGTTGTTTCTTTGTGGAATTATGCTGATTCTCAAGTGCCATTTGAGTATTCCTTTGTAGTCTATGATATACCAAGGTGGCCACTATATTATTATTCTATGCCTTTGCTCATAATGTGATTCCCTTTTTGAAATATCCTCATTCTTTCTCTGCTTATCTAAACTTTTGTCACTCTTGAAGACACGGCCCAATTCCTACCTCGTCTCTGAAGTCTCATCTGCTTCTTCTAGCATAATCTCTCCCATTATCATTTATATGGCATTTATTTTTAATATTATATAACTATCACAATAAGGTTCTCTCACATTCCATGTATGTTAGATTTAAACTTGCTGGAGGGTAGGGAATGTGTTTCATGTGTTTGCATTTTTCAAAGAGCATGGAACAACATGGAGTACACAGTAAGCCTCAGTAGATTCAGGCTGATGATTTGTAGATTTGCTCTTTAGGCACTGCACATGTTAAATCAACAATTGTTGAGATGTCTTTTGGGACTATGGCCCCTCCCTTTTATGGGAGCTTCCCCCTAAATTCCCAAATAGAATGCAAGTTTCTTGAGGGCAAAGACTATTTTTGTGGTCAATGTGTTCTCATTGCCTTAGCAGAGTACCTGCCCCATAGTAGGTGCTTAATAATTATTGGTTGGTTAATGGATACCAGAATGTGTAGGCTTCTGAAAGTCTCACTTGGGCATATACTGGAATTTTTTAAAGATTGGTGTTTGCAGTGGAGTTTGAATAGACATAGGGCTTTTTTTTATGATTACAAAAAGCCTTTCCCTCTCTAATTTCTAATTTCTCTTCTTCCCTACTCATACTCTCCCTTGTTCTTTCTCTGTTGCACCTCCCCATATTCTTTATGCCCTTTAAGCCAAGAAGAAAAAGCCCCTTGGATTTTTCCATTTCTTCTTGCTATGATTAAGGGATAAATTGAATCTTAAGCCTTAAGAATATTTAAAATTGCCTAAGTAGGTTAATGGAAATGAATCACTAATTTTGTTCCCTGTAAATGCTATTTTAGAAAATTACTGAATCTTAATCGTGAGCTGAATTAAACTGTGCTCTTCTGGGGATGGCCTCTCCTCTATTATTTTCTGTTATGTATGCCAGAAGACTGACATATTTGTGTTTGTTTTCCCTAATACAGGACAACAGAATTATTTAAAGTATTAGCAGGTATTTATAATCACAGCTGCATTATTTATATATGTCACTTTTTTCCTTTCATATTAGAAGCAGCTGCGATTTGCAGAGAAACAAAGCTCTAGACTTTTGAGCCAAACAATTAACATAGGAGTGGAATACTGTAGCTACAATCAGTTTTTCTTTTAAAAAGCCAGAATTTCTCCTGTATTCCCACAAGTGTGTTATTAATTCTCTTGGCATGTTCCATAGCAAAATGAATGCATTTATGAACTTGGCTACTTCTTTTAACAAGTTCCAATAAGTGCTTCCTAAACCTTGTGTTTTTATATCAATTACATACAGTAAGCATTGAAATCAACCAAAGAGAACTACAGGGGCCAAGAAGGGTTATTCATGTTAAATGAGGATTGCTGACTGCCAAAAGGAAAATGTGGATATAATTTTATAACACCATTTTATAATTAAAGTCATAAGTGAGGTTTCCTGCTATTGTTTAAAAATGTGTCATGATAAATTTAAATCAAGGATAGAGGCAAAGAAAGGTCTGCTAAGTAACAGATGAATGCCACAAAGATGGTACAGGGAACATGTCTATTGCAGAAAAGAAACATGTGCAAACAATTTCAGTGAAATAATTACATTTATTGTATATAGATTCTGTTTTAGAAACTATAACCACTTAGAAACTCTTTTCATTCATGTCAGATTGAGGTTAATTTGTTGTTACTGTATGTCTATAGATAGATTTTTACCAACAGAGAAATTTAAAATGCTGATTTAATGATAAGACCCTATCTCATGCTCAGTAGACACCCCCAAAAGTCTCCTGTAAACTGGAAAAAAATGAAGTCATCGTTTCATTTGGAAAGTTCATAACCATAAAAACACAAGTGTTTGGTTTATATTTAGTGTTTCTTAATTTCCTTCATATTTGACCTAGGATTTTAAATGTAAATGGTTGAGGAGGTAGATGAGCTTAATTTACTGTTGTGTTGTCAGCTAGCTTAATTTCTCACTTCCAAAGTTGTATGAGTAAATGATTATTTCTGTTTGATGAACTTAAAAGATCTTTGACTTGATAAAGACTAGTGGCAGTCTGTCATATGTATAGTCTCTTTCAATGGACTTCTTCCAGAAAGAAATCTGTTGATTCCCATACATGGATAGGATTTAATCATTAGGACATTCTTGGCTTTAGTAAGTCATGTTCCTCTAATAGGAAGGCAGTTTCCAATGTATCAATTCATTCATCATATCTCTAATACAGTCCATATGTTTCATATCAGAACTGAAAGGACATTAATCAGCACACACCACTTCATCCATGTGATGTGGAGTCCCTGGTTATATCTCAAATGTCAATATCTGGAGAAAATATATGAAAAATGCAAGGAATATCACTTGTAACTCATACCACTTGTACAGTCATTTTGAAATATGAAGGGAGTACATAAAACAATTTCTCTTCAATAAGAATATCAACTTGATGGGTAAGTTCTGCATTTCTTAAAGAGACAAAACTCACATTGACTTGGTAAAATAGAAGGGATCAAGTCCTGAGCTCTTGTTTATAAATGTGGTTACCCATCAAAACCACATTCTATCTATGACTGTTGATTGACTTTCCTCTTATGGACAATAGGCTGGCCTTGTTGTTCAACTTTTCTCCCATTGATATCTATAGTGTTTAAATTATTACCAATTTATAATGCCTCTTTGGAGACATCTGTAAATATACAACAAACCATACCCCAAACTGAACAGAATGAATAGAGGCAGCTGAAATGCCTTTGGGAAATGGTACAATTCTCTTAAGTACCCCGAGTTTCTCCCCAAAATAAAGATGTATTGTTTTTACCATCAGTATTGTTACCGTATGGCTTTACCAACAGAGAAATTTAAAATGCTGATTTAATGATAAGACCCTATCTTATGCTCAGTAGACATCCCAAAAATCTCCCATAAACTGGAAAAAAATGAATTTCAAAGTCTCCAAAAAATAAGTTTTAGGTCGCCAAAAGGTTGATGGAGAAGCTCATTTTTTCTGTGCCTATATATGGAAAGGTTGCTATGTACTACCAATGAAAAATTGCATTAGTGAAGTGGTATAATGATTGTCATCAGGCATCCATCATATGACTGGGAAGGAATTATGTAGAAAGAATGAGGGATGGCTATTGATCAGATTGCATGTGCCACTGATGCCCATGAAGTGCCAAGAGATCTAGAGAAAGGCCCCTAGTGTGTTGGATAGTTATCTTGTGGAGGAGAGGGAACATGGACAGGATTTGTCAAGGATAAGAAGGTATGAATGAATTGAGTTCTGCATTGTTGAGAGCAGAACCTACATTAATAGATTCTGTTAAAAGACTGAAAATATTTGACATCTATGCCATGCTTACAGAGTTCTGGTAATTTGCTTTTACCATTTCATTTATCCTCCTATGAGATAAATTGATAATGTTCCTGGATAATTTTTAATCTTAAAATGTTTTCTTGGTTTACAAGATGATTGGTAATTTATCATGGTTAATATGGTTGTCTTTGAGAAGTGAAATTAGATGACCCAGATGTAAAGCACCTTTTTAAATTGTCTTCACAGGCCTGAATGATATCATGTCTTGGTAGTTTCAGGAAAATGGATAAGTACATTCTAGCATTTGATTTAATCAATAAATATACTGTTTATACAGAAATATTTATATAGTTATAATTTATATAATTTAAAACATAGCAGTATAATTTATATATTACATTTATTTGTATAATACATATACAGCATAAATATATCTGAAAATTGCTAATACAAAAATAAGAGGCATCAATAAAATTTTAAAATTTTGAATTAAAAAAAGTCAAGCAAATATACTACACTTCACTGGATCTGTGATCTCATGAATGTAGACTCTTTCCACATTGGTGATGATTGCAACTTATCCATATCTTCTCATCCTTTGTATTCACATTTATATTCTTTATGGATGTTATACAGAGGAGCTGCCCAGCTAGTTCCTTCAGGTATTTTTGTATTTTGTGGATAGCAGTGGAGAGCTCTGGCTCTCTGTTTTTATTTGCTCTTATATTACATGACCAGCCCACTTATTTTCTAATCAAATACTTCTTCAGTGATATTCCTTAGTCCAGTTTCCGATCATAGGTCATTGATAGAGGTATTTCTCCATTGTCATTTGGCTCAACCACAATTACGATCTTTTGAAGATTGTGATATTTCAATATTTTTTGTCATCTAATATTGCCATGAGTCAATGTGGCATACTAAATAGATTGACCTTGAAATTGGGAACCCCTGAGTTCACGTCTCTCACCTATGACATATTGGCTATGTAACCCTTAACAATTCACTTAACTTGTTCTAGGTAGTTCTCTAATACCATACAAGTTAGAAAAATTGCCAGCCTCCAATGGTAGATGGAATATCCTCACACAGGACTTCCCTATATTAATGAAATCACAGATCATGTCCCTATTCTTATCTCTTTTACATTGCCAGTAAAATGTGTTGAAAAATGTACCAAGGAGAAGTTTGACATCATTAAAAGTATTATCAGGTTTTCCAAATGCAGTCCTACTTATTTTCTTCCTATCCAATCCCGGTCTCAACTCCTTGTCTATCGAGAGTGCCTATCCAAAATATATGTCCTAAAATACTACTTCAGTAGACTTCTTCATAATCACAGTTTGTGAAATCGTAATTTACATTGTGTAATTAATTGTGTATGCAGCTAGTTTAGAGTCCTGAATCCATGGAGTAACTTTTAAAGTGTGTGTTGTAAACTAAGAATATATGATAAGTAGTTTCCATATCAGAGTTGATCTAAGACCCAGGTGTTTAACACCTTTTGCCTGAATGATAGCTGGAGCTTTAAAAATTTTTTTAAGCTAACTTCATAGATAAGATCTATCTATTCAAAATAGAATGGAATAATAGGAAGTAGTTGAGTTCCTTATAGGGGAAATCTTCAAGCAGCATCTAGATCAGTGTTTAAGGATTCCTTCTTTAGGCATGAGTTGGAATAGATTCATTTCTCACCCAGTTGCACTCCTATGGACTTCCCCAATATGCTACTGGGAGCCTCATCATCCTGCAAAAATACATCAGAATTGGTACTCGTACATCATCAGTACTCTCTGATTAGAGGATATAGCAGGGAGCTCTTCCCCAAACCTGTATTTAGGGGAGGGTGCCTAAGCCATTTCATCTCTTCATTTCCCACCCAGGTGCACTCCTTTGCAATTGTCTATTTCCATTGTGCCCTTGTTTAATATGTGTTTATTGACTGTTTCTTAACTCTGAGGCTGTCTCCAAATCTCTACTCCGTGACTCAAAGACAAAGCTTGATTAGCACCTTCGATGTTAGCATTGAAATGACATAAAGTTAAAGATGGGCAGCTAGTTGGCTCAGTGGATAGAGTACTGGACCTGGAGTCAGGAAGACTTATCTTTGTGAGTTAAAATCTGTCCTCAGACACTTATTAGCTGTATGATCCTGGGCAAGTCACTTAACCCTATTTACCTCAGTTTCTTCATCTATAAAATGAGCTGGAGAAGGAAATGGCAAACCACTCCAATATCTTTGCCAGGAAAACCCCAAATGGGATCATGAAGAGTTGGGTGTAACTCAAATGACTGAACAACAACAAAGTTAGAGAAGTGGGTACAGATCAATAGTACATTAATGAACAATTCAGCATAGTCATAAGTTTTTCATTTATTGGCTGAGGGGGTCTTGTTAGGGCAAGTCTCAAAGCCTCTCTGAGCCTGTTTTCTCATTTGTAAAATCTTGATAGTAATAGCTTTCTAAACTGTTTCTGAGGATTTTGGGAAAGATCAAATGAGATAATGTATAAATAAACACTTTATAAAATATAAATGACTATTCAAATAAAAGAGGGAGCTATTAATTATCAGTCATAATGAGGAAGATCAGACTGTTCAAATATAAGATATGGACGATTTGTCTTAGATCAGGAAAAAGAACTTTGGGTCTGAGTGGACAAGTAGCAGACCATGAATTGGTAGGCATAATTTGGGCATTACTATGAGGGTGGTACATAGAAGAACCATGGGATAATCATCCTATTGTTCTTAGAACTGTTTCCAGTTCTGGGCTCCACAAGTTGACAGGGAGATGAAGAACTTGGAGAAACTTCTGAGGAGAGCCATGAAAATGATTAAAAAGCTTAATGGGAAAAATTGACATCATTTAGTAGGGAATAAATTCTCTAAGGAAATTACTGGGATTAATAAAACATTCAAAAGTTTAAAAAATTACATAAACTCATGAAGATGATTCTGAATGATAACATGCATAGTAGATTTTTTTTTTTTACTGGAATCATTTGACTTGGTGGCTATTTGGGGGCAAGGACAGAAGAGGACTCCTACCAAATTGTCATTGGCTTACACTGTTTATAAACTTTTCCCCTTTTATTTCTTCTGTGATACTTCTGGAAATTAGCAACACTAATTTAGATACTTATAACATTTTATGAGCAGCTAGGCAGGAAAAACCTAGTCCTATGTCTTCTTGGTCCTGATTTAAGGCATAATGTCTCTTTCTAGGATTTAAATATTGGGCACTTAAGGTTTATTTTATGAAGTAGTTCTACTAAAGGCCTCTTCCAGTGTCTCATCAAGGCAAGGAGGTGACCTTGACTATTCAGAGAAGGCTCTTCTAGGGAAGTATAACCTCCTTTTAAGTTCTACCACATGCAGGCTTTGAGTACCTTCCTGGTTTGGAGAGGTTCCTAACCATGTTGCCCTTAAGGTGGCAAATTTTTTGGCCACAGTAATAACCCATGAAGACAATCTGCCAACTTGTAGAACAAGGATTTTTTTGTGTAACAGACCTGTCTGACAATCTTGTGAAGCCTATGTACCTCTTTTTACAACAATATTTTCAAACGAATAAAATACTTAGGCTTATACTGGAAACCAATTACATTAAATAGTTATTAAAATATTTTTAAAACCCTCTAGATTAAGAAACCCCATTGTGATGTGCATCAATGGTGGCAACTCAAGTTCTTGAAATTTTAAGATCATATTTCTTAGACCTGGAAGGAACTTCAGAGGTCATGTAGTTCAACATTTTCTTTTTAAAGATGGAGAAAACAGAGTCCAGAGACGGTAAGTGACTTGCCCAAGTTCATATAGCAGTAAGAGGGAGAGCTACAATTTGAATTGAGTTCCTTTGACTACAGATCCAGTGTTCCTTCCATTCTACCATCTATTGAATTATTACAGAATAATGCCTTTTGATTCTCTAAGAAGACAAAAATAAGTCTATTATTGATACTTTGATTTCAAAGATTTCTAATCCTTGATTAAAGGCCTTGAAGAAAAACACTACAACTGTCCTCGCTAACTTTCAAATAAAGGATGACTCTTACATAAATCCTTGTAGGTGTAACCTACAAGCAGTTATGCCATTAGTAAGAAATATATCCACATTATTCCTAAACTGTTTGTTTTAAAGCAAAATATGAGTTATAAAATAATGATTATAATTAAAATAATGATAATAATTAAGTTTATATATTAAGTACTATCTAAATGTTGAAGGCAGCTCAGTGGCTTAATGGATAGAGTGCTGGGCACAGAGTCAGGAAGACCTGACTTCAAATTCAGCCACAGACTCTCACTAGCTTTGTGACCTTGAGTAAGTCCCTTAACTTTTGTTTGCTTTAATATGCAGGAAAAGGAAATGGCTAACCACTTCAGTAACTTTGCCAAGAAAAATCCATGGATACCACTGGTCTGCTATAGTCCAAGGGGTCACAAAGAGTCGGATGTGACTGAAAGGCTGAACAACAACACCAGCAAATTTGAATGATGGTTATTTTAATTATTAATTAATATCATTGAGAACAATTTGTTTGAATAGTCATGAAGGTGCTGAAGAAGGTGCTATGAAGTGCTTAGATCTAGGTCAGAGATCGAAGATGCCAATGTCATTCTCTGCATCCTGGGTCATTGACAGTTATCTTGACTTTTTGTGTTGCCACTGGACTTTGATGACTCTGAAAGAGAGAGTGAGGCTGATGACTTTGTATAGCTCAGCCTCACTTAAATCCAAGTCACCCACAAGTCAAGAGAGCACTCCATGATGTCATTGGTCCTCTTTGAAAATGCAGGATGAACAACAATAACAACATCATTATGACTATTGTTATTTTATGCACATCAGATTTGGGAGGAAAGTGTGATCGCTATTCAAATTAGAATCACAGAATTTGAGAGTTGTAACTAACCATTAGTAGCTATCTAGACCAACCTATACACAAAAGGCAATTCTCATTATGACATATTTGACAAGAGTTCATCCAACCCCTGTTTAAAGGGGACCCACCACCTCTTGAAGCAGTCCATTCCACTTTTTGGACAGCTCAAATTGTTAGAGTTTTCCCCAACAATAAGCTAATTTTTTTCCTCTGCAAATTCCACCCATTGGAGCCAAACAGAAAAAGTCCAATTCCTCTTCCATTTAATAGCCCTTCAGATACTTCAAGACATCTATAGTGTATCCCTTTAGTCTCCTTTTCAGGCTAAACATGCCCAGTTTTTAAAAATTATGCTAATATGTAATGGACTCAAGATCCTTCACTATCCTGGTTGCTCTGTTCTGGACCCTCCATAGTTTAACACCATGCCCAGAAGTGAACACAGTTTTCTTGATGAGGTCTGATGAAACTATAGCTTCTCACTTCCTGGAGGCAACGTATCTCTCAATGTAGCTAGTCTCCTGGTATTTTCCATACAAACACCTTAAATTACAATAATTTTTTGGGGTGAACCCCAAACCCTTGACAAACAGGATAGTGATTCCTTATGTGCTCTTTCTAGACCAGTTTGTAAGGTTACCTTAACTATTCAGAATGCCTAGAAACACATCACAGCTAAAGACCAACTCTGTATTCTAGCCAATGAGATCCCATTTAACTTAGGAACAAGGAAAGAGCAATCGGAAAATCCAAAGATTAATGTAGCTGGCATAAAGACAATCTCTCCAAGATTGAATATCTAGTGCAGTTAGCTCTGAGGCTTCCAACACCTAGGTAGGTAAATCCACTGGAGCCCCAAAAGATAACAGAGTCAGTTACAACAGTGCTTCAATTAGCCAATTGTTTTTCATTTATCTTAGCAGCTAACACTGATGTTATCTGTTGTTGAAACCTCAGCTGTGAAATGTTTCCTTAAAGTGTATTTATTTTAATTCTCTCATGGGTATGAATTATTAAAAAGAATATCCATAAAACTCTTATAGGACATGCTTATTTTCCACATTTTTGGTAAGACAAAGACTTTGCTCTGTCACCTAAGGCATGAGTAAAAAGAATTTTTACTGAACCAGTATTTGACTTTAGAAGTTTCTTATCCTGAGAATAGAGGTTAAGGTTACCTTTCTCCTTGGCATCTCTTTTCCTTTAGTAATAAAAACAAAACAATCATAAGACTCTTTATTTACAAAATTTAGGGAAAATGGGAAACATTCTCAAATAATTGGTTTCATTAAGATGGCAATGTCTTTGCCAGCCTTTCCAATGTACAAAATGGTGTTTCTTGTTTGTTTATAATGAGCTTTGGGATCCTTGGATGAGGTATATTACATTTGTATAAACTGTTACGAGAGAGTTTTTATAACAACAGGAATAATGCTGCTTTGTGTTGCTCAACTATAGATCTTTTCTTCTAAAGATTTAAAGTACCTTATAGACATGATTTGTATTGTTGTTCGATTGCAACAATATTGTTCCTTCCCTTTCCTCCCCATCCCCCAATTTTTCTCTTTATTAAAGAAGGCACAAATACTTTCTCATGTTATAGCCTCTTTAATAAACAGCTCAGAATGTTATAGAAACAAACCTGCAGATGTCTCAAACAATTAGCAACAGAAGGCTTACTGATGCCAGGGGTGTTAATGCTGCCAGAAAGCTCAGATATTTGTGGGTTACTCAGTTTTTGTACAGATGTGTATGAGGTTGAATTTCAGCTGTATGCCTGTAATAGCATCAGGAAGCATTTTGTCATGCTACTTCCTTGGGTGATCTTTTATGACCAAAAGAAGAAAAAAAAGCACATTTCTGTCTTCTGAAATTGAGCTAGAATTCTGGGTAGTTTAACCGTAATCAGCGTATGGCTGAATCACAGCTGCATGTGATGGTTTGTATTATATACCAATGGCAACCAGTGCTATAAATATGGAAATCAAATACTTTAGGTTCAGGCTGATTCAAATCTGTGGGTAGGAAACGTCTGATCTTTCCCAAGATATGTTAAAAAGTGTGTGGAGGTTTCTCTTGGGCTACAGTCCTACTCACATTCATATGTATTTCTTTTGTGATGGTCCCTTGGGGTCTCTTGGCAGCCACCTTTTAATAAAGATACAGATTGGGAGGGATAGGCATGTACACACACACACACACACACACACACACACACACACACACACATACACACACGTACAATCAAACAAACCTCAGAAGATTATCTGAATGTAGTTGATCTAGAGACCAGTCCTGACAGTTCCAAACCTCAAAAGATGAGCACAGAACAAAAGTTGGTTCTACTCCCTTTGAGGGTGAGACACTAATGTTCACTCTAAATCAGGTTGCCATTTGAAAACTGTTTATATTGGAATTATCTCAAATCCTGAATCAAGCTTTTAGTCAAACCTTTTAATTATATGTTATTGTTGATAATATTATCATATCCATGGTGTTAATGTTACTATTACTGGTTGAACTGTTTCAGCCCTAAAATTCTGTGATTCTGATCTCTCTGAGCTTTTACAATATGATAATAATTATAATAAGCACATACTTAGGTAGTACTTTAATGTTTATGAAGTACTTTACAAATATGATCTCATTTCATCCTCCCAACAACTCTATAAGGTAGATGTTATTATTCTCCCCGTTTTATGGATGAAGAAACTGAGTCAGAGTGACTAAACAACTTACCTAGGATTACACAACTAATAAGTGTCTGAGGCTGAATTTGAACTCAGGTCTTCCTGACTCCAGGTGTAGCACTGAGCCACTTAATTTTGCATGCATCTCATCAGTGTATTTGGATCTTCCCTCAACTGCTATAGATCACAACTTCTCCATACCTTCTTATCCTATGCGATTCTTGTCTACATTTTCCTGTAAGTCAACTTGGATCTAGAATTCTATTGCTTTTATAGAGATAGCAGTTCTTATTAATGTATGTAGGATGCCACCACTTTTGGCAAATTGCAAATTTGGGAAGTTTCAATGATCCCAAAACATTTGGCCATGCAAAAGCCTTAATATTAGTGCTCTCCTAATGATACTCCATGACTTCAAATCTTGGAACATCGGGGTCTCAGAGGAATCAGAATTATAAATAATCCAAAGGGCAATGGTTGATTACATGATTGATGTAAATCATATAACTTATGCCCAACAATGACTTGCATAGCAGAAATGTATAAAAATATTGAAGACAAATATGATTAGGAAAAGAGATGGATTGTCAGGAGCAAGAAGAAAGATTCCAGACAACCAGAATGACTGTTGCCTTGGAGACTGCAGAAATATCAAAAGAAAACCTCCAGTAAGTTGAGTAGATTCTTTATGGAGGATTGATGGAAAGATTTGGATGAAAATGCCTTAGGATAAAGGACAGTGGTGTGGTTGTCCTCGCTACTGGTAAAGCTACTGCCAACACTGAGTAAAACATGATTTTTTTTCAGTATGTACGCTGATGCATTATTTGTTAGGTAGCTAAGACATGGTGGGATATAAGTAGTTACCTTGGGCTGAATGCAATTACTCCAATAATTTACTTGCTCTGATTTCATGTTCCTTGTTGATGTTTCATTTATTTTTCAGTTGCCCTCTTTATAAGATATAGGTATAGAGAAGAGAAGGAAAATGGGGCAAGCACTTGGACAACTGTGAAGCAGGTAAAATCTGCTTTTGGTGTTCATGGTATCCTTTTTTTGAACCGGTTCCTTTACCAGGAAGGGTCTCCCTACTTCTCCTGAGGGGTCCAGTCCATGATATCTCCCTGTTAGGGGTGGGCATGACACCTGCACCCTGTTCGTTCAGGTTTGATGTTGGGCTTAGCTAAAGGACTCCTAACTCATTTAACAGATGGCAAGAAGTGATTTACTTAGGCTTTCTAAGAGCAATATTTGACAAGGACATAGTAACACTTGACTTTGGTAGATATGGTCCCTGTGGTCTCCATATGGAAATGAGTCTGGTTAGTTGTGGTGACTCAAGTAGCCCCAGGATATCTGTCAAGTCTGAAGGGTGCTTGCAAGTCAAACTTTTTATGCCCTTAGGTGGCCTGGAAGCCACTTCAGCATTGTTTGGGCCTTGTCCCCATCCCTGGGCAAATCGGTTCCCAGCTTTGTATCCTTTTAGGGCCTAACCCATGTGTGTCAGGGAAAAGAAGGATCCCTGATTGTTAATGCTCCTCATATATCCCCTTACATCAAAATCTGCTCTCTGAAAAGTGTCTGTTTTTAGTCATTTGCAACATAATGTGCATTTTAACCTGTTAAGTCTCCAAGGTGTAGTTGTTTTGTAATCCTTATCCCTAATTGGGGAATGCAAGGCTTCTGTCCTCCTACACCCTAAAAGATTTCAAGCAGCAGATTACAAGTGAGGGAGGTTTAAGTGAGCAATCAGACCTTTTTAGGGTCTTAGAAATTATGCCAGGTGAGTAGCAACCCTCACATCTCCCCTCTATCCTTCAGATAAATTTGGTCCTCAAGTAATGATAGTGAAATAGACTTGCTGAGAGGGTTCTCTGATGAAAATGCCAACTATCTTTTTGACTTTCCAGTGCTACAGGAGTACTCCATGGTTATTGGCCTAGTCCAATACTCTTTAGGTATCATTGACTCATGTAATACTGGGGAAGAATAAAGGTGAACTTACAGGAAATTCTGAATTTCACCAGAGGTTTTTTGGTTTATTTGTTTGTTTCCTATTTAATCAATTGTATATTTCCACAGATTTGTTGAATATGTTGAATATTAGATTATAAAAATTCAGAGAAAGATATTTGTTTCAAGTAAAAGAAATGGTGATTCAGGCCTATCATGTTCTACACCTAAAACCTAACCAAAATACCTAAGCATGGCATGCTCAGTTAATCCACATCGATTAAAAGGGAAACTGGCAGCAAGCAGCAATATAGAAAATCATTGATCCCTGTGCTTAGTTAGGTTGTGGTCCCAGCTCTGTCCCATAAGCTGAGGGAAGGTCAACCTCACCACTTTACTCTATTTCCCATGTCCCAAATTCTTGGATCCCTGAAGCAGCATCATGATTCCAAGAGACTGTTGGACAGTCAGATAATCCCTAATACATATAATCTGTGTGGTGGTAAAATGGTCAGAGGCATTGTCTTATGATTTAGAGCTGAAAGAAATTTTTGAAATTATCTAGCTATAGGATAATATGATCTGTACAGGAAGAGTCACCGAAATCCATCCAATCTAACATTTCCTTTTTTATAAGTGAGAAAACAGAGGCCTGGACAAATTAAGTAGGTTGATAGGCTTTGAATTCACAACCCTTAACTCTGGATCCCTTTTCACTACTCCTTTTCTTCCATAAGAAGAATATACTGGGGAGGGAGAAATTACAGGCGTTTCACTCCACCTGGGTGAGGCTGAAAAGGAAAATAACTTGGGATAGTGTGGAGCAGAAAAGGTGTGCATAGTAACAGTAATGGGACCAGAACAGGTACACAATTGTTCCACCACTCCTGCTACCCCTGCTCCAAACTCCTTTCAGACCATCCATGTGAGCCGAGTAAATTAAGGCTGTTGTTAGGTCTCTTCACAGGAATAGAATGAGAAACCAGGTGTGCTTGGCTGCACAAGAGGCCAGGAACCTGTTTTTAATTGGATAAAAGTGCCCAGAGGCTTATATGATGGGGACATACCTATACACTGTAACACAAAGGAGGGCACAGGGACTAACCTGGAGAGAAGAGAAAGAAGGCACTGCTTACACAGCTTAGGCCCAGCAGTCTCCTTTCCCATGTACAACAGGTGGCCTTGTTCTGGCCTGTTTGTTCCTTACCTGTAACTAACCCAGACAACTCTAGAAGTAGAGCCAAGAGCGTCCTTGCCTGAACTGGGTAGGGGTTTCTTTCTCTGGTGTTGGCTTCCTCACTTTTTCCATAGACAGAGCACTATGTTGCATCCTTCTGCCCAAGCTTGGTTTCCCATACTGAAAGGAGTGACTGGAGTGTCACAGGTTCATATAGTTAGAGTTGAGAGCTTTTGCTAGCAAAAACCTTTCCCCAAATCCTTCTCCCCTCCAACTCTCCTATCCAGTCACCTAACTACCCAATACCATAGCAATGTAGCTCTGGATGTCTTACTTCTTCCTCCTCTCATGTGGAGTGAAAAATTCGAGGGAAAAGTCATGTCTGCAAGAAGAATTCACTGATTATCAATATTTTCACTGTTTTACCTCTTGACACTATAAACTGCTGAGATTAAGGACCAGGTCCTTTCACATGTTTTTATTAGTATCTAGTATATTTTGGTTGTTTACTAAATGTTAATAATTATTAATAGAAAGAGGCATGCAACAGGATATTCTATAGTATTGGATATATTTACACACATTAGAGGATATGGGACTTACTAGGGGTGGAGGAGAGGGTTTTTAATAGCACAGTTGAGAAATAGGTAAAATTTATACTTTCCTTTCTGTGAGAGATGATGCTATAAGGGGAGAGGCTTTGGGCTTTCTCTCATCTTGAGTTCAACATGAAAGCTGATGAAATGGGCCTTTGTCTCTGCATTTATTCTTTTCTGTTTTAGCTAACGGGTTTGGAGACTTTGTGAGTTTTGGAAGGTCGAGAGGGTGATTCTCTCAGCTTCTGGGAATTCCAGTGTTTCAGCTTTGATAGCCAGTCCAGTATCAGTTCTCTAAGGAGGGAAGAGTGACCTTTGGGAGTGACTGAGATGAGAACTCATCTAGCAGAGATCCATATTTGGACATGAACTTGGACATGAATTTGGTGGGACTACTAATACTAATCTAAATTATATCCCCAGAAACCAAGATGGGATAGGGGAGAACATGCTTTTGAGGTGTTAGAGGGAAATGCTTTTATCTTTGTTATTGTTATATCTTTGAAGTAAATATCCAATTGTAAAAGCTAATGGATGATAAATGGCTAGAGTGAACTGGTGGCTAATGGAAAAAATGATAGGTGCTCATTCCAATGGCCTTAGAGAAGGAACACACCAAACCTGGAATCCTGAGGAGGATATAGCAGCCTGATTCTAGGACAGTGAGCTATAGCAAACTGGTTAGCAGGTGGGGCGTTGCATATGATAAAACTAAACTCTTCAACATTTGTGGGGACTACAAGAGATATTCTTTGCTTGGGACTTTTACTTTTGGATGCCCTAGTTCATAGGATCCCAGAGAAATTGCCTCAAATTTCATTTATTTTGTTTTAGGTTGTGATTATAAGTGAATTTTTATTTTTATCTGTAAAATGAAGGAGTTTGAAAGATGGCCCCTGAGATTCCTTTCAGTTCTAAATCTATAATCATTCTCAAACTCTATTAACACATTGTACTATAACATAGTTGTCTCTAAACTTTTTTGCTCATATGTCCCATTAGTAAAAATTTGAGTGTACTTTCTGAATTACATATATTAATTTTTTTAAAAAATAAATTGTATTCATGTACTATGTCTATAATTATGTACATTAAAATTGACACAAAAATGAGAAATTAAAAATTATGAAGTAAAGATGAAATGATATTTGATCCTAGAGTTGATAGGGACCCATTAGAATTGCTTATGTTTTAGGAAAAAATCATTTTTTGGCAGTTTGATGGAGAGACTTGAGACAGAGGGACCACTTCCGAGGCTATTGCAATGGTCTAGATGAGAAGTGATGACAGTCTGAACTAGGGTTATGTCTGTGTGAGTAAAGAGAAAGTCAAATGAGAAAGATGTGGAAACAAATAATATGATTTGGTAATTGATTGGATATATGGAGGTAAGGGACAGTGAAAAGGTGAAGATTACATTGAGAAAATAAATTTGGGTGATTGGAGGGATAAGGGTGCCCTGAAGTGAATAGCAAAATTTAGAAACTGAATGAGTTGGAGAAAGAAAATGATGTAATGAAATACAGTATATTCATACCTATTTATCATATTTGATTCACTGTCTCGCTCTAAATGAAAAGGGGTGAGGAAGGGCTCTTACTCACAGCTCTTACTTACAGACAGCAAAGACCCCCACACTCCCTTCAAGGGCCTTAGGTAACAGACACAAATTGATCTGAGGGGTAGAAAGTTATTATAAATTCGAAGTGGTGGTGGTCAGAATTTTCCCAGTGGCACCTGCATAGCTGCTGCTGTTGGTGCATGGGTAGTGGTAGGTTTAGAGGTCAATATATGGACACCTGAAGTAGAGGAAAGGAGATAGGTTGGGAGCATACACAGTGGAAGTGGGTGCAGATGGGAGAGTCTTGGGGGAAAAAGGATAGTTATAGTTCTACTGGAAAAAAGCCTCATAACTGATGGTGAGATATTACTCTTCCTTTCTTTTGGTTGATCATTGGAGTGAGGTTACTGTCCCCTCAGTAAACCTCACTGCTATAATAAAGCAATGAGCATATGTTGAGTTGTTTGTTTTTTGCTAAATGACCACAGGTTATTGTGTTTCTTGAGTTTGTGTGACAGTTTACTAGTTTTTCTATTTCTTACCTGACTCCAGTTAGGGCAATGATTACGTCTTACTCTTTTTCATATCCTTGATATTTCTTCCATAATATATGCACGGTAAACATATTGTAAATATTGCTGAGTGAATGGGTATAGAACCATGCCATATCTCTTGATGACTGTACCCACTTACATGGCCCCAGTTCTAAGCCTGTGCTGATGATTCTGTCTCTCCAGAGCAAACCTCTTAGCATCCTGTTCTCACGCCTGTATATTCTCAACCTTGGGTCACACAGACCTGTAAAATCTTCTTTCGGCTTTGCCCCAAACTTGTTTTAGTCACAATTCTTCTTTCCATAATTTATTCACTAGAGTAAATAGTCAACATGTTGCCGTCTACCCTATCAGACTAATAGGACACATACTGTGAGGGTTCCCTGACATCAGTGATAGCTACCCGCTTGAAACGAGGGCAGGCAGTTTATAGTTTTAACAATTCATATTAAACGAAACTCATTTCCTCCAAGATGTGAGAGCACTTTGCTGATTCTTTCTTAATCAAAACAGATGTTTTTGAAGCTGCCTAGAACAGGATATGGAAAATTTGGCTAACTATTAAATATGGGTTCAAAGACAGATCCTTTATAGTCACCACTGAAACCATGGGCACTGTCTAAATATAGCAAATTGATACTGTACTTTTGAAAGTCTGCCTGCCTGCTGTAAATTGCTGCTATGTTCCAGAAACCTGCGTTCAAGTAGCTCCATTCTCTACTAAGAAATTTTAACAATGAGCAATGAGAATAAACATTGTGTGTGGGTTCTTTCTAATAAAAATGTGTTACATGAATATTTTTTTTTCCTTTTAGCCACATTACAACCTTTTCTTGCTAGGATCTTTTTAACTCGTAACATCCACATGAGTTAGATGGCAATTTAAATTTGACATAGAAAGACACAACGGGAAATGACTTATTCAAGGCCATATCTTCACTGACTGAATAAAATACTTCAAATATCCAGACTTTTAGAATTGGAGGGAATCTTTGAGATCGTTTTTTTTCCAAACTCCTCATTTATAGTTGAGAAAATCAGTTCAGAGATGATATGCCTTGTACACAATTACACAACTGACCAGTGACAGGACTAGAACACAGGATTCTTAATAAAAGCTGGCATTTATTTCTACTTATTTGTTATCTCATTCATCTTCACAACAACCCTGGGATTTGGGTGCTATTATTATCTCTAAAAAAATTGTGAAACTGAAGCCAACAGAGGTTAAGTGACTTGCCCAGGGTCATATAGCTGTTAAATATCAGAGGCTAGATTTGAATTCCAGGTCCAGTACTCTATCCACTGTGTACTCCCACTTCTGTTCTCTGTCCCTAACATAATTATGACTTTTCCTCTAGGAAATGTTTTAAAGAGGCAGGTTCATAGTTATTTACTTTAAAGTCAACATATATGTGATGTTATTATTTCTATTTTTCAGACGAGGAAACTGAGGCTTAAATAGGTTCAGCTATTTGCCTGGGGTTGCACAGCTAGTATGTCTCTAAGGCACTATTAAAACTCAGTTCTTCCTGAATCCAAATCTGGCATTCTACTTACTGTAAGGTGGTATTACCTAGCTACTTTAGAGGTTATCTGGTCCAAATTCCTCATTTTACAGATGAAAAAAATGGATGCCAGTAGAGGTTAAGTATCTTGCCCAAGGCTATAAAGTTTGTGAGTGGTGGTGTCCATGATTAGAATCTAGGTCCTCAGACTCCAAAATCCTTGCTCTTACCATTATATGTAACTGCTTCCCATCTTTGTCAAGAATTAAACCTGTTTCCTAGATCTTTCTTACTTATCATGGTGTCAGTATAAACCTGCAGAATCATGAGTCCAAAAGGAATCTATTATATTTCCTTCCCTTTATAAATTAAAACCTTCTCATCTTTTTTTTCTTCCTTTCTTTTTTTCTGCCTGCCTATGCCTGCCTTCCTGCCTTCCTGCTTTCCATGACCATGTCTCCTCAAGTAATTCAAGCATGCTTCCTTTGCAATGTCACTCCTTTCATTGGGTGAATTTATATGATTTAAAGGCAATGTAAACTCAATATATCCAAAACAGAACTTATCTTTTCATTAAAATCTTCTCATTTTAAACATTTTACTGTAACTCCAGAAGACATTGCCACCCTTGTACAGAAATGGCTGTCCCCTATCCCTGTAAGGTTCTCCCTCCTTGTCCTCATGTCTTCATTTCCCAGGTTTTCTTCAAGACTCAGCTTAAATACCATTTTCCATAGGTGACATTTCCAAATCTCCACTTCTTCTAGTGCCTTCCTCTCAGAGATTGCTTTTCATTTACTTTCTACGTATTTTATGTCTACCTAGTTATTTACATATTTTGAACTCAGTAGAATATGAGCTGTTTATGAGCAGAGACCGTTTTTGCCTTTCTTAGTACCTCTAGCTCTTGGCACAGTCCATCAAAAAGTATTTATTAAATCACCCAACTATGTGCTGTTGTACTTAATTAATGCTTTTTGACTGATACTACAATTGTGGGGAAAATGGGAAGGGGAGAAATGGACTAAATGCTTTTAAGTTTCAGGTGATGGATGAAATGAGGATATCGATTATTTAATATCACTAGGAATTTAGTGATTGAGAGCATTAATATTAATGTCTGTCAAGGGACATCCTTCACCAACCAGGCAAGGTAAATTCCCTAGGTACTAGGCAGAGGAAGATTGAATAGCCAGGGAGAGCTTCTAGGTATTGCTAGCTATAAGTGGAAGGTTATTCCAGAAAAGGTATTTGGATAAAGGTCTAAGTTTCTTCAGGTTGTCTGAGCCCACTAGCTTGCCTTAAAACTTATTTGAGCCTTACTAATTGTCATCATTAATCAAATGGGGATAATAATACCTGCCTTGCCACCTCACAGAGTTGTTGTAAAGATTAAATGAGATAATAAATGTGAATACACTTTGAAAATTGTAAGGTATCATACAAATTCAAGACACTCCCAGTTTTGTTCCAAGAGAGTAATTATATTCTACATAAACTAATGGTTTAGAGTTTTACCTCATGTAACCTTGCATGTCTAGTCTCATGGAGTATGCAGGATGAGTATATTAATCAAAATAGTTGATAGCACAGATGGCTGACAGCTCTAGTAGAAGGAATGTATATCACATACCAAGTTTCTGTAGTTTCTTACAAATATAGCTGAGAAGAGAATGATTCAGATGGTGAAGGGGAATCTATTGGATTTTATGAGGAAAGGTTAGATGTAACCAGGACCTTGTCCATAGTAGAGACTTTGTGGGGATATTGTCGCCTTGAAGAATGGCAAACTCCCGCAACTACATCCTTTCTCTTCAAGTTATTTATAAGTAGCGAATTTTTAATATATACCATAACAATTTCTGGAACTAAATTTGTATAATATTCCTACAAATAGAACTGGGATTATATAACTTGTTGAAGGAAAGGGGAAGAATTTAACAATAATTTTTAAAGATATGAATTATTCTTATGGAAATAAACATTTTGACCAATTATTATCCAGACAAATGACAGGCACTATGATGTAGTGGAAAGATCATTGAACTTAGAGTCAGGTGACCTAGGTTTGAATTTCTGCTCTACTTTTTACTACTCATATACTTTTGGCAAATCACTTAACGTCTATAGGCCTCAGTTTCCTTATCTGTAAAATAATGGGTTAGACAAGAGTAGGGATTAATAAACTAAAGCTTGAAGGCTGAATAGAGTCTACTGGCTGGCTCACAAGCTAAGAATGTTTTTTACTTTTTAAAATACAACAAAACTTTATTTAAAAATGTAAAAATACTTTTCAGCTCAATGGTTATACCAAAACAGATGATAGCCAGATTTGCTTAACAGGCCCTAGATTGCAAATTCCTGGACCATTAAGGTTCCTTTCAGATCTAAATCTATAATCTTACTATCTACTCAAAAAACTCATGAGAAAGTGGTATGAAAAGTTTGAATAGATATAGGTTTCCTAGATAGGATAAACATCAAACTGTTTAAGCATGGGATGGGTTATTGAAGTAGGCTATAGAATACATATTTCTCCAAAGGCCTTAAAAATAGAATTGTTTCTCATATGAATTGGTTGGTTTGCGATAGAGATTGGGATTGGTTAGGATGGGAAGGGGAGGAAAAATGGGGAGAAACAATGGAGAAAAAGAATGAAACAAATATTTATTAAGTACCTGTGTTAAGTGCTTTGCCAATATTCTCTCCTTTGGTGCTATATTATCATCCTCCTTTTACTCTTGAGGAAATTGAAGCATACAGATGTCAAAATGATTTGCCTATGGTTATACATTTAATAAGTGTCTGAGGTCAAGTTTGAACTTTGGTTTTCCAATCCTATAAACATTTATTAAGTGCCTACTATGTGCTAGGCACTGTGCTAAGTGCCAGGGATACAATTAATAAAAAGAAAGACAGTCTCTGCCCTCAAGGAGCTTACAATCTGATGGGGGGAGACAACACACAAAATGGTGCATCTAGCATGGGGGCATCTTGTTCTGTGGAATTGAAACAAGGCAGAATAACAGATTCAGAGGGAGTGAGCCTCAAAGTCAAGTTTCTGCACTCTGTAAAGGAAGGCATTGGAGAAGTTTAGTATTCCACCGTCCAGTCAGAGGGGAAAGGAGACTGAGGGAGGTAGTGTCAGTCAAGGCTTCAGTTAGCAGCATAGGTATGAGATTAGAGGTGATGAGCTTAATTTGAGAGGGGCATCTTGTTCTGTGGTGTTAAAACCAAGCAGGGCAGCAGGTGTTCCAGACTCTAAACCCCATGTCCTGTCTACCTACCTACCTATCTAATACCACAAGAGTGGTAGAAGTTTACTTAATCTTTCCAAATACTTCTACTATCAAGATTCTAATTAATGAACAAGGTTCCCAGTCAACCTCCCCTATTATTAAACTCCTTGTTTTATTAGACCATTGTCAAAAAGACAACATGTTCTCCTCTTTTTATCATTTGACTAGCTGACATTTTAGAGAAAACAGTTATTTTTTTGCTTGTAAACGTGAATTTTTAAAAATAGAATTTCATATTAAACTAACATTTTGCACTATCAAGTCAACTTTATTTGTAAGTGCGATTTTAAAGTTTTGATGGTTTCTAACTTTCCTGAATATTCTATTTTGTTTTCCTAAGTCTGTCCTCTTGGCAGCCCACATTTCCACCTTTGTTGTCAGGTTTTGGGGAACCATAAGCTTCCTAGGAACATATATCGAAATCAACCACCAGATGGAGACTTTGCTAAAATGCTTCTCTGTTTCAACTACCAGCTAGCAGCTGGTTTTGAAATGAGATAATCCTATGGATGCAAAAGCACTTTAAAAGAAAAAGTGGTGCTATATGAATTCAAGATATTATTGTCATGACCTTCCAATTGAAGCTGCATATACTTTAGCATAGGAATGCTTTAGTCATGTAACTCTTTCCTAGGGATACAGAAATATACTATGCCTCAGATTATTAAATTAAGACCATATACTTTGTACTAAAAAGGCAAGTGAAAGGATCTCTGGATTGTGAGATCTGGGTTTTCTCCTCTGTTGCCTAGAAAATGAACTCTGTTACTTTCTCCCTCAGTTTTCCCATTAAAAAATCCACAATCTTAGTATTTCTTTACAGATACAGCAGAGAAGATGAATTAAGTAATCTGAGATAAGAGGAAAGAGCTATGAGACAGAATTAATCTCCTTTTCTTGAAGTTCTCATTCGTAGCTTGGAAGGTAGACTGTGAATTCTTCTGGCTGATGTTATTGGAAATCAGAACAACAAATGAGCTGCCTCTTTGTTTTCCATTTCAGCTCTTTACCAAGGCACAAGATGTTTGAAGATTATACCCAAAGTTGTATATAGACATATTGGAATGCACGGTGAATAGAAGCATGGAGTGAGGTAAAATAGGAAGCAAGTACAATTAATAATTTAGATGTTGGTCTCCTTTGGCAGCAGAGGAAATGGAAAATATAGAGTATAGAGCTTATAAGGGAAAAGAGAACTCAGTGACGTGTTATTCTGAATTATAAATGATAACTGACATGTATTATTTTAAAGTTTTCAGAGTGCTTTGCTGATATCTCTTCTGAAACACAATAACTGTGAAGTAGGCACTAAAGATAATCTTTTGGTAGCTCTATTTTACAGGTACTAGGAATGTCATTTGAAAAATGAAATGTTGAAAAATTCATTGATTCTAAGGTAATATTTCTAGATTTAGAAGCTGTTTTAGAGATCATCTTAAGTCTGACCACATAACTCTAATTCTTGAAAAATTTACTCATTCTGCATCAAGAAGATGGAGATGAAGAGGGAGGAGTTCCAAGCATAGGGGACAGCCAGTAAAAATGCCCAGAGCTGGGAAAGGAAGGGCAACTAACAGCAAGGAGTCTTGGAATTATAACTGGCTTTATTGTGGTTGATCACTATAAACAAAGGTGGAGTCCCTTACTGAGGGAATACCTGAACCAGAACAGTTGTGTCAGGAGAAAGGTGACAAATCAGAGCATTCAGGCTCCAAGAGTGTGTGATAAAGAAGAGGCTTCTCCCAATCCTAAGCTAAGGGATGAACTTGGTGAGAGTGCATAGTAGCATTATAACTGAAGAGCACTGTAACACTCTGCCTAAAGAGTACACAGTATTACCCAGCCAAGTTGATTAACCAGTGGCAGAGTGACCTACCTGACTCAATCTGGTAGTGCAAGAGCTGAATGACCTGCTTGACTCAGTCTTTCAGCTGTTTTATAGTTGTGTCCCACTTTGTGACCCCATTTGGGATTTTCTTGGCAAAGATACTGGAGTAGTTTGCCATTTCTTTCTCTAGTTCATTTGACAGATGAGGAACTGAGGCAAACTGAGTTAAGTGATTTGCCCAAGGTCACACAGCTAGTGTCTAAGGACAGATTTGAACTCAGGAAGAATATAGTCTTCCTTACTCCAGGTCCAGCACTGTACCACCTAGCTGACTCAACCTAACAATTTGAACCAGCTCACCTGAGGAGTGGTATGACTTTGTCCTTCACCAATGCCATGTCCCATGGCAAACTTCTGGGTGATTTCAAAGCAGTTTTATGGGCTCCACACTCCCTAACATCCAAAGACCCGCCTTTTTTAGTACAAAACATTGTTGTATGGTTGGCAACTGCATGGATCATTATTCTTAAGTTTTCCAAAATTGCCTTTTCTTTACAATGTTGTAGCCATTGTGTAAATTGTTCTGGTTCTGCTGATTTAATTCTGCATTAATTCATGTCTTTCAAGTTTTTCTGCCATCCTTTTCATAATTTCTTATTGTACAAGAATATTCCATTACATTCATATATCATAATTTGTTCAATCATTATCTGAATGATAGGCACTACCTTAAACAACAGTTTATTATTATTATTATTTAAAAAATAAAGCCCTGCTATGAATATTTTAACATATGTGGGCCTTTTCTTTGATCTCTTTGGGGTTTGGGCCTAGTAGTGGTATCCCTGGGCCAAAGGGTATGAACAGTTTAGTGACTTTTTAGATATAGACAATTACTTTATAGAATGTCTAGAAGAATTCACAGCTCCACCAAAGGTGAATTAATCCAGTGATGTCCTTCCACATCCCCCCCACCCCAATAATTGTAATTTTCCTCTTTTGTCATCCTTATTAATTTTAGTGGTGTGAGGTAGGAACTCAATTGTGTTATTTTGCATTTCTCTAATTATTCACGGTTTAGAGCATTTTCTTGAAAATTTTCTGTTTATGTACTTTGATCATTTATTGGGGAATGGTTCTTGTTTTTTACATGTTTATTTCAGGTCTCTATATCTTTGATAATTGATCTCTATCAGAGAAATTTACTTCAAAGATTTTTATCTCCAACTTATTATTTCTATTCTAATTTTAACTGCATTAATTTTGTTTATGCAAAAGCTTTTTGACCTTGCATAATCAAAATTGTTCATTTTATCTTCTGTGATCTCCTCTGTGGGGTCAAGAAATTTTATAAGATTATAAAATTATATATATTTTTTATAGATTGGGTGCTGAGGGAGACCTTAGAGACCTCCTCTAGATGAGAAAACTGATGCTAGGTGAGGGTCAAATGACTCGCGTAGATAATAATTGTCTGGGTTAAGATTTGAACTCAGGTTTTCCTTACTGCAAGTCTAGTACTTTTACATGACACCTAATTTTTTCCTCTTCATACTTGTGAAAGTTATGTCCTCAGCACTCCTATTTTGTCTATGATGTTATATTTTATACCTAGACCTTGTATCTGTTTGGAGCTTATTGAGATATGTGACATGTGTACTTGGCCCAACCTGATTTCTGCCAAATTACTTTCTAATTATCTCAGCAGTTTTTGTTGAATAGTGTAATCCTTGCCACAGTATTTAGGGTTTTAAAGTTTATCCAACACTATGCTACTGTGTTTGTTTCCTTCCTTATGTTATATATGTAATCTAGTGCCACTAATTCATTTCTTTATTCTTTCACCAAAACTAAATAGTTTTTATGTTTATTACTTTATGGAAGGAGATCTGGTACTTCCAGGTCCCTTTTCCTCCAACCTTCCTTTTTTCAAGATTTCCCTTGTGTTCCTCCAGATAACTTTTGTTTTTATTTTTCTATCTCTGTAACATAATCCTTTGGTATTTTAATTAGTATGGCACTGAAGAGGTAAAGTAGCATTGTCATTTTTTTTTTTTTACTGTATTGGAATGACCCAACCAGGAGCAATTAATTGCTTTCCAATTATTTAGTTCTCTATTTATTTCAGGAAAGTGTCACATGATTACATTCTTGAAGCCAAACTCTACAATGGATGATCCATCCTAATGACATCTCAGCAGAGATCAATAAAGGAGCTTAAGGAAATAGCAAACTTCACATTATCTCTTAGGCCTTGCTGTCTTTTTTTATTTTTCACCTTTCACAATGTACAGATTCTGTGTTTGTTTGCTGGCAATAGAAATTCACTAGATGGCTTTTACTTAAAGCAGTTAGATAAGTGATCCTTATGTTATTTCCTGAGCTTGATCCTAAAAACCAACTCCTTCCTCCTCAGTCCTTTGCCTCTATCTTTTATTTCAGCAGTTCTCGATCTTTATTTTTTACTGTGCTAATCCCGTTGTCTTCCTTTGGGAAGCAGTAGGTGGAGCTACAGACTTTTTATCATGAAGAAACTACAGTTGTCACCCATTGCCAGTTTAACCTGAGCAAGTATACATTTCCAAAAATAACAGAGGCATTTCCAAGTATTCCAGAAATATATGCAAGACTGTTTAGTCATTCATAATCACCCCTTTGCAAGTACTACAGATATTCCATACAAAATCATTCAGAAAGGGGAAAAAAGTTTTCAGGATGCTCTATATTTGGGGCTGGGGGCCAAATTGGGGATGGGGTGCAGCAAAGGTGGTAGATGCTAGGGGGAGGGGAGAGGAGGAAGAGAGAGACAGACACACATACACACACAGAGGTAGTTCTTTCACAATTTTTTTTTCCAGGTGGCTAAGGGGCCCAGAGAGAAGGCAGTGGCGGGGGTGGTAAAAGGTCTTTTCCATCTGCGTCAGAACTCTGAGGACCTCCTCATTTCCCCACTCAAGATACCTTATTGAGGCCTCAAACTGTGGTTATTACCTTTTTAGAATCACAGAAAGGTGAACTAGGTTAAGTGACTTGAGACAACAAGAATACCATATTCTTATAGTAGATGATTTTTTTCAGAGATCTGCATGGAGAGGTTATTTCTTCCCAGCTAGGAATCCTTGAAAGGTTTGGAGGGGTTCTTTATTTTCACTTGTTTTTCTTTTATGAGCTGGTTGGATTATTTACTTTCCATTACAATTTCCTTTGGAATGGGATGCTTTCTGATATTAGATAGAACTTGAAATAAAAGAGGAGCTTCTTTGTGGGAGACAGTGGATGTCTGCTGCTGTAATTTTCAGTGCATATTTTTTTTTTTTTGGTGCAGGCTATGATTTTATGGGTGTGGGTGAAGATATTCCCTCTGCCAATATAAATTGGCAAGTATTCTGTGCCTTATAGTTGTAGAAGGTTGTTCCAGGGCCTTGAGTACTTCAATGACTTGCTCAGGTTTATGAAATCAACATGTGTTAGAATCAGGACCTGAACTCAGATCTTCCTGATTCTGACTCAGGCTCTCCATCCTCTTATGTCATGCACCCAGTTCATGGCAGCTGAATATGGCTTATAAATTTGACCCTGCAGCTAAAATCTGAGCTGAAATTACATAGTCCAGTGTCAACATGATAATATGAAGGGGAGAGAGAGAGAGAGAGAGAGAGAGAGAGAGAGAGAGAGCGCGCGTTAATGGCTGTGGGGATCCAATAGGAAGTGGCACCCAACTGACCCTTTAACGAAGCTGTGGATTCTAGGAAGTGGAGGTAAGGATGGAAAACATTCATGCTTGAGTGACAGTCTACTCAGAGAAAGGCAGGAAGGTAGATCAATCAATTGCCATATACCTCTAGGGTATCCGTTTCTTTGATTGCAGTGTTGATAAGTTTCAGAGAAAAAGTCAGGACAATTCGAAGAGGAGAAAAATGATGTTCAATGACTGGTCTAAGATCACAAATCATTAAATGATCATTTAGTACTCCAATTCCTATCTTCTGAAGGTTGTCTTTATTTATATTATTATTTATTTATATTATTATTTATATTTATATTATTATTTATTTATTTATATTATAACACATCTCTTTGTGGGAAATATGTCCCATATAGCCCTGAATTCAAATCTAGCCTCAGGCATTTACTTGATATATGACCCTGGACTGGTCATTTAACCTCTATCTGTCTCAGTTCATTGTAAAATGGGAATAATAATTGCATCTATTTCCCAGGGTTGTGAGAGTCAATGATATTTGTAATACACCTAGTGTCTGGCAAATAGTGGTGCATGTTTTTTTCACTCCCTCCCCCTTCCTCTCTTTTTCCTCCTTTCTTCCTGCCTTATTTCCTTCCTTTCTTCCTTCTTTATCAGTCAGCATGTCAGATTTCTGAGATCATTCATGAGTGATGTTACTTCATGAATCAGACATCAATTAGGGATTATTGTGTTTCTTGCCAGTAGGAAAGTAGCATATTGAAGTTAATATTTAATCTTTAATAATGTTTCTTGAACAGATTATTTTGAAGTTATACAATGTGGTGGAGAAAGAATAATAATGGCTTTTGAGACAGAGAACCTATGTTCAAATCTCAGCTCTATCACCCACTACCCATGTTTTTTGCATCTCTGGCTCTCAAAATTCCTCATTTATTTTTTTATTATTTTTTCTTTTTTTGGAGGGGGGAAGGTAAGGCAATTGGGGTTAACTGACTTGCCTAAAGTCAGATGGCTAGTTTTTTGTGTTAAGTGTCTGAGGTCAGATTTGAACTCAGGTCCTCCTGCCTCCAGGGCCGGTACTCTATTCACTGTGCCACCTAGTCACCCTTCACACTCCTCATTTATAAAAAGGAGCATTGAACTAGATTACTTTTAAGTTTATTTCCAGCATAGATTAATGACACTATGATTTTCATTATTTTGAAAATCACAGAGAAAGCAACTCATAAAACCATCACTAGGGCATAAAAGTCTAAAATCTGCCTAAGTGGAGGGAGTCTCCAAACTGATGCAAATATTGAAGTATAGGGAAATGATAGGGATAAATCTCCTAAGAATACTATTCTTCTAACATTGTTATTCTGCTAGCCATTTCATAGACTTTTAAGGTTAAAAGAATCTATAAAATTCATAGGATTGTTATTCTAGGGCTGCAACAGACCCCAAAGGCCATGTAGTCCAATCTAGTTCTTTTCAGGGTTCAGTTTACAAATTGGACTTAGCCAAGGTCACACAGGAAGTAAACATTAGAAGGGGAATTTGTATCCTGTACAAAAGTCTCTGACTTTTACTCATCCGGTATGGACTCAAGATTCTAAGTAAGAAACAATCCAAAAGCATCTTTCATATAATATTCATATATACAGTTTATCCTCTTCCTTCATCAATACTGTTCTGGAAATGGTAGGCTGGAAAAGGAGACAAATTACATGATATTACTCTGACAGAGCTGAAAGCTGGCAAATCTGACAGTTGGAAAATTTTCATCCTGTCAGGTTTAATAGCTCTCAGCACCATTGGTCTCTTTAAGAAAAAAGTCCTCCTTAGAAAAAGGTGGTGAGCAGAGTTAATTAAAATTTCAAAGGGCATACCCAACCATAAAAATCTAATCAGATTTTATTTTCCTGTTGCTTAGAGCAAAGGTTCCTATCACCTTAAACTGTTATGAGTGAAATGACCAGGTTATTTTATCCTTTGAGAAGTAGTTCAGATTTGTGTCTTAGAGGTGGTTCTTTAAAATTCTATTTTTTTATTACCAAAGAATAGAGAAAAAAATCCTGTCTTTTTTAGGTAGACAACTCTTGTCCCTTTGTCTCAATAATTAAATTTATCATTCATTCATTCAATAAACACTAATTATGGCCTACTATGCTTTAGATTTACAGAAAGGTAAAAAGTAAGTCATTTGGTATGTAGCACTTACAACAGGTGGCACTTAAAGCCTTCAATAAATAATCTAAAAGAATGTATCAAGGCTTATTATGTGCTAGGCACTGTGCTAAACTCTGGGGATATAAAGGAAGAAATTAAAATAATTATTGTTCTCAAGGAATTTACATTCTAATGAAGAGACAACATGTACATAAATGGATATATGTGAAAAAAGATACCAGGGAGGGATTGCAAGAGGCAAAGAAAAGGAAGATGGTCAATCCAGGCATAAAGGGCAGTCTGTGTGAAGACATAGAGGCAGGATATAAAATAGAATACTTGAAATGGCAGGCAGGTCAGTTTCTCTGGAGGATAGCATGCTTGAGGGGGAATAATGTACAAACAATCTGGAAAGATAGGACTAATTCTTGTTATGAAACATTTTAAATGCCAAACTGAGGATTTTTTATTTTATCCTAAAGACAATGGGGAACCACTGAGGATTGTTTGGTAGGGGAACTGACATGATTTAGATCTGAGACTTGCAAATATTAATTTGGTGACTCTCTCTGTGGGGTTGATTGTAGAGGAGTGGGACTAGTGACAGGGAAATCAATTGGATTATTTTAGTAGTCCAAGAAAGAGGAAATGGGAGCCCAGACTGACATAGTTGTGCTGTGAGTACAGAATAAGGGATGGGCATAAAAGGAGGCAGAAGGAGCAAGACTTGGTTACTAGATGTATTTGAGGGCTATATGAAAATGAAGAATTGAGGATAGGTTACAAACCTGGAAGAATATTGTCTCCTTAGAAACAGGGATGTTAGAAGGAAGGGTAGATTTAAGGGGAAAGATACTATCTTCTATTTTGGACTTGTTGAGTTTGAAGTGCCTATGGGGCAATAGTGGGGAGCTATCAAGGACTAGTGCAGAATTCATGTTCAGGAGAGAGATGAGGGCTAGATATTTAGAATCTGAGAGTCATCTGCACAGATCTGATAGCTGAATCTATGGGAAATGATGAAATCACTGAGAGAGCATAGAAAGAAAAGCGGGCTTAGGAGAGAGCCCCGGACTGCACTCCTGAGTAGGAGGGTTGTCTCAAGGAGGTATCCTCTTTATGACTTTCCAATCAGCCATTCCTAGATTTTCCATGTCCTTTCTTAGTTGCTTTTAATATGCTTAAGGTAGCATGTGTCCCTTTTTTTTTCTTTCCTTTTTGATGCTCTTAGGTATAGGGAGACATACCTTATATGTGACATGCAGGTACTGCTTCAGCTATTTTCCATTTTACTTCTTTTTATTATTAATGTTATCTCTGAAAAGGTTTGGAAGGAAAGTTTCAGATTATGAAAAAAAAAACAGTATTCCCTCCTACCCCTCCAACAATTACATATCTTCAGTTAGAGATAGAAAGAAAAAAGGTTATTTAAAATTATACCTGACTGAGCAAATTTAAATAGGTAAAATGCTTTTAGGACACTCACTTTCCCTCTCAGTGCTTCTCTCCACTACTGTGGGAAAACACAGGCAAATAAGTAAAACACTCATTGTAGTTAAATGCCTTAAAGTCTAATACCCAATACCTTCATATAGTCTTTCCTTTGACTATACACAGTAATACCCCATCCCTGTATCCAGTCATACCCCTACCTTCTCTGGTATTATCTCAAGCACTGAACTTTTTCCTTCTTTCTCTTAATTAAATATACTGCCCTGTGTCTTATTACCTCAGGACTTTGATCTATATGGGATGACAGCAAGCAAAACTCGTAAATTAGTTTGTATTCACTACAGAGTGCAGGCTACCCCTTCAAATGTACCTTTGCATTTTAATAGACTTCTTTTGCATAGATAATTTCTCAGCCTTCAAGAAACTAAGGTCAGCCCTTTTAAAAGAGATTTGTAAAGCACAAGAGCCATCCCATATCTTTGATTCTATTGAAACCTTTCTAATCTCTTTTTTCCCCAAAAATTATGTATGCCTCTAAATGTAGGATATATTCTCAATCTTCATTCATTAATACATTTGATTTGAAAGTTAAAAGTCTGGTTCAATAAATTCAGCTGTTGTTTTCATTATATTTTTTATTTGAGAAGGCCTTCATTTCTGGTGTCCATTTATTCAACAAATATTTTTATTTTTTTTTTAAGCCACAGGGAAGTGTTTTCTTTTTATTCTATTTTGCAATTTGTCCAGGACAAAAGAAATATAATAGCTTCAACTCAATTTAACTTTCCTTCTCCCAAAATATTTCAAGAGCAGAGACTCAACAAATATTTTTAAATGGTTACCATGTACAGGGCATTGTTGTAGATACACCAGTAAAGAATTTAGTTACTGCCTTCAAATAGCTTAAAATTTGGTAGGAGAGATGACAAGTATGCAAGTAACTATGGTACAAAGGAGAATGTAAATGAGCAAGTGTCAGGAATCTCTAAGAGTTCAATGAAGACAGTCAGATAATAAACTGTTTATTAATTACCTACTAAGTGCCAGGCACTGTGCTAAGCTCTGGGGATACAAAGGAAGATAAAATTGACAGTCCTTATTCTCGTGGGGTTCACAGTCTAATGGAGGAGACCATATGCAAACAATTATGTACATCCAAGCTATATATAGGATAAATTGGAAATAATCGACAAAGGGAAGGCAGTAGCAATAAGAAGGACTGGAAAAGGCTTCCTGCAGAAGATAGGATTTTAGCTGGTACTTGGGGTAGTCAGGAAAGATTTCCTAGACATAACTAACAAATAGTGGAAATAAATTTTGGTAATGACATAGTGAGACATCAGTTATGTTAAACTCAAATGGAAAAAAATTAAAATGGGCATTTTTTCTTAGTACAATAAACAAAATGTTTTCCTTTTCTGAGATGCTAAACCAAAAACATGTCATAAAAATATACCTATGGAATTGTAAGACAAAATTTGGGACTGGAGCTATCCTACCCACTTGTGCTTTCAAGTACAATCTGGGGGAGATTAGACAAAATTAGCAAGGTAGTAATTCATGATGACCTTGGGAACCTTTTGTGGTTTCAGAGTCACTTGGAGCCATTTTAGTCAATACTGGGATCTATGAAAAATGAACCAAATAGGTATTTGACTTATTTAATGTACTCTAAGTCATAAACCTTTAGGCTCTGGTATAAATTTAAATTCTAGTTTTCAAAAAAAAATGCGGAAGAGACTCTATCTCACCTATTATCCTAAAAAACATCCTCAGCCATGTAGGTGAAGGGCAGAGTGAAGAAGGAGTAAGTAGGTAGTGGTATTTGGGCGAGAAGAGAGTTACAAAGCTGTAGACACAGCTGCTTAGGCAGTGTCCATGCTTATGCTTCTGCCCTATACAAATGCTTTCTTTCATGGGTCTGGGGAGTGGTCAAGCAGGTTCTGGAGATTTAGTATAACAAAAAGACTACAAGTGTCCTCTGTGTTCAACCCTTAAGCAGGCTACATGTGACCTTTTGTAGAGCTAAGCCTTATGCTTTTAGGCAGTGTGATTCCAGGGTCCTGAGAGGACCTCTTTGCTCTTCCCAGACCGACACATTTTCTTGCTGGTAATGCCTCTCACCGGAGGTCCAGTTGTTAAACAACAGCATACCACTGACTTCCTAGTTAAACAAGAGTTTCTATACTCATTTACCTCACTTGATGCTCACAGCAACACAGGTAAATGTCCCTTCAGGTCTCCCACAGGATTTACATTATTTTTTCTATTGTCTAGATGTGGAGAAAGGGGCTCAGAAAGGCCAGAAGACCTGTGCAAGTTAACTCAGTGGGGCAGTTCTGACTTGTAGTTCAGGGTTCTTCTATCATATCATGTTGCAGCAGGCCAGCTTCTTTGTTTCAGTTTTCCTGGAGGCTAAACTAGTGTTTAGTTAGTCCTGTTAAAAATTTGACTCACAGAAAAATCTACCACTTCATAAAGAATTTCCTAGTATGCTAGTGGTTACAATCACTTTGTCAGTTATATCTCTTCTCTCTCCTTGCATACAGGCATGTTCATGACCCTCTGTGGCCATCAGAACATACTACTTCTCTTTGATCAATATTATATGGGGGAAACATCTAAATCCTACCAATCCATAAAGACTCAGCTCCAGTGTCCCTTCCTCCATGTGGCTCCTTGATTACTTCAAGTATGTCTCCCCATGGATAAGAAGTTTCTTTAGGGTTTTATATTCTTTTGCATTCTCAATAGTTCCTAGTTCAGGACTGAATACATAGTAGAAATTTAATAAATGTGTCTTGGTTGATTTGCCCCTGCATTTGAGTACTTTGTTTTAAAAGGAGGGAGGGATGGTGTCTTAGGAATTATTGTACTATTTTACTGTACTAGGTTAACTTCTAGGACTGAAAATGGGTACATGGCTATTCCCACATACTGATATCAGCCTGGTGATACTTATTTTCTGTTTTGAATCTTTGAATTGAGGGTTAGTTGGCTCCCAAGACAAGGAGAGTTTTATAACCAGTACTATTCCTTTATGAAATGCTTTTCAGGCAGCTATAGTATACATCACTCTCTCTCTCTATATATATATCTTAGGAATTACAGGGGCCTACAAAGACAAGGCTGTGTTCTTCTAAGGATATTTATAAATGCTAAACAATTTTTAGATAATGTAATGATGATAAGGAAAAAGTTGTGCACATGGAAAGTAGCACTATAGTCTTCTTCATAGTTCTGTGAGAATTAGTCCTTCCTCTGGAGGAACAAGGACAGAACAATATTTCTTCTTGGCTTTTCAGCTGGATTTCTAACAAGAACTCTGGCCCTCATAGTACCTAGAACCCTCAAAGATTTGGGGTTATTTTCCACTTATAGGTCCTTTAAACATAGTTGATTGATTAAAATGACCATATTAGTGATAGATATGGAACTTGACTAAAGCCACAACAAATGGCCATGTAACAATGCAAACTTACTAGCATTCATAATTGGATTTCCTTACACTTGAAAATTCCACCCAGTAAAGTGTCTGATTTTGGTATTAAGCTCAATTCCATTTACAAAGTAGCCACTCTGAGAGTCCTGTCTTAAAAAGCAGATTTAATTTCCTCATCTTTAAAATGACCGGAATGAGACAAGGTGATGTTTCAGTTCCCTTCCAGTATTAAATCCTATGAGTCTATGAACTTAGTAAGTAGTTATTGAGAATAGTGACATTTCCAAGTCTACCATTATAGTGACATGGAATTTGCTATGTCATGGTGAAAAGAAGCCCAGTATAGTAATTATAAATAAAGATGACAGAAATAAAATAAGGTATATATGGTGACCCATAACAGTATAAAGACGTTCATTGTTAGGAGGCATATTCAAACTTGGATTTTAGCATTGGGAACTTCCCCCTCTAAGATTTATTTTACCTAGGGATTACATAGCTATTAAGTGACAGAGACAGAATTTGAATCCAAATCTTCCTGTCTCCAAGCCCATTCCTTTATTTACTGTCACACTGACTTTTCTGTATTCATAGATGATAATCATTAATGTGGAAAGGACAAAGGATGAGTGAATTATCAGTTTATCTGATTTTGGGTTAATTTGAAAATGTTTCTGGAAAAGGAGAACCTTGAGCTTAGAAGAAAGATTGAGATCAGAAGAAAAACTATTATCTTAAGAAGTGGGCAAAGGTTATGTAGGGTACTACATAAAGTAGGCAATAAAAATTCTTTGAGTAACAATCCAACCAAGGTGATTGATTAGATTTTCATTTTCCCAAAGTAAAGTGAAATAGAAAAACTAGGAAGTATCATAAAGGCAAAAGTAAAAATGAATTAGTCTATAACTTTTTTTTTTTCAAAGAATGTGCATTTTTTGGTGAGAGAACCCATGTAGTTTTCACAGAACCAAGAAAACTATCGGGGTGAGTGGTGGAAACATGGCACAGAGAGGACCTACAACACTGATATTTTATTTGGGAAAATGTTGTGAGAATTTTATATGCTTTTTACTGTGTTCATGTGGATATATGGAGCATTTAATTTTTCAAATAGTTATATTACAAAATCTAACCTATTTGCATTAACTTCCCACCTTTAGGCCATGAAGAATATGCTGGTAGCAGTACGATTATTTTCCGTGAGTACTAATAGACACTAATGGTAGACTTTTCTCAAAGAATAAAAAGTTTACTCAGATGGTGAGATAATTTTACAGTTGAGCTAAATGACCAGAGAGCATTTTTACAGCTACTTAAGTAAGTTAATATTGATTTTATTACACTTTTTCTATTATTTTATAAGGAAAAGTAGTGAGAATATGAGGTGTCTGAGTCTGTTGGCTGCTTTTATGAACCTGCCTGCCTGCTTTTTTATTAACCATTTCCTGCTTTTCAAGGCAGTTGTGCAGACTACACATGGGCCCATGCCGCTAGGTCAGCAAAACAGAATCAAGGGGGAAAAGTCAGAAATGTGTAATCTGATAGAATTCAGCCCTTAGCATGTGCACACTCACATACATTTTATGTCTTGAGCTTGGGTTACCTGTTTTCTAGGGACCAGAGTAAAACCCTCTTGTTGAAACGCTAATGGTAGGGGTGGGAGGTCTCTGATTAGAGGAACCAGAAAACATCTCCACAAACCCCCATTTTCCAGAATTGCCGCTTATAGAACTCTTGGGACTGGACCATTCTGCTGTTTTGTTGTTGTTCAATCATTTTTCAGTCATGTTCGACTTTTTGTGACCCCATTTGGGGTTTTCTTGGCAAAAATACTGGAGTAGCTTGCCATTTCCTTTTCCAGATCATTTTACAGATGAGGAAACTGAGGCAAACAGGGTGAACTGACTTGCCCAGAGTCACACAGCTAGTACGTGAGGCTAGACAGTGTCTCTGCCCTATATAATAATTAATGCATTGTCAGTTTCTTCAAATACTGCCTAAAGTAGTTTACAGGATCATGGCTTTATAGCTGGAAAGGACCTTAAACGTCCCAGTCCCTTTGTTTTACAGACAAGACACTGAGGTCTATGGAGGTGAAATAGCTTAACCAAGGTTGTTAGTGACAGAAGCAGAATTCCAACTCAGGTCCTCTGACTAATTTTAGCATTCTTTCCTCAGCACCACATTGTAACTCATACTAGAAAAATACCATGGTCATACGATTACTGAAATTTTAATATTTCTTCAGTGAGTGATCAAATAATGCTCGTTACTGCTTTGGTGGATTTGCTTAACCACTCAGACCTATTCGTGCCATTACTCTCAAAACATTTCTGAGTTTCTTGTGTCTGGAGTCCCTCTGCCTTTTGTTACTTTTTTATTAAAATCAGATCTACCAGTCCCAGGAAAAAAAAAAGTCATCCAGCTATCCAGCAGCATCATTGCTTGCTTCCTCTGTTTGGAAAGGATGCGTGAGATTTGTATGTTCTAGATGTTTCCCTTTAGTTTTCCAAATCTCAGGCCACTGTATCATTTAATGTATGTTTATACTTTGCCCTCTAACATGATTTTTCACTTAGACTGAAATGTAAATACAGCTGTTGTCACAAATTGTCTCGACCTGTCAGATCTTTGTTCCTGTAAAATTAGAATTGGGCGGGATGAGGGCAGGTCTCTGAAATGGAGTTTGGGTGGTCCTAAGCTTTTATTCCAAGGGGCTGGAAGTCAAAGAAGTTAGGTGGCCCCAAGAAGCTTTGTAGTCTACAGCTGTGCCTTCTTCACAAGGGCATGTTTTATTTTATTTTTTCTTTAGACTTTACCAGTGCTTAATATACCATACTTTAATATGGTTAGGTATTGCAGGATTTTTAAAAAATACATGTTATTTTTAGACTTTGGCCTTAATAAATTAAAATTAAATTTTTTTGGACTAAAATGAAACCAGACTGTGCTTCTTATATAGAGGCTGTTGAGTTTTCAAATACATAGGTAACAGGTAGATTTTTTTAGCTTCAATTAATTACCTTTTGGTAATACATAAGTACTGTTATCTTTAAATAACTAAAAAATTATTTGCTTTTAGTTTACAACATTCAGTTCCACAAGTTTTTGAACTGCAAATTTTCTCCTCCTCCCCCCTCCCAATTAACTATTTTTAAAATATTATGTGTTATCTTTATTAAGAAGTAGTATGTCATGGTGGTTAGAACAATAAACTATGGAGTCAAGAAGACCTGAGTTCAAGTTCTGGCTCTGACATATACTATCTGTGTGACAATAGGGAATCCATTTCCCCACTCAGTGTCTCAGGCAATGCTTTAAATTCCTGATCTGCAAAATTTCCACAATGGGAGTTATTATATAGATTAAATTAGGCCTGTAAACCAAGTTGTTTTATAGTCTTGTCCAACTCTTTGTGACCTTGTCTGGGGTTTTCTTGACAAAGGTACTGGAGTCATTTGCTATTTCTTTCTGCTCATTTTACAGTTGAAGAAACTGAGGCAAACAGGGTGAAGTGACTTTCCCAGGTTCATACAGCAAGTGTCTAAGGTCAGATTTGAATTCATGGAGATGAGTCTTCCCAGCACCTAGCTTTTACAATATTGGCCTGGCCTAAGAGTTTTCAAAAGTACTGCTGGGTACAGGTCTTGATTTTCACAAAAACAAGCAAAATACATGAGGCAAATACCACAGGTACCATCATTACCATTTTACAGGTGAAGAAATTGAGGAAGGTGAGGAAGACAGGTTCAGTGACTTGCTCATGGTCACATAGCTAGTCAACACCAAAGGTGAGATGTGAACCCAGTTTTCTGCTAACACAACTCCAATGGTCTTTCCACTATATCATATCCTTTTGGCCTGGATCTATAAGTTCATTACCTACCACAAAATCACCTTCAAATTAATTTTGCTGACAGACTGTACAATATTAAAACACTGGTAATTAAAACAATGCTGTACACATGGGAAGTAGTCAATAAATACTTATTGATTACATGAAATTCCTAGATTAGAAATCTTGTTCATAAACGGAAGTGGAAAAGTTAGTGGCAAAATTCAAGGTATACTATAAAGGTCCATATTCTTTCCCAATAATTTCACAGGATGATGTATTGGGACCATTTTGAGTTTATTTTCAAAGTAATTCTGATAAAAGTGACTCCCTAAACATTGATTAGAGAAGTCTCTTTGTCCCCCAATATTTACCCTTGTAGCATGTCATGGTACCTGAAATTACTAGTCCTTTATGTTAAGATATTTTCCCACAGAATCCAAATATGAAGGAATGTTATTGGTCGTACCTGTAAAAGATACTAGGTGACACGGTGGATAGAGTGCTAGGCCTGAAGTCAGGAAAACTTATCTTTGTGAGTTCGAATCTGGCCTCAGATACTAAATAGTTATATGATCCTGGGCAAGTCACTTCAGTCTGCCTCAGTTCCTAATCTGTAAAATGAGTTGGAGAAGGAAATGGCAAATCACTCCAGTATCTTTGCCAAGAAGACCCCAAATGGTGTCATTAATAATCAGACGGGACTGAACAACAACAACAACAAAATAAACCTTATTACAATGTTCCTGACAAGTCATTGTTTGAAGACCTTCAGCGAGGGGGAACTCACTACTTTTTGAGGCAACCCAATTTGATTTCAAATGTTCAAATTGTTAGAAAAATTTTCCTTCTATCTAGCCTAAACTTTCCTTTTTGTAATTCCTATCAATGGTAATTAGTTCTGTCCTCTGGGGCAGATGGAACAAGTTTAATTTCCCTTCCATGTTCTATCCCTTCAAATACTCGAATACATCTATCATGTTTTTCCTAAATTTTCATTTCTCCTGAATATCCCTATTTTTTTTTTCAATCAGTCCTCATATGATGTGGAGTTTAAGGACTTTCAGTATCCTGTTTGCTGTACTCAGGATACTCTCCAGTTTATCAATAACATTCCTAAAACATGGTGCCCAGAACTGATTTATAGTTAAAATTTATCCCAGAGAAGAATGGGTTGTTTTGGAAGGTAGTGGGTTTCTCTTCACCATAGTTTTAAAATAAAAGCAGGAGGAGCAATCTTACAGAGAGAATTCTTTTTCAAGTATGGATTGGATTAAACGGACAGCTGGAAACTCTTTCTAGCTCTGAAATTTTTGTCACTGTGTGATTCAGATGTAGTCTTAATAGGCAGAATACAGTGGTACTAGAATTTCTTCATTCTTCAGATTACTCCGATTAAAATGTGAACCTGAAATTTGTACACGTTATTGTGGTAGTGGGAAGAGTCTTTTGTGTTGTAGTTGGGGAGATACTTAAGCTTAAACTTTACCTCTGCTACTTACTGGTGGTACCATAGTCTATAGAGCACGAGGCCTAAAGTCAGGAAGACTCATCTGTAAAATGAACCAGAGAAGGAAATGACAAAACCACTCTAATATCTTTGCCAAGAAAACCCTAAATGGGGTCACAAAGAGGTGGACAGGACTGAAAACAACTGAACAACAACATCTTACTAGGTAGGCAAGTCACTTTTGTTTCCTCTCTAACAAACTAGGGGAATAATACCTGTGATATTATCTCATAGGGCTATTGCTAGGATCCAATAAGATTAAATATGTAAAGCACTTTGAGACTATTAAAGCATTTTATAAATACTAGCTATTATTATTCAGGATTCGTAATTGTCAGTGTAAATACTTCAACCTTTGATTAAGGTTGTGATCCCTTTACATTTTAACAGATGGTCCTTGAAAGTTGTTGTGGCTCAAAAGGTTATGAGCCTCTCCAAATATAGGCTAGCCCTTGGCAACAAAAATTACTGTTTTCATAAAGATGGGATTATCTCCATATCATGATAAAGACTTTAGTGGAGGGAAGACCAAATATACAACATTCACCGATTAATAAGTATTAAGAGCACAATGACAGGCCATGCTTAATTCTTATAGGATTGAATTTAATATTTTAGAGAATGGGACACAAGGTATATAAATATTTCTGGGTGAAGAGAGGAAGGAAAGACCTATGTCATGGGAGTTTTCTAAGGACAATAGAGAGAGGTTGGACACCATAGAAGAAAGTTCTAGCAGCTGAAGTATAGTCTAGGTCCTAGGAGGAGTTGTCCAGTAAGAATGGTGATGGAGAATCTAAGGGCAGAAATTAAATATTTTGAAACTTTGAAAGAAGGTAAATGACAACATAAATTTTGCTAGTGGCATTCGTTTTCTGAGGTTGGCTTTGGCACTACATGCCTTTGAGGTGAGACCTTCTTCCCACTGAAACATAAAGATGTCAGCGTCCCCCCTCCTTAGCTAGATTCCTCCTTACCACCCCACCCAAGCAAAAGTCACTTTCTCCGAGGCCAGGGATATAGAATATTACACCTTAAACAAACAAACAAATAAATATATAAACGACTTAGCAGTTGATGTAGCATCTTTCATCCAGAAAGTCCAGGCCAGGGTACAGAGGCTGTTTTGAGCCCATGTTTTCCAGGGCTTTCAAACTTCTGCTGTCCCCCCAGGTAGTGCGTCAGCTTTGATTCTGGACAGTATATTTCCAGTTTTGAGGGTGGCCAGGCTTTCAGTGTTCTTTATGTGGGTTATTCTCAGCCCACATGTTAAAAATAATCCATGGCGGGAAGGAGGGGTGCTCAACTTTGTGACTAAAAACAATCTCTTGGGAGCCAAAGAAACACACAGATAATGTTTATTCCCTATGCTAAAAATAGGCAACCTGGTATTTTTAGTCAGTTCACCAAAATATGGTGTCTGGACTCAAATTCAACTGTGGGTGCCAGGCTTTATGGGCTAGCATTAGGGTTGCAGGCAGGGAAGCAATGGTTGAGGGCAGAAATTTAAGAAAGAGAAGTTTCTATTGCAACCAATTTAAGGTTCCCAACTAATGAGTTTGTAGTCTAATTTATAACATTTTCAGAGTTGGGGGAACCCCCCAAACAATATACACATAAAAAAATCCCAAAGAATTATTGAGTGTTTAAAACCTGTGGTTGTTACATCCTTGGTTGTAAAATATAGTTACCACTTTTCCCTTAAAATTAGCAAGGAGTGTTCTGGGATCACAACAAAATTAATTTGTTTGCTCACATATAAATTAAAAATGACTCAACTAATTTATAAAAAATTTGCCAAAGTTAATTCAGCCCTTAGGGATTTGTTTTTTTTTTAACCACCTTCCCATAAAACCTCATTCTGTGATATAGTTTAATGCAGTTTTCTCCTTCACCGTCTGAACTAAATCAGTACTTTAAGAAAACATGAGGGCCGTGGTCAAGGATTTCATACATGCTTCTATCTGTACAAAGTTCTCATTAGGCTCCTTGAGAGGGTCAAGGGTTGCATAGATTTAAATGATTAAGAATAATATCAAAACAATAGATAGTGGATTTTTCCTTCTCTTAAACCAAGTAGTATGGGATATTTCTCTCCTCATTCTTTCTTTTCCTCTTAAAGAAAGAGGACACCAGACCTGACCCCATAGTTTTCTGATCTTGGATCCACTTGAATCCTGCTGGATTGAGCTCAACTCTGAGGTTAAAGGAGGAGAGTAGGAGCAGGAAGAACCATAAACACACCCAGAGAAAAGCAATACTGAGGGTAGGCATCAGACTTACTAATAAAGATAGCATTTTAGTAGCTTCCATGTTGGGTGACTAAACCATCCACCTAATGTCCTCAGCTGAATTCAAGGCAGGGATAAAAATAGGGAAGAATCCACAGATGGTCAGGGGCCCCTTTTCACATGTGCAAGGGCCTCTGTTAACCTCAAAGCAAACAAGTTCTATAGCAGAAACATTTTAAGGAATGTTTGAAGTGTAGTCAGAAGCTGGAAAATCTTACTCAGACTTTTGACCTGCAGAGGATAGATTAGAGTGACTTGGTCCTTCTCAGATATTTAAAGCCCTTGTATAACAACATTGTGGCCACAGATGGGTATGTTATCAGACTATGTGCTCATTATATAAGCCATGGAAAGTCAGTTTTAAAAACCACTTCTTCTATTGCATAACCATTCTAGGACATGGCAGGTGTTGTTGGCTAGAAACAAGGACAGGGAGGGCACATTTAGCCAAAGAACTTAAGACTGAAAGAATCCTGGAGAATCTCTTTCTATTATTATATCTTCTACCATTTTCTTGTTTGAATTCATCCAATATGGCCCTGTATTTTGCTGGATCTATGATTTCATCATTTAGTTACTTCTGCCAGTGGTGCAGATCGCAACCAATCCACACCTGCTATTCTTGTCCACAGGGGATTTCACTCCCTGAACTTATTGGCAGTCTTCCTTTAATTCTCTTGACATTGTGTAGGTGCCGTTGGAATATATAGACTTTCTATTGGTTTTGTCACATTATCAGCCTAACTTTTTTTTTCTGGTTTTACAGCATTTTAATAGGATCCTTTATGCTGTTTGTCCTGCATCATTCCTCATTGCAAATGTGTCATAAGCCTATTCATACCCTACTATGTGCACCTTCATTGACTTTAGGTGATGTTTACCTTCAGCTCTTTAGAGACTTATTTAGTGACTTGCAGCCATATAGCTATCTCTACATACATCCACATTAAAATGGCACTGAGCAGATGAAAATATGTAAATACTTACAAAGGAAGAAGTTCCATGTCACAATTACATTTGTGAGGTTAGCTGAAAATATTCTTGTCCCACCCTGCATCTATATTTTAGTTCCCTTCTGAAAGAAATAAAGATCATTTTGAGTGGCAACTTTTTCAAATAAGTTTTTTAAAAATTCCATTTTAAACCTATTAAACTGAGAAATAGACAAGATTTGATTCATTCACTTTCCTTAGACCTCTATGAATGTCTTGTCTGCATCACAGATTTAATGGACCCAATCAACTTTCTGATTTCCATTAAGAAGATGTAGGTGAAGTATACAAAGCTCTTAAGAAGAAGGACACATTTGAGTATCTGCCATGTTGTGCTGAAGGGGAAACCCAGACTGAGAGAGGGACTCACTTTGCCAGGCCACACAGAAAGTTAGTGGCAAAGGTGGGAGCCCACAGATCCTGACCAGCTCCCAAGTGGTGACCACTACACCACGGTCCCTTCTGTTTAATGATTTGCTTTCACTTGAAATTTAAAAATAAAAAGAGCTGAAATTTCTCTCCTCCTTTATGCTGTTCCTGCCCTCCCCCTACTTCACACACACACACACACACACACACACACACACACACACACACACACACACACTTTTTTGGCTTGAGGTTTTTCAGGACTTGTTGGGGCTTGTTTGGTTACATCTTTGACAGACCTAGAAACAGTGCTATGTGTGTACGAGGCGCTTGAAAGTGAGCGAATGGTACAACCCAACAGTGATTTTACAGTCCAGCCTTTCTTCTCCATGCACCCGGGGAAGAGATTTTTTCATTTCATTACTACATCATTCACAACTTGCTGTCACCAAGCCAAGAATCACATAACCTTATCCTGCACTCACATTAGCACGAATAATTTAAATCAACATTTCTGTTAGTTATATTGGGGGGAAAATTGTTGTTTGGGAAATTGGGTGCATCCACTGGGTGTGTTGATGGTGGTATGTTTTTCTTGCTCTCTGTAGGCTCAAGAGCTTGTCTAAATATGGCACCCTAACACTGCTTGTGTTGTCTTGGTGGAGCTGGTATGATTTCTATTCACTACCTCATATGCTACAGTATCAACAAAATCCTGTCTTTGTGATTTTCATGGTTTCGCTGTGAGAGGTGTGTGTGTGTATGAGAGTGAAAAGGAGGGAAAGTATGAGTTCTCCACAAACTGCCAGAATTCAGTATTTGTTGAAAAACATTCATTTCTCTGTTCTACTTGGTTATCCAATTATCCTTTTGACCCCGCCACTATGACCTAGGCATCCTTTTGCCAACACGAAAGGACTGGTGTGACCAGACTCTTGACAGCCAATTAGAAGACCTATCTCAATCCTATCTACACTTACATTTTCCTCCAAGCTTTTCCTTTTTAAAAATTTATGTTTATTTTTAGTTTACAACATTCATTTCCACGAGATTTTGAGTTACAAATTTTCTCCCTTTCTTTCCCCTACCCACCACCCCAAAACAGCAATCCCATTGAATACAGGCTCCCCCAGTCTGCTCTCTCCCATATCCTCCCCCATTCACCCTCCGACTTTCCAATAGGGCAAGATGGATCTCTATACCCCAGTGCCTGTATATTTCCTCCAAGCTTTTTAAAAAAATTAATCAATTATAAATGAATGATAAAATATTTATTGAGAGCTTCTATGTGCTAGACACTGTGTTTAACACTGGGGATATGAATAAAAGGAAGAATGATAGTCCTTGCCCTCAAAGAATGTGCATTATAATGAGGGTGGACAGCACATAAAGGGGATAAAGGAAGGCAAAACTTGAAGGGCAGAGAAAAAGAAAGAAACCCAGAGGAACAGTCATTATAGAAAAGTTTTAAAATTATTTACATTCAGGGAAATCTTTATTAATCAATAATCTATTAGCTATAAATGTATTCCCCTGAAGTTTTGCTAGTTTACAGTATTTTGATGATATTTGATCCTAAGGAACTCTGGATAATATTGTTTTCTTAATCATTTAAATATAGCATTCTGTCTAGTTTTAGTTACAAGTAGATTTACTTGGATTCTAATTCTTAAAAAAAGGCAATCACATATAGAACACACACACACACACACACACACACACAAACACATATATTCTGGTAATCAGAATGCTTGATTAACTTGAATATCCTACTTCCCAACTTCTCTAGGTAACAGACTTGACTATAAATGATGTAATAATAGTTTTCACTTTTATAATATTTTTACAAGTTATCTGAAGGAGAGGAATGTGCCAAAATTATGGGAAAAATATAAGGCCATATTAATACTTTAAAAATAGCAACCTAGGGGATGGCTAGGTGGTGTAGTGAATAAAGCACTGTCCCTGAAGTCAGGAGGACCTGAGTTCAAATCAGGCCTCAGATACTTGACATGCTTACTAGCCATGTGACTTTGGGTAAGTCACTTAACCCCAATTGCCCTCCAAAAAGCAAAAATAAAAATAAAAAATAGCAACCTAGAGAATAATATCAATAGCTACTGGTTGATATATCTACTTTCCAATTTATACCAAATATATGAGTCTACTAAATATGAATTAAGGACATTCTTAGTGAGGGTGTTAGCATGAAGAAACAGGCTTTTGAAAGTGATATTCTATAATGGACCGCATTTTTGTTGTAACTGATTGAAAATTACACAAGCTATAAGATACTATCATGCTTATTGTTTGTTGACTTTGATAAATGATGTGGTTGATTAAAGCGAAATGTTACCTTAAAAGATCTTTTCCAACAATGTTTCTGCATGCATAAAATAAAGTCACCCAATATTCCTTGAAATACATAACAATAGAAAAAATCTTGTTCAACAAGTTTCTGATCTTAATCATCAGGTGATACATAAAACAGGGACATACGTGCTCACCAAAGGTCCATGGTACTGTGATGGCAGATTTCAAGTTTGAAAGGCATTCTTTGTCTATGGTTAGGTCTTAAAGATGGTCATGTTTGACATTATTCTGATTGTCTTAAGACCTGTCATTGTTAAATCTGTCATTATCCCTGGAAAGTTTAACATTTTTATTAATAATTTGGGTAAAATCGTTATTAAATTTGTCATTGTCCCTAGGAAATTTAACATCTTATTAATAATTTGAATTAAAATATAGATAATAATATTAAATTCATAGATGACACAAACCTGGTGATATAAGTAATACATTGAGTGACATGGCAAATATCAAAAGATATCAAAAGTCAAGAATGTTGGTTCATACCTCATAAAGAAAAATTAAAGAGGGTCCAACTTAATGCCCTATACTTTTATTTGGGAAAAAAATCAGTTTCATAAATAAAGGATAGTGGAAGTGCAGCTGGATAACAGCTTGAAAAATATTTGGTTGTTTTAGTGGACTGCAAAGTCAATATGAGTCAATAGTATATTTTGGCAGGAAAAAAACAAACAAACCAACCCTATTGCGATCTTAATCATTTGCATTAAAAGAGCATTATCTCTAGAACTAGGGTAAATAATGACTTAATGGTTATATTTCCAGGTGGGGGAAAAGGGAGTATGGTTTGAAATGGATTTAAAAACATATTATAGCTATATAAAATGTTCTAAATATTGATTAGAGAAATGCAAATTAAAACACCCTTGAGATATCATTTTACACCTTTCAGATTGAAGGGGAAAGTGACAAATGTTGGAGGGGATATGGAAAAATTGGGACACTAATTCATTGTGGGTGGAATTGTGAACTGATCTAATCATTTTGGAAAGTAATCTAGAATTATGCCCAAAGAGTTATTAAACTACCTATACCCTTTGACCTAGCATTGCCACTATTAGGTCTATTTCCAAAGATGATTATGGAAAAAAGAAAACCTTTATGTTTTAAAGTATTTATAGAGCTCTCTTTATGGTGGCAAAGAACTGGAAATTGTGGCGATGCCTGTCAGTTGGGGAACAAGTTGTGGTATATGATTGTGATGAAATGCTACTGTATTATAAGAAGAAATGATGAACTCAGTGATCTTAGGAAAACATGGATAGGCTTACATGACATAATGAAGAAAGAAATGAGCAGAGACTAGAGAACACTGTATTCAGTAAAAACCATGTTGTTTTAAGGACAACTTTGAGCAAATGAAAAATTTTGACTATTACAAACACTCAGATTTGGGGGCAACTAGGTGGTGCAGTGAATAGAGCACTGGCCCTGGAGTCAGGAGGACCTGAGTTCAAATCCGGCCTCAGACACTTGACATGCTTACTAGCCGTGTGACTTTGGGTAAGTCACAACCCCAAATGCCCTCCAAAAAGCAAAAAAACCCCCAATAAAACCAAACCCAAAAAACAAACACCCTGATGAACTACAATGGACATATGAAGGAAGGTGCTATCTGTAACTAGAGAAAGAACTGATAAATAGAAGTATCTGTAGAAGGTATATATATACACACATACACATATTTTTTTTAATGGTAGCTACCTCTAGGATGGGGGTAGAGGGAAAAAAGGAAAAAAAGGAAATTTATATAACTTTATTATATATTTTTAAAGAATAGTAAGTTGTACACAATAGATTTGCAGTTTCAAGTATTATCTTTTTTTTTATTATACTGTTATGCAAACACTAATTTTATTCCATAAGTCAAAAATTAAATAAATAAAATATAAAAAAGAAATAGATGGCCCCTGTGGTTTTTTTCTAACTCTTATATTCTATAGGGTAAAGATAATATTAAGATTTCAGTGTAGGTTAGTGGTGAATGATAATGGCCAGTGAAAGAAATAGTGAATTTAAAAGAAGGGTTAGGGTTGGAGGAAAAGATGACAAGGTCCATTCTGGAAATGTTGATTTTGAGATCTCAATGGGAATAATACTGAAGTGAATAATCATTGTTGGCATTTGGAGCTCAGAAGAGAGGTCAGAACTGTAGATATTGAGTTTGAAATCTGTTACAAAAATGTGACAGTTGAATCTGAAGGAGTGAGTAAGATTCTCAAGGTAGAGAGTACAGGTAAAGAAGAGAAGAGGAACAAGAATAGAATCTTTTGGAATATCCACCAAAAGAAATTGTGAAGAAGATAAAAATTCTTTGTAGGATGCAGAGAAAGTTGTTAGAGAGGGAGAAACAGCAGAAATGTGGTGTTTCCAAGCTCTTTTCCAAGAAACGAGAATCCAGTAGAACGTGACTAATAGAATCACATGTTGCAGAGATATCATGGAGAATGAGTATTGGAAAGAGGCCATTGGATTTAGAAATTAGGAAGCTCAAAGTATCTTTGTGGTGGTGATGGAGAAACCAGATTATAAAGGTTTAAGGATAAGTTGGTAGTGAGGGATTTGAGACATATGGTATAGGAAACTTTTTCAAATTTAGTAGTGAATGGGAGGAGAGAGATGGGATAGTAGCTGGATAGGTAGGCAGATTATAGAAATGATTATTATTTAGATTTAGGATAACTGAACAAGTTTATAGATAGATGGGGAGGGGAGAATAGAGAGGGAAAGATTACAAATGCATCAAAGATATATCAATTAAGTAGAGAGAAATACATATACAGTGTCTAAAACAATGTAAATGGAAAGAACAATTACTGCAGAGCAAATGAATGTTGCTAAATTATAAAGAACAAACTTAAACCCAAAGAAGAAATAAGATATTTCTTCCCTTTGTTGAGGTCATCAACCATAGGCATGGAACATTGTATGTAATATCAGACTTTTTAAATTTGCTGATCAGTTCTGTTAGTTATTTTTTTCTACCACTTTTTAGTTCTTTTGAAAAAAATTCTTCATTAGAGAGGATGTCTCTTGAGAATGGATGCAAATGATGCAAAGATAAACTACACAAAGGAGAGAAAATGACTCCTATAGCAAGGTTTTGAAGGAATTGAGATGATTTAGGGCATATGGAAAAAGGAAAGCATGGCTTAATATACAGAAACTTTTCATGGACTCGATATTCTTAGTGAACTGGAATGCTAAATAAGTCTTCTGTAAGCCTGAAATTTAAGGTTCTGAGGAGAGAGAAAAAGTTTTGACTGATGTCCTTTAGTCCAACCTGTATTAGAACAAAAACTCCTGCTACAAAATGATCATCCAACCTTACCTTGAGGGGTACCTAGTAAGGAGAAATTTGTTCCCACCAATATAATCCATTCTACTTTTGGACAGATTTAACTGTTAAGAGAGTTTTTCCTTATATTGAGTTGAAATTGTTTCTTTATAATTTCCATTCATGGTTCCAAGTCCTGTCCTCTGGGGTAAATCAAGACAGCTATCTTGTTCTCTCAAATATTCTCTTCATCAGGATAATGGTTCCCAGTTCCACTAACTGATTCTTATATGATATGTTTTAAAACATGTTTTATGAATATATTTTATTTTTCCATTGCCTAGATTTCTCCCCATATCCTACCCCTCCTTTTTCTTAGAAAGCTATCACTCATAATGCATAACTTTTTTTAAACAGAAAAAAAGGAAGAAAAAAAATCAATAATCACTACATTGAAAAACTCCAACATTATATCAAATGTGCCATATCCTGTAGTCTCTCCATCTTTGCAAAAGCAAGGTCTTCTCATATTTCTTTTGTGGTGCCAACTTCGCTTTTTTATAATTTTTAACATCCATTTTGATGTTCTTTCCACTTATATAGTTGTAGCCATTATGCACATTTCCTTCTGGCTCTGCTTACTTCACCTTGCATCAGTTTATGCAAAACTTTCCATGTTTCTCAACATTCATCATGTTTGCCACTTATTACTGTATTGTAGTATATTCTATTGCATTCATTTGTCACAGTGCTTAGTCATTCCCCAATTGATGGGCATTTAATTTCTTTCCAATCTCAGTTGTCACAAATAGTGCTGTTATAAATATTTTGCTGTAGTCTTTTAGTCAATGATCTCCTTGGAGTTTATGCCTTCTGGATCAGAAATATGGGCATTTTAGCCCCATAAGTTGCATAATTACAAATTCCTTTCCAGAATCATTGTGCTAACTCACAGCTCTACCAACACTACATCAGTGTGCTTATCTTTCCACAACCTCTCCAACATTAACTATTTTATGGCAGGTTTTTGATTCCCTTCATAACGGTGGTTGCCTTCCTATGTATATGCTAAAATTTATTGTAACATTATAGGATTTCAAGCTGAAAGGGACCTCAGAGATCAAGTCCAATTTCTGCATTATACAAACAAAGAAACTGAGGACTAGAGAGTTCAAAGTTATAAAACTAGTAAGTATTAGGTCTAAGTTGTGAATCCAGCTTTTTCTGACTCCAAAATCAGTGTCTTTCCACTGCACAACTTTGACTCTTGCAATGACTAATTGACATCCTTTAAAAAAAGTGACATCTAAAACCATTCACATTTCTTCAATGTCTTCTAACAAGGGCAGACTACAGTGGACCAGATTTCCTACATGCTTGGAATGTTCTCCTTCCTCACCTTTTGCCTCTTGGAATCTTTGGGCTACTTCAAAACCTAGCTCAAACCCTCCTTTTTGTAGGAGGACTTTCCTGGCTCTCAGATGCACTTATTACTTTTCCCTCTAAGATTATTTTTCATCTACTCTGTATATACATTGCATGTTCCTGTTCATGTACATGTTGTTTCCCACTATAAAATGTAAATTGCCTGAGTGTAGGGAGTAGCTTTGCTTTTTCTTGTATTTCCAGTGTATAGCACCTGTCCCAATTATGTATTGGACTTAATTCAGCATTTAATAAATGCTTGCTGCCAGATTGGCAGTCTAATGCTGTTAATTTGATCTTTGACTGCATCAATAGAGGTATAGACTTCTAGGTTTTAGTCTTCTAAACATCATTCTTTTAGGACCATGATATACTTTTTATTCTTTATTTATCTTTGCTTCTATCTTACGTATATATCCTTTAAAAAATGAGTGGATGATTTTTCCATGTAGTCTTAATAATTTTTTAGATATTTTTCTCATTTCTCATTTTTTCCTTTTGGAATGATTTGTATTTGTCTCTCATTTCTCTCCTGGTTTAATTTCTCTTGTAAAATTTTGCGCTATGATATGCTACCTGTCCTTGCTTTGAACTCTGAAATCTGTTCTCCCAAAATCTAGGGTGTGAGTCTAATTATATATGACTTCATTTTATCTGTTATAAATTCTGGCCTGACATGATGACTTGGGGGAGTGGGTAGAGGTTAGAAGGCTTGAGATCTAATCCTGTCTCACACACAAGCTGTTGAATATTAACCACTGGGAAGATCCATTTCTTCATTTGCAAAATAGGAATAACAATATCTGTTGCACCCGGCTCTCAGCTTTTGAGGTTCAGCTGAGAAAAGAATATTGGATCTGGCTTCAGAGAGCATGAGTTTGAATCCCTCCTTTTCCTCTTAATGACTATGGTCCAGGTCAAGTCACTTACATTTTCTGACTTTCAGTTTCTTCATCTGCAAAATGAAAAGATTGAACTAGATGAACTCAAAGGTCTCCAGATATAATAATATTAATCAAAGAAAAATGTACCACAGTAATTTCTTGTTGTTCAATTTTTTTCAGTCATGTCTGACTCTTCATAACCCCTTTTGGGGTTTTCTTGGCGAAGACACTAGAGTGGTTTGCCATTTCCTTCTCCAGCTTATTCTATAGATGAGGAAACTGAGGTAAATGGGGTTAAATCACTTGGTCAAGGTCGCAAAGCTAGTAAGTATCTGTGGCCAGATTTGAACTTATGAAGATGAATCTTCCTGACTCCAGGACTGGTGCCATATCCACTGTGCTACCTAGCTGCCCAGAAATGGCAGTAGGTAACAATAACTTCTTTGGGTTTGAGGACCTCTGGTGAGAGCAACATGTGCACATGGTAAATAGGGGAGCTGAGCCCTAAGGATTCTATCCCTTCCTGGGTTGTTATAGCTACTTTTTGTTTCTCCTACTGTCATCTCAATATTCAGTGGATTTGAAGGGATTCTCAGTAAATGTTTGGTGATGGTTATATGTTTTGAACTATACATATGCTTCTTGAAGAATTTTTTTTGGATAGGGAGAAATGAGCAGCAATTTTATGATATACTTGATTTTGATTAGTACAGCTTTGTTTTCTAATTTAAAATACATTCTTTTGTACCTTCTCATGTCAGTGAAAAGCTTCCATAAGGTTACATTTTGAGAATCTTCTCATATATCAGATTCCTATTGTCAAAGCAGATTGAGAAACTGAAGAAATTATTTAAATAATGTAGGCCCCAAACTCATTATGTAATGGAAGCAGATATTATTTCTCATTTCTCCCCATTCCCCTCCCCCCATTAATAACCTCATTTATTTGCTTTGTTTTGGTACTATAAGTCCAGCCAGAAAAGTTGCACAAGAAAGTATACATCCACCAAATCCTGAAGACTTAGTCATGGCCCAAGAAGAAGTGTTTTTCATTGGGAAAACAGTAATATCCGTGATTTTGCCCAGGGGGGTAAAATTAGTCACTTTTGCCAGTTACTAATACTATAGTTTTTGTATTTTTCTTTAGCTGTTCCTTGGGGACTTGGGTGTTTTTTCAGCTCACAGCTGCATTGGTTAGACCAACAATTAGCCTAGTATTTTGAGTCATATAACAAATGTATTTGGTCCAAGGAAATTATATTACCTATGACAGATGGACATGCTTGAGTCACATATTAACCAATTAGATAGATCCTATATTCTCTTCTGCTAACTTTGAGTAGGAGCAAGCACTTATGTATCTCTTTAAGGTTTGCAAAGTGCAGTAAATGTTATTTCATTTGATTCTTACAACAACCCTGTTATGTAGGTGCTATTATGATGACCCCCATTTTACAGATGAGGAAAATGAAGCTACGAAATGCAATGTCATACCCAGACCCATATAGCTAGTCAGTCTCTAAGGTTGAATTTGAACTCAGGTTTTCCTGACTCTCAAGTACCCACTGTAACACCTAGCCTTCCTATAAGAATAGTGCCTGGACCTGTGTGGTTTCACTGGTTTAGAGAATTCTCAGATGAAGAAAATCTCTCTACTAATTAAGGTCAACAATTTTGTGTACCTAACAAATTTGTCAGAAATGTGGAACCTATGGCCTCCAGGCCTTTGAGTCCTCAAATTTGGTCCTTTCAAAAGGCCCCATTAGAGGACCTAGAGGTCTCGCGGCCACAGGTTTACAACCTCTACCTCAGATACTCCTCCTAGATCATCAAGAAGGTATATGTGTCTTAGTCAGGGTCACATAGTGGTTATATGTCTGAGGTGGGGTCTTTCTGGCTCCTAGGTCAGCTGTGTAGCCACTCTACCATGTGGCCTGGAATAAGCTTGGGTTTTCCAGCATATAGTACAATCAAAGGCTACAAGGAGGAGCTGGCACTTTCGATTTAAAGGAAACCAAGGATTCTGAAAGGCAGAATTAAGAAGGGAAGACATTTTAGGTAAGGGAATGGACACTCAGGGGATGTCCTGCCTAGATTAGGAAACATCTAATAATCCAATGTGGCTGGATCATAAAGTATATAGAAGGAAAAAATGTAACACAAGACTGGAAAGGTAGGTTAGAGTTACATTTTAGAGAGCCTTAAGTGACAGGATTTGTATTTTATACTAGAATTAATAGGGAATTGTAATGGCAAGCACAGAGTAGTTCACACCTCGTTTCAGCTATTGTATCAACACCTTTTTCAGTTCAAGTTTCTTTTGAGCCTGTATCAAGTCTGTTAAAAAACAGAACATGTGAACCCCACAATTTGTGAACCCTAGAACTTGTGAACTCCTGGGGAGGAGCTAATGACTATATAAGAAGAGCCTCAGGGCTAGAGGTGGAAGAACCAAAAAGAGGACTCTTGTGGTGGCAGAGTCAAGAAGGAGAAAATTTGTGGTATCCTGGCATTCTGTTTGTCTGTTCTATCTGTGTTAATGTTTGTGATACCTTGTACAGAAGGCCTGGGACCTTACTGGAAGCCCTGAAAGAGCATTTTCTGGTTGTATGTTTACAGAAGTTCTGAAGGAGGGTTTTGGAGGTCCTAGGATGATGATTTGTGCTGCCCTCTTGGACCTTGCTTGTGGGTCTGTGTTGATTTCTATGTTAATGTTTTGTGTTGAGTTCTCAGACCTTGTTGGTGGGTCTCAGTTGATTTCACAGGCAGATAGTGAATTGATGATTGTGATCAGTAATGTGCATGAATATTATTGTGGCTCTGTTAAGCTTTGTCTTCCCAGAAACAGGAACTGTGAAGGACTTAAGGTAGACTTTGCACTGTGAACCTCAATATGGAATAGGAATAGGATGAAGAACTGGACAAGGAGCTGTACAAGGAACCGTGAGCTACCTAGCTTTGAACCCAAGTGACAGTTGGAGCTGGGACCATGAAAGAAACATGGAAGCTGAGAGCCAGCCTTGAGTCAAGCTGAAAGAAGACTTTACTTGGATACTGTGTCCTGATTGAGAAGATTATGATTTATTTGTGACTGAGGGGTGGATGGCCTGTGTATTTCCCACTACCCCTTAAGAGGGTACTAAGTAGTGACTGATGATTGAATAGTGATTGATGACTGAATAGTTACTGATTTGTAACTTAATGTGCCCCATGGGTGGAGGACTTTGACCTTTTGTACTTTATGGTTGAATGATTGAGTTTCTAAATTATTGATTGATTAAATGATGGTACTTTGTTCAAAACTATGTGACCACTGTGGTGAAAACTATGTGGTCATTCTAGTAATAAGTTGTTGAATTGTGACATGATAAATGCTGTATTTTGATTTTCTGTGATAAATTGTAACATTGTGAATGTTGTATCTTGATTTTCTGTGAGTGTTTTGTTCTGATTTGTTATTGAATAAATAGAGTGTTCACTATACTGTGTAATCAAAACTTTGAAAACCTGTTCACAGAAGCATTCTTCTGGAAAGCTGCTTGTGCATGTCTTTACAGGAACTACTGAAAGTTTTTCAGTAGAGGAGATGCATGATAAGACATATTTTGGGAAGATTATTTTGGTTGATAATGCAGAATATCGATTGGAGAATCAAGAGACTGTGGGTGTTAAGACCAATTAGAACTCCAATAGTTTTGGAGAGTGATGATGATAAGGCATAAGCAAGGGTGGTGGCTGTCAATGGGAGGAAGTAGATGGATACAAAAGTTATCTTAGATGAGTAAAATATAGAACTAGGAAACTGTTTGGATGTGATATTGAGCAAAAGAAATGCCAAAGGGAACATCAAAGTTTTTAACCTGTGTGGATAGATGGTACAATCAACAGAATTAGGAAATATTGGGGAAAAGGAGTTTTTGGGGAAAATAATAGTTTCAATTTGAACTTGTTGAATTTCTGCTACCAAAGTGACATCCCAGTACAGATATCTGGTAGATGGTTGGAGATGTAGGATTGACATTCAGTGGAGAAATTACAGTTGGATAGAAGTCATCTGTCTAAAGACAATAATCAAACCAATAGGAACAGATGAGATCTCCATGGAAGAAAGCATAGAGAAAAAAGAGGAGAAAGTCAAGGACAGAGTTTATAGAAACACTCCTGCATACTGTTCTATTGTTAATAACCTCCAGGCTAGTTTCCCTATCTCTAGTCTTTCTCCTACTCTAACCTATTCTTCATACTACTGCCAAAGTAATCTTGCTTGTGTGTAAGAGTGATCATAGCAAATCTTATGCTAACAACCTTCAGTGGTTCCTCTCTCTATTGCCTACCAAATAAATTATCAACTCCTTAGCCTAGCATTCAAGACCCATCAAAATCTGGCTCTGGAATCTCTCTTCCTTTTTAAATTTTGTACTTTTTTCCTCTGAACTTAATACCAAAAAAAAAATTTTTATATGCAAAATAGAACAGAAAAAATGATTAGGCATGCAATTGTGAATATATTACATAGATCTCATTTTCCTTTTAATATATATAAATATAAATTTAATAATATAATTTTCAAAGCTATCTTGCTTGTCTCTTTCCTTTTGTCTTCCCTTTGTCCCTTTCCCTGTATTTAAACATGTTTCCATGATCCTGTTTTCTTTCTTCTTTCTTTTTTCCCTTTCTTTTGGTGAACAATCCTATTGCTACCTTCTCTGTACCTTTTCCACTCTGTCATTAAAAAAAGAAAAACAAAAAAACTTATTACAAATATATATATATATATATATATGATCAAGGAAAATTAATCGCCACATTTGCCATGTCAAAAAATAAATTTTGTTAATCACCCCTCTGTCAGTTTAATTCATGACAACTATGCTTTGGAAGCATAGTTGGCTATTTTGTTGATAAGGATTCTTTTTTTTTTTTTTTACCTCATTGGTTAACTTTATTCTTTATTTTTTTTTTCTGGAATGCAAGAACTGCTTTATTTTAATAAAACTACGTAAGACAAAAACGGGTTGCTTTATTTATAAACATTCCATACATTTGGAATAGTGGCATTCCCTTCTGCTAAAGTTGTTAGGTGTAGTCTGTGGACTTATTTTCAGATCAGGATTTATATACATATGCACACACATACGTATGTGTGTGAGATAACTGACCTGTGAGGACCTGTGTTTATGTCTCAGGGTAATTTAGATTTTTCTCCACTTCTAACCCTTTTTCATATCTTCATGATAAAAACTACATCCTGTTTGCCAAAACAAGGATGCTTTGTAACAATATACAGTCTACAGAGTATCCTGGAAAAGATGGAACACATTTTCAGCTGGGCATTAGGCTACCTTAGACGGCCATCTCCATTTTAATAGCTGGGTGAGGATTGTAATCTTTGATCAGGAAGTCCTCAGCCTTGAAATCATCAATGGTTTCAACTTTTCGAAGAATTTTGAGCTTAGGGAAAGGTCTTGGTTCTCGCTGAAGCTGAATTTTCAGTGGTTCAATATGATTCAAGTATATATGAGCATCTCTCAGAGTGTGTACAAAATCACCTGGCTTCAAGCCTGTGACATGAGCAATCATGTAGGTGAGCAGGGAATAACTGGAAATGTTGAATGGCACCCCAAGGCCCATGTCTCCAGACCGCTGGTACAGGTGACAAGAAAGCTCACCATTCAGCACATAGAACTGGCAGAGAGCGTGGCAAGGAGGCAGTGCCATCAGAGGAAGATCTTTAGGATTCCAAGCACACATAATGATCCTTCTGTCATCAGGGTTGGTTTTGATTGTGTCAATGACTTTTTGTAGCTGATCCACTCCTTGTCCAGAATAATCTGTGTTCATCTCTTTGTATTCTGCCCCAAAATGTCTCCACTGGAAGCCATACACTGGTCCCAAATCTCCTTCCTCCCTGGTAGTGAACCCCTGCTTGTCCAAAAAGTCTCGAGATCCATTGGCATCCCAGATTTTCACTCCCTTGGCTGAGAGCTCCTTAGCATTTGTGGAGCCCTTAATAAACCACAGCAGTTCCTCCAGCACACCCTTCCAGAACACACGCTTGGTTGTCAGCAAAGGAAACTCATCTCGGAGGCTGTAGCGGGCCTGCAGGCCGAACACAGACACGGTGCCGGTGCCCGTGCGGTCCTCCTCCTTGCAGCCGCGCTGGAGGATGTACTCGATCTGGCCCAGATACTGCTTCTCCCCGTGCAGTCCCGGGGCCGGGCTGGGGCTGGGGTCGGAGCCGGGGCCGGCGGCGGCGGCATCCCGGGGCCCGGCCCTGGGCTCTGGGGCCAGCTGGCTCTGCAGCTCGGAGCTGGCGGCGGGCATGGCTGGAGCGCGGGAAAAGCAACTTTATTCTTTATTAGCACCAAATAAATCCTTCCTCGTCAAGGGAAAAATATTCCCTCTCTTAAATAGACAGAAATAGCCTAATTTCATTTGTAAATACTTCTGATTGCCTAATTACATCTTTTTTTTTTTTTGGCCTAGTCACTTTTCCTTTATCCTTTTTAAAAACGTTTATCATTTGTTTTTAGTTTTCAACATTCAGTTTTCTAAAATTTTGAGTTCTAAATTTTTTCCCTCTTCCTCTGCTCACCTCTCCCCAAGACAGCATGCAAGCTGATAATTCTTGTCTTTCAAAGCTGTTTTTCTTTATGATATTGCTATTCCTGTATGAAATGTTTCCTGATACTGTTTCGTTTTTCTCGGCTTCTGTTCATTCCTGTCTTTCCAGGTTTCTGTGGAATTATCACTTTCATCATTCTTACATATTCTATTATATTCATGTGTCATAATTTGCTCAGCCATTCTACAATTATGATAGTTAAGTAACATCTATTAAGCACCTATTATGTGCCAGGTACTCTGCTAGGCATGAGGGATACAAAGAAAAGCAAAAACCAGCCCTTGCTTAACATAGCTCATCATATAATGGTGAGACAACCTGCAAAACAATTCTTTAGATACAAATAAGATGCATACATGTATGTCTCTCCCTGTATGTATACACACATATGTACATACTTAAATACACACAGCAGATAAATTGGGGGTTAATATTGCAGAAAGTGAGATTTTGCTGAGATTTAAGAGAAATGATAAAAGCTTGGAGACAGAGAAGCGAAAGGAACATTTTAGTAATGGAAGAGAGGCAGTGAAAATGCAGTGTCTGTGTTGTGTTCCTGGATTAGTATTGTGTTCCTGGATCATCAAAAAGGTTAATGCCACTGCATCACAGAGTATTTGGAGGGGAGTAAGGTGTAAGAATATTGGAAAGGTAGAAAGGGGACAAGTAATAAAAGACTTTGCAAGCTAAATAGAGGATTTTGTATTTGATCCTGGATATAGTGGAGAACCACTGATTTGTTAAATAGGAAGGTGAAATGGTAAGAACTCTTCATGAGGAGGGAGGAAAGCTAGGTGGCAAAGTAGATAGAGTGCTGGTCCTATAGTTAAGAAGACTCATCTTTGTGGGTTCAAATCTGACCGCAAGACACGTTTTAGCTGTGTGAACCTGGTCAAGTCACTTAACCCTGTTTCAGTTTTTCATTGTAAAATGAGCTGGAGAAGGAAAGCAAACTGTTCCAGCATCTCTTCCAAGAAAACCCCAGATGGGGTCACAAAGATTTGGACAAGACTGAAAGGACTGAACAACAATGACTTATAAGGAGAATTCTTTTGTTAACTGATTCTTTTGTTAAGGATTGATTGAGGTTCGGAGAGATGATATACAGAGACTAATCAACAGGTTATTGAAACTGAGTAGAGGTGAGATGAAGAGGACCTGCCTCTGGGTGATCATAGTGTCAGAGAATTAGGGGTGTAGATGTTAAGAAAGTAGAAATAATAAGACTTGAACACATTAGATATGAGATAGTGGCAATGGTGAACAAGGGTAGAATTCTCAGCTGTAACAGAAAGATCAGTAATAAACATTTTTGTACACATGAGTTCTTTTTCCTCTTTAAGAAAATTTCTTTGGGGTTAGACACCTAGTAGTAGTATCTCTTGGTCAGAATAGTGCATAATTGCAAATTACTTTCCAGAATGACTCAACCAATTAATTTACAATTCCCTCAACAGGGAATTTATTTTGTCTATCCTCCCATATCCCCTTCAACAATTGTAAATGTCTTCTCTTGTCATCTTTGCTAATCTGATGTATGTGAGGTCTTCAGAGTCTCTTTTTAAAATTTCATTTCATTTCTCTAATTTGGAACATTTTTTTTCAAGTAGAGATTGATAGCTTGGATTTCTCCTCTGCCTATTCATCTCCTTTTACCCTTTATCAATTGGGGAAGGTTTCTTGTTCTCAGGCATTTGTATCAATTCTTTATATATCTTCAATGTGAGACCTTTATTGGAGAAACTTGCTTTAAGTATTTTTTCTAGTCAACTGTTTACTTTCTAGTTTTAACTTTTTTTATTTATAGAAAAAATCTTCTCTTTGGTATGATGAAAATTACATCTATTTTTATCTTTTGTAGTCCTCTCTATCTTTTGTTTGGTCATGTACTTTTCCCCTAGCCATCGTTGTGGAAGTTTCTTCTTGCCTTCTAGTTTATGATTTGATCTTTCATATCTGTTATGAATCAGTTTGGTGTTTATCTTGGTATATGGTATAAGTTGTTTCTACCTGATTTCTTTCCAATTTTTACAGAAAAATTCTAAGATAGTGACTCTTGATGCAGCATTTAAGGTCTTTGTGTATCTTTGACCTGAAAGTTTTGAGGAATTGTAAGTCATTACTGCAGTAGCTGGAATCTTTGCCTTTATCTGACACTATGCTACAATGTATGTTGGCTTTTGTATGTTTTGTACATAATCTGTTATGCTGATCAACTTCTATTTTTTAACGAGTACCACATAGTTTAATGATTACTAATTTGTAACATGGTTTGACATCTCATACTTCAATTTTTTTTTCCTTTGAGATACTTGACTTTTTGTTCCTTTGTCTCTTTTTTTATTAGAGATGCCTTTATTTCTTTAAAGAGTGCTTTGGTGTCATATTGATATAGTTTGTATATATTTGGTAGGAAGACTCCCACATATTTTATACATTTTGTGGTTATTTTGAATGAAATTTATCTTTTTCTTTCTTGGATTTTTAGGTAACATATAGATATACTGATGTTTTATGTGGATTTATTTTATATTCTGCAACTGCTGAAGTTATTTCAATTAATTTTTAGTTGATTCTTTAGAGTTCTTTAGATAGGCCATAGTTTCATCCACAAGAAATATTATTTTTATTTCATTTTGACCTACAATTATTCCGTAATCTCTTTGTATCTTTTGGTTCTATTGCTATAGCTGATACTTCTAGAACAATGTTAAGTAATGATGGTACTAATGCATACCTCACCTTACCCTTGATTTTATGGAAAGGTCTTTTCCCTATTTTGCTCTTTATTGATGAAAGTTGTGAAATAATTTTCTTCCTTATAGACTGCTTTAGTTGTATCCTAAAAGTTTTGGAATGTTGTCTTATTAATATTTTCTTTGCTGGACTTTTCTACTGTTTCAATAATTTTTTCTTTAACCCTTTAGGGTTAAAGGTTTAAAGGTTCTTTAGAATTAAAATAGTATCCAGTTAATTTTTAATCCATCTATCAAAGAGCTTTTATTAAACATAGACTTTATTTGATAAATATGGTTTTCAGTATTTGTGGTTTTTTAATGAATGATTAATTTTTGTAAAGGTGGCAGGCACAGCTTAGAAATATTTATACCTATTTCTATTTCCATTACATTATAACAACAAATCCATTATATCTGACTTACCTAAAATTCTATTCATATCTTTAATTCTTTCTCATTTATCTTTTTGTTAGATTTGTAGAGGTCAGAAAGTTTCATTGAGGTCACAATTACCACAATTTTACTTTCTACTTCTCCCTATAATTTAACTTTTCATTTAGGTATTTATATACTATATAATTTAATGCATATGCCTTAAGAATGAATATTGATTCTTATCTATGGTATGTCTAAGCATAATGTAGTTTGTTTATTATTTTTAATTGTATCTATTTTATTGTCATCTTATCTTCGATTATGAGCACTACTCCAACCTTTCTGAGGTGAGCTGAAGCATAATTGATTTTGCTCCAACCTGTTATTTTAACTTTTTGTGAAGCACATTTCATGTAAATGTCTTGTTGGAGACATAGCAAATTCTCTTATCTTTTCCTTCATGTATCCTCCAGCATACTCCCCTTCCCTCCTTTTTTCTTTACTTAAGACTATCTAATTAGAACAAACTGTCCCCAGGTCCTCTATTTATTATATGTAACTCTCTCTATGACCCTTGTAGATATTGGGGTTCTGAAGAGATACTTGTTTTTATCTTCTATTAGAATTTAAATACTTCATCACGGAGTAGCTTCTTACAGTATATTTACCCTTTTGTTTTTCTCTTGACTTTCACATTTTCATTTCACAGTTTTTATTTAGATTGGATCTTTACATCTGGAATTTTTGTTCAATTAAATGTCCATTTTTCTCCTTGTAGAATTGTACTATCTTACAAATTAAATGACTCTTGGTTGAAAGATTTTATCTTTTGGAATATAATAAATATTCTAAAATCTTTTCTTTGTAGTGGTGCCTGCCAGATCTTGTGTGATCCTTATTAAGGTTTCTTGGTATTTGAACTCTATCTTTTTGGCTGTTTGTTTTATATTCTTTGTATCTATCTATCTATCTATCTATCTATCTATCTATCTATCTATCTATCTTTGTCTATAGATGTAAATAGATATACACAATATACATATACACAACTGTATATACACATATATACTGATATATATGCATATGTATGTGTGTATATATATCTATATATACACATATACATAGATACACACACACAGTTGGACATTCCTGGAAGTTTTAATTTTGAGATTTCTTTAAGGAGATTTCTTTTATCATCTGATAGATGAATATGCTTGTTACTTTGCCCTTTGTTTCTGATTGATCTAACTAGTGTTCATTTATGAGTACTTAAAATATGATATCCACATTTTCTAGTTATGTTCTTTGTTTTTGGAAAGGACTTTCAGGTGACCTGATGAATCTTAGATTATCTCTCCTTTACCTATATTCCAGATCAGTTGTTTCCAATAGTATATACCTTGTATTCCCCACTGCTTTTTCCCCCCTTTCCTTTAATTTTGCTTAGCTATTTCTCATTTTCTTATGGAGTCACTGACTTCTGATTGGCCTATTCTAATTTTCAGGGAGTTTATTTCTTAGGTGAGGTTAAACAATTTATGTTTTAAGCTTCCCCTTCCTCATTATTTTCTTCTTAGCTCTCATTTCATATAACATTACTTTTAATAAACTCTTCATTAATTTCTTCTAGATATTCTTGTCCTTGGGAATAGGTAATTTTTTTCTCAGAAGCTCTATTTGGACTTTTGGAGTTATTCCTCTTCTGGGATTACCTCTTGGGCTTTTCTCAGTCCATAGTGTTTCTTCATTATAGTTGGCATATTTTTCTGTTTACTCATGTATCCACCTTCAGTTTTTGGACAGAGGCATTGCATTTGGGTCAAACTAGATGTTGTATTCTACTCTAGGATGGTGTGGGTAATAACTCTTATTGGTCTGATATGTGATATTTAACAATAGGCCTGGGGTGGCTAGGTGGCACAGTGAGTAGAGCATCGGCCCTGGAGTCAGAAGGACCTGAGTTCGGATCCGGCCTCAGACACTTAATGCACACACAAACAAAAAAACCTACCCGTGTGACCTTGGGCAAGTTGCTTAACCCAAATTGCCCTCCAAAAAAGCAAAAAAAAAAAAAAAAAAAACCAACCAAACAAAAAAAACAATAGGCCTGAAACACTGTAGGAATTTTTAGGGTTTAGCTTAGTCTCTTGCTAGATAAACTCAGGTTATGATTTTGGCTCCTGCTCTTTGCATAATTCCAAACCTATAGTTTACTTCATCTCTTCCTGTGACCTTGCCAGGCCCCAACCAGAGTTGGTGATTTACCTAATAGTAGGCCATCACAAGTGCTTTGCTTTGCAGTTGCTGCCTTAGGCCTTTTTCCTTCTATGGTTCTTGCTATGGTTTAGACATTGGCTGTCTGGGCTCTAGATTGACTCTATCTCTGTCTGTAGTATCAGTGAAGACTTCCTGGGTTCTTTGTTACTACAGGCTGCCTGGGAGCTGGTCTACCTCTACGTTTTTGCAGGAGGAATTCAGATGTGGCTTTCCTAACCTACTAGACTGCCTGATATTTCCAGGAGGTCTGGGGGATATTGGATTTCTCATCATCTTATTGTTGTCTTAGTGGTGTCTCTGGATAAGCTGACAGCAATATCTTCATCAGGACAAAAAGACAACATCCATGGAAACAGTTTCACCATACCAAAGGAGAACTTCTTGATTAACCCATGAATGGGAAAAAAAGATGTATGCTTGCTAAGTTTATACCCACTTTCTCCTGGACTCTGAATGTTATGACGGGACAATGTGTCACAGACTTTTGGGGAATGTTTTATAGTAATGGTTCTTTTGGCCTCATTTTAGGTAAACACCATGAAAAATGTTATTTATGGCTGACTGACTAAATTGATTCTCAAATGACAATCTTGGAGTGAAGCACACTGAAGGGGGGTGTTTCAAACCAATGGCATTAGAGAATCATCCTCATCAGAATTCTGGGGGCGCTGCTAAGGAAGAAAATTTATATTTATTCCAGGTCTCAAGACTTATTCTTGGAAGTAGGAGTGGGATAAACATCTTAAGAGCTTACATAGGTTTTACTCTCATAAAGTCTCTAAGGAGTGGTCCATCTAGTATTTTGGATTTTGGATGCCTTCTAGTCCTCTTGAAATTGACCAGTGGAGCAAAAGGACTTTCTATTGGTTATCTTTTCCTCTCTCTTTAGGACTAGATCAATTCCTTTACTGCTTATATATCTTTCTTATACATGTATGTTTACCTCCCTCTTTCCCTTTCTCTTTTTTCCCTCTTCTGCCTTTCCCTCCCCTCCCCTCCCTTCCCCTTTACTTCTCTTCCTTTCCTTTTCCATTTCTATCCTTCCTCCCTTCTTCTTTTTCATTCCCTCCCTTCCCTCCTCTCTCTTCTCTCTTCCTTCTTTCCTTCCTTCCTTCCTTCCTTCCTTCCTTCCTTCCTTCCTTCCTTCCATGGAATTAGGTGATTAATTAACTCAATTTATCTCTTCCATTATTATAGGATCATAGATTTAGAACTATAAGGGTTTTAGAAGTCATCAAATCCAAACCACCCCACTTCATAGACGAGGCAGGTGAGTTACAGGGAGACAAAGTGGGTTGCCCAAGTAAATACGTAATTAGTAGCAAAACCAGGATTTGAGACCAGGTCCTCTGACTCAAATCCAGTGCTCTTTCTACACTGGCTCCAAGAGTTTCTTTGAACCAGAGCTTTTGTGGGGACTCCATCCTTAGGAGGCTACTGACTGCAAGGAAATGCTCATTTAAACAAAAAAATGTGTCATAGCATTATTTGTGATAGCAATATTTGGGAAATAAAATATGTGCTCTAAGTTGGGAAATGACAAAACAAATTATAGTATAGGACTGTAATGAAATATTATGCCATAAGTAATGATGAATATAAAAAATTCAGAAAGAAATGTGGAAAGATTTATGATATGATACCGAGCAAAGAAATCACAGCCAAAAGAATATACACAATGAAAATAAAGTCAGTATCAGGAGGGAGCAAATCTATAGCCAACAAAAGTATCATATGGTTAAATATATTTAGATCACCATAATATGTAATGATATATAATATTTCCTTTATCATGACATTATTTTAAAAATCATTTTACAGGATGATATCTCTCCAAAGTTACAATAGGTTTATTTGGATATTAAAGTGAAAATTCCTTATTCTGTCAGTACTTAATATTTTTGAAGGAATATGCTTTTTTAAGGGAGTTTGAGTGCTTTTTTGGAAATATATATTGTGTGGAAAAACATTAATATTTTTAAAAAAATAGAAAACTTATGACATTCCTTAGAAACACATTTTCCTCAGCCATTTATTTGACTAAAAGAACAATAGTTTTTGAGTCTGCTATCTGTAGTACACATCTTCCCCTGGCCTTCTCAAGAACGTTCATTTAGGGTAATCGGCAGGAATTTTTTTTTCAACAACTCATACCATTTAAGTCCATAGTGGCATTTCATTCATTTTTTTACTCTGTTCATAGCTACTTCTCCCCTATTTCATTTTAATAAGTGAGGAAAGATTCTTCTACCTTTTAAAAAGAAAAGTAGCCAGGAAAGAAGCAACTAAATAGTTATGACTAATGAAACTTGGGAAAAGAGCAAGAATGTAGTCTTGAGTACAAACACTTCCTCTTACCAGCATATAAACAAATCTGGGGAAGCCCATTCCTTTCTGCAGCATGTGGGAAAAAAGAATGTTATTGGTGAAGGTTAAGGAGACTAGTCATGGAAGCCCAGAGTAACTTTCAACTCAGTGGGAGGCTTTAAAGGAAACTGAGCAGAAAGCTCAATGGGACAGCAAAGTCAGAGATGTAAGAAGAGGGAGATCAGGAAGTAATCTTATCGGATTCAGTGTCAGGGTGGCCCTAGCACTTCAAGTGTTTGTTCGGATGACTATAAAACGTACAACTCAAGACTCTTCCGGAGGGCCCCTATCTTCAGAGGGTCAAAAAAGGGAGGGTGTTTGACCTTTAGCTAAATTGGTCCCTGAAACTGCATCTGATAGAGAAATGTGTGGGTATTCTGCTGTCACCTAATCACCTTGTTGGCAAGTGGTGTTATCAGAAATGCAGGATTACCTGATAAGAGAGAATTCTGATTTTGGTATTTTTGAGGCACTTTGGCGTCTCCTCCAGCACCAAATCCTTACACAAAACAGGGTGGGTATTGGGACTGGGGTAGAATTGTAGGTAGAAGAGAGGGAAGAGATTTGGAGGGTTGTTTCTTGCTTTTTTCTTTCTCAAATCCACTGTAAGAAAAGCAGACCACTTGGAGGCTGACTGTGTCACTTGCAGCTGCAAATGATAAAAGAACAGACTGGAAATGCTTTCATCATGCTGGGTGCTCTCAAGGTTGTTCAGAACAGCTGCTTTCCCCTTTGTTATCTTATGTCTCCCTGAAGCCAATCTCATCTTCTCTCATGAACATTCCTCTTTTTGTCCGATGCTAAGAACAGAGATTGCATCTGCTTTCCACCCTGGAGCCAGATCACCTTATCACTCAGGCAATATATCCCCTGGTGGGGAGGGGGCGTCTTTTGGTGCACATCTCCCCTTTTAAAGTTTGTAACCAGTTGTTCTTATATATACAGAAAAATCAGGCCCCCACAGGATCTGACTGTGCTGTTTGTAACTGTTTATGACTTTTGGTTTGGACTATCTGGTTAGGACCATAAATACACAGTTAATCTGCCTGTTAGCAGTAACAGCCACCTTGGCCTCAAGAAAAGATTAACCACACGTGAAACCATAGATTCCTTTGCTCCACACCCGACTTTTACTGAATCATCTTTGCTGTGGAGCTTCTAGGATCCTTAGATCCTAGTTCTACCTCTTCCGCTAATGAGCTCTATGACTTTTAAGTGAATCACTTAAACTTTATGAGCTCCAGGGTTTTTTTTTCTCCTACAAAATGGGGTGGGAATAGGGAAGCAAGGATGGGGTTAAATGATCACTATGGTCCCTTTCAGTTCTATAAACCAATGATTAAATCCAATTGGTTCAAAATCAGGAGAACTGGTGGGTTTTGAGTTTTTATAGAAAGGAATGAGCCCATTCTTCTCTGGGTACATTTCATGTTATAATGCAAAGAATTCCTGGCTTCGGAGTCAGGAGATCTCAATTTAAAAATTCCAGCTCTGAAACTTAATGTGTGGCCCTGGGCAAGTCACTTAATATCCTGGGGCCTCAGTTCATTTATTTACATACCAATGAAGGTTGGATTAGATGGACAGTGGAATGATATATTTAGGGCTGTCAGGGAGCCCACATTACCCCAACCTTTATTTACCAGAAAAAGAAACTGAGGACACAGGAGATTAACTTGCTCAAGGTCACACAGGTGGTATTAGGGTTGGGATTTGAATCTAGAACCTCAGACTCTAGAACCAACCTTCATTCCTCTGTACTACTCTGCCTCTAAGGTTCCTTCAGACTCCAAGTTTATGATCATATGATGCCACTAATCCTCACAATAGAAATGATAACAGCAATATTTTACATTCATGTGGCAGTTTGTAATTTTCAAAGTAGTTTTCCAAATACAAGTGAGGTCCTTAGGGCAGTATCACTTTCATTTTACGGATAAAGAAAGGGAGACTTAGGTTAATTGATGTGTCAATTGCATAGTGAATTCACTGAGTGACAGAACCGAGCCTGGATCCCAGATCTTGTCTCCTTCCTCAGCACCCTTTCTACTAACCATGTTGCTTTGAAGCATAAATGGTGAGCTTGGTCATGTTTTTCAAATTACTTTTTGAGACTTTTTTTTCCATTGAAAAAGATACTGCTTATGGAAAAGGAATGTAAACAAAACAAACTGCTAGACATGTGTACAAAATTTTTTCATCATACTGCTCTCTACCTATGTCTCTATTCTTATTTATGACGACAGTTTATAGAGGCCATAGGTTCAAGGATGGGTGGCTAGGTGGGAGAAGGACATTCTTGATCTCTATGAGAGCTTTGTGGATTTCTGGAATCCTTGAACCTACTTGAAGTGTGACTCTGTACTGGTTAAAGGTTGAAGTACCTGTTCTAACCTAGAAACACTGGGAGTTATGCTAAGGAAGACTGATAGGTCAAGGTGGAGGCTTTTGGGCAGTGCCAATTCTGGGGCTCTCTGAAATTTCAGTTTTTCTGAAAAGGATCTATATAAAATGAACTTTCTGGAATATTACCTAATAGTAGCCAGGATATCTGGGATGAAACCCCTTTGGAGAAGAAATGGGAGATATGAAAAATTAATTTGTCACCTGATTCTTTATGGAAGACTATGAATTGTTACTAAGAGATGCTATAAGCTGTAATTACCACCCCCCAACCCTGTTATGTCTATTTTATTCCTCTTCTGATGACTTTTGTCCCTGAGGCCTTTATCTCTGGCTTGGAGGTGAGCCAGCATCAGGCCCACTTTGTGAGTCAAGTGTCAGGACATGGTGTGCATTGAGTCTGCCTGAAACTTCCTCTGTTCCAGAGATAGCTTGCTGGGATGAGGAGCTCTCCAGGACCAAAGTTCAATTTCCATCACCTTCAGTCAGATCTGGAATCTCAAAAGGTATAAGTGGTCAGTTTTTTAGTGTTGACAGATCAGAGGAGGCAGTTGTTTAACAAAATAGCTGCTTCTGGAGGATGAAGGGTAGATGGGTGATTAGGTTAAGCATGCATATTGAACTGGCTGGATAACATCTCCTCCACTGAAGCACTACATGTTTATATCATCCACTGGGGGATGATGATGTCTACTAGGACCTTCCTGATAGTTGAAAAATTCTCTTTGGTTCTGTCTCATGAAAGCGTGGACTTGAATGAAGAAAACATTATTGATAAAATATATAACAACACCAAACTTGCATTCTTAGTCAAATTTCTGGTTCTTCTGCCAACATTATTAACTGACTGGCCATAACATGAGAGGAGTAATGTTATTTTCTTCCCTATGTAAAGAGCTCTCTCATCTCCACTCTTTAAGTACTTGTCTATTTGGTTCCTATATTGCATACCTTACTTTATTCTGTTTTGGTTATGTGTATATATCTTATTTCTTTAGTAAGATGCTAAACTCTTGAAGGGCCTGACTTTATAGTTCCATAGTGCCTAATATATAATATGTATTCAATAAAAAATTTACTGAGTGAACAAAGATGAGGTTGCTGACCCATTCATAGTTAGGGCATGTGTTTTGAGTTGTTTGCCAGTAGTAGGAATGAATTTCCACTGCACTCTTGGTGAGATGTAAAATGATATGGTGGACAGAGAATCAGGGAAACCTGTGTTCAAGTACCATTTCTGAAACATGCTGGCTTTGCGATCCTGAGCAAATCAATTAACCTCTCAGTGTCCTAAGCAACTCTCACAGACTTGATATTTAAGGGTATGTACCAGCCTGTATTGGTAAGTTTTGGAAGTTTTCTCATTGAGAATTCCTTACGTCAGTGAAATTACCAGTCTAGTGAAAACAAAACAAAAACTAAAAACTTATGAACTCTGTCTTAACCACCATCTTATTTATGGAAATATTGAGTAGGGTTGGGAAAGCTATTGGTAGCTATGAACAAGAACAAAACCGACACATGAATTGAACTCTTGATTTTGGCTCCATTAATCCAGTACTATAACCAGTTTTGCTAATCAGTCATGGATCATGTAGAGTAATATGCTTTCTACTTTACTCCCAGTCATTTAACTTCCCCATCCACCCACAAACACTTTCCTATCCCTATAGTTGAGAATACTATTAAAGAATCTCACCAGCCATTTTTCTGCAAATCATAAAACCTTAAAGCTAGAAAGAATATCGAGTCCTATCCTTTTCTGAGCAGGAAGCTTCCTCTACAGAAGTTTCTGACAAGGAATCATCATCAAGGATCTGCTGGTAGACCTCCATTTTGAGAGAACCCCTACCTTCTATGGCAGCTCATTCCACTTTGTGATAGCTCTAATTCTCAGGAGTTTTCTTCTTTTAATGAGCAGAGATCACCCTCTCTGTACCATAGGGTAATTTTGTCAGAAGGTCTCTTAGAGAACATCTCATTAAATCCCTTCATTTTACAGGTGAGAAACCTGAGACCAAAGAAGGAAATTACCTTTCCCAAGATCGAACTTCCAGTAAAGTGATAGAGTTGAGATTTAAACCAAGATCTTTTGATTCTGAATTTAGTGCTGTTTCCAACGTACCATTTTGTCTCCCACTTATCTGGAACCAAGCAGAACAACTCTGATGGTTTTCCTCTTTCTAAGCTATCTTTTTCTTTTTCATTACCTTTATTTCTGAATAAGAAATGAAAACTCCATCTCCTACCCAGTAAGTCAAATCATTTTGCAAAGGATAAAAAAGAAAAAGAAAGCATCAAAACAAATCACTACATTGAGCCAGACATCCCATACAGTGCTCCAAACCCCTGATTTCTGATCTCTGCAAAGAAGGGTTGGAAATACATTTTCTCAGCTTTTTTTCATGGACAAGTTTCTTGGTCAACATGCTGTAATTATACATTATTCAATTCATTGCTTTGTTCTTTCCATATGTTGCTCTAATCATTGTGTATATTGTTCTCTGTTTACTTTACTCTATTTTAATAGCTATCTTTCCATGCTTTTTTGAATTCATTTTCATCATCTTTTTACAATACAACTTTGTTTATTTATTTATTTTTCTAATGCACTCATGTACCACAATTTGTGCAGCCATTCTCCCATAGGATGTAGGTGTGGGGGCATCTACTTTGTTACTAGTAATCTACTGCCACACGCACAAGTTCTGCTATGAATATTTTAGCAAAATAATTGACATTATTTTTTTCCTTTCAAGACTATTTAAAGTTACTTTAAGGCAGATATATTTTTCTTTCCTTTTTTAGAAATAGTTTCAGAGGCAGAGTTTAAATCCAGGTATGGATTCAAGTCCTATCGTCTATTCACTATGCCCAATGTCCTCTTTTCTTATTATAATGTATGACAATATTGTACATAGTTGAAGATAGCTTCCTTACCTTCCTGCAACCTTAATTTTTTTTCCAGACTAAACACTACCAGTTCCTTCAAATGATTCTTATATGTTATCCATCCTTCTTACCATCCTGTTCACCCTCCTCTGGATTTCAGTTTGTCAATATCCTTCCTAAAATGTGTTTTGTTTTTTTTTTTTTGTAAATGAACACAGTTCTCCAGTTATATTCCAGTTATATGCAGTGTGTGGTGAAATTATCATTCCCATGTACTGATTATAATTTTTTTTCTTAATAAAACCTGAGAGGACATTTATGCTTTTTTTGTTTTAATTTCATTCCATTGTAGAATTATATGGAGCTTGCAGTCCACTAAATATTCAGGTATTTTAATTTTTTCACATGAATGGTTATCTAACCATATCCCCTATTCTGTATTTATATGTCTGGTTTTTTTGAACACAAATATAGGATTTTACATTTATCCCTATTAAATTTCATATTACTATATTAAGCCCAATATTCTAGCCTGTCAAGATCTTTTTTATATCCTAAGTTGGTCATTCAGTATATTGTCAATCTCTTCCAAGCATTATGTATTTTGTAAATTTGATTGTTGAACAGAACTGAACCAAGGACTTTTCTGAGTAGTAGCTAGTAACCTCCCTCCATTAAACATTATTTTGGGGATTCAGTCATTGAATTATTTCAGAATCTACCTAATTTCACTACCATATTGTTTACATTTCTACACCTAATCCAGAAAGAAACAAAAGAGAGATTTTTTTCTTTTCCTGTTTCCTGGGGTAGAACTTTAGGGTTGACTCTCCTGTCCAAAATTAATTATAGGTTCTGTGGGTGGGTCAGTCCAATACAATTAGGATTTAGGGACACAAGGTATTAATGTGTCTGTTGATGACATTTCAGGTTGCAAAAGATCCCCCCCCCCCAACAAACAAACAGAACCTCTTGAAACCCAGTCTTAGTAATTTTGTACAACTTGGGCTGCTGGTCCAGTCTGGAGCCACCTTGGAATCTTGTTCATCTATAGTATAGGCAAACTCTATAGTACAAAGTATAGCACCCAGGGGTGGGGAACCTGTGACCTCGAGATCACATATGTCCCTCTAGGCCCTCAAATGCAGCCCTTTGACTGAATCCAAACTTCACAGAACAAAATCCCCTTAATAAAAGGATTTGTTTTAGACTTGGACACAACCAAAAGGCTGTACCCAATGACCTAGAAGACCACATGTGACCTTGAGGCTGCAGTCTACACTCCCATGGATACCTTTGCAAATCCAAGTACATCTTAGATTCTTTTGAATTCAGTTTAGGTTTAGTAGCTAAATAGAGCCAGAGCTAGTGATAGATAACACTAAATTAGTGGAAACCTCAAATCATATTGTACCTTTCTAAAGTTTTGGATCCATGCTTCTGAAGTGTGACCAATAGGCTACGAGTTTGTAAGAATGATGCCTGGGTCTATTCTATTTCAAACTTACTTATCCTTTAAGGCTTATCGCAAATCTTACTCTGAAAAGACATGTTTGAAAATCCCATTTTACAATAAATTTCCCCTCCTGTGTAAGTCCTTATGTTAAATACTACTTGTTGTCATAACCACTCCTGTAGCACTTACCGTTTCACATAGTTATCTTGTTATGAATATGATTTTTATCTTCTCAACTAGCTTGTAAGCTCCTTGAATAAAATAACCATCTTATGTTTCTGATTTTCCAATGTTCCTAACATAGATACTTAATAAATGTTTGATTTATTTTCAATTATGATGCCATCTTGTATACTTAATGATTTTATTTAAATAGTTCTGTGATCTCAACATTCAGTAAGTTACATCCAGTGATGTAGATTATATGACTCATCCATGACTGCTTATCCGAAGAAACTCTTGTCCGTCTCATTTGATATGGTCTAACATGCTAGTGGCCTTTTTTTTCTTTCTCTTAAAATTGGGAGGATACTAAGGGAACTCTCTAGGCAAGGCACAGCTAAAAGCATTTATTAAACACTTACCTTGTTTCAGGCACTGGGCTAAGCATTGGAGATATAAATGCAAATAAAAGAAAGATAATCTCTGTCCCCAACATTTGATTTTAATGGAGGAATGCACAAAAGGGACCTGAAAAAGAGAGTAGGAAGGGATTACTTAAGTAGAAATATGGTGGAGAAGTCTGGGGAGTCAGAATAAGAGCCAGGAGAGTAATGAAGGATGATGGTCTACGATCCTTGGCGAAAATGGAGGCCCTAGGAAGAGAAGTGAACCCAAATTGTGATTGAATGTTCCAGGTATAAGGCCCCATGCAGGTGAGGCATAGTGGTAAAGTACAGAGTCAGAACCAGAGCTTCTGTTCACCCATCATCCGGTCTTCTTGCCACATGACCAATCCATCTTCTTTTCCTATTGTGTAGTTCCTTGATGACATTTTTTGCTCCTGATTATCCTGGAAGTTCTTCTTTGGTTATTTGCTACAATCTATTCATAATTACTATTGCCTTCTGTGTACTAATTTTGTATTTTACGGAGGCAGTTTGTTCCACGTCTCTCTAACATATAATACCAATGGAATGTTAGCATTAAAAAGATGTGGAGAAGAAGATGGCAAACCACTCCACTATCTTTGCCAAGAAAACTTCATGACAGTATAGTTCATGGGTCATGGAGAAGCAGACATGACTGAACAACTGAAGAAAATTAAAAAGATGGGCCTTTGGTTTCATGAAAAGCCTGAGGTCAATAAAGGAATTTTACAAAAAATTCCAAGGGCAATCTAACCTGTCCTTCTCCTTTTCAAATCTGGGCCCAATTCATTGTCCATCTGTACCATCTGTTCTAGATAAACCATACCTTCTGATGGACAAGCTCTATAGGATGCCCATCTAAATGCATGATGAAATAGCAAGACATTTTTTTTTTGAGGAGAAAAAAGAAATATTTTCGTTAGAGCGATGGGTCGGGGATTCTGCATTGCTGTCCCTGGCAAAGTGAATTTAAGTCACAGGGTTACTGCACTTTTCTTCTTCCAGGCCTCAGAGGCTGTGAAAATGCAGGAGTTCACAATTCCAGCCACTGTGAAAGTGCCTCCAATGATGAACCTATACAGCGACTGTTGCTGCTCTCTGTACTTCACTGTGATGGGGCTCAGGTCATAGTGAAACCAAATGGCAGGGATGATGCAACCAGTGTGACTGTATGCAACATATTCCTTGATGGCTACCATGTATTGGTATGAATACTACTGCCTTCCACTCTTATCTTCATATACCGTGCGGACGATTTTCAAGATGTAATGATGGGATGCAAGGAGGGTAGAAGTGAGTTTGACTGCTCCTCCCAGAGCGTAGAATCCTCTATGAATGTTCTGAACCTACAATGTTTCTCCAAAGGACAGTTTGTGGATGACATGAGTCATGTCTGGATTCTGGGACTGTGCAGTGTATTGTGAATTGATATGTGAAAGTTGCCAGGGATCTTGTTGATGCTGAACTGGCCCTCAAACCAGCAGCCTTCATTATTGTTCGGAGGGATTTTCATCTAGTTGTCAATATGTCCAACTTCATGTCTCCAGATCTCATCCTGCTAACTCACAGTGTAAATTTGGTAAACTGATATTCAGACTGACATCTCTTTTGCCTCCACTGTCCTTATCTGGATCCTTGTCATAGAACTCTTTCACTACTTCAGTAACAGTGGATTCAATGAGCTCTGAGAGGAAGGGGAACAGAATAAAGAGGCAATATCAGACAGGGATGATTGCCCCAGTGTATGCTGTCTGCATAAGGTCTTTTGGTACCTTCTGGTAGATGTCAAATCTCCTGAAGTCAAAAGACATGTTGGTACCAGCCCCTTGAGGGGGGCGGGGGCGGGGGCGGGGCTGAGACTGCAGGGTCCACAGCTGGGCTGGGGATGTGTGGGTTTGATCCAATAGACATTTTTTATTCACTTATTATTATAAATGAACAAGTTAAACTCCCTTAAGTGATCACAGATCTCTTCCAGGTGGTTTTTGCTATGTTCTGAGACTTGATACAATCAACACCTGAATCTGCAAACAGAAGCAACTGGGGGCCCTCACTATCCATAGGGAATCCTTTTTTATCTTGGATCCTAAGATGGATCTCCTCTATCACAGTGATGAATGAATACCTTTGGTGAATATATATTTGCCTTTTTATAACTTTAATGTATGAATGGGAGACAACTTATAATAAATGTTTTTTATTCTTGAGACAATTTGTTATAAATGATTTTTATTCTACCAAGTCAAATGCTTTTTTATAATACAAAATAATGACAATGGAATATTACATTTTCTACATCTTTTAGTTAATTGTGAGATGGCAAAGACATACTCCATTGTTGGTTATAACTTGTAAAAGATGTTTGTTCACTGCTAATAAACTTATTGAGACTGTCTTCTATTTGTGCACAGTTGACTTTCACAATGATTTTGTATAGATTGTAAAGCAGACATAGGCCAGTAGTTACTGATGTTCTTTCTCATCTTTGGGGGTACTAATAAAGTCTGAGGGTTTTTTTTTCCATGCCTTTACTATCTTATCCACTTTCAGGTATCTTACATATTGGCCCCTCAATGCATTCACAAGTTCACCTCAAACTTTGGATTCTTCTACATATAATTGGTCTCATCTGTCTACTTTTCTTTTTTTTTCTCTACAGTGCTGTTTTTATTTCCTCGATAAATATGTCTTAGACTATAATGTTAGGGTCCAAGTGTCGTGGTTTCATTCCCTTTGATGGAGAAAGCATTTGTTAAAATGATTTTTGCAACTCTTTCCTGTTTTCTGCATGGCTGTAATCTTCTTTCCATTTCCATTCTTGAATGTCCTTGGATGACTTTACTTAGCTGAATATCTTGTCAAGCTTTCTTTAAACTGGTTTTGCCCACAACTACTTCTCTTTGCTTTATGAGATGCTGCTACCCATAATAGTTCATCATCTTTCTTTGAAAAATTTTACAACCAAATTTATATTCTAACCCATCATTGCTTTTGGCACCTCTCTCTCTCCATTTGGCAAGTAAGTCAGATATCTGATGATGAAAGTACTTTCTGGGCTTTTTTGGTCTCCTTGTTGTGGTAATTAATTTACACCAGTTAAACTTAGGATAAAATTGCTTTAGTCATTGTTGATGTTATTTCTCTCACTCATTTCCTATTTTTGATGTTCAATTCCTTGTTTGAATAGTTCAAGGCTGTCTAAACTGTATGCCATATTTTTTCTCATTCTTTTTTTTAAATTTTAAACTAATTTTGATCTTAGCTATGACAAGTTGCGGTCTAACTCTATAGTGAAACTCTACTCAGGGAGAATTCCCATATCATTAACCAAGGAATACCTTTGAGTCATTCTTTGACTTAGTTGCAACTTTCCTTTTTCTTTGTTCATAGAAGGATTTTTAACCTGGGTACATGAACACAACAACAACTTATAATTGTATTTCACATGTAATTGGTTTCTTTTGCAATCTCATGTATTTTTTATAATACATTTAAAAACTTTCTTCTCAGAAGGGGTCCATAAGTTTCATTAGACTACCTGTGAAGTTCATGAAATGTGAAAAGGTTAAGGACTTTTGGTTTATAGTAAGAATGTTATAATTGATGTAATTCAGCTCTTCTGTCCAACAGCCATGGGTCACTGGACAAGGATTTCAAAGGTACTGTATTAATAGTCAACGTGTGTTGATGTTCTAAAAATTAGGGTTTTTAGCCCCCCTCCCAAAAATTTGTTACTATCCCTACAGCAGGGCATTTAATTTTTTTTTCTTTGTTTAATGGCTTATTATATACAAAGAACAAATCATCACCAGGTGGCCAGCCTAATGGTGACGTGTCCCTTTGTAGGTAGGTTTGTCCTTAGAAAAGCTTCATTCTAGTTTCTCTAGTATTGTGGACCCAGCCAGAGCTTGACCTCTGCTGGCAGAACCTTTAAGAACCCAGGGTCATCTCATTGGCCCAGTGAGGCATCGAAGGAGGGTTTTTGTAAAGGAAGTTACCACTTTTACCTTTTTTCAAAATAGTGTCATATCGAGTTTCTTATTTTATTTTAATATATGGTATATATTATTAGAAAAGGTGCATGATGTAGTGTAAAGAATTTGGAACTTTGAATGAAGACCTGGTTCAAATCCCTCTTCTCATACTTATTTGCGAGTTGATTATAGCTAAGTCTCTTTGCCTCTTTCTAGTTTCAGTTTTCTCATCTGTGAAATGGTGTTAGCAATACTTGTACTGCTTCTCTCACAGGGTTGTTATGAGGAAAGCTTTTTAAAAACTTGAAATTGTCCCTTATGTATGAGCTATTATAATTATCACCTGCACCTTATAGTTACGGAAATTGAGATCCATCCATGTTATAAGTAATTCCTCTAAGGACACAGGGCATATTGGTAGTAGAGCAAGGACTGGATAAGAACCCCAAAGTTCTAAATCCTAACCAGGTGCTTTTTTTTACTGGAGACTGCTGCTTCTATAACTTAAGAGTCTTTGGCCCAATATGTGTGTACTTGGCAACAATCTGTGATGTGGGATGTTCAAAATGGTCTCATGATTTGGGTAAGAATTGCCTCGAGTCCAAGTTATTGGATTGTTTTGTACCCCTTGGGGAAAGCCCCAGATAACACCCCCACACAATGGCATAGTCTCAATGTAAAACGCCAGAGAAAAGAGAGGAAATGGATGAAAACATTCTTGCAAGATTTTAACCACACAATGAATTGGTTTTGACCAAAATGAGGCCCAAGGGTCATGCATTAAAATAGTTTGAGATATGTTTAGTTAAAATTAAACAGAATCTCAATATTTTGGCTGAGGTAAGTGGAAGTGTCAGACATAGACTACAAATCTGTGGCCAGAAACACTCACAAATATTCACAGAAGTATTCACATGGCTCAGAACAAATGTATGCTAAGCCTGCACCCGTGTTTAGAATTTCACATCAATAGCCCTAGGAAGATTTACAGAAACTGTGTCTGATTTCCTAATAACTTTTCTACAGGCTGCATCGTCACACAGCAAGTGTGTTTACTGCTTAAAAATAAACAATGTAGACAGGAAACTGATGCTGGATAAACATGATCCTTTTGCTTTACTCCTGCATTTCATAAGAGGTCAGTGTCTTAATGTCACTTTTGGATCCAGATTGTCAGGCGTTTGGTCTAGCTAGCCTTCCTCCAGTTTCCCAGGATGTCAAAGAATTAGGTTAAAATTTCTATTTAACTTAGCAATTAATTACTTGGTATTCTAAATTAGATTAGTGAATAAATAAGATGAATGTGTATGCAGGGTTACAAATCCAAATGAAATTACTTTCACATTGGGAAAGAAATATTTGGGGTGGGGGATCAGGAAAGAAAGAGATATTTGGTTCCTTTGTGGTTTGAGGCTGGACATTTTCACTGGCCGTATTCCATGTCTGGAATTCACTTATTCATTTCTTACTTCTGGTTTCTTTCAAGTATAAGCTAAAATCCCACCTTTAGCAGAAAACCTTTCCTGATCACTTTTAATTCTAATACCTTTCTCCTGAGATTACTGCTAGTTTATCCTGTACATATCTTGCTTGTATATAGTTATTTGCATGTTGTTTTCCCCATTAGACTCTGAGTTCCTTGAGAGCAGGGACCATCTTTTGTTTTTTCTTTATATCCCCTGGGCTTAGCACTTTGCCTGGCATCTAGCATATGCCTAATCAATGTTTACTGACCGACTGAGATTTGAGTCATGATTTGGAGCTATCCAAGGATAGTTGAGATCTTCCTCCCATTTTTTTTTTTGGAGGGGGAAGGCAAGGCAGTTGGGATTAAGTGACTTGCCCAAGATCATACAGCTAGTAAGTGTGTTAAGTGTGAGGCTAGATTTGAACTCAGGTCCTCCTGATTGCAGGGCCGGTGCTCTATTCACTGTGCCATGTAGCTGCCCCCTCCCATTTTTTAATGGGTATGTATCCAAGGCACAAGAAAAACCACAGCAGATATAAATGCAAAGCCTGTCCATTACTGCTGTGTAGGTTTTGTTCACCTTGCTTAGGAATGAAGTAATGATGATACCTTTCCTCATATAAATAAATGCAAAGCCTGTCCATTACTGCTGTGTAGGTTTTGTTCACCTTGCTTAGGAATGAAGTAATGATGATACCTTTCCTCATATAAATATGCCTGTGGCCTTTTAAAGGATAACAGTTTGTACTCAACATGCATAAGGATTACATGCAATTCATAGATTTAGGCTTGATTAGACCCTGGGGGCATCTGGGATCATTCCTCTCCTACCACCCCCCAATTTTGAGGTAAGGAAACTGAAGCCAAGAAAGGTAAAATGACTCAGCTAAAGTCACAAAGGAAGTTGTAGAGCTAGGATTCAATTTTTGGAGTTTCTATTGCTCCAAATCTGGTGTTCTTTCTGCCGAGGCAGTTAGTGGTGCAGTGGATAAAGTGCTAGACCCACCATCGTGAAGACTTGAGTTTGACTCTCATACATTTACTAGCTGTGTGACCCTTGGCAAGTCACTTGAGTTCTGTTTATTTCAGTTTCCTCAACTGTGAAATGGGGATAATAATAGCACCCTCAGTTCTTTCACCTCTGACAATCTATGTTTCTGGGATAAAAAAGCAAGCCCTGTGAGTCATATTCATGATTTTCTGGCCAGTTACTCCCCCAATTCTCTTTACTTGCTGGTGTATATGAAAACACATTCTACTCCCAAGAAAACCAAAACCAAGAGACTTGAGTTCAACTTAGGGATGTCTTCAGTTGCTTTCCAGGAATGAACGAAAGAAGGAAGGAAGGAAGGGCAAAAAGAAGGAGGCATATATTAAGTATCTGTTCTGTTCCAGGTGCCATGCTAAGTGCTTTACAAATAATTCATCCAGTGCTCACACCCACTCTGCAGTGTAGGCACTATTATTATTTTACCCATTTTTCAGCTGAGAACACCGAGGCAGACAGCAGTTTACTGACTTGCAGAGTCATACAGTTTGTGTCTGAGGTCATATTTGAACTCGGGTCCTTCTTGACTCCAGGTGCATGGCTCTATCCTCTGTTACACATAGTTACCTAGAATACAATGTATTTGCTTTCTTTTTCTGTTATGGATTAGGGAGTACTTGCCATGTTTCATTTGCCTCCTTGAAGAAGACTACTACTTAAAATTCTAGCTCTAGGTTGCTGGCTGTAATACTGGCAATTGAGAACAAACCAACCAAGTCAGAACACTATAATGAAAACCAAGAGTGTTTATTATAAAATTGTTACTGGATCTTAAACGTGGATTCCCCAATGCTATTATTTTCACCAGAGTCATTTTTTTGTCTACAACTTCTTTCATAGAAATACAGAAATGTTATTTCAGAAAGGTTCTATTTGCTTTTATCTAGTTCCTCTCCTAGAATATAAAGCAGATTTATTTTGAGAGTCAAACACATCAGTTGAAATCTGATTGTTCTTTGTCATTTCCTTCTGAACTCTATCTGGACTACGGGTGCTGTACTTTTGTCTTTTCACTGATAGAGAATGTTGACAGATGGTTGGAAAAGCAAACTGGAGGCTGAGGGACAGAAAGGAGATGACAGAAGTGTGAAATAAATGGACTTGAGAGCAGAAAGTTGATCTTCAGAATACTTTTTTCCTAAGTCCTGATGTTTATCCAACTTACTTATATTATGTTCATTTGTCCCCTAGTTTCTTTTTCCTTTCTCCCTTCATTCCACTGTAAACATGACATTTATAAAGACTATTCCATCTAAAGATATTATAGGCAAAAATCTTTGTCTTTCTCTTAATTCCATAGTACAGAAATAGTGTGTATTACATTGACTACCCTGGCCCCTACCACCAGATGGCCAGGTATGTTACATTTTACCCCTTCCATGGGATTCTCCTCAATTACCCTTAATGGGATTTAAGATGATTAACTATAGCCCTGACTGAGGAGTTTCCCTGTACTCTAGTCCCACCTAGCTACTAATATTCAGATTAGTTTTTGCAAAGGGAAAGTCTAATTTTTACTTCAAAAGTGTAATAAAAAGCAAGTAATACAAACATACCCCAAAACATGTTTGGGTCCCCCCATATCACCTCAGTCTCTGGAGCTAGAAGGAGGATTAGGGTCACAGTTTATCTCATTGACTTTATAACATAGTCCCAAGTTCCATGTCCAAAGTATCACCCCCTCTCCTTAGTCACTCCTTGGGCTCAGGTCCCAGGCACCCTGGCTTCTCAGGGCTTCCCTATTAGAATGGCTTTATATCAAGCCTGGAATCATTATTGCTCCAAGATTGTCATGGCTTGAATGTGGCTTCAGTGAGATTTCTACCACCTCTGCCTAGAAATGAAAAGGATAAAGTAAAACAAACCAAACCGAGACTGTCAGCCCACTTGTCAGTACCAGGGTATAAAAGGAGGAGAGCAAGGGAGGGTAGCCTTTCCCCCTTTAGCAGCTAGTTCATGAACCTAATACTGTGGGTGACTTTGAATCTTCACTCTTTCTGGACATGAGAAAGAGGGTCATTTGATTATTTGAAAGATGCAGCCCTTTTTGGTTACACAACCAATGGAGAGCAGTTGTTTCCATGTGTATGTGGTAGGGAGATGCTGGATGGCTTCTCCCAGAAATCCCATGTCAGGTGATCTGGGCATGTGCAAAGGCCTCATTCTGTGTGCAATGGTAGATAAAAACCTAAATTTTGAGTCAGGGAGACCTGGATCCAACTCCTGTTTCTGACTCACATGGGCTTTCTGATCATGAACAAGTCATTTAATTTAGTGCCTCTGGACAACAGACTAAGACTGTTTAAGTTACAGATGAACATCAGCAAAGGTAGTTTTCGTACCAGGCATTCTTGACAGTGATGAAATCACCCCTCTCTAGACTTACCTTACCAACCCTCACCCCCAACAGAAAAAAGCAAAACAAAAACATGCAGTAACAATCTGCATGGGTAGTGACTTCATAAATTTTGAATAACTTTGGAAGGAATGGGATTATTTTAAAGACTGAAATTTATTTTGATGCTCAGTTTTGTTTTCAGTAAGTGTTCTCACACTGTATTCACTCTTCTGAGCTTGACTTGGTGAACTTTGGTATTAAATGACTCCTTCTCAAGTCCTAAAACACTTTTCCTCCTAGGAAGAGGGGGTTAATTTTCATAATACTTGATGGGAATAGTGGTCTGAAAACTTAAGAGTCCCAGATTTACTGATTAGAAACTTGTGACTTGAAGGAAGTCACTTAAATTGTGTCTCACCTTCATTTGTAAGATGGACATCATAGACTTGAATGAGACCCAAGAATAATAGAATCTAAGTGTTAGAAGTAATCTCTGGAGTTACCTAATTTCACTCAAATCTAAACAAGAATCCTCTCTGTAATGCGTATCACCTATAATGAGATTATGTTACATGAGGACTGATTGAAGGAATGGGAGCTATACAACTTCAGGGAGGTAAATTATAGATATCTTCTATTAGTTAAAGGGTAGTCACATGATATTAGGGCAGCTGGGTGTCACAGCGTATAGAACACTGACCCTGAAATCAGGAAGTTGTTGTTTAGTTGCTTTCAGTCATGTTTGACTCTTTGCTACCCATTTTTGGTGTTTTCTTGGCAAAGATACTGGAGTGGTTTGCCATATCCTTCTCCAGTTCCTTTTACATATGGGGAAACTCAGGTAAACTGGGTTAAGTGACTTGCTTAGGGTCATATAGTTAGTAAATTTTCTGAGATCACATTTGAACTCAGTTCTTCCTGACTCCAGGCTTGGCACTTGATCCACAAGAGGACCTGAGTTCAAATCTAATTTTGGATATTTACTGTTAAGCAGCAAAGCTACCAACAGGCATATATGTGTGTGAGTATAAGTGTGAGTGTGTATGTATAAGTGTGAGTGTGTATGTATATGTGTGTGTGTGTGTGTGTGTTACTGAGAGACAGAGATAAGAACATTAGTGGAGTCTTTACTAAATATTATTTTGCTAAAAACTATACATATTTCATAATTTTGCTTAGGACTGGTCCTGACTAAAAGAGGGTTAATAAGAGCAGTAGAAAAGTAGAGAGCTCCATAAGTCAATATTTTTATTGACCTTATGACTTGTCAAAGCTAAATGTCACTTTAGTTAACCATAGAAGATAAAGATCGATCCATATGAAACCTTTTACAGTAAGAATTGGATGAATATGAATGATTTTGCAAAGTGATTACTTGAATATGTTTAGCCTTATTTCAGTTTCCACCCTCTGTAGCATCTGTGCAACGTGAATGTTCAATGTTGTGTAGAATCATTGGGAACAGAAACCCAGTGAAACGTGCCTGTTGGAAAAAGCCCGGAATGAGCTCAATCTTCTTTTTTTTTCCTCTCTGACTCCTTTTCTAAGAATTCCATCCTTCTTTCCATTTCCAGCTGTGAAAGTGGAACCCCCACTGAGTAAACAGGGTACATCAAGATCTAAGGGGAGTCTCCAGGGTTGTGCAAAACTCCTGTGGCAAAATGTGAAATCATGCAATGTGCATTCATTTGGGACTTTGCACACAGCTAGCCAGCCAGCCAGCCAGCTGGATTTCATTCCAGCTTCAGTTTTTTTGGCATGGTAACCCTTATGTCATAACTTCGAAGTGAATGGATTTTCTTCTTTTTCTTAATTTCATTGTTTACTATTTACATCACAATTACTTTTCAATGCATCTCCCTTGTATTCCAAAGAACCGTCACTTATAACAATTAAACAAAACCAGCCAATGTAGTATTAACTGCATCAGTGGGAATTACAACTAATTAATTGCATAAGGGCATAGCAAATATGGTTCATTTAGTATCTGTAATTTGCCACCTTTTTACTGAGAGGAAGGATGTGTGTTTTATTTTGGGTTCTTAAGAGTAAAATTTCTAACTCTTTTTTGAAATGTGTCAAATATCCCTTTGGCAGTCTGGGGAAGCCTATGGACTCTTTCTCAGATTGTTTTAAAGTACATTACATAAATACATAGAATTAAAAAGCAAAACAATTATATTGAAATATAATTATCAATTTTATTTTCAATTTAAAAACCTCTTGTTAAGAACTCCTATTCTAGGACAAAGGGAATTCTTTGTATTTAATCTGATTTTTATTTTTTTCATTTAGGTTACCGTAAATTATTGCATATTTTTTCCTTCTGTTTCTCTTTTCTTGCATTGCATCAGTTGAACTATGAATGTTTTCAGGGGGCTTTCCCCTTTATTGATTCATCAAAGCCTCATTATAAAAGGGAATATAAATGACAAAGGTGAATTTTCATTTTATATAAATATTACATCTATTAGGCCTGTATTATAGTTACTCAATTATTTATTCTCTCTGAGTATGTAGTAATCAAAGTAATTTCAGCATTTTTACTTGTCTCTGAAAGTTTGCCTTACTCATGGACTCATCATTGTATAAGGAAGTGCTAGTGTCTCTTGGTGTCTGGTGGGTTGTGTTGGCCCCTATTAAAAGAAGGAAAAACCACACACGTTTTCAGCTAACTGATGATGATAAATATGATAGTGATACCTGTGATCCTAGGGGAGTGTCATGTCACTCTTCTGTGCTAAATGTGCAGCCATAAAGTGAGTGTGAAGGGGAAAAAATGCCAATCACGTAAAAAAAGAAAAAAGTATAAGGAAGAAAAATATTATTCACAAAGTAATAGTCATTCGATAAACATTTATTAAGTGCCTACTCTGTTCAAGGCAATATTAAGCACTAAGAATACAAAGAAGGACATAAGACAGTCCCTTTTCTCAAGAGCCTCACAATCTAATGGGGGAAAACAACGCTTTTTAAAATGATTGAAAATAAGGCATAAGGGAAGGAAAGGAGGGTACTATGAACAGAGACATGATGGTGTCCAGAGGACTGCAGGGGGGAAATTATTGCATGGCTAGTCTAGCCATTCTCCTTAAATGGAGGATCTGCGAGGATCTCTCGGTTCTCTACCTTCACCCTCTCTGGTCAAAGAGAGGGAAGGGCCTTAGGGACAGTGATACTGATGAGGTGTGAATTTCAGGGTTGATATGATCCTACAGGATGATGAGGTTCCTGGGGTACATGATGAAGTCTGGAATTCAACTGTGTGGCAAATGAAGTTCAGACTTTATGATCTTAGATTTTTCATAAGGACATAGTAAATAACAGTTTTTGAATAAATGATTTAAGGAAATAAATGGGTTAGTAATATAAATATTGGACTATTCTACTCAATATACTAAAACAAAGAAGCCTTATTTCAAGCTTCATTGACTAAGGAGCATCAATATCTTTTCTCCAAAAAACATATGCATCTAACTATGCTTCATTATATCATCTTGTAGTAGAACACTGCCCTCTTAAAAGTAGGAGATGGCAAAATGGTATTATGCAAAAGGCATCAAGAAAGCATTTTTTTAAAGAAAAAAATTGAAAGTCAACTAGTTTTGGACCTGAGACCAAACCCCTTTTCCTCTTCACTCCCAGGCTAATGTTCTATCCAATGACCATGCTTTTACCCCAAAAGTCAAACCTTAGGATACATTTTGACCATCTGAGATGTTTTTAAACCTGATGCATGTCCAATGAAACCAACAGTCACCATATGTTCCAAGGGTATGGAATTTTGTGAAACCAGATGATACTTTGCAGTGAGGAAGTCCGTTTGAAATCAGAGCATCTAATCCAATTTTAATAGTCTCCTTGTGTGAACAAAAGTATAAGACAGCAAAAGGTGGGGAACCCAGCTGAAGACCAGTACTAGGCTTATGGAATAAGTCTTGGTGTGTGAGTCATAATACCCAGAAATATACTCCTAGGAGATCTTGTATGAGATTACAAAGGAAAACTCACTTAGTTGCTACCAATTTATGAGGGTGAGGTAGCTCATGGAATAATTAACTAATCACTTAGGTGTTGATATCTTTCCTTTGGTGCTAACCTTATTCATTTATCATAATAATTATTTTTCCATTAAATATTGTTCTCTGTTCTTCAACTTGAATTTCAAGTCCTATAGCTTTAAGACAGAATAAACAAGTCTCTTCTGTATGTTTAAAACAAAGAAGAAACCTATATCCCTATAGTTTCATTGTTGCTAACTTACTCCTGTTACACACACACACACACACACACACACACACACACACACACATTCAGGGTTTATACTCCCAAATATTTCTGAGCTACAACTTATAAATTAAACATTATGTGAGATAATACTTTGATAGTCTGACAGAATCACAATTTTATTGTCATGGCCTCTACCATTGCAAACACCAGAGGTCTTATTGGGCAAGAGCCCAATGTCAGGCAAAGTTGGGGGTACTATTGGGTTATGTTCATCTTGTTCTTGAAAGATGGTCAGTCTATCTCTTTTTTCTCATTATATGTATCCTTAGTAATTTTTATGCCATTCACTGCTTGTGCATCATTGATAACATGTCCAATTATGTCGATCATGCCATCTTCGCACTACCCTTTTGCTTATTTCTAATGATTTTTCTTAGACCATCATCACCAGGCAGATAGCATCATGGAGAGAATATCGATGCTAAAGACACAGCCTTTTGCAACAAAGAGCAATTTGAAACTAGTGAAAGCACTTAAGATTTTTTTCCCCAAGTGAAATCAGTCCCATCTCTTCCTTTCACTCTAATTTGGGTCAGTTCAGATACTTAAAGATAAATATGAAGGAAGAGGAAACGGGAGCATAAATAACTGAATGCTAGTACCAATTCCCTACTTCATTGTGTGACCTTGGACCAAGTCACTTAAATGGTCTGACTGTTTACTAATTTGTAAAATGCTTGTGATAATAAAAATAATATTACACATTTATATAGTACTTTACAGTTTATAAATATTTTTCCTCTCTATCCCATAAGGTTCCTGGGAAGATGAAATAAAATGAGCATTAAAGGTCTATGAGATCACTTTTTTAAACTCTAATGGGTTATGCTATATAAGGTCCTTCTATTATTCATATCATTTACTGACACCAAGGATATGATAATGATATTCTAGATAGTGAAAGCTCCTAATAGAAATTTGTGTTATTAGAAAGCTAGGGAAGTTGCCATTCTTGGAGATCTTCAAGTAGAGACTTGGATGCCTACCAATCAGGGCAGGTCTCATGGTCTAGGGGTAGGGAGTTGACTTTTGAGTTTCTACTGCTATGATAACAATACTATCTCTAATCAAAGGATAATATATTTTGATCAAGAAAAGAATTTAGAAGTCATCTAATCCAACTGTCTCATTGCACGGATGAGGAATCTGAGGCTCAGAGAGGTTAAATATAAATAAGTTATCAGAGATGAATTAATTGTGCATTCATTGTCTTTGATTTGTTGGAAACCAACAGGGGAAATGGGTTGATTTTCATAGGTTTTATTTATAGATAAAAGAATAAAAATTAATCTGTAGATGTAATTTTTTCCCAGGAATTCAAACAAAGTAGTACTTATATATGCTCTATTAATTGGGAGCAGCTAGGTGGTAGAGTGGATAGAGAACTGGGTTGGAAATCAGGAAGATTTATTTTTTCGAGTTCATAACTGGTCTTTTGCACTTACTAACTGCGTTGATCTTAGCAAGTCATTTAACCCTGTTTGGCATCAGTTCCTCATTTATACTTCATCTAGGCCATAATTATCCAAATCAAAGTTAGTGGAGAACTTAAATAAAGAGGAGATAAACAAAAGGACAATGATTTGGGAGTGGGTAGGCCAGTCTCCTTTTTGATATAGATATCATTATTCAGGTACCATTCTTACTGTTTATTTTCATTAAGAGAATCCTAAGAAGCAGTGTGTTATAGTGATTAAAATTCTGGACTTGGAATCAGGAAGACTGTGGTTCAAATCTTGCCTCTGATGCTTACTAAGCGGTGGACAAGAAAGACCTTTGCTCTCTGAGACTCAGGCCAAACTTCCTAAGGTTTATTTTCTGTTATTAATGGCTACAGAGCCTTTATTAACCATATTAAGAAAATAATAATTCTTTACCTCTAATGTTAACAATACTTTATTAACTCATTAGACTAGTGTTCAAATAAAATTTGTTGGGATATCTTGGAATATAGAAAATTACTGAATTTTTTCCTGTAAAAGGTAGTAAGATTTCTGTTGTAAATCTGTTCATAATTATCAAAGGCAATACTGGAGGTTGCCAATAGATGGCACCATGGTTTTTAGAAATTCTGGTTTAGGATTCTCTAACAGTAAATAATGATGACAACAGTTGAAAAGTTCCCACTCTTGCTGAAAAAAAGAAAAAGAAAAAAATCAGGAACAACATAAATCAGAAAAAATGATAGGACCCAAAGAAAACTTGAATATATGTGCATCAGCTAATTGATGCGTGGCCCGCCATCCCTTTGGGGTTATTCTCACAGAAGATAAGAGTTTACTGTCATGGAGAAAAGTTAAAAAATAATAACAAAACGTCAGCTCTACATTTAAGGTCTAGGAAATAATCACAGGCTTATTGTGTACTTCGAGTGTTATAGTGATCATACCTCTGAAGGCAATGACCTTCTCCTAAAATAGCATAATAGTATGACTGTGGACCACCACATTATTACTGTCATTACATGCTTGTTGCTTGTCTAAAGCCTTATTTCTTTTCTTAAAGCTATAGTCTTGGACTAGTATCATAGCTAGCCAATCCCTTCCTGAACTGTCAGGTTGATTTAGGGGATGAGGAGAAAAAGTGGTCACAGTGAAGATCAGAGCTTCCATACCTACTTCAGATAAAGCTATGTGGTTGCCCTGGTATTGGCCTGAGGTTATCCAATTTGTCATTCACAGAAATCATCTCTTTCAGTAAGAGATGTATTGATGGAGAGAGAATCTTAGTCTACCAAGACCTAGCTTAGGGAGCCAAGTGAAGGTTACTCCTGAGATATAACTTTTATCACCAAGTGTCTCTAATTTCATGTGACTGCCAGTCCAGTTGCCTATTTTTTCATTTGGTTTTCTGGCAGCCTTGCCTGTTAGACTGTTACCCCTAAACTCACTTTTTCCCCTTTTTCCTTTCACAGAAGTATGAATCCTACTTCAAATCTCTTCAAAGACATGTAAGGACATGTGTTCTCACTTTTAATATGATGATGCCAAAAGCCTTCTTCTCTCAGTTTCAATGGAGACCACTCCCTTGAAAAATAAATGAACTAATAATAACAATAACAGTAGTAAAAATTCAGAAGGTGGCTTTGTTGGGGCAAGGAAAAAATTACTGTTCCTTTTCCTTGCTTCTTTATCTTCCTCGTAGGAAGCACTGCATCTTCTGTGTATCAGAGAAGTTTGTGTCTTGATGTGCCTCTCCCTCATTCTTTAAGCCCTGGCAAATAGTCATTAAGTGGGAAAGAATTATGTATATTAGAAGTAGCGATAATCATATGCTTTCCTATGATTACTAAATAATTAATCAGAGCTTGTGAAAAACTTTGAGTTTCAAAGAATCATAGCATTGTTTAGAGATGGTAGGGACCTACAGGCAATCTAGTCCAATCTCCTTATTTTATAGGTAATGATCTCAGCTGAAGCCTGGAGAACTTGATTTGTTCTAGAAACAGAAACCTATTCTCCTAGTTAATAATCTACTGCTCTTTCTACTAAACCATAGTGTCTAATGCCTTTTTGAAGTATACAAAATTTGGCTCTTCATTTTTTTTCTTTTTTTTGGAGGGCAATTGGATTAAGTAACTTGGCCAAGGTTACATGGCTAGGTTTTTTTGTTTGCATGTGTTAAGTGTCTGAGGTAGGATCCAAACTCAGGTCCTTCTGACTCCAGGGCCAGCACTCTACTCACTGCGCCACCTAGCTGCCCTGGCTCTTCATTTTTGGTAACAGGGCCTAAAAGATAGTTTTCAGTAAACCAAAATCTAGAAAAGTTACACAAATAATACATTTTGGTGGAGTGTTAATTCTTTCTTGTGGGTATGTTATTTTTGTGTTGTAAAGGATTGAATGACTGAAGAGGCTAAAGAATATAGCAGTTTTGCAAGTCATTTTAGAAAAAACAAGTTCTTTACTTTCTGGACACTATTGTGTATATATTACAGTCTTTAATCAGTCAACTAGCATTTATTTATTAAGCACCTACTATGTGTAAAGTGCTATACTTAGCCCTGGACATACAAAAAATGATCCCTGCTCTGAAGGAGAACATGGCCTAATGAGATAGACAACATACAAATAGCCATGTACAAATATGATATAGACAGGATAAACTAGGAGTCTCAAAGGGAAGGCAGTTAGTAGACTGGGAAAAGCTTCTTTCAGTAGGTGGGACTCTAGCTCATATGGAAGGAAGCCAGGGACATCAGGAGGCAGAGATGAAGAAAGCCTTTCAGCAATGGGGACAACCAGTGAAAATGCTGATAGTTGCAAGATGGAATGTCATTTGAGGGGAACAGCAAGGAGGCCAGTGTCTTTAGATTGCATACTACCTGGAGGAGGGTAAGGTGTGAGATTTTAACTCAGGAACAACTAGGTGGTACAGTGTGGATAGAGCATTGGCCCTAGAATTAGGACCTAAATTCAAATCCAGCTTCAGATATTTGATGCTTACTAGCTGTGTGACCCTGGGCAAGTCATTTAACCCAGACTGCCTTGGGAAAAAAAGATTTTAATTCAGATTTTTCTAAAGTATTAACCAAAACCAATATTAAGGTATTTTTTATGCTGGATAGTAGGCTCATAGCATCATTTAGATCCAGAAGGGACCACATGTCTAGTTCAGTGTTCTCATTTACAGATAAGAAAACTGAGTTCCAGAAAATGCCTGATAACTTGTCTAAAGTCACACATGTAGTAAGTGGATGAATTAGGATCTGAATATAGGTCCTCTCCCTTCAAGGCAGCTAGGTGGTGTAGTGGATAAAGTGCCAGGCTTAAAGTCAAGAATATCCATCATCCTGAGTTGACCTCAGACACTTGCTAGTTGTGTGACTCTGGGCAAATCAGTTAACCTCCTTTGCCTCAGTTTCCTCATCTGTAAAATGAGCTGGAAAAGGAAATGGCAAACCACTCCAGAATCTCTGCTTAGAAAACCCCAAATGGGGTCACAGAGATTCAGATATGGATGAAATGACTGACAAACAAACTCTCTCAAATCTAGCATTTATTATTTTCACAGTGATATGGTCTCTATGGTCTCCTCCATCTCTAAAATCCTATATTTTTTTAACTTCTTAAATAATTTTGTGTGTCTATAAAATAATATGGTTTGAGACATTCCTTTTACTGTTGTGATAAAATGAAACCTTAAAGTTTGGGGTAAAGAACTGTCAAAAATATCTACAAAACAGTGTGTTCTTCTCTCAGGGTCTGTTTTAAACCCAAACCAAGGAATATGTTTTATATATTCATGTTGATCTAAGGACATCTTCTAGTTTGGCCATAGACAAATACTGTGACTTTGGTTTCTTCATCTCTAAGATAATCTCTAAGTCTCCTCTTGCTAAAAAATTAAGGTGAAATAATTAATAGCCATTTTTTGAAGAGATGGTTCACTTTACAAATTTCATCCTGAAATGTGAATACCTTTTTTTCCAATGATCCCAGGACTACTCAAACCTGATAGACATCTCTTTGGCAAATACCAATAATAATGGCTCATATTTCCATAGCCATCTCCAGTAAGTCATTCTGCAGAATTTTAAATGCTTTCTACCTGTAGATCCCTCTACTGAGTATTGTGTCTGCCCTAACCAACTTAGCTAGCCACTGGTAGAAGAAACAGATTTCTGCAGTAACTGATTATAACAAGCATCCTCCCCATTTCTCTAAGACCCCTAACTTCCTGTTCTTCACTTGGCAGATGGTGTAGCATGTTTATCTCCTCCCTTCTCAATGTAGACTTAATTACTATATAGTTTACCTCTGGTGAAGAGATGCAAAAACCTTCCCTTGTACCTCTTTTATGTACTGTGTCCTTAGGCCTTGGTTTTATAAATACTCAGCAGCTTTTTGCCAGGCCTAAAGTAGGATGATGAGGCAGCTACTAATGAAGTTTGATTTGAGGGACACAGGAAATCAAGTCAATAAATATTTCTTAAGGGCCTACTATGTGTCAGCTTCTTAGAGCCATAGGTGAGAGTTGGGAGAAAGGTGGATATCAAAGGTAGATGAACAGCCCTGAAAAGGGCTCAGCAAGCTCTCACACCAGAGATGTTAGTCTTCTCTCAACACCCCATACACCCCAAATCCCACACCCTGGTAAAACTGTCTCAGCAGATGGGCTAAATGAGGTTGAAGGTAACCAATAGGCCACAAACCAGATCTGCCTCAAGCATTGTGAAGACTTCCCCTAGTGGAATGGGCAGACAAGAACAATTTGTTCCAATGGCCAGGAAGGTGGCTGAAGTAGGGGCTGTGGAGCACTTAGAGCTTGGTCAGACATTGAAAATGCCAAGGTCATCCACTGCATCCTGGGCCACCACCAGTAGTCTTGATTTTTCTCCTGCTACTGGACTTTGATGAAGCTAGAAGGAGAGTGAGGCTGATAACTTTCTGCAACTTTGCCTCATTAAGTTCAATTCACTGCAAGTCAAGACATCACCCTGTGATGTCATTGGTCCTCTTAGAAAACAAAGGATGAACACTGTGTGCCAGACACTGTGCTAAATGCTGTGTAGTCCTCCTTCATGGAAAGTACATTATGTAAATATAATTTACATAAGTGTAACATGATTAAATTAGGACTTTAAATTAAAATAATTTAGTGATATCTACCTTTCTGAGCTGCTGTTTAAGTCAGTTTGTTACCTAATTTCCATTAATATTACTTTTGCTCTATTTTTTATGGACCTAATGAATGGAGATTGTTTGCATTTATCTTAAATGATTCCCAATACTTCTATGATCTCTAAGAATTAAAAAGATACTACCTTCTTTTTCTTCAGACCTTCTTACTCTCTTAAAATTCTTCCTAAATTGAAGATAAAGCACAGAATTGGTCCTAAATTTGCTTGGAAAATTTTGTATGGATATATAGAAGACACACATCAGTAAGTTAATTTTGCTTATTTCATTTGGACCCATACAATATTGACTTATCTTGAGCTGCCTATGCTTATGAGGATAAAATTCAGTCAACTCTACAGTGCTGCCTAGAACATATGTACAGAGTGTTGCTTTTTAGTCAAAAATGAAGAAAAGTCTGTGTTTAACTGCAATGGAATGGAAAGAACCATCTACTTTATTTTTCTAGGTGATTATATGACAAATAAAGAGGTCTGCAGAAGGTATGGGAAGTCTGTTTATCACGTAAAGAAACTCTGAGTAGATCACATGGCAAGAATTATGGACAACACATGGACTTACTGATTACAGACTTTCCTAGTACTGCTAATGGTGGGTGGGAGTTAGAGAACTAATTAAAATGAACCAGAGGTTCTGGTTGTTTGGATGGAAATGGTGAGTCTAAGATTGTCAGATTGTCATTTGGTGAATCTGTGCATTCATCATCCAGACTATTGCTAGATTGAAGTGTAAATTAATGCATTAAGGAAGAACTTGACAGGGTGATAAAACACTGAGATGTTTGCTGAATATCCATGCTTCCTTGTCCTTTGCATAGGAGGGTCCTATTCTCTCTATGAATCTTTTGGTATATTTAAGAATAAGAAACAATTCCATATATTTAGCCAATTTCCATACTCCATTGTTCTTTCTCATCCCCAGGGATTTGGTTATACTATTATGTGCTCAATATTTCTTTGTCTTTGATACCCAATCTGATATTGTAAAATATTTGGAATTTAACAACTTGTGAATAGTCACTCAGTGTTTGTGCTTTTAAATATTAGGGCAAATATTGTCACCTTCCTTTGACAAATATGACTTTATCTTCATGTGTCTTTAATTATAGAAAAAGAGAAAATGGAAACTCATGAAATGCTTATCTTCAGGTTGATTTTTACTACCAACTCATAAGAAAAATTGTTTAAGATTGTTAAAGCTGTCCATCTTGTACGCAAGTACTATTTTAGAATAATCCGAAGATCAGTGTCGTAATTTATGAGTGTATTGAGACAGCCAACAATATCAAACTCGCTACTAATGTCTTATTTTAATGTGTCACTAGGGTATGAAGGTGACCAGGCATCTTCAACAGTTATACTGGGGGAACATAAACTCAGGAAAATATTAACATGTTGAAAGAACTTTCAGTACTCGTTAATAGTCTATTGCTACATAAGGACCAATATGACTGTTTGGTTTAGGTCATTATCAGAAGTCTGTTCGCCAGATGATGAGTTTTCTTTTGGCCCCATAAGTAAGTTGTGAAACTTACTGCTAAAGCATGAAGAGTTTGTGATATATATGATGGGGCAGCTAAGTGGCTTAGTGGATAGAGAGTGGGGTCTGAAGCCAGGAAAGCCTGAGTTCAAATGCTGCTTCAGACACTTATTAGCTGTGTGGTCCTGGATAAGTCACTTAACCACTATTTGCCTCAGTTTCCTTATCTGTAAAATTGAGGTAGTAATATTTCCCAGGATTGTTGTAAACATCAAATGAGATATTTGAAAGCATGATGTATGGTGCATTGTAGGCCTTACATAAATGTAATCATCACCCCATTATTATTACTATTGACCCATACAAATGAAATCACAGATCTTTTGAAGAATTAAAATTAGGCAATTTTTATAAAGTTTTGTGCAGTCTAAGATAACTAGTACTTCCAATGTACCTAGTTCACTCTCCTTAAAACAAAAACAACCACCACCATATTTTAGTGTAGAGTATGGTTTCTACTTTAAAAACTGCTAACCCAGGGGGAAGCTAGGTGGTGAAGTGAATAAAGCACCAGAGCCGGAATCAGGAAGACCTGAGTTCAAATGTGGCCTCAGACACTTGACACTTACTGACTGTGTGACCTTGGGCAAGTCATTTAACCCCAATTGCCCTGCCTTCCCCCCTCCAAAAAAAATTGAAAAAAAATTGCTAATCCGTAAGTTCATTGTGCACCTTTTGGATATAAGATTTTTAAAACTAGAGACAGATATAATTTAGCTTCTTTGTCTTCAGTTCATTAGGTTCATGTGTCTTCAGAAGTATTAATGCAATGTGCAGTGAAAAGAGCAATTGGCCTGGAGTCAGGAAGACCTGAATTCAAAACCAACTTCATACATACCCTCACTGTGTGTTCCTGGGAAAGTCACTTAACCTCTTTCTGCTTTAGTTTCTTCAACTATTCATTCAACTACTAGTATCTACCTCAGAGTTTTTGTGAGGATTGTATGAGATACAATTTATGTACGGTTTCTGCAACATGTTGTTCCCTTTTATTTTCTTTAATTATTTGTCTGTTTGAGAAATAATACAAATTTTTTTTTTTATAGAAAAAAGTACCTTTCTGACTCAGGGAACATGTATGGGTGTCTTGGATGGAAACATAAAATGATTTCCATATTTATCAGAGGCTTCTTTTAGAAAAGTATTAACACAGGGGGAAAAAAAATCCAAGCCAAACAAAAACCCTCTGGAACCCAATCTCATGACCCATGACCACTCCCACAAATAGCCCTGGGCAAATGTTCCCTTGTAATTCCAAGGCTGAGAGAACTTCAGAGAAGTTGCTATATCTATCCATTGAGCATGAGCAGTTGATTAAGGAATGTATCTAAATAGGCTCTACTGCCTGGCTAAGGTCCTCTATTTGTCTATGGTGATTACCTAAGTTGTTTCTTATTCTCCTTAGAAAGGTAAAAGGTTTAACTTTGAATTTTTAGGGGGAAATAATTTATTTAGGTTGTATGGGACTAAGTAAGAACTCTGTTGAGTACCATTCTCCTGGGAGTAACCAGCTCTGGGTTTCATTTAACTCTCTTCAAGTTCAGTCCTTTCTACATTTCAGAAATTATTAATGAGAATTAATCAGTTTAAGTGAAATAAGAAATAACCCAAGGAAAAAGGAACCCAGCATTAAAAAAAATTTTTTAAGGTTTGAAGGAAACTGTATTTCATTTAAAGGCATTTGCCTCTGTTTTCAGATTTTGGTGGGATCCTAAAATGGACACATACTATAAGAGGGTAAATTGTATTATTTTTGGCTTTGCTAAGGATAGAGAATACTTGAAATCTCATGGGAATTTTAAGCCAATTGGGAATCTGAGAGGAACACTTTCTTAGAATACTGTAGTTGATAAAAAGAAATGTGAAAATTGCATTTGTTTGGATGATAACAATTTTGCAATATAATTATCTAAAGTTCCATCAGAAGTTGGAATGAATTTATATATATATATATATATATAAATCACTTTTTTGTGATTCACACATCCATAATATTTTTTAGTAGTCAGATTTTTATAAAATACTTTAGAAAAGAATTAAAAAAAACTATTCTTTGTAAAGTGGAATTAGTTGGTTTCTTCCAAAAGACTCATTGTGACATATTTGCCTAGACCAATTAGTTATTTAAAAGTGGCTGAAGAAGGATCAGACTTTTAACAAAACAGTACATTTCATTATCATCCTTGGGTTTGCTGACTCATTTTCAGTTTTTTCCAAGAGGTTATGGGCCTTGTTTGTTAACAGTTTGTATTTTTAAATCTCTTAACTCCACTTATTTGAATGTTTACTCAATGATGAGGAAGCAAATGACTTTCCTTATCTTTTGACTTTGTTTCAAGTAATGATTTTATGATTTCTCTAAATATCTCTGACTTTGCCTCTATTCTTATAGTAACAACAAGCATGTAAAATATATATGTACCTCTATAGACTGTTTTCCATTGTTCAATTCAGAGAAAGATAGTAAATCATTTCAAGTAAGTGTCTGAACTTGATAGATCCTATTTTAGAATAAGAGAAGTATAGTATACCTATATATAATATGACCCTTTGGGGTAGAATTGAGACAATTGAGTCTGAGAGATGATGTTCCCAGGACTATACAACAAATTGGGAAAGACTTGGTACCAAAACAAGGGTCTTCTGCCTACTAGGTTACAGCTTTTTTTACTATGCCATGTACCTGACTGAGCAAGGCTATTTTTTGTTGTCTGTTTATTTTTTGTGTGTTTTTAAAAAATCTTGGATAAATATGCAAAACAAAATTTACTTGTATTTTAATTATCCCCCTTACTCCCTGAAATCTAGTTCTATAGATCAGTAGTTGTCTGTGGCTGACTATATTTTTAGAAATTATTAAGATCAATTATGGGTCATCACAGAATAGTTCTTCCTATATTAGAAAGATTCCAACTTTGTTACAAACATTTCTTTTTAAAAATATTTTTATTTTTAATATTCTTTTAAAAATTTAAGTTCCAAATGATCTCTTTCTCTCCCACTCCTTCACCCACCAATAAAGCAGGCAATATGATATCAATTAGAAACGTGCAATCATGCAAACATGTTTTCATAATATCAATATTGGGAAAAAAGCAAGAAAAGGAGGTGAGAAAATTATACTTCAATTTGCACTCAGAATTCATCAGTTGTCTCTGGAGGTGAATAGCATTTTTTCATTGCAAGTCTTTTGGAATTGTCTTAGATCATTGTATTGTTCAGAGTAGCTAAGTTTTTTGCAGTTGATCCTCATTGCAACATTGCTGTTACTGTGCACAAGGATCTCCCTGTTCTCACTTCACTTTGCATAACTACATATAGGTCTTATCATGTTTTTCTGAAACCATCTCCCTTGTCACTTCTTATAGCATAATAGTACTCTATCACAATCATATTTCACAATTTGTTCAGTCATTCCCCAGTTGATAAGCATCTCTTCCCCTTCCCTTGCCCCCCCCTCCACTTCCACTGGCCATCTTCAATTCTTTGACACAACAAAAAGAGCTGCTATAAGTACTTTTGTACATATAAGCCCTTCTCCTTTTTCTTTGATTTCTTTGGGATATAGGCCTAACAGTGGCATTACTGAGTCAAAGGGTATGTGCAGTTTTATAGCCCTTTGGGCATAGTTCCAAATTGTTCTCCAGAATGGTGGGACCAATTTACTACTCTACCCACAGTTCATTAGTATACCTATTTTCCCTGATCCCCTCCAGCATTTGCCATTTCTGATACGGTGTGAGGTGGTACCTCAGAGTTGTTTTAATTTGTATTTCTCTAATCAATAGTGATTTGGAGCATTTTCATATGATTATAGATAGCTTTTATTTCTTCTTCTGAAAACTGCCTTTCATATTCGTTGACCTTTTATCAATTGAGGAATGGCTCTTATTTTTGTACATTTTGCTCAGTCCTCTATATATTTGAGAAATGAGGCCTTTATCAGAGAAAATTTCTGTAAATTTTTAAAATATTATTTCATATTCTATGGCATCTTTTAGGAAAATGTAGTTTCTTGAGGAAGCTAGGCAGAACAGTGAATAGAGTGGTAGACTTGGAGTCAGGAAAACCTGAATTCAAATCTGACCTCAGGCACAGTAGCTGTGTGACCCTGGGCAAGTGACTTAACCCTATTTGCCTCAGTTTCCTCATCTGTAAAATGAGCTGAAGAAGGAAATGGCAAACCATTCCAGTATCTTTGCCAAGAAAACCCCAAATGGGGTTATGAAGAAATGGATAAGACTGAACAACAGCATTTTCTTGATTTTCTTTTAAAATTAAGTTCATTTTTTGCTTTTGCTTTGTCTGAGATCATGATTGAGAGCCCTGCCTCTTTTTTTTTTAAACTTCAGCAGAAACATATTTGATTCTGCTCTAGCCCTTTATTTTAACTCTGTGTGTGTTTTTCTATTTCAAATGTGTCTCTTGTAAACAACATGTTATTGCATTGTTTCTAATTTATTCTGCTATTTGCTTCCATTTTATAGGTGAATTTACACTATTCATAGTTATGGTTACTGTTTATTTCCCGCCATCCCATTTTCTTCTGTTTCTTCTTTTTCTTTGTCTCTTTTTATCCTATTTCTCCTCAAAAGTCTACTTTGCTTTTAATGCTGCCTACCTTAATCTGCTCTCCCTTTTATCATTCCCAACCCTCACCCCTCCACTTTCTCTTCTCCCCTTCTCCTATTTCCCTGGGCAAAGAAAAATTACTATATATAATTGACTGTACACACACACACACACACACACACACACACACACACACACACTCATACACACTCACACACACATTCTTCCCTCTTTTATCCAATTCTAATGAGAATAAAGTTCAAGCATTGTTTGCCACTCCCTCTATTTTCCCCTCCAGTGTAAAAGCTCTTCTGTCCCTCTCTTAATGTGAAAAAGTTTTCCTCATTCTCCCTCTTCCTTTTCTTCTCTCTAGTGCATCTCTCTATCTCACTCCTTCATATTTTTTAGAGATCATTCAACATAAGTGACTCATACTTATTTATTTTATGTAAACTTCTTTTTAACTGCATTAATATTGATAAAGTTCTTAAAGGTTATGTGAATCATATTCTCATATAGAAATGTAATCAGTTTACCTTATTGAGTCCCTTATGATTTCTCTTTCATATTTACCTTTTTATGCTTCTATTGAGTCTTGCATTTGAATGTCAGTTTTTCTATTCAGCTCTGGTCATTTCATCAGGAATGTTTGAAAGTCCTCCATTTTATTAAATGCTCATTTTTTCCCACTGAAGGAGTATACTCAGTTTGCTGAGTAGGTTATTCTTGGTTATGATTCTAGCTTCTTTGCCTTCTAGAATATTATATTCTAAGCTCTTTGCTCCTTTAACATGGAAGTCCCTAAATCTTATGTGATTCTGATTGTGGCTCCATAATATTTGAATTGTTTCTTTCTGGCTGCATGCAGTATTTCCTTCTTAATCTGGAGCTCTGCAATTTGACTATAATATTCCTGGGAGATTTCATTTTGGGATTGCTTTCTGGAGGTGATTGGTGGATTCTTTTAATTTTTATTTTATTCTTTGCATCTAAGTTATTGGGACAGGTTTTTTTATATAATCTTATGAAATATGATATTTAGGCTCTTTTTTGATCATGGATTTTTGATAATCCAATAATTCTTAAATTATCTTTCCTGGATCTACTTTCTAGGCCTGTTGTTTTTCCAATGATTTATTTCACATTTTCTTTTGGTTTTTCTTTTGACTTTTATTGTTTCTTGAAGGCTCATGGCATTATTGGCTTCAAGTTGCCCAATCCTAATTTCCAAGGAATTATTTTCTTTAGTAAGCTTTTATGCCTCTTTTACTGTCAGGCCAATTCTGTTTTTATTTATTCATTTATTTATTTATTTGTTTGTTTGTTTGTTTGTTCATTCATTCGTTCATTCATTCATTCATTCATTTATTTATTTATTTTAATCCCAATGCCTGCACATCTTATCTCCCAATTATAAGCAAAAGAGTATTAATAATAGTATTTATATGTATTTGAAACATTTAATGTTAAGACCTCGAATTTCAGATCCATTCCCTTCCTCCCTTATCACGCATTCCCTCTGGGGAGATAAGTAATTCAGTATATGTTGTACATGTCGAGCTATGCAAAACATTATTATAGTAGATATATTGTACAAGGCTGCTTATAATTCCCTCCCACTCATCCCACCCCCCACCTGGTCCATTCCCTTCATGATCCTGTCCCTCTTCTATAGTGGGTACTTCCAACCTCCCCTCCCCCCAAGAATGCCCTCCCCTCCATCATCCCTCCTCTCATCCCCCTTCCCCCTATTCTGCTGCAGGTTGAGATATCCCATTTAGTATGTATGTCATTCTCTCCCTGAACCAAATTCAATGAGAATGTGGTTTTGCGTTTTTTGCCTTCCTATTCTCCTCCTCCCTTGCAACCACTTCCCCTTGCTTCTTCTACATGAGATAGTGTACCCTACCCTGTCTCTTCCCATCTCCTCTTGCCACTTTCCTCTCTCACCTCATAATTTCATCCCTTGAGTACTCTCCCTTCCCAACAGATTCAACCTATGCCTTCTATCCATATATAACTGTAACCATATACACACACATTCACATATGTATTCATATGACCACACACCCTTCTTCCATTATTTTCATAGTGAGAAAGATATCATCAGTCACAGTTATTACTTTTCCATATAGGAATGTAAATAGTTTAACTTTGATAAGTTCCTTTTGATTTCTTTTCCATGATTACCTTCTCAGGCATCTCTTGCTTCTTGTGTCTGGATGTCAAATTTTCTATTCAATTCTGGTTTTTTCCTCAAGAATGCTTGAAAGTCCTCTATTCCACTGAATGACCATATTTTCCCCTGAAACAAAATACTCAGTTTTGCTGGGTAGGTGACTCTTGGGTCCATTCCCAGTTCTTTTGCCCTCTGGAATATCATATTCCATGCCCTTCGGTCCCTCAGTGTAGAAGCTGTCAGGTCCTGGGCTATTCTGATTGTGTTTCCACAATATTGAAATTGTTTTTTCCTGGCTGCCTGTAGTATTTTCTCCTTGATATGGGAATTCTGGAACCTGGCTATACTATTCCTGGGAGTTTTCTTTTTGGGATCTTTTTCAGGAGGTGATTGGTGGATTCTTTCAACCTCTATTTTGCCCTCTGGATCTAAAACATCAGGGCAATTCTCCTTGAGAGTTTCTTGAAGGGTGATTTCTAGGTTCTTTCCTTGATCATGGCTTTCGGGTAGTCCAATGATTTTTAAATTGTCTCTCCTGGATTTATTTTCCAGGTCAGTGGTTTTTCCCATGAGATATTTCACATTGCCTTCTAATCTTTTGTTTGTTTGGATCTGCTTAACAGCATCTTGATTTCTCATAGAGTCATTAGCTTCCATGTGCTCCAGTCTAACTCTGAAGGAATGAATCTCCTCAGTGAACTTTTGAGATTCTTTTTCCATCTGGCAAATTCGGCTTTTAAAGGCATTCTTCTCCTCATTGCCCTTTTGGGCCTCCTTTGCCATTTTAGTTAGTCTATTTTTTAAGGTATTGTTTTCCTCAGTCAGGCTGTTGACCCTCATTTCATACTTTTCCTGCATCCTTCTCATTTCTCTTTCCAATTTTTCCTCCACTTCTCTTATTTGATTTTTAAAGTCCTTCTTAAGATCCTCTATGGCCTGCAACCCGCTCATGTTTTCCCCTGGGGCTTTTGGAGCAGGACTTCTGACCTCACAGTCCTTTTCCTGCTCTGTGCCCCCAAAATAGGAGTCTAGGGTTGCATTTTTCTGTTTCCTTTACCTTGGCATGTTGCCACTTAATTACTTGACTTTTGGGCTTGTTGCCACACTATGGCTTTAAGGCCAGATAGAGGAATTTTCATCCCGAATGTGTGGGGGGCAACTTCCGTTTCTGGCAAGCTGTAAACCCACCCATGACCTCCACCCCAGATCACAATCCAGATCCAGGGAGGTTATAGCAAGAGCGTTTACCCCCCCAAGACTGATTGCTGGATCTCCCTACAGTTTGCAGGCCAGGAGCTGGAGCTGCCTCTGAAAACTACAAAATGGCGTGTGTCCTCAGTGGCTTCTAGCCCCCAGGGGAGGAAGCCGACACATTCCCCAAGTACTGGTCCCAAAGTCCATTGGGCACTAACCTCTTACTTTGTCCTAGGCATGTCTATGTTGATAATTCTGGAATTGCCACAGCTGCTGGTGTTCTGGGGTTTCTCCAGCAGGCTGCTGCCCCTGCCGCCCTGGGGCTAAAACTTCGGCTCACGGGGGACCTGGGCTCGGCACGGCTCCACGTGCTCTGCGCTGCCGGCTCCCAGACCTCTGTGCTGGTCCTTCCTGCAGGGCTGCTGGGCTGTCCTCAGTGGGAGGTTAGCTTCTCTGTGTCGTTCTGTGGGTGCTGGGGCTCCAGAAGTTGTTCAGAGTCCCCTTTTACATAGTTTGTGGGGAATCTGGGGGCAGAGTGGCTTGGATGAGCTGTTTCTACTCTGCCATCTTGGCTCCACCCCACCCCCAATTCTGTTTTTTTTAATGTGCAATTTTTTTTTCAAAAAAATTTTTGTGCCTCTTTTACCAAGCTGTTAATTCTCTTTTCATAATTTTTTCATTGCTCTCATTTCTTTTTCTAATTTTTCCTCTATTGCTCATTTCTTTCTTTAATGCTTTAGAAATTCTTGTTGACTTGTGTCCAATTAGCATTTTTCTTTGAGGCTTTAGCTGTGGCTGTTTTCACATTATTATTTTCTGAGTTTGTGTCTTGGTTTTCTCTGCCACCATAATAACTTTTTATGATCAAGGTTTTGTTTTCTTTTTTTTTTCTTGGTCAAATTTCCAGCCTATTTCTTGACTTTGAACTATATGTTGAAGTTGGGCTCTGCTCACCTACAGGTGGGGAGGTACTGTATCAACCTTAAGGGTTTTTTGTATTGCTGTTTTTAGAGCTAGTTCTGGAGGGTCTAAAAGTTTTCGGTGCTTTCAAGCTGGTGTGATGTGGGGAGAGAGGTGAACACTGTTCTCCTGATTTGTACTTTGGTTTTAACTTAAGAAGGGCCCTTGTTCCCCTGCAGCCTCAAGTACCAGCAGGGTACTCTTGGCCCTGGAACTGTGACCATATCCCCTTTTCCCTTGCTGTTGTAAGAGTTAGTGCTCCTCCCAGAACTGTGTATGGACAATAGAGTTGCCAGTCAGGGCCAGCTATATTCAGTGACAGTAATGGGCCCCTTGTAATCTCCTTCTGACCAGTTGTCCAGCCCCCTTCCTGTCCCTGAGCTGAGAACTTCCAAAACTGCTGCTGTAGCCTCTATTGCTGATGCTGCTTGTGTGTGTTCCAGACAGGACTCTAACCAGTGTCACAGACTTCTTGTGTGAACTTTTAAAGTTTTCTTAGACTGGAAAAATGTCTCACTTTAACCTTTCGCTGGCTCTGCAACTCCAAAATTTGATTTGAGCAGTTATTTTAAAGTTGTTTGGAATAGAATGTTGAGAAAGTTCAATGGAGAGCTACTTCTCTTGGTTCCTCCCCCATTACAAATATTTAAAGAACCACCTCCCCAGGAATATTATCCTTAGCAGAACTGCAAATGGATGACATCTTCCTTATGTCTAGTGCAAGGAAGATGAGAAGGAATAAAAGTGTTTATAATACACTCTCTGCATAATAGTGGTTTGTCAGAGAAAGCAACTTTGCCCATATGAAAAGGGAACTTTAGAGCCTTGTGGAAATCAACACATTGAAATTATGGGTCTTTGGAGATTGTCTCTTCCATTCTATCATTGGAAGGTTCACCTTAGGTGTGTTGAAGGCTGCTGAATCCTTTGCAGTTCTGGTATCCTAGAACTGATTGAGCTCCATTGGTGATGGCTTCTGAATACCTCTGTAGGACTGGGTATTGAACTGGGTTTCTGAAGGGTTCATGGTCTAAAATGGCTCCAATACAGTTTTCAGATAAAGTTCTATCTCTTCCTCCACTTCAGAATCCATGCTGCTACTATCTAGGTCAGGTAAAGAAGCAGAAGACACATGGATAAAGCAGTTTCTGGACTTTTGCTTGGGAGAAGAAAGGGGTATGCTACTCAGAGTGGAATGGGCTGAAGTAGTCACTATTTTCTTTTGTCATCCCTCCATTTTAAAACTTTAATTTATGGACTGTCTCTGCCACATGATGTGTACTTGCCTTCTTCTGTGTTAGGGCCATTATTAGAAGTGCATCCCATATCTCTCAGCCCTGCTGCTGGGTCCTGTCTTGTGTCTGTTTAATAATGAGAGAATTTATGATGTGAAGACCAAGGTCTTCATCATTGGGACCTTGTTCTTATGGTCACCAGAGGTTATAGTGAGAGAGTACAAACTGGTTTCTCCTTCCTTAACCCTGGAAAGGTATTGGTGCTTCAGATCCAGGATGGCCAGTTTTTCCCACAGAATCTTACTGCATATATCAAATGAAAGTAGAGGCATCAATGTGGCATCTTTCAAGGCATCATCATAACTGAATGCCTGATGTTACATTCCAGTTGGCAGGAACATCTTCTCTAGAAAATTATCTGCACTGTGCCCAATAGCAGGCATATCTGGTTCTCTGAATGATATGAATGACTGTATAGCAGCAAGTACACTGGCATACCCTGGATGGCTGCTAGCACAGGTTCTTAGATCTGATTTACTAGGAAATATAGCTGTTTAAAGGGTCTTTTAAAATTACATTCACTAGTTCTGGGGAAAAGTCAGCACCCTTAACTTTAGAGAAAATACAGAGAAAATAAAGCCCAACAGACTGAGTTCTAACTGCCTGAATCACTATTCACTTCACATACACCCCTGGATCAAGGGAGCCTTTACATCTGAGCAGTTGGGGAGCTCTGAACAGAGAGCCACTCAAAATCTTGACCAGGGAATCCCAAGATCCTTTTCATAAGCAAGTCCCCAAAACAAAATACCAACTCAGAGTATATATACACTTCTCAGAGGCAGGAGGAATCACAACTTTTGTGACTCAGTGCTTAATTAGAAATTAGCAAAAGGTTTGAAAACTTTCCTTCAAGCAAGCTTCCCTCTAATCAGGCTCCTCCTTAGGCAAGTCCCTCCATCAATGGGCTCCACATGAAGCCTATTAATGAGCAGGGAAGATGTTATCCCATTAACGTTATAGGCTGTCATTTAGTTATTTCTTTAGATAGGTATCCAGAACTCTGATTCTCATGTGAAAGTGTATGAAAGCTATGCAGATAAAACAAATATTCTGAAGCTGGTGATGAATAAGCAAAGAGTCTTGAGTGGATCTTGTATAGAAGCTCCACTGACAGCTGGGTCTCCATTGGGAAGTATGGTGGAATGGAGGGAAGGGGAAGGGAAGAGAGCTTTCACAGCCAGAGGATCTAGCATGGACGGATAGCTGAGACTAATAAAACTCTAGGCTCCCTTTGCTCCTTAAATGCCAAAGTGTGGGAGGCCATGACCCAAGCAATGCCAAAACACAAGCAGACCTTCTTGGGAAGAAGTAGAATGTACCCTGTAGTCTTTGGAAGTGACAAGAGCCCTCTTTAAAGGTGTATCTTATATAGTAGAGATTTTATTGTCCATCATCATCCTCATCATCACAATCTACTGAATATCTAGTAAAACATGAGCTAGTGTCCAGAATAATGTATCAGAAATTCACTATTTGTCATAAGTCAACAGATGACAAATCTGCATGCTATAAATATAGAACCGAAATTATCCTTGAGAATTCAACAAATCATCTGCTTTGGAATTGGAACTTTACCACTGACAAATATGTTCCCCACAATTGTCTGGATGTAACAATGGTCCATAAAAATTAAAAAAAAACTTTTTAAATAGAGGTTGCTGTCCCAAATACCCATAAACTCTAAGCTACATGTACTGAAATTCTTTTAGACTTAGGAGAAATCAAAATTATATAGAAACAGGATAAAGTATATGTCATCATTGAAATCCTATCTGTTACTGGAGTTACTGGATTCCAGCATCCCAAAGATGCTTTCAGTGAATTCTACACATGATGAACTTGCCTCTCAATACATTGTAAGAAAGCAGTTTATCTACCTGTCTAAAAGGCTGAAGAGTATAAAACACAAAATAATGATAGCATAATTGTGATTTGTCTCAGAACCATTTCTAGCTGGATTTCATAAAAAATATGAGAACAATGAGATAATTTTTCGACATTATTTCACTTTAAGGTTTGCAAAGCCTTACAAATATTTTCTCAGCTAAGGTTATTCTATGGACTTTGTAGAGTTCATTGGAAGTTAGGGAGAGGGTTTCTATGAAATGCAGCAACAATTCAATTCCATTCAACTTTTTAAACTCTATTTAGCATCAAGTTTTGGGAGGCAGGACATTTAGGCATGATTATTTTAGGGATCTTGTTGGCCCCATCCATTCAGTGAAATGAAGTGAAGCATAGTTAGCATTATTTCATAACTTCTTTTATAATATGTGTTATCAAACTAAGTTTAGGCAAAATATTGAAGTTGGTAAAGTTTTTCTAGTTCCAAATCTGTATCCTATTCCCTCATTCTAGAATGAGGATTATTAACCTTTTTTTTGTGCCATGGACCTCTTTGGTAGTCAGATTAAGTCCATGGACCCACCCCCTTCTTAGAATAATGTTTTTGGATGCATAGGATCACAAAGGAAATGAATTCTATTGCAATCCGGTTATCAAAATATTTTTTAAAAGGTTCATAGATTCCAGGTTAAGAGCCAGTGCATGTAGAGTTTCTTCCCCACCAGGATAGAAACAGTGTTCTCATACTCTCACATTACTACACACTATTAAAAGGGCCTAAATTTAAAATATAATTAAAATTATCTATTAAAAGCTTACTCTTAGGAACCTTTTTCACACTTACATAAAAACAATCAAAGTATAACCTTTGAGGAGTTTTTTTTCTTTAAATAGGGATTGGAGTCTTAATCTAAGAGAATACTTCTCTAAAAGATGGAATTCAGACATCCTGCAGTGGGTGGGGGCATCAGAGTATTTTAAGAATTCCATAATCATATCAGGGTATCTGTAACTCTACCTACAAGGTAAGTCCAACTTTGCATCTGAGACCCAAAAGTAAATTATGGGGGTAGACACTTATAGCACCCTCTTTCACACCAGCATGTTTGTACATGCCAAATGTAGACCCACAGTATTATTGAGACAGGCCTGAGAGATCTTTGTCATACTCAGATACAGATGTGCAGTCCTTGTGGGCAGGGCAGAGATTCTGATAAGCCATAGAACCAAGCTAAGGTTTAAAAATTGGTATTATACAAAACATGAATGAAAAAATTTAAGTGCAGAGCTTTTAAAATGAATTCAATGGTTTTATAATTTTACCATTTCCAGTTATCTGGATGGTGCATTTTTCTTTATAGCCATGTTTTAATATACTGGATCCAGTTGGATATAGAGCACACCAATTAAGATGCTTACTCATCAGAGGGGCTTGTTTGGAAATTCTCCCAGGATTTCAGTGTAGAGAGACAAAAATTCAGGAATGGCTTTTTTCTTCCTCCATCCATAGTTTAAAGGAGGATTCACAGTGTCCCAGGTAGAGGTTTTATATTATACCCTTCTGTACCATCTTCACTGTCCAAATAGAAGGAGACTGACCTGAAGACCAGTACTGAGGCTATAATTAAAAAGATAGGAAGAGCACTGGACTTGGAGACAGAATATTTGGGTTCAAATTTGGACTTCACAACTTAGTTTCAAGAGAAACTTGATGGATAAAGAGAGAAGAATTGAAGGGAAAGAAGGAGGGAGAGAGCTCAGACACATTAATAGTTTCTTTAATGATGGAATCTCTTTTAGGCAATTTGTTATTGTCATTTCAGTTCTGTCCAACTCTTTGTGATCTCGTTTGAGATTTTCTTGGCAAAGATGCTGTAGTAGTTTGCCATTTCCTTCTCCAGCTCATTATATAGATGAGGAAACTGAGGCAATCAGGGTTAAGTGACTTGCCCAGGATCACAACGCTAGTTAGTGTCTAAGACTGGATTCCCACTCAGGTCTTCCTGATTACAAGCCAAGCACTTTATCCACTGTACCACCTAGCTGCCTCGAGGCAATAGTGTCAGGTGAAATTAAGAGGATTTACCTCTATTGTGAAGATCCTCAGTGCTATGGCTTTTTGCTTCCCAACTGTAACTTCAACTAGATGCCCCAAAACCAACTTTCTGGTTAGTAAAAATAAGGAAAATGTTGGAATCTTTATTTTATTTTCCCTACCTTCATAAACTTGAGGATTTTGGAGAATGTATTAAACTACTATATGAATTCTCATCTCTCAACCCTTTTCTATCCCTTCTTCAAAATCCCATTATATTGTGTGGCCAATCACTTTGTCCTGAAAACAACTGCCTCATAAACATAGCTTTTCATGGACAAAAGCTTGGGGCAGTCTATGGATCTAATATCCAAAGTATCCAGGTTAAATGAGTCCGTTTAACTCAGCCTTGATTACATAGAAATGGTCTGAAGGAAATCTTTATAAATAAATCCTTGGAAGTCCCTAGATGACTTATATTTGTGAATATAAAGTTTTGTTATACCATTGCCATACCAAAAGATGAAAACATCACTTTTGGAGCTCGCTAAGATTAATAAATCAATAAAGGAACATTTGTCAGCCTGCTATATGCCAGGCACTGTGCTAAGTATTGGGGATACAAAAAGAGGTAAAAGATTAACCCTGCCCTTAGGGAACTTCCAATCAAATGAGGAGTTTACAATCTAAATCAACTCTACTCTTCTATCTATTGCCAACTCTTAAGTAATTGTACTGATAGAAAAAAAGTATATTTCTGGGGAATGTGGATAATACTGAACAGTAGATAATCCAAAATGCATTTCTCTTTGGCCTTGGGAAACATTCAAAATAATATATGTATATAAATATGTATACATGTGCAATAGATTTGCATTTAAAATTGTTTTCTTTAGGTCAATATTAAAGTAAGTTTATATTCCTTGTACAAGGGTATGAGTTGTGGTAGAAAGTTGGACTTCTTCAAACAAGAGCCAGCAGTTTGGAACAGGAGGCTCCATCACTCCACCACTGTCTGCATTACCTTTCATAAATGACTTAACATCTCTGGGTCTCTTTTTCCTCATTTGTCAAATTGAACTATGTAACCTCTAAGTTTCCTCCCAGCACTAACTCTAGATCCTAGGTACCTAATGCATTTTCATTGAATGAATTGTATGATCTCTCTAATTGGTATTCGTAGATAGTTTTTTTTTCTTTTGGTTATTATGAAGCTATTTTCAGGTTTATATTAGACATAACACCTGGGATAAGAAAAAACCTAGGCTTGGAACAAATTTCTGATGGTTATAAGCTCAGGGAAGAAAAATTATCTTCTTTATAAGGCAGCTAGGTGGCACAATGAATAAAATAGTGGGCTTGGAATTAGGAAGATCTGAGTTCAAATGCTGTCTCAGATGCATACTAGCTGTGTGACCTTGGGCAAGTCATTTAACCCTGTGTGCTTGAGTTTTCTCATCTGTAAAATGAGCTGGAGAAGGAAATAGCAAACCACTCTAGTATGACCAGGTTTGAACCAAGGTTGCCAAAGATGAAAGACTAAAATCACAATTCAGTCTCCATTACAAAAAACCTATTTATATTCTGTCTATATATATAGACAGTGGGTATGTCTCTCCATAATGGGGTCATGAAGAGTGGAACATGATTGAAACAATTGAACCACAACAAATATCTTAAGCAACTCCCTAAGACTTTACAAGAAGTCATAGAAGACTTGTGATCTGTATTGATAGAGGGAGTTCTCATACTGGAACTTCTCCATGCTTATAAAAATCATAGATCTTTTATGATTTTGATATTATAGTTATAGCTCATCTTTAGGTAGTCTTCTTCCTTCATTTAAGAACTAGGTATTTAATTTGGAAAAGAATATTAGAGGTCTGCAAGAAAGGACCTTTAGAGACTTATCAGTCCTTACAAATGCCTAAAAAGATAGACTGACATTGGATTTGGTTCAACCAATTGGATTTGGTTCATCTCATAAAACCACAACCCAAAATATTTGAGTCAGCTTGAAATTGTTATGAATGATAGTATACATGAAATGTGCAGTTTACATGTTTGCAGGAGTTCCAGTGGAGGAGACATATTATTAACTCTGTGCATAAATGATAATGAACCTACATTTTCTAATTACCCACAGTTCTTCCAAGTGCAAACCCTCTTCATTTTCGAAATCTCCAGATCCACATAGTGAATTGATCACTGGGGATTTATTTGGTGTCCTGTTTGGTAATCTTTTTTTTTCTCTTTTTGGTGAATTTGTAATCTTGTTCTGCATTAGGCAACAGAGAAACACCTCCTAGACCACTTTTCGTTAGAGCATCTATGTATATAACTCTGTCTTATCAACAAAATTGGATAAAACCATAAAGTTCAGAGGTTCAGTTTGGATTAGCCACCAATGATCCAGCTGCTTATCGGAACACTTATCTAAACGTACCTAGAACTGTTTGGTCTGGAAATCCAGATGGGAATTTTATAAGATCACACTTTTCCCACCAGATTTCTGCTTTTCTCCCTAGCCCAGGTTAGAAATAACTGTTGGGAATTTCTTGCTTATAGTATATTTGTTCTTTTGCTTCCTTAAAGGATAAAGTATTATGTAAGTATAAGAAATATTTAGGAATTTTAGTTCTTTTGAGGGAAGAAAAATGAAAATTTTAAAAACTTAAAACTGTTCCTGTTGTCTGACATGGACGTTATGCAACCCACATATATTCTACATTTAATGATATTAACTAATGACCTTAAAAAGAAATGAAATTATTGTCATCATTTTAATGATCATTATGGCTGCTATTAATAGTTGCTATTTATGTAGAACTTCAGGGTCTTCAAAGCACTTTTCACAACATTATCGTATTTGATCCTAATAATATATTTATAAGATTGGTAGGGTAAGTTTATTCACTACACATAAAAGGCCTGATGTGAACCCTGCCTTGGAAGTGAGGGACCCTAGCTATACATCCTGCCTCAACTATATGCTCTCCATATGACCTTGGGTATTTGTCTTCTATGAGATTTGGTTTTCTCATGCAGAGAATGAGACTATTTGTCTAAATGAGGGGTGGGGAACCTGTGGCCTTGAGGCCACACGTGGACCTCTAAGTCCTCAAGTGTAGCCCTTTGACTGAATCTAAACTTCCCAGAACAAATCCCCTTAATAAAACCTGGACTTACTCAAAAGGCTGTACCAAGAACCTAGAAGGCCACATTTGGCTTCAAGGCTGCAGGTTCCCCACCCCTGGTCTAGGTGCTAAGGTTCCTTACAGAACTTATGAATGTGGAACCTGAGGTTCAGAGAGGTTAAATTACTTTGCTCAGGGTCAAATAGCTAATAAGTTATAGAGTCAAAATTTGAATGCAGGCATTTTAATTCCTAGCCCAATCCTCTTGCTGTCTTTCCTCCCCCGCCCCTTTTTTGGAGGGCAACCGGCATTAAGTGACTTGCCCAAGGTAACATGGCTAGTTTTTTGTGTTAAGTGTCTGAGCCCGAATTTGAACTCAGGTCCTCCTGACTCCAGGGCTGGTGCTCTCTATTCACTATGCCACCTAGCTGCCCCACTATCTTTTTAATTATAGCCTCTAGTGCTTGGCATAGAATAGACAATTAATAAATGTTTTTTGATTTATTGAATTATGAAATTAATTTGTATGCTAGACATTATTATTAATGTAAAGGAATATGATTTAATTGTTCAACTACATTCTCTTTTGATCAGAGGTGTTGAATAAAAATATTTGAAAAACTTGAATTCTGGCTAAGAAATGCCAGACTTGTAAGATTCAAATTTATTATAATATGAGTTGATTTCATTTACTAAAAGTCAGTGATCTAGCAGAACTTTGACCTAAAAAAAAAAAAGAAATGACCCTGAGGAAAAAAAAGGTGGATTTTACTTGTGTTCATTGTTCCTTCCTGCTTTGAACATTAGCCCTGCTGGTACACATACACGTACTATACTATTATGATACAGCCAATGAAAAGAGGACTTGAATTGGGTTCATATTTGGTGCATTTCTGTCTACTTTCACTGTGGTTACTCTGGGTAGGCACTTGGAAAAGTGTTTTAGGTTGGTATGTGGTATAGAGAATGAAAAGGGAACCTAGTACTTTGTCTTTCTCCTTAAAAACCTTGAACAAGAAGATTTATTTTTCCACTGGATCCTTTTTTTTTCTTTTCTGGTAAATAGTTAACATGATGGGTTATGGAGAGTCATACCCAGTGTCTATATATACATATACACACGTCACTAATTGTTTAAAACTATTTTCTTGCAAATGGTGTCTTTGCACTTTTATGATTTAATATAGATAGGTCTTTTGGAATGGAGACTGAATTAAGATTTTAGTCTTTCATCTTTGGCGACCTTGGTTCAAACCTGGCTCAGGTCATACCTGAAACAAGTTTGATCGTGCCAATATAACCTCTGCAAGCTTTCAGCATGAGCAATAATTATAATTAACCCAAATCACTCCAAAATATTTTGGCATTCCTTTCAACTACATGAACTATTTGAGCAAGTTAAGAACAGGAACAAAATACTTTATAGTATAACAAGAGAGATTATATTTTTATTGAAAATCATCACATTGTATCCTTAATCAGAAAACAGAATATCTATTACAAACTAATGAGCAAAAAGGAGAATACTTGGTGCTACCTTCTAGTTAAATATGAAGTGGATGAAGTTTGTCTCTGTTGGATTCCCCTGAATCACTTTCTTTTTCCTTAGGGGGGAGGTGTTTCGCCTTGCTATTCTCCTAGGCTCCAGACACCATCATTCAACTTCTCCTTTGCCCCTGTTCTGAAGAATATACAAATTACTTCTTCAAATGAGAGTGGTAATGTCTGATAACCTAAAGTGTTATCTTAGGGTTTTTTTTTTATTTCATGGGGGTTTAGAGGAAGAAGGAAATTAAATCAGTCACTAAGTTATATCCATCATTAAGCATTTATCAAACTCTTGCTATAAGTCAAATGCTATGCTATGTATACCTATAAAGAATGAAACAATCTTTCATTTCAAGGAACTGCATTCTGATTTAAAAAAATCCAAGTATACATAAAAGTATATATATGTATATATAATTATACATGGACAGAGGGAAAAATTCAAATAAATACAAAGTAGTTAAATAAAAAGTAGTTTTGGGGAGAGGGCACTAGCATTTGGGGACATCAGAAAGGCTTTGTGTGGAAGGAAGTGCTCAAGTTGTCTTGGAGAGAGAGAGAGAGAGAGAGAGAGAGAGAGAGAGAGAGAGAGAGAGAGATATCATAGGGCCAAAGTATCTACAATATATTCTATGCATGTGTATGGCTGGTGCAAAGGCATGGGCATGGGCAATGGAGTTGTGTTTAGCGAACAGAGAGAACAGAGTTTGGTTAGTCTCAGAGTATAGGAAGGGAAGTAATATCCAGTGTGGCTGGAAGGTATTTTGGGGTCAAACTCTCAAGGACTTTAAAATCTAAATAGAAGAGTTAATATTTTTATTCTAAAGGCAATAGGGGGCCATTGGAGTTTATTGAGCAAGGGGATGATATGGTCAGATCTGTATTCAAGGAATATCACTTGGGTAGTATTGAGGAAGAGTGACTTGAGTGACAAGAAACTTGAGACAAGTAGACCGGTTAGAAGTTTTTGTAATAGTCTAGGTGAACGGTGATGAGTGCTTGAACTAAAGAGGTGGCTTTATGAGTAAAGAGAAAGTATATAACAATTGTTCTAGAGACTTGAGAGAGTGAGATCCGGCAACTCATTGACTATGTCAAGAGAGGGAGAGTGAGGAGTCCAGGATAACTTTAAGGTTACAAACATGTGAGACCAGAAAACTGGTGATTTTTTGTCAGAAATATGGAAATGTAGAAGAGTGGTGGGTTTTAGGGGAAAAAATAATAAGTTCTCTTTTAGACATGTCGAATTTGGGATGTTTCTGGGAAATTTAGTTTTAAATACCCAATTGGCAATTGGTGATATAGAACTGAAACTCAAGATAGATACTGGGATTGGATATAGAGTTCTGTGAATCATCTGCATAGAGATGATAATTAAGGTTATGGGAGCTGATGAGGAAAGAGAGAGAGAGAGAGAGAGAGAGAGAGAAAGAGAGAGAGAGAGAGAGAGAGAGAGAGAGAGAGCGAGAGAGCGAGCACACACAGAGAGCATATGCCACTGTTAGAGGGCATGATATGGATTTCAAACCTGTAAAGAAGACTGAGAAGTGCTTAGAGAATAGTCAGAAGGAAAACCAGGAGAGAATAATGTTACCAAAATGTAGACAATTGAGTATCTAGGAGGAGAGTGTGGTCATCAGGCAATGGATTCAGAAGACAGGTCAAGAAGAATGAGGTCTGAGAAAAAACCAACAGCTTTAGTGATTGTTAACTTTGGATGGAGAGAGCCATTTCAGTTGAGTGAAAAGGACAGGAGCCAAACTGCAAAGGATTGAGGAAGGAAAGGAGATACAGTGAGTGTAGATAGCTTTTTTTCTTCCCCTCTAAGAATTTAGCTGAGAAATTAAGGAGGGATATAGGATGTGTGTGTGTGTGTGTGTGTGTGTGTGTGTGTGTATGTGTATGTATGTGTATCCCTGGCAGGGGCTATTAAAGACATTTTTTACATTCAGAGGAGGTTTGGTTATGTTTAAAGGTAGTTAGGAAAGAATTACTAGTTAGTGAGAGGTTGAATATTATGAAGAGAAGATATGATGAGGTTGTGCTCTATTGGAGAAGATAGTAGGGGATGGGATCAAGGGCACATTAAGAGGGGTTGGCCTTGACATGAGAAGGGTTACTTTATAGTACAAAACTAGGGAAAGCAGGAGAGAGTGGAGGATGATGCAAACATTTTGAGGTGCAGAGCAGGGAAGAGGGAACTTGTGTTGAGTGGCTTTCATTTTCTTAGTTAAATAAGAGGTAAAATCCTTAGCTTAACGAGGGATGAGGTTGAGATATTGGAGGTTTGAGAAAGGTTCTGATGAATAAAATTTCAGACACCAACCAGGGGAATTAGACAATTTTTTGTTTCTTTTTGGTGGGTATAAAGGAATGATAAGAAATCCTTGTGCCTTTAAAATCACACCAATTACATATATAGCTTATGAGTAATGCTTTCTTTTTGTATATTCAAGTTATTTGTGCTGTTGGGTTATCATTCTTGAGGGCAAAGACTTTATTTTTCTTTAAATTGCATCTTTAATATATATACTTAATATATGTTATAAGTTTAATAAATGTTTATTGAATTGAATTCAATTCATCTCTAACCTTGACATTCCCTTTACAGCCCTATGCTGGTTTTGCTTACAGTAGAAAGGGTACTAAATACTTCTGTTTGAGGTTGGATTATCTGTGCTTGCAATTTCCCTTGTACCTGGTTTACTTCTTGTTTCTGCTTTCCTGGCTGTTTTCTTGGCTCTGACCCACTGCTCTGTCTTAGTCTCCAGCTTCTATTTGGCTCTAGAAGGCAGAACTAGGAGCCATAAGTTAAAAACTGCAAAGGGATAAAATTTGGCTTGATCTCGGGGGAAAAAATTCAAAAGCAAAACAAAACAAAAGACAAAGGATGACAACAACAACAACAACAATAAACCCCTGTCCAAGAATTGAAATGGCTGCTCAGGAAGGTTGTGGCTTCTCTCATCAATGGAAGTTTTCAAGCAGACATTGAAGATCATTTGCTGACTATTGTGTGCTGGTAAATATTTGGGGGAGATGAGTTGCACTTGGTGTCTGCTAAGGTCTCTTTCAACATGAAAATGCTGTGATTTTGTGTTTCTTTGTTGATTCCATGCTTGGCTTCAACTCACTAATCCCTCTTTATAATGAGTAATAATGATGGCTAATATTAACATGGCATTTTCAAGTTTGCAAAATACTTCACAAATTATCTCATTTTTATAAGACACCTTGCCCTCACTCCTTTGCTGTGGTGGGAAATCCATGGGTATATGCAAATAATGTTAGATTTTTAATTGATTGATTTTTTTTTTGCTGATTTTTCTCTTCTTCCTCATTTAACTTCTTATTTTATTTTATTTTTTTTAATAAAGCAATTGGGGTTATGTAACTTGCTCAAGGCTACACGGCTAGTCATTATTTATGTGTGGGTGCTCATTTTCTGAGGCTGGATTCGATCTCCGGTCATCCCAACTCCGAGGCCAGCGCTCTTACTCACTGCGCCACCTAGCCGCCCCCTCTTTTAACTTCTTAAAACAAAAATAAAAACACAATCTAGGAAAAAGAGCCATTTGGAAGAGGCAAAGGGACGGTACAGGCGCAAATTACGTGATTGTAAAAACAACATTTATCAATGCAAATATGTTTAAAACATATAATCTCATCTTTACTTCATAACAATTCATGTGAATTAGGTGCTATTTTACATATAGGGAAACTAAGACTGAAAAAGGTTAAGTGACTTGACCATGGTCACACAGCTACTGTGGGTGTAAGGTAAGGTTTGCATTCAGGTTTTCCTGCCTGAAAGTCACCTCTTCTGTCATTTTTTAGGCTCTAGTTCCCTCAACTTTCTCTTAACTATGAATTAATAATTTTTCTGATCACTATTTTTCTAGGACCTGACATGATATAAGGCTAATCATTGTATGACAGTAGGGAAATCTTAAAGTTAAGTATTTACCCATTACCTCCATATTTCTTCATTGGATATAAAGTTCAAACTTCAAGATTCTTTGAATATAGTGTGTCATAATTCTCACATTTGGCTTTTGTGTTACTAAAAATCATGTGACTTAGTCTGGGGACCCCTTTCTGCTGGGTAAACAACATTTAGCATAAATAACTTCTCAGGTATGAATTTTGTGTGACATTTTTTACAAACTGAGTGTTGAATGAGTGTTGAAACAGTCCTCCAAAGCCAGTCAGTCTAATGGGTACCTGAGAAAAATACCTTCTACCACATATTCAGTGAGTGGCCTTCTGACCTTTGCCTGAAGAACTTTAACGAAGTGGAACTTCGTACCTCCTGAGGCAATCTAGGCCACTTTGGGATAGATCAAGTAGGTTAGCAAATTTTTCCTTACATTAAATTCACCTCTTAACCATTTCTAAACATTTTGGCTTTTTCTAATCTCTGGGGCAAACAGAATAAGTCTAATCTTTTTTTCTACATGACTTTTAGATATTTGAAGACAGCTATCATGCCCCCTGTAAGTCCTAATTAGATAATTTTACATATGGTTCCAAACCCTTCCTCACCCTACTTACTGCTCTATTTTAGACTTATCAATGTCTTTTCTTAAACACGATGCTTAAAACTCAAAGCAACCCTATTGTTGTTTAGTATTGTCTGATTGTTTGTGACATCATTTGGTGTTTTCTTGGGAAAGAAACTGGAATAGTTTGCCATTTTCCAGCTCATTTTATGAGGAGCTGAGGCAAAGTGAGTCAAGTGACCTATGTAGGGTCACACAGCTAGTGAGTGTCTGAGGCCAGATTTGAACTCAGGAAAATGATTCTTCTGCTGAGGAGTTACTGAGGATTTCTGAGGGCTATCTGGAGCTGCTGAAGACTGAAGAAGCATGACTATGAAGCTGTTTGTGGCTTTGTTAAGCCTTGTCTTCCTAGGAACAGAGATTGTGAAGGATTTGAGATGAACCGGACACTGTGAGCTCCAGTGTGGAGCAGGAACTGCATAGAGAGCTGGACGAGGACTTTGGAGCTGTCTGCCTTTGAACCCAGTTTAGTGAATCCAGATAGGACCTGGGACCACAGAAGGGGATCCAGGGAATCTGAGAGACCACCCTGAGTCAAGCTGAAAGAAGACTTTACTTGGATACTGTATACTGACTGAGAAATTGTAATTTACTAGGGACCTAGGGGTAGAGGGTCTGTGTATTGAATAGTGAATGATGACAGATGATTGAATGATTGAGTTACTAAATGATTGTTCTTTGTTCAAAACTTTGTGACCACTGTGATGGAAATTATGTGGCCATTTTCTATGATAAGTTATAACATTGTAAATTCTGTACCTTGATTTTCTGTGAACATTTTGCTCTGATTTGTATGGAATAAATAGAGTGTTCACTATATTGTGTAATCAGAACCTTAAAAGCTGCTCACAGTAGCATTCTTCTGGAAAGCTGCTTGTGCATGGCATTATAAGCACTTGACTCACAAGCTAATTATTGTACTTCCAATCTGGTTATTAACTCCTATGGTAGTCAATTTAGTTGCGTGAATCATGAAAAGTAACTGGAACATCAAAGCAAATTTGGTATAGTATTAGTAGAATACATAGTGAATCTTTAATGGGGATGACTTTCACTTTGAAATTAAAATACTGATTTTAATTTTTTAATTTTCAGAAGTATAGTGAGAGTGCTCTAGCTATTGTATCATATTGAGTTAAAATCTGCATAAATAAATGTACATTAATATATTAAATAAATATGCAGAGATAGGGATTAGGTGAGAGTGCATTGGTATACTGCTATAGTTCTCAAACTTTTTGGTTTCAGGAAACCTTTACACTCTTAAAAATTATTGAGGCTCCTCAAAGAGCTTTAGTTTATATAAGCTATATCTATATTAGAAATTAAAATACCTTAGTATTACCTTAGCAGTCACTCCCAAGCTATTTGGTGGGCTTTTAGTGATTATAGGAGTATGTTTAAGACATTCATATCCCCTGTCCTATTTTATTTATCCACTTACATCATTGGCTAAAATTCCTTTTGGAAGGAAGTTTGGATCAAATTCCTCTTATGTGAAGGTCTCATTATAATAGTTCATCAGTTTAAAACATAGTTTTGACCTCGCTCATCCCCTGAAAGGGTCTCATGGACCCTCAGGCATCCCTGAATTACCCTTTGAGAATTGCTGCTATAGGAAACTCTCATATGGAAATAATCTGTTTGCCAGTATTTATTGGTCAACACCCTTCTCTTCAATTTATAGTCAGAATACTGAGAGTGATTTTCTCAGGGTTAATTAACCAGTATATTTCAGAGATGGAACTTGAACACACATCTTGTATTTCAGAGATGGAACTTGAATACCAAGGTCAGGTTGTTACCAGCAACACCATCTGCCTCTAATATATAAATGCATATGTGTCCATATGTGTGTGTGTATACACAAATATATAATAAATATTTGTGTATTTATGTATATACATACACTTCTATTTACATATGTATATTCTATCAATCAAATGAGTTTCTATATATAAAGGACTATAAACTTTAAAGTGATATATAAATGCTAACTGTTCTCATATATGTAATTTTTATGAAGATAAATGATTCCGTCAGTTTAGGAAACTCCTCCATCAATAAAGATTGACACATTACTTGTAACATATAGTCTATTTTTTCTTTTTTCTTTCTGGAGGGGGGAAGGCAGGGCAATTGGATTAAGTGACTTGCCCAAGGTTACACAGTTAGTAAGTGTTAGGTGTCTGAGGTCAGATTTGAATTCAGGTCCTCCTGACTCCAGGGCTGGTGCACTATTCACTGTGCCACCTAGCCACCCCAACATATAGTCTTAAATAGTTGTTTGGAGACCCTGAGAGGATAGTTTACTTATCCATGGTCACATTGCCAGTATGTGACAGAGGTAGGGCTAGAACCCAGGTATTTCTGACTCTAAAGTTGGACCTCTATCTGTTACTCCCTAAAGCATCTCTTTTCTATGTGTATATGTACACAAATAGGTACACATTATATCCAGAAACACTCTGGGGGGTATTTGTTCTCCACCCTGAAATGGCAAGGTAGCCAACAGTTACTTCATTTTAAGGCTGACCTCATTCTGTTTATTCTTTAGAACAATTCCTCTCCTTAACTTCTTATGGCCATTCATTTGAAAAAGATCCAGTCTTAATCCATCTGTCTCCCACCATCTTTGAGCAGTCACTCCCAAGCTATTTGGTGGGCTTTTAGTGATTATAGGAGTATGTTTAAGACATTCATATCCCCTGTCCTATTTTATTTATCCATTTACATCATTGGCTAAAATTCCTTTTGGAAGGAAGTTTGAATCAAATTCCTCTTATGTGAAGGTCTCATTATAATAGTTCATCAGTTTAAAAAAATAGTTGGGGGAACGTGGTTCACTTTTCAGATGAGAGCTGGCTTGCTAGATAAAGTTGTCATTACATTTAACTTGGTCTTTAATTATAACCAGATGGATGAATTATTTTAATCACTGCTATATATCTTAACAGTAGTTCATACATTGACACAAAGTAGTGAACATCAAACAGAAATTAAATGCTGGTGCAGGAAAGCTGCCAGCCTTTAAGGGAAGCAATTGATCACAACCTGTCATCTTAAAAGGCTCCAAGAATGCAAAACAAACACTTGGGATTAGTGTACTAAATATGGTTTATCAGCCCCAACTCTCTCTGCTGATAATTCATCTATCTCATTTATTTTAATACTCTATAAGGTATCTCCCCAGCTCTGTAATTAGAGTCTCAGGTATTCTCTTCTTCCTGCCTTTGAAATTGTGTGTGGTGAAGTTCTGTAGGGAGAAGATATTATTACCATCTGATGAGCCTAAGTGCAAAAGGAAGAGCACTTGAAACAATTCAGACTCACATCGTGGACCTGTCCTGGGAAAATGATGGGGTGTGTCCCATTTGTTCTAATGAAGAGGTCTTTAAAAATGATTTTGGGCTGTTAGCTTAAGGAAAGAATTAATTGTGGTTAGAGGTGGAAAATTTGATTTCATAAAAGAGACTGGTAGTTGATGGACATAAAATACATACATATTAATATTCATCTTTATTTAAAATATCAAAATTGGTTTGGCTTTAAAATAATTTTTTCTTAATTTTTTCTACTTACAGTGATTTGTTAGTGCTCTTAAAACTACATTTACTGAGGGGTGGCTAGGTGGCACAGTGAGTAGAGTGCCTGCCCTGGAGTCAGAAGGATCTGAGTTCGGATCTGGCCTCAGACACAACGCACACACAAACAAAAACCTAGCCGTGTGGGCAAGTTACTTAACCCCAATTGCCCTCCAAAAAGCAAAAAAAAAAAAAAAAAAAACCAACAAAAAAACAAACCAAAAAACAAACAAACAAAAAAACTACATTTACTTAATCCCTCACTTCCAACTTTCCCTTTTAACAGCAACAACAAAAACAGGGGACATCTGATAGTATATGTAACTTTCTGTACTCAGTCTACCACCTCTCTACCAAGAGGAGACAGGGATGTTTCATCACTCTTAATTTGTTTTTCATATTCCTGAAGAAGTCTGAGTGGCATATTCATTTTTTTCATTGAAGTGAATATTAGGAATTTCATTTTTCTTGCTGCCTACCATAGCAATTTATATGTACTTGGTTGAAAATGGATTATATCTTAGATTATCTTGGGGACCCATATTAGTTTCAATGCCAAATGCTAGCAATGGATTTTCTTCTGAAATCAGTAACAAGATACAGACTAATTTCTCAGCTGCAGATTACAATGAATTACTTGAGTGTCTGACTACATTTCAATTCAATGTAAATTTCCCACTGTAAGATAGACTGTGAGACAGTCATGTACCACACAACATTGTCCCAATCAATGTTGTTTTCAGTGATTTCACAAGTACATGATACAACCAAACCATGGGGTTTGTCATGTGATGGAACCCTGTTATCATGCCCCAATTATTTGCCAAAGATGAAATTTGGAAATTAGATGAAGAGAAGATTAGAGTTAGCAAAGGGGTTTGTGCCTTTTTGACTACTAGAAGCAATAGTGTATTTCATGTGCATAACCATAGTTTTTGTGAAATTCACTCCCTCACCCTTACATCGAAATACTGTTCCATATAATGTTGTATTTTTGTAAAAAAAAATAATTAGCATTCTCAGGCAGATTATGCTTATAGAGTGCTTCATTTTCAGCAATGCAGATTATATTAAAAGATGTGGGCTTTTGCAGAGATCTAAGAATAGGAGAATGTAGAAAGGTTTTAACTTCATCCTTATTTTTTCCAATGATGTGCTAACAAAAAATAAAGTTAGTAATTTCTCAATTATCTGTCTGTGAATAATGTCCTTTGTGAGTTAGTAGGAATTAATAGTAGTTATTAACTAATTTTATCCTCAAGCTGATAGCCCCATAATGCTATCCCCATGCTGTTAACCCCACTTGTTATCTCTTGATAGCTGATCTCATACTCACACACCCCCACACACACATAGATATACATACACACAAATATATATACATACATATAAATTTTAAGTGAATTTCAATATCCATCTAAGACAGAAATAATTAGGAAAATAAGATCTCTGACTCCAAGTATGTATAATGCATTAGTCAGAATGTGGGGCTTTTAAAAATGCTGTTTTAGTCCATTTATACCATTGTTACCTATGAATACTGGAAAGTTACTCTTTGACACTAAATATAACAAATACACTATTTTCATCTGAGTGTGTATGTTTCCTTTGACAGTTTGTGAATGGTTAGGAACATAGATACTGACAAATACTTTAGACAAGCTTTTCAGTATTGGAAGCCTAGATGAGGAAGAATTTGTCTCAGAATTTTTCTTAAAGTGGATAATTTACAGTAGGCCAAATCCAATTCATAGGTTTTGAAGAGAATGAAGTAGAAATGAACAAGGATCTAAGTCTGGGGCTGCTACTCACTAGTTGGATCTTGGACAAGAAATTCACCTATCTTGGCTTCACTTTCCTTATATGTAAAATTAGGAAATTATTAGGTTTTTAAAGGTTCCTTCTAACTCTGAAATTTTGTCATTAAAAATGATTAATGATGATAGAAGAGTTGAGATAGAATGTGAGTGAGCTTCTTATGGGTAGGAAATGTTTTTTTTTTCTCCCTCCCTCCTTTCCTTCCTTCCTTCCTTCCTTCCTTCCTTCCTTCCTTCCTTCCTTCCTTCCTTCCTTCCTTCCTTCCTTCCTTCCTTTTCTTCCTTCTCACTAAAATGTTTCTATAGTACATTTTCCATCAGTGATACAGGTAAACCAACAAAATGGGAAGATGATGAGGCTATTTTTTTTTTGATTCTTGTTTCATTTTAGATCACTGTAGCATTCCTATGTCAGTGTTACCATTGTTAAGTATCTTTTCATGTATATGCTTTGTATCTTTAACTACGAGGGGCCATATCTTATATTTCTTTGTTTCTTCTTCAGTGCCTAGCATCTTGCTTAACAAATATTTGTTGGCTGATTATCTCATTTATTACATGATCCCTGGATGTTTTCTGTATGACAACAGGAGCTAAATGTGGAAAAGGATGAAGTGCATTCATCAAGACCTAATCCTCTGTGCCTGGTGGATTTTTTCATATCTCTCCTTTTGTTTAATTAGTGGTTGTATTCTTCCTGTTCCACCTGGCCATGTGTAAATAGATAGCAGCAAGTCAACAAAGCAATGACCTCAACTGTCACTTTCTTTTCTTCAAAGTCTTAATCTCATATTTTATTATACATTGTTTTCCTTCTTGACATCCTGCTGATCTGCTACCCCCACTTTTGAGCTTCTGAATGCAGTTAGAGGAAGTCATCCCCCCATGAAACTGAGTTCAAATACAAATTCATTTGTAGTGCCTATTGTACTTTCTAACCAGCCAGGGGCTGGCTCTCTGAAATTAGGCTTCTGTAGGTTCAAGGTCCTCTATAGGTTCATATCTTCTAAAAAATAAAACAGTACAGCTCATGAGCCCCTTGTTTACCTTTAGTAATCATTCCAAGGACACAACTAAAGAAAGGTATTTAATGAAATAATGTAAAAAGAAAAGTAATATAAGACTTTCTCCATTAACATAGAGGTATACTCTCTCACAAATACACATACCCTTAGGGAGAAGAAAGGACACGTGTTCAAGGGCATGCATGCAGTGAGGATTACATGCATAGGCAGCGTGAGTAGCCAGGGTACATGCATAGAGAGGTGTACATATATGAAATGTGGTCAGGGCGTACTAATGGAGGGAAAACCCATGATTTCTATGATTCAGGGTTGCTATTGTTTTTTGGTGGTGCAATTATACTTCCCCTGGTCTTGCCTCTTTCTAGTCTCTTCCAGATGCAACATTGTCCCCGCCCTGGACACTTCACCCCTATTTAGGAGGTCACTGCTGGATGCTGCCAAGCAAAGATCCACTAGGCACACTATTGAGGAGCTTCCATTGGCTTCTAGCTTCTGCCTTCAGCAAGAGTCTTTGAGTGAGGTACTATGTGTTTCTCATAAGGAGAGTGAACTCTTCCATGCTTGTTTAGTTTAAAGCCTTGAGGTTTTTTTTTAAGTTTTTTTTTTTTTAAACTGAAATTCTTATTACCTAAGTAATTGAAACCTAGAGGGATAAACAGCTTTTTTTTTTTTTTTGCTTTTTTTTCCTCAAGAAGTAACATGTCTGTTCCTTTTGGAGTCTTGGATAGAAGAGGCTTTTCATCTGTAGGAGGAGATTCTTTGCCCCAGGTTCCAACTCCGTAACACAGAATAGGGTTACTCCTAGTTAAGTAGTCACTGCCTTCAAGCTTAAGCCTATTTTAGAACTGTCTTTCCTGGTTGCCTGTGTTTGGGTCTGTCTTTGGTAAAACTCATTCTTCACTAGAGTTGGAATTCCTTCTGTCTCATGGTTGAAGTTTCCTATAGGTAGACTATCAGAAGCAGCATATGGTAGTCAGTAGAAAACTGGTCTTGGAACCAGGAAGATCCTGGAACAAACATTGCCTCTCATCCTCTTAGGGAATTTCTCAGAGGTCTCCCTGGAGAATTTTACCCACTAGTGGGTTTACTGACTGATGGTCAAATAAGTTGATGAACCAGACTAAAGAGGAGAAGATTTATTAGCACATTGGAAGCTTTCTCAGGGTATGGCACTCGGTTACATAGTAATACATCATAGTGGGGGTTAAGATATGCAGCTACTCTGCAGCATCCCATAGTGGAAGTCATCCCTTGATATGATACATCACCTAATATGAGGTACAAAATGGAGTATTGTACTTTAAAGGTATGGAGAAGGGGCTAAGAGAAATTGTTGTCTGGAAGGAGTTTTTCTGAAAAGATAGTGCAGCTATCCCTCATGTTGTAGCTTTGAGTATGTGTCTCAGTCTGTTAATCAGAACTTAGCATTTCTTGCTTAACTGGAGAATTTTCACTTCCTAAGTTCAACTATTAGTCATAAGTTGATTTTTTTGTTTAAAATAAAATAGGTTTTCAATAGTAATTTAATTTGGCCTGCCCTTATAATACCTGCTGGTTGTATGACGCTAGACTAGTCACTTAACCTGATGTTGCCCATGATTCTCTAAGAATATAAGTTGTAGAGAAGATGCAAAACTGTATTGGTAGAGGGAATTTCCTCATCTGGGAGTTTTCTTTAATCAAAGAAATTGGAACTGCCACCCCTATTCTATTCCTAGACTATGTCTAGTTAGCCTGTGTTCTAGAGTTTCTCCTCTCAACAAACTTCCAAAAGTTCTTAGGTTCTTTATTTCACCAGTTCTTCCTTCCATTCTCTCATGCAAGTAAGTAGACAGGAAAAATATGGAAAGAAGGTTAAGTTTAGAATCAGGGATCATTGTTTTCTCCCTTACCTAGCCACATTCTTGCCTTTATTATTTATGTGTCTTGCAAATACTAAAAATAGATGCGTTTTTTTTACCTTCCTTTCACATGTTATCTAATGTCAACAGGTTCCTCACTGCTTCATGGAAAACCTTTTATTCTTCCTTCATTTACTCTCTGAATTTCCTTAGCAGCTGTTCTAAACATCTCCTCAAGTTCCTCCCCACTCACAAGATGTCCTTGCTTCCTACTTTATCAGAAAGTAGAGAAGTTCCCTATTTTCTATGTTCAGATTTCCACTTATCTTTACCCTCTTTTACTTTATAGTTCCTGAGGATGGATTAGGTAGTATTTCTACCAGGGATAACCTTTCTAATTATGCCCTTCTTTTCATATTCCGCATCTCCCCACATTTTTCCCATTGGTAATTTCTTTCTTTTTCTCATCTTCAATCTTTCTGTAACTATTGGTTCTTTCCCTGCTGCCTATAGAAATCCACAGGTCTATCTTTCTTTTAAAAGCAAACTCAGTTGACCATGGTATTGTCTCAGACAATTGTTCTATATCTCTACTCCCTATCACTATAAAACTCCTAGAATCATATGCCTTTATTTAGTATTCTCCACAGTTACTTCTCAAACACTTGGCAGTTTGCTTCTTAATCCCTCCACTGAACTGAAACTACTTCCTCCAAGATTTCTAGTTACCTTTTAAAAGTAAATGTTTTATTACAAACTTAACAACAAATATAAATCTATTTGCTTAAATTTTTAAAAATAAGTTTTTGTTTGTTTTCTATTTTTTATGTAATCATAATTATCCCAAGTATCTCTCATCTTTCCTCTCCCAGAAAGCCAGTGCATATAAGTGATTTTTTAAAGAGGAAAAATAATATATCTGATGAATACATTAAAAGAGTCCAAATATATATATTTAATGCATATCACCTGAGGACTTCCCAACTCCATAAAAGGGTCAAATTGAAGGTGTCTTCATATCTCTTCATTTAAGTCATGCTTTATATTTATAATTTTATTACATTCACTTTTGATTTTTTGTGTGTGGTTGTTTCTATTTACATTTTTGGCTCTGCTTACTTCACTCTGCATCAGTTCATGCAGACCTTGCCATGCTTTTCTATATTCATCACATACATAATTTCTTACAGCAAAGTAATATTTCATTATATTCATGAACCACAATTTGTTCAGGTATTCCCAGGCGATGGACAGCTACTTTATTCCTAATTCTTTGCTACCATAAAAATGTTGCTATAAATGTTTTGTTATTTATGGGGACTTTCTTATTATAACTTTCTTAAGGTATAAGTTCAGTAATAGAACACTTGGTTTACAGGTTACGGACAGCTTAGTTACTTTATTTGCATAATTCCAAAGTTCTTTCCAAAATGACCAGACCATTTCCCAGCTCCACCAATACTATTCATGTGCCTACCATTCTACAACACTTCTACTGCCAATTTTTGTCATCTTTATTTAATATTTGGGACTCAATATTCATTAATGATATTGGCTTATAGCTTTCCTTTTGTTGTTTTATCTTTATTTTAGGACTATATTTGTCTCCTAAAAAGATGACATGTTTTCTTTTTCAATTTTTGAGAATAATTTATGAAGTGTGGATACTAATCATTCTTTAAAATTTTGACAGAGGTTTTTTTTTCTTAGAGTTAGTTCCTTTGCAATTATATCTATTTCTGTTTCTTAGATTGGGCCATATAAGATTTCTCTCTGATCTTCAATAGTTTGTATGTGTTACATTTTTGAAGATATTCATCTGTTTCTTTTGTATTCTCAGTTTTGTTAAGCACAATTATTCCAAATGTTCTTTTTTATTTCTTCTGGTTTTGCTGTGATTTCACTTTGCTTATTTTCTATTTTATTGATTGTATTTTCTCCTTTCTATTTTTTTATCAGACTCGCTAAAGATCTATACATTTTATTAATCTTTCAAAGAATTAGTTTTTAGTTTTACTTATTTCTGCGTATTTTGTTTCCAACTTATACATTTCTCCTCTAATTGTTAATGTTTCTTTTTGCTTATTTTAGATTTATATGTTGAGTTTTTTATTTTTTAAATGCACATGCATTCTAATGCTCTACCAGATCAACTAAAATGATAGAAGGTAAACGTTACAAATATTGAAGAGGATGAGGAAAAATTGGAACACTAATTCATTGTTGGTGGATTTGGAAAATTATTCAGCCATTTTGGAGAGCAATCTAGAATTATGCATAAAGCATTATTAAAATTCCTATGCACTGGGACGGCTAAGTGGTGCAGTGAATAGAGCACTGGCCCTGGAGTCTGGAGGACCTGAGTTCAAATTTGGCCTCAAACTCTTAATACTTACTAGTTGTATGACCTTGGGCAAGTCACTTAACCCCAATTGCCCTGCCTTTCCCCTTCCAATAAATAAAAGCAAAAAAATTGCCTATACACTTTGACCCAGCAACACCACTACTTGGTCGATTTCCAAAGATGATTAAGGAAAAAGGAAAATAACCTATATGTTCTAAAATAGTAGCTCTTTTTGTGGTGGCAAAGAACTGGAAATTCCAGGGGTACCCATCAATTGGGAAATGACTGAATAAGTTGTGGTAATAGATTATGATGGAACTGTGTTGTAAGAAATGATGAGCTTAGTGAATTTAGAAAGACATGGAAAGACTTGCATAAAATAATGAAGTGGAAAATAAGCAGAACTAAGAGAATATTTTATACAGTAACAGCAATATTGTTTTAAGAACAACTTTGAGTGAATAAGTTATTTTGGCTGTTACAAATACCCAAATTAACTTTAAAGAACATATGAAGAAAGATTCTATTTGCATCCAGAGAAAGAACTGATAAATAGAAATATGTATAGAATAATTGTGCATACATATGTATATATGTGCATATATGTATATGTATATTACATACATATACATATATACTTATTTGTGTCTAATGGCTGCCATTTCTAGGGTGAGAGAAAAGGGGGACAGAAGAAACAAAAAGAAAAAAAAGAAATTTACATGATAATCTTGTATCTTTGAAAGGAATAGTAAGTCGTGCATAGTAGATTTGTAGTTTCATGTACAATTATCTTTTTATTGTACTATATTATGCAAATGCTTTCTTCTATAAATTAAAAATAAAACTAAAAAGCATATGCAATTCATTAATCTTCTCCTTTTTGATTTTGTTAATGTAGATTTGTATATGATTCCACCACACTCCCAAAAAAACTGCTTTAGCTGTACCCCAGAAGTTTTGATATGTTGTTTCATCAATATAATTTTATTTTACATAATCATTGATTGTTCCTATGATTTGTTCTTTGTTGTTGCTCAGTCATTTCAATCATGTCCATTCTTCATGACCCTATTTAGGGTTTTCTTGGCAAAAGTACTGGTATGGTTTGCCATTTATTTCTTCAGCTCATTGTATAGATGAGGAACTGAGGCAAACTGGATTAAGGGATTTGCTCAGCTTGTCATAGAGCTAATAAGTATCTGATGGTAGATTTGAACTCAGGGAGATTAGTCTTCCTGACTTCAGGCCTGACACTCTATCCAATGCACCACTTAGCTGCCATTCTTCTTTGACCCTCTCATTATTAGGATTTCATTGTTAAGTCTCCATTTAGATCTGTGTCTTCTGTTTGTAATTTTTGAACCAATGCATATTTTTATTGTGTTATGCTCTGTATTGATGATGTATCTATTATTTCCTCCTATTTATATTTGTTTTCAATATATCTGTGCCCTAGTATATGGTCAATTTTTGTAAAAGTTCTTTGTAGTGTTGAGAAATATGTATATGCATTTGCAATCCTGTTTGGAAGATATCCTAAGTCTTTTAGAACAAGATACTTAAACAATTTGTTCAGTTCCATATTTTTCCATTTTGTTTGTCTTCTATGCTTATCCAAAACTAAGAGATATTGAAATCTTCTGTCACTTTTGGGTTACTGTCTGTCTTCTTATAGTTCAGTTAATGTTTCCTTTGATTTTTTTATTTGATCCTATGATTTTGGATGCTAAGGAAATTTGGAGCATATATTTATTAATGATATTGATTTGTTGGCCATGGTTCTTTTCAATATAGTTTCCTTCTCTCTCTCTCTCTCTCTCTCTCTCTCTCTCTCTCTCTCTCTCTCTCTCTCTTTCTCTCTTTCATCAAATTCTATAGGGTCCTCTCTCTGAGATGTTTTATCTTGCTTTGTTTTGCAGTATTTACTCATAGAGGCATGAATTTATTTATTAGATCTAGAGGACATATTTTCTTCTGCTATTAATATTTTTCTGGAATAATATTTTCTTCTGTTGTTAATGTTTACCCTGATGACTTATCTACTTAAGTTTAAGGTCTTTCAGTTTTCTTTTTTCTGAGATCTTTGGTAATTTTAGTTGTTCTTTATTTCCCTCTATTGCTTTCTCTCTTTTCCCCTCACCTCTTGACAGTTTCATGGAGGCTGTAGCTCAAAGATTTTCAGCATTTTACTATGCTGGGTAGTTTCATAGTTCTTTGCCCCAGGTGACTTTTGAAGGGACATAGCCACCACCAACTGGATGCTGAGCTCTTTTCTTCAGGATTAGAGGAGTGCTTCATAGCCCCTTCCCACCCCACACAGTCTCCTGTTTCATTTTTTGTTCCTTACTTCCCTGGCCCAACAGCTCTGAGTGCTGTCACATTAGTGCTATTACATTACCATAGGGGTTGACTTCTTTGGTTGGAACTTGGGTGTCTAAGGCTCTAAAATGTGTGTAGTTGAGCTCTATTTTAAGCCCAGATCCATGCCCTGCTCCTTTTCCTCTTTTCCTTAGCTTTCCTGCAGAAATAATTTTTAGCACTGAACATGGCAATGGTGCTCGCCACCGAGGCCCCAGCTAACTTCTGCACTGTTTTTAAAACACCCATAAATAGTAATGTAACTTTAGTTTTCTAAATGTGAGAGACAGTATGGTATAGTGGTTACTGTGATGTCCTCAAAGACGAGAAGATCAGAGATCAAGGTGTACCTCTGATTCATGCCCGTTGTTTAAGTGTGGGGAAAGACTTAACCTCTCAGTCCTCTAAATAACTTTCTAAGGCTGTAGTATTCAAATAATATACTGAACTGCATTGGTAAAGAAAGTTTTTTCACTTAAGGATTTCTTCTAACAATGAAATCATAGGACTACTCCCTGTTCCTCTCCCTATGCTAAAAGTGAAATCTCTGTCCAATGATCAATGGATTGATATTGCTAAAGGAATCAAACTTCATCAATATTGACATTCTCACTAACAATGAAAACAGAAGACATAAAATTTTGGCTAAGTGGAAGAAAGGAAAGATCACTAAATTTTTTTTGCAGTGTCAAAGACAAAATCATATCATAGAAAACTTGTTAGTCTCATGAAAATTAAAAGCAAAAAGACCACCTTGAAAATAATTGCCTTTAATGTATCAATATTTGCTTCAGAGGGTGAAGGAGAAGAGAAATTCTATAGAGAACTTGACAAGATCCTCTTAATTAATGATACTCAGTGATTTCCTTGCAAAGATATACATAGTTTAGGGTTACTTGAAATACATTGGAAAATATGATTCAGAAGTAAGAAAGAAAGAGACCAAAAGTCTATAGATTACTAAAATGTATTCTGCCAATTTATTCAGAATACTTCCTTCAGTTAACAATTAATCCTTCAGTTAATCAATTAACAAGCATTTATTGCACAATATATACTAGACATTTTACTATGTGAGAATATAAGGACAAAGAATAAAATGGTCCTAATTTTCATGGAGTTTACAACAAATAAAAATACAAAGACATAGCATAAATATGAAATGGGTAAATATAAATATATACAAAATTTAGTTAAGTGCAAAGTAGTTTGGGAGAGCATTAGCATCTGGGGGATCAGGAAAGACCATGCAACGATGTTGTATAAAGGAAGAGAAGGGGCTCTCTAAAGTAGAGGTGAGGAAGGGGCATATTTTGGGCATGTGGGACAACCTGTGGAAAGGAGATAAGAATCTCATGTGAAGAAAAAAGGAAAAAACCACTTTTGCGAGATCACCTAGTACTAGATAAGGACATAATGTCCAAGATAGGCCAGGACCAGGATGTGCAGAGCTTTGAAAATTATGTAGCAGAGTTTATATTTTATCCTAGAGGCAACAAAACCCCCCAAACTATAACAACTAGAGTTGTTTGATTAGGAGAGTGACACAGACAGACCTGAGCTTGAGGAAAATTATGTTGGTATCAGTATATAATAATGTAGGTGAGAAATGAGGGCTTTAGCTAAGGTGGTAGCTGTGTGAATAAAGAGAAGTAGTTAGATGTGAGAAATGTGAAGTAGAAATGGCAAGATTTGGTGAATTGGATATGTGGGGTGAGGGAAAGTGAGGACGTGAAGATAATGCTGTGGTTATGAACCTGAAAGATTGCAAAGGTGTTGATTCTTTTTATAGAAATAGGGAAGGTTTTTTTTTTGGGGGGGGGTGGAATATAATTAATTTAGTTTTGGACTAAATTCCTTTGGGACTAGATTCATGGGACTAGATTCCTTTGGGACATCCTGTGTGAAATGTCCAATAGGAATTTTGTGATGTAAGACTAGAGTTCACGTGAAAGATGGGATACACACACACAAATATACACAAGCACATATGTGCCTGTGAGCCATTTGCAGAAATAATATGTAGATCCATGTAAGATGATAACATTGGAGGGGGGAGAGAGAGAGACACAGAGAGAGAGAGAGACAGAGAGAGAGAGAGAGAGACAGAGAGACAGAGAGAGAGAGAGAGAGAGAGAGAGAGAGAGAGAGAGAGAGAGAGAGAGAGAATATATGTGGAAGGAGAAGAGAAAAGAATATTCACAGTAAGGGTGCTATACATACATACATACACACACATATATAAATAAATGAAAGAGTGTCATCAAAAGAAATTGAGAAGGAATAATTAAACAAGGAGAAGAAATAGGACAAATTAATGTCACAGAAACCTAAAGCTCAAAGTACTGTCACAAAAGTCAAATTGACTATAATATGCAGAAAAGACTGGTTCTTAATGTGGCAAACCATTGTGTCCTGCTGTGTGGTTGGATGGCTGAGGAGACCCTTTTCAAGTCTCAAATTCTGTGATGCCGTGATTCTGTTTTGTAGTGTTTGTTGTGCACATTATTAGATGTGAGCATTGTATTCTTTGATAATGAATACAGTGTTCCTGCCACTGTTGACTCTCTGTCATTCATTTGGGATTTTCTTGGCAAAGATACTAGAACAGTTTGCCATTTCCTTCTCCAGCTCATTTTACAGATAAGGAAATTGAAGCAAACAGGCTTAAGTGACTTTCCCAGGGTCATACAACTAGTAAGTGTCTGAGGCTAGATTTGAGCTCATGAACATGATTCTTCCTGCCTCCAGCTCTGGTGCTCTATCCCCAGACCACCTAATTGGCCTACCTGCCACTTTATCATGAAAAATCTTTATATGAAATGATATGTAATTAAGTCATGTAACTACACAGCATTGTGGATAGAGTGATGGTCTAGAAGTTAAGAAACCAGAGTTCAGTTCCTGCCTATGGTATTTACTAGCTGTGTGATCCTGGGCAAGTCATTTCATCTCTGCCTGAGTTTCTTCATCTATAAAATAGGGATAATAATATCTTCCATACAGGGTGATAGTTGATGATCAAATGAGATCATAAATGTAAGGTGCTTGGCAAACCTTAGAATACTGTGTAATTGTTGGTGGCTATGACATTAATGATAATACTAGCTATTACTGTTGCTATCATTGCAGAAGCAGGAAAACAGTGTTTTCAATAACTACAACTTTGTAAACAAACCCTCTATAAACAGTAAAAAAAAAGTTATTGGTCATAAGGGCTAAATGATAAAGCAAACTTCCTTTCAGTAAATAGGCAGGGGACAAAAGGTCAGAATGCTACCCATGTTATCAGAATAATTATTCAGATGGTTTTACTTTACTTTTTTTGACAGGGTAAGAGGAGGGGTTTGTCAGAGAATGAGGTGAAATATTAAATATTTTGGGAAGTTACTGCAGTGTAAAAAGCAAAATATTTAAAATTTTAAGACATATGATAAGTTCCAAAAAGCTTTGCATTCTGTTTGAGACTAAGGCAATATTTTAAAAAGTGATGCCAGAAAGTAGATCTTATTAAGAATTGTAACAGTTAGTGAAAAATATTATGCAAACCTAAGCAAATCTAGTTTGTGTACAAAAGGCTTGCTTTGAACACCTACAGCAAGAAAAACTATATCATTTTTAGAGTCAGTTTTATTGGTCCTAAATTTCCAAAGATCCTGGCAAGAAATGGGAAGTCAGTGCCAGAATTAGACAATGGAAAAAACCCACCAATTCAAACTATCTACCCAGAGAGCAAAACAAATAAAAAACCTCAGGGGTTAGTGCATATAAACTTCTTGTTCATGAAAATGGATTGTACTGACATATTCTCAGGATGTTTTTACCTATGCACAGGCTTATCCACTCTTGTCTGAGTGGCAATTTCTGTTGCAAAGTTGTTGGTTTTGTTTTGAGGGGTGGGGTAGAATGGAGAGGAGTGTTTTTCCATATATAGTTTCCTTTCAATTGTACAGGTTGATCAGGGAAATTATTTTGAAAACAGGTTACTCAAAGAAATGCTCAATCCAGTTGGATTCTATAGGTCCAGGGTAAATCCCTTTTATTATCATGTGAATTCTTAACCTGAATACTTAAACCCTACATTGCAAAATATGAAGAACACATCAGCAAGAACAGAAGAGACCCCAGGAGATAGCACAAGTATTTCCAGTATGTCTACAATACTATTAGGATCATTATAGTTGGAATTACTCCGTATTAACTGATTTTAAATAAGAACCCTGACTGCCCATTGATGTTTGCCTTGGTTTATTCAAAGATAGAATGAATGAATGTACATATGCTAAGAAAGCCAAAAACTATCTGCAAAAAACCTAGCATCTTGACATGACAGCATTTTAGGAAGCTACACCAAAGAAGAATGAGTGTGTATTTTGTGTTTTCCAACTCTGAGTCTATGATTCTAAGCAAATGGGAGTAAATTGTAGTCAATATCAAACACTCTAAGCAGGAAAACTAAATATAAAATCTTCCATTATTACAAAATTTTGGGATATCTAGAAAGCACAGGTAACAGATGGAAGGCAACTCCCTGTTAGGTGACAGATAATGTGGGAATGTATAGTCTATAAAAATGGTCATAAATTCCTAATGAGACTTTAAACCACAATCACTTTCAGGGCTTCATGTAAATTTCTTGAGGGCAGCAACTGTGTTTTTGTCTTTCTATTTCTAGCGCCTGACACAGTGCCAGAAACATCATAGACACTCAAATGCTTAGAGAAATATTGGATAGAATTATAAAGAAAGATTTCATGACAAAGAAGATCTATGATGCTAAACTCTGTGAAAAAGTCCATCTCTAACCAAATTTCCAGGGAAGTAGCTTTCAACAAGATTCAGATAGAGGTGAAGCTGCTTTTGTGAATAATTTTGTTGTTGAAGTGGAGAACGCTGAACTTGAAGTGATGTAATCTGAGTTCCAATCTCAGTTCTGACACTGTCTACCTGTGGGAATGTGGACACGTTGTTTAATCTGTCATACCTCAGTTTCTTCATCTGTCAAATGAGAAGTTTGGACTAGATGACTTTTTTTTTTTTGCTTTTTGGAGGGCAATTGGGGTTAAGTGACTTGCCCAAGGTCACATGGCTAGGTTTTTGTTTGTGTGTGTTAAGTGTCTGAGGCCGGATCTGAACTCAGGTCCTTCTGACTCCAGGGCCAATGCTCTCCTCGTTGCGCCACCTGGCTGCCCCCTGGACTAGATGACTTTTAAAGTTTCTTTCAGTCACAAATTTATGATTCTATGATATTTTAACCTTCTTGTAGGAGAGAAAGGCAGAGAAAGAGAGAGACAGAGACAGAAAGAGAGACAGAGAGACAGAGACAGGTAGATAGATAGATACACAGAGAGAATAACAGCTTCTAACTGAAAGGATCAGGTCAAGGAAGGCTTCCTAGAAGAGCTTACACTTGATTTGAAACTTGAAGGAAAGTTCTGGGAAGTAGAGATGAAAAATGAGATCATTCCAGTTATTTGGCCAACATTTACTATGAACCAGGTACTATGTTAATTTCTAGAGGTACAAGGAAAGGCAAAAACACAAAGTTTCAAGACCAGAGGCAAAAAAGGTAACCTCCTTCAGGGAGGTCAATTTCTAGTGGGGGAAGATAACATTCAAACAGTTATGTATAGGCGAGATATTATTTATTCTTTGTAGACCTGTAGATTTGTTCTTTGTGGATATATAGACATAGGTGTCATCTGCATGGAGCTGATACTTGAAACCATAAGAACTGACAAGGCTTTCAACAGATTATATGTGAAGAGAGAAAAGAAGACGATATAGGACAAAGTTCTAAGAAATAGTTACTTGATGACACAGCAAAGGAGACTAAGAAAGAGTAAGACAGGAAGAAAGACTGGAGAGGGCACTGTCATGTTGGTATCAATTTAAGGGAGAGAATCCTGGAAGAGGGGATGGTCAATAGCTGAAAGAAATGCAAACAAGGTCAAGAATGATTCCAAGTGAGAAAAGAACACTGGATTTTGCAGTTGGTTGTTGGAACTGACAATAAAGCAACGATCAAACAAACTGTGGTACAAGAATGAAATAGAATACCACAATGCAATTAAGATATACCAGTAAGAGGAATAAGGGAATTGTGGAAAGGCCTTTATGAAACAATGCAAACCTCCCTTTCCCTCTCAAAAGAAAAAAGAACCAGGAGATTGGTACACACATTAATGGCAACTCTGAAGAAAAAGAAGAATGATAATGAAGGGACATAGAATCCCAATGAAGACTTTCAAGGAAGGACTGAAAAAGTATTAAGATATATTGCACACTGAAATAAATTAAAATATTAACACATATTAAAGAAATTTCGTGGTTGATCAGAAATGATAGAATGCAGAGTCTGATTGGGCTCACATCTTTGTGAGGTCACATGGTGTAATGGAGAGAGCTGGCCTTGGAGTGGGGCAAAGACTTGGTTTCAACTCCTGCTTGATATGTACTGGTTATGTGATCCTGGGCAAGCCACTCAAGCTTCAACAATGAGATCACAGGTCAAATAAAGAAAACAATTTTAGTGGTGACATGATGAATAAGATGGAATACTAGAACATTTCTTTTCTGATCCCCATGACTTCTCAAACCTTTTCAAAAGCAGAAATCATTTGCCAAAGATAATAGAAACTTCAGGTGTCTCCATATTCTAGGCAACCCACAACCCAAAGGAAGGAAAAAAAACCCAAACAACCTTCCTTCCTCCAAATCCAAACCCATAAACTGATGGGGGTAATGTATTACTCCCTCCTCCACTCTCCATCATGCTACAGGCACTAGCATTGTCTACACTAGCTGACCCATGAAGTATACCTATGGGCTTCAATGAAGCTCAACCCATACCACAGCATACCCCCCTCATTATTACAAGTGCCTTGGAGTTCCAGGTCCTAAGCTGCAGAAATGACCTTGTATCTATGCAGAAGAATGTGTCAATATCAATGATTGACCACTTTAGGGTGATGTACAACAAAAATTGGGACCCATAGTCTAACAAGTATTTTTCATTTGCAATCTCATTAAGAATCTGTTTTCTTTTCTTGAAATCAGAAGCATTCTGAAAAATCCAGGACATATGGATGGCATATTTATGCCTTGAAGCAGCGTTGTTGAATGTCCAGCAGTCCTATGAGATACTTTTCATCTATAACTTCAGACCCAAAGTAGGCTTTGGTATAATAACGTAATCTGAAGAGTTAAATTCCATTCCTTAGTGGCTCAGGGACATAATCTGAGCCAACAAGATGTCTGTATTCCTGAGATGTGTTAGTACTGAAGACAACAAAATTGTATCTCAGATCAGGCCAAGAAAGGGATAAAAGCACCATTCACAGGACAGGAGATGATGAAAAGCAGAGGGGAAAGATGTCACGGAGCTGACTATGGTGGCCCATGTCTTTTCTCTTAGCCAGAAGTTAATGAGCAGATTTCAGGAGACAGGCACTTACAGGTTACCCTGTCAGCTACTCCAGGGCCTCATCTTTTATCTGCCACCTTCAGAGGGGAGTCAGAGAGAAAACCTTTGCCCATCTGATGCCGTGGCTCAGACGGGCACGTCATCAGATTCCACACCACACGACTACACTTCAGAGCATTGCACATGCCTGGCTGTTTGGGGCCCCATGTTTGAACTTAACTCACAGTTGCTCAACTGTACACTGAATCATCCCATGCAGTTTCATGGAGGCTTTGATCACTGATACAAATCAAGATTTTTCTTTACCTTTTTACTAACTAGAAGTGTTCCTAGGACATATCAGTTAGTTCTTTTGCTTTGGAAAGACACATACCATATTGTGTCATCATAATGTTAATGGTCCATTCTTTCTCTCCCCTCTCCATCCCTCCCCTGTGTGTGTGCGCTTCCTTCCTCTCTCTTTCTTTGTGCGTCTGTGCTCTGGTTGTAGGTGGTAAAAGACAGACTTCAGACTTTTCACTCACCAAAGTTTCTGAGTCCAAATTAGTGAGAAATTTAGAAGGCAAAGACTCTCAATAAATATTTGTTGAATAGGAACTTGTTCCATGTATCCTGTCTACCAAAACGTGATCTTTCTGTGCCTGTGTTGTTACATAGTGAGAAAGAAGGGAGATAGGAAAAGGATGTCTTCAATTAAGAGAAAGGGAGAAAGAATATAAGTTTTCAGACAAAACTTTTTCACCAAGTTAAGAGTCTGAGGCCAACAATGTTGGCCATTTTGATGGTAGGTGGCAGAGGAGAACCAGAAATAAAATGACTAGAATGGAGTAAAGAAGAGAACCTGAGCAAAGAGAAAAGGGAGCGAGAATACAGTAAGTAAAGGGTGAATATGCAAAATAAAGGAGGAAATTACTAATAGGTTTCCTTTTATGATTTTGGCTTATTTGTATTGGAACTATTGACGTTAACTTTTGGTTCCAGCATATTGTCTGCCAGTTATGATCAGAAGTAGTATCATAGAAATGAGGGTGGGGGGCAGTGTGGTAAACTGGGAAAAAATGCTGGATTTGCAGTCAGAGGATGTGGTTTTGAATCCTGACTCTGCAACTTACTTCATGTGTGACCAAGGAGAAGTCACTGTATCTTACCAGACTTCAGGTTCCCATCTGTAAAAATCAGGACATTTAATTCAGTAGCCTCTAAGTTCTCAACCAGCTTTCAGACTGTAATCCTATGAATTTTTTAAAAAGTCACCTTTGCAGACTTGCCCTGAGGGAACTCGTATTAGCTAACATCCTCAGAATCTGTCCTAGTTGTAAACAATAGTTAAATAGAACAGCAACGATGACAAAAACCAATGACAAAAACTAGCTATTATTATAGCTAGTATTTATTTCCTTAAACAAAGCACTCTTGGGTATGTTATCTCATTTGATCCTTATTATAACTCTGTGAAATGGACACTTTTTTAGCTCAAAGGAAGGTGAGAGAGCTTACATGACTTGTCTAGAGTCATATGGTTATAAATATCTGACTCGTCTTCCCGAGTTCAAACCCAGCATTGTATCTATTATACCCCTGGCTATATAGTGATGCTGTTCCTCACACAACACTACATTTCCTACTCTGAGCTTTATCACTGGTTTTCCCTGATTCCTGGAAATCTCCTCCTCATCTCTTCCTATCGACTTCCTTGGCTTTCTTCATCACACCTAGTTCCATCTCATACAAGGAGCCTTTTCCATTCCATAATCTCAGTGCCTTCCCTCTGAGAATACCCCCAGGTTATCCTGTACTTATCTTGTTGCTACATAGTTGTTTGCATGTTATTTTTTTCACATTAGACTGTGAACTCTTTCTCCCCTTTCTTTCTTCTTCTTTTTCCCCTTCCTTTGGATCTATAGTACTTAGCATTGTGTTTGGCACATAGAAAGTAATAAATGTTTTTATCTTCTGTTTACACATTGCAAGATAAATATCAAATGTTCTTCGAAGAAAAACCAACCCATACATCCTTTCTATAGTTAGTAAAAGCTCTAAAAATTGAGCTTTTTGACTTATTTTGCCAGGGCCCAGGGCTCATCATATTCCTCCTCACCTTTATAATACTTCTTTATGTATTGTCCATCCTCATCAGATTTAAAACCTCTTTGGAGGGAAGAAACTATCTTAATTTCTTGTATTTGTATGTCTTTCACTCAGCATAGAGCCTGGCATCCATCCATCCATCCATGTTTTTAGAATTAACCTTACTCTGATATACAATCCAATGACTGTTCATATGAGTTGGAGGAGACAAGCTTCACTCCTTTCAGTAAACAAGAATTTATTAATAGTTTGCTATTTGCCAGTCATTGTGCTAAGTAATGGCCTAGAAGGATTTCCAGAAATCAATGTCATAGTACTTGCAGATATACAGGGAGTTGATCTCTGGTTTTCTCATAGACAATTTATAAGTAATTGTAATTTCCACTTTATTTGTGGAACTTGGGCCTTCAGCTATAATATATATATATATATAAAACTTGTTTTTAGTTCAGGGACATTAGAATAATTACTCAATGTTCCCTAAAAGGTACATCCTTATTGCTTACATACATGGTGGGTTTGTAATAGGGGACTAAATAGAACTACGAGGATGAATAGTGATCACTTTTTGTATAACATTTTAAACTTTTCAAAACAATTTAGACCTATTATTTCAATTGATCTTTATAAGAACCATGTGAGGCATATTCCGCAGATATTATCTTCCCCAGTTCACAGATTAAGGTTTAAGATTAAATTTGTCCATGATCAAGGAGTGTCAAAGTCAGGATTCAAACCCAGGCCTCTCTGATTTCCAATCTAACACTTATCAGTACGATATGTTCCCTCTCATTCTGACTTACTGATAGTGTGTGTATTTTACTTAAGTTCAAACTGAAAAAAGATCTTTCACTCCAAACTACATAAATACCTAGTAAACCAAGGAGAACTAAACCTACATAGTTCCTAAAATTTTTGAATGGGGAAACATTAGGCCATAAAAATATTTTTTAACCCAAACCTGAATAAAATCATTGTTTTATTTAACTTGAATCTTGACGGGGAAAGAGTTCTTTTTTCTTTTTTTTTGGAGGGGGGAAGGTAGGGCAATTGGGGTAAAGTGACTTGCCCACAGTCACATAGCTAGTTTTATGTTAAGTGTCTGAGGACAGATTTGAACTCAGGTCCTCCTGACTTCAGGACTGGTGCTCTATTCTCTGCGCCACCTAGCCACCCCAGGGAAAGAATTCTAATAAACTTATTGGTGCCTCTCAGCTACTCAGACACACACATTTGCTCAGTATTTCCTTCTTTTATGTACCAACCATTCTGATTGTTGGGAGTCTGAAACAGCTATGGTAGGTGGGTAAGAGGTATTGAAAAGAGAAAAAAAAATAAAGGTATTACATTCCATGTATAAACTGAATATTTCATGGGAACATGAGACTAGACAGCAAACTATGTTCCAGGTCACAAAGTAACAGATTTTGTCAGCACAGTGAGATCCCTTCACCAAGAAGGTCATACTCTATCTAGGACTTAGCAGATAAGTCCTAAGGAGTTGAATGATATTCAAAGAGGCTAGGTGACTTCTTTATGGCCACATAACTATTTCAGTATCAGAGGCAGGCACTGAATCCAAGTCCTCCAGACTCTAAACTCAACCCTCTGTCCACTGAGCAACACTGCCTATTCTAATAATTCAAATATTTTATCCACTCCAGCAGAATAATGTAGATTTAGTTGACATTTATTGAGTTTTCACAATGGGAATTCATTGAATAATTATTTTAGGGACTATGAAGGACTTTCCAGTGTTTCTGACACCTAGAAGAATTTCTTTTTGAAGGTTGCTAAAATGTTGCATAATCTTATTCCTTTTAGAAAAGGACTTTTCCATGGAGAATAACCTTGGTACATTCTGGGGTTTTTAAGCCCTGGGCAGGTAAAGGGACTGTTAGTATTGGCTTTTTTTCTAAGATATTACTGTGGTCAGTTATCATTACAAGTTCTTTTTATGTGTACATCACCTCAATACACATTTAGGTTGTGTTCAGCCTTTCAGAAGCTAATTGTATCTTCAATTATCAAATAAAATTGATCAAGAACATCTTATATCAAATAGAAGAATCTGATATCTCCACTTTTTATCCCTAAGGAAACTTGAATCAAATGAACATGTTTAGAGCTCTTTCCTTCACTGCTGTGAGTTGGTGAGAAGGGCTTTCCTCTTTCCCATCTCCTCTATTTGCATGGTATGGATTTTAATATTCCATGACCAATAAGGGGACTGTAGATAGTTTGTAAGGGTAGTGTGGCATAGGTTAACCAGATCATGTAATGAAAAGCTATTTCAAATGATTCCTCCCTCCTGCACACACCTCTAAACTGTGGCAGGGGAAAAATGTAGCCCTAAGAAAATGTTTCCACGAACCAGATCTGACAACTTCATGTTTGTTATTTCTCCTCAGTCACTAGAGCAATTTTATATTTAAGAGCTTTTTTCCCCTAGTGGAAACAGTATTCCTTGCTTTTGCCTCACAGAAATTGCCATGTTACTATGATCATTCCTCTCTGCTAGAAGACTGAGAGTGGGGAATTGCCTCTGGATTTCTGAGGAGAGAAAGTAGAGCAGATCAATTTTTCCTTGGAAATCTGCAAGACAATCTGGGAACAGGCAACTTACTTTTACCATTTGATTTTCATGAAAACCAGTTATTGTCAAGTCAAGTTTAACAAGTATTGATGGAGATGTAGTGTTATCTCTTCAATTTCTACTCCACTAATTCAGAATTTTATTTTTCCAGAAAGGGCTGAGATAAAGACGACTTTTGAATGATATATGACAGAGATTGACCACCATTTCAAAATGATGGACAAAAGTATGAACCACTCTCTGACATATGGGACAGGGTGGTGGTAGTGGTTGCAATGTGCTAGTTTCAAACATTTATTAAGTCAGACAGACTTGTCTCCAATTTTCAGTAAGGTTTTATTGTTGTGGTATGGATAAATTCAAATAACAGATAATCTAAACATGACGTACTCTTGAAATCCATCTGCATTGTTAGTTTTGCAAGAGGTTTTTCTTCCTTCTGGGGAATCTTTAAAAATAGACTATTTTGGGTACTTTAGGTTACATTTTGACAGAAGGATGGACTCTGGCATTTTGAAGTTCTTACTAATCTTGAAGTTCCCACATCTTAATATTCAAATGCAAAGGTTCTTTTTTTTGTTTTGTTTTGTTTTGTTTTGTTTTACAATCTTCATTCTCCTTGATCTCTCCCTCTGGGATACTCTTGGCCATACCTTCCTTTTTGATACTCACTTTTATTCTATGGCATTATACTTAGTTCTCTGTCTTCCTAATCGCTCCTATTGTCTCTTCTTCCTCTTCTCATTCCTCAAATGTTAATGCCTTCTCCATTGGTTTTATCCTCAATCCCCTCTATTCTTCTATATTATGGTTTCTTTTCTATGTTACCAGACTTTTTGACAGCCTGGTGAAGCATATGAACTCCTCTTCAGAGTAATGTTTTTTAATTGTATAAAATAAAAGGCATAGGATTATAAAGGAAAACAATTACACAAATACCATTATCAAAATATTGGAAAAAAAAAAAACTACCCACCAAGTTCCTGGACCCTAGGTTAAGAACACCTGCTCTACACTTTCCTCCATGATAACCTAACCCAATTATTACCTCTATGAAGATGGCTCTCAAATCTATATGTCCAGCCCTGTGCTCCATTGGTCCTTGTGGACTTCATTTGCCATTGCTTAAGCAACAACTCCACCTGGATACGCTGTCATCACTCATTATGCCAATAAAATGTGAAGTATTGTCCTAAGCAGTTTGCTGTTTAAAGAAATGAGCAAGAAAAAACAGGATGGAAAGTACAAAGCAGTACCTTTAATGATTGAAGTATTTATTACAAAAGATGGGATTAATGAAATTTTTTGTGGAAAGACAACAGTATCTGGTTTACATTATTGAGCAATTGTTTCCAACATCATAGGCAGTGTGAAATAAGGCAGGAAAAAAGATTAGGAATGTGTTTAAGAGATCTTGAAAAGCTAACAGCTGCCTTTTAGAAGGATAAAAGGGAAAAAGAAGGTGACAATCGGGAAGCTGGTCATGACAGAGTGAGGGTGTAAACAACAAAGGTAGTCATGATTTTTGGAATTATGAAAAGCACATACATGGAGATTACTAGATTTTGGAGCCAGTCAGGGTAGTAAAAATGGAAAAGGACACTAGATTAGGAGTCAGGAGATGGGTTCTAGGTTCAGTTTTCCCTTTAGCTATTGATGTGACCTCTGCTCTGAGCCTGTGTTACTTTAGCTGTGAAATGAAGGTGAATGCGGTGATCTCTGAGATGACTTACAATTTAAAATTAGATGAGGCAGTGTGGTTAAGTGGTAAGACCCTTGATCTTGAGTGCAAAAAATGGAATTCAAGTCTCAGCCCTTCTTATTAAGTGCAGGAAGCTGAGCAAGTCACTTCTCTTGGGGCCTCAGTTTCTTCATCTTTTAAAATAAAGGGGCTGGTTTTTCTTTTTTTTTTTTTTCTTTTTTATTTTTTTTTGTTTTTTTTTAAACAAATACTTTATTAACTTCTGTTTTACATCATTCATTTCCACCAGATTTTGAGTTACAATCATTTTCCCCCCATTATTCCCCTACCCAACCTCCCAGAATAGCAGTCCCACAAGATATCGCTTCCTCCAATCTGCTCTCTCCCATACCTTCTCCCATACCCCCATCGACTTTTCCATTAGAGGAAGATGAATCTTTGTGTCCCAATGCCTGCACATCTTATCTCCCAATTATAGGCAAAAGAGTATTAATAATAGTATTTATATATATATTTGAAACATTTAATGTTACGACCTTGAATTTCAGATCCATTTCCTTCCTCCCTTGTCACCCATTCCTTCTTGGGAGATAAGTAATTCAGTATATGTTGTACATGTCTAGCTATGCAAAACATTATCATAGTAGATATATTGTACAAGGCTGCTTATAATTCCCTCCCACTCATCCCACCCCCCACCTGGTCCATTCCCTACATGATCCTGTCCCTCTTCTATAGTGGGTACTTCCAACCTCCCCTCACCCCAAGGATGCCCTCCCATCCATCATCCCTCCTCTCATCCCCCTTCCCCCTATCCTGCTGCAGGTTGAGATATCCCATTTAGTATGTATGTCATTTTCTCCCTGAACCAAATTCAATGTGAATGTGGTTTTGCCTTTTTAGCCTTCCTTATTCTCCCCCTCCTTTGCAACCACTTCCCTACATGAGATAGTTTACCCTACCATGTCTCTCCCCATCTCCTCTTGCCACTTTCCTCTCTCACCTCATAATTTCATCCCTTGAGTACTCTCCCTTCCCAACAAAATCAACATATGCCCTCTATCCATATATAACTGTAACCATATACACACACATTCACATATGTATTCATATGACCACACCCCCTTCTTCCATTATTTTCATAGTGAGAAAGATATCATCATGATATACTTTCCATATCAGGAATAAATGTTCAACTTTGATAGTTCCTTTTGATTTCTTTTCCTGATTACCTTCTCAGGCATCTCTTACTTCCTGCGTCTGGATCTCAAACCCTCTATTCAACTCTAGTTTTTTCCTCAAGAATGCTTGAAAGTCCTCTATTCCACTGAATGACAATATTTCCCTGAAACAAAATACTCAGTTTTGCTGGGTAGGTGACCCTTGGGTTCATTCCCAGTTCTTTTGCCCTCTGGAATATCATATTCCATGCCCTTCGATACCTCAGTGTAGAAGCTGCCAGGTCCTGGGCTATTCTGATTGTGTTTCCACAATATTGAAATTGTTTCTTCCTGGCTGCTTGTAGTATTTTCTCCTTGATCTGGGGATTCCGGAACCTGGCTATAATATTCCTGGGAGTTTTCTTTTTGGGATCTTTTTCAGGAGGTGATCTGTGGATCCTTTCAACCTCTATTTGCCCTCTGGATCTAAAACATCAGGGCAATTTTCCTTGAGAATTTCTTGAAGGGTGATTTCTAGGTTCTTTCCTGATCATGGCTTTCAGGTAGTCCAATAATTTTAAATTGTCTCTCCTGGATCTATTTTCCAGGTCAGTGGTTTTTCCCATGAGATATTTCACATTGCCTTCTAATCTTTCATTTGCTTGGATCTGCTTAACAGCATCTTGATTTCTCATAAAATCACTAGCTTCCATTTGCTCCAGTCTAACTCTGAAGGAATGAATACATCAGTGAACTCTCAAATTTTTTTCCATCTGGCAAATTCAACTTTTTAAGGCATTCTTCCTCCTCATATCCCTTTTGGGCCTCCTTTGCTCTAGACTAGTCTATTTTTTAAGGTGTTGTTTTCCTCAGTCAGGCTGTAGACCTCATTTCATACTTTTCCTGCATCCTTCTCATTTCTCTTTCTAATTTTTCCTCCACTTCTCTTATTTGATTTTTAAAGTCCTCCTTAAGGTCCTCTATGGCCTGCAACCCACTCATGTTTTCCCCTGGGGCTTTTGGAGCAGGACTTCTGACCTCACAGTCCTTTTCCCGCTCTATGCCCCAAAATAGGAGATCTAAGGTATCATTTCTGTTTCCTTTGCCTTGGCATGTTGCCACTTAATTGCTTGACTTTGGGCTTGTTGCCACACTATGGCTTTAAGGCCAGATAGAGGAATTTTCGTCCCGAACGTGTGGGGGGCAACTTCCGTTTCTGGCAAGCTATAAACCCACCCACAACTACCACCTAGATCACAATCCAGATCCAGGGAGGTTAAAGCAAGAGCGATTACCCCCCAAGACTGATCACTGGATCTCCCCACGATTTGTAGGCTGGGAGCCGGAAATGCCTATGAAAACTACACAATGGCGTGTCTCCTCAGCAGCTTCTAGCCCCCAGGGGAGGGAGCTGACGCATTCCCCAAATACAGGTCCCAAAGTCCATAGGACACTAACCTCTTACTTTGTCCTAGGCAAGTCTATATTGATAATTCTGGAATCTCCACAGCTCCTAGTGTTCTGGGGTTCCTCCAGCTGGCTGCTGGCCCTGCCGCCCTGGGGCTAAAACCTCAGCTCACGCGGACCTGGGCTCGGCTCGGCTCCTGCGCTCTGCTCGCTACGGCTCCCAGACCACTGCGCTGGTCCTTCCTGCAGGGTGCTGGGCTGTCCTCACGGGAGGTCCCACTTTCTGTGTCATTCTGTGGGTGCTGGGGCTCCAGAAGATTTTCAGAGTCCTTTTTTACATAGTTTGTGGAGAATCTGGGGGCAGAGAGGCTTGGACGAGCTGTTTCTACTCCGCCATCTTGGCTCCGCCCCCGGGGCTGGTTTTTCTTAACCTTTTTTTTGAGACATGGACTTCCCCCTCCTTTGACAATCTGATGAAGTCTGTACCCCTTCTCAGAATAATGTTTTAAATGCATAAAAGCTAGGATTATAAAACAAACTATTGAAATACAGTTAACACAATATAAAAAAGCTTTGAACTGTAGGTTAAGAACCCTTAGTTGAGATGATTACAAGGTCCCTTCCAACTCCAAATTTTATAATTCCATGAAACAATTTTTAAGTAGTTGCATGCACTCTGTTAAGGACTATGCAGAACAAATTAAATTGCCTTGCCCTCTGCCCTCTAAGTGCTTGTGCTGAGAGTTTCTTAGTGTTATCTATCGCTCCCTGGCTCTTGCACCTTGAAAGCAGATTCTATCACCCATTTCCTCAACTTCAGAAAGACCTCTTGATCTCTCTGTTATTTTAAGATGGGGGAAGGTAGCTGGAGAACAGCTTCTCACTGTGTACTGTACTTCACATTTTTCATATGGGCTACATTTATAGTTAGCACTCAAATGCATGCCTACCTGGTCTTGATGATCAACATATTTCCCACCCCTATCCCACCCCCTTCTTCCTGTTAATACACTGGCAAAGTTGTTTTAAAATAGTCCATCGTTGGGAAAATATTGTTTCTGGGTTCTTGCCAAGGTCAGAGTGAGACCTACAAATTATCTGAGTGCTGTCATTCACAAGAATTCAGCCTACTTCATGTAAACACAAGTTGGAAAATCTGGGAGGGGATTACAGCAATGGATGTCTCTCTCGATGTCACCCTCTCCTTCTCCTTGCCCATGCCCTGATTGTTTTGGAAATTGCTTTTTTCTTCCTTCCATTTTATATACATCTTTCATTTTTGGTTTTTGGTCTAGGCTTATATTTCATTATAGAGAATGGAGTATAGAAAACTTAGAAACTTCCTCCACAACAAAGTAGTCCCTCTTTAAGCCTTGAGCTCACTTTCCCACAAATATAAACATCTCTAGTGGGAAAAGTCAACACACATAGAGATCATATGTGGGGTATAGACATGTGGAATATGCATGGCCATGACACCTGACTAGAGGTACAGACATGAATGGAACAGATTTATGCTTAAGGGTAGATATACTTGAAAAAGTAACACACACCTCTAGGGCACAGGAGATTCTGATGTTTTATGGTGATGTCATCACAATATCCTCATTTTGGACTTGCTCTTTCCTGGGCATTGCTTTCCACGGCTCTCTACCTTGTATCACACTTCACCTACTTCTGACTGGTATCTTATCTTCACTTCAAATGATCTTCAGCTATTCAACTATCTTCAGAGCTACTTAAGACTCTGCTCTGCATCTACTATTAGGTGTTGTGGTTGGTAAGCCTTTCCCCTGCAAAGAAGGTCTACAGTTCTGCCAGCCATTTGTTTTAGTTGTCTAAACCATTCATTGCAATAAGCCTAGAAAGAAAAAGCCAGATTGTGAAGGGATTAACATATCAAACTGAGGGAAGGCATTAATGAATAAGGAATTAAGCATTTTTATTAAGCATCTACTTTATGCCAGGACAGTTGGGCAGCTAGGTGGCATTGTGGATAGAGTACTGGGCCTGGAGTTAGAAAGACTCATCTTCTTGAGTTTAAAGCTGACCTCAGACACTTGCTAGCTATGTGACCCTGGGCAAATCACTTAATCCTGTTTGCCTCACTTTCCTCATGTGTAAAATGAGCTGGAGAATGGAATGGCAAACCACTTAATATCTTGCCAAGAAAAACCCAATGGGATTATGAAAAGTTGGACATGGCAGACTCAACTGAATAGCAACACATGCCAGGAACTGTGTCAAATGCTTTACAGATATTATCTCATTTGATCCTCACAACAACCCTTTAAAATAGATACTATTATAAGTCCCATTTTTATAGTTGAGGAAACTGAGGAAGACAGAAGTTAAGTGACTTACCCAAGAACACATAGCTGGGAAAGTTTGAGAAATTTTAGCTCAGGTCTTCCTGACTCTAGGCCTCTAGGCTCTATGTACCTAGATTCCTCAAGGAGTTGGTATTTTATCCTAGAGGCAAAACTGTAAGTTCTTATACAGGGGAATGGCATTGTCAGAATTACACTTCAGAAAAACTACTTTGGAAATTTTATGGAAAATTAACTGGAGAGCAGAGAGGCTAGAAGTGCAGAGTCCACCTAGGAGAATAGTGTAGTTTTCTCTTCCACAATGTGGAGGCTAGAGGCACAGCGCCCCCATGATCTGGAAGATCCCTGTAAAACTTTTGGGGCCTCCCTTTGGAATTTAAATAACACAAGATAAGAGAAAGGAGATGTAAAGATCCTGAGGAGGTCAGCAGGAGATGTCACAGGATAAATTGCTATAAATATTTGGCATCTGCAAAACAGTGTATAGAATTTGTAGTTCTTTTACTACAAAATTCCCATTTAATTTCTTATGTTGACCCTTGCTACATCAAAATTGAGATAGGGAAAGTTGTGATATGGAAGGGATAACTACAATTGATTTCTATTTTCTCAATTGTTTCTGTTTTGGGTAGAAAAAATTTACTTTGTTAATTATTTTTATTATTTAAAGTAAAAGGACATACACTGGATGAAATGTTTTGATATTTCAATGATTAGAATAAAATGAAAATCTTAAAGCAATGATCTTTAGTATAAACTTTGTTTTATAAAGGAGTAGAGAATCAAAATCAGGGTCTCTAGCACCTTCCCAAATGGAAAATCCTATTTCTCATCTTTAAAGAGTCAATTTATAAATAAGTCAACAATTTAAAATTTTAATCTCAGAACTTAGAGAAAATTTTAGGACTTGGTAAAAGAGTAGCTATGATATATGTTATTAAGAATCTGTATTTTTATTTGAAACTCAGGGAATTGTGGAACTGAATATTGTAAACTGAAAATGAACAAACAAATTAATAAAGACCAAAAAAAGGAATCTGTATTTTTAAGAAATGTAAAATAATCTCATTGTATTCAGGGAAATATGCATCATTTTCCAACAAATTTCTTCCTTTCAGGAAGAAAGGCAGATGCAGGTATTAAAGCACATGCAAATTTCTTTTGAAATATGTTAGACTTTCAGTACATGCATCCTGCAACTCCTGAGTATGGCCTGAACCAGATGAAAATGCAATTGGAAAATATTTAACAAAAATAACTAAAAATATTATAAGATATAGATAACGTTATATATTTAAACTAAATCAATTTTATGTGGTTAATATCCAGATTAGAGGCTTCCATTTCTAGGGGAGTTAGACATCACTGTTGTACATGAAATATTCCCCACTAGGTTATATTGATTAGAATCCAAGTGATTACTTCAAAATACATTTAGGTATGGGAACCTGGAGTTGGAAGGGACCTTACGTAAATAGTCCAATCCCTATTTTATAGATAAGGAACTAAGAAATAGAAGTGGTGACTTGCCCAAGGTCATGACCAATAGTGACAGAACACCTTCTAGTCCAGATATTTCAGCTGTATTAGGTGGACTTGATTGCCAAAATGGCAGGAATACTCTTTCAGTTGTCAGACTCGATGGATTTTAGTGGATGGAGTATTCTATTTTGGAGCATGGCAAAAGTACAACTATTTCTTCACTGCTGCTTTGTGAAATGGGTCTCTAGACTTCTTGCGTTGTCGTGATGGACATCTTTGTCTCTTTGGTAGTTATTTAATGGGACACAGTAATCATCATTATAAATAAACTCCTTGACTACAAAAGGGTCAAAAATGTCTGTGGAGCATGAAGTCAAGGAATCCCACAAAGACAGAAAGATAAGAGTCTTGTACAACAAATAGCCTGATGACAACCAGTGGTTACAATAGAGATTATTACAACATCAAGGGATTAAGGCCTACAAGGGTCTCTAACCAAGCAAACAAGCAGAGATGTTAATTGGAGTACTGACTTTCAGAGTAAATCAAGAGCATATGGCTTGATCAGAAGTTCAAGTAGGTAAGGAGGAGCAAGAAACTCACTACAGAGATTAATAATAGTAACTAAAAACAATAACAAGCATTAACATCATATTTTAAGGCTTACAAAGTGCTTTACAAATATTATCTCATTTTATCCTCACAACCACTCTGGGAGTTAGATGTTAATATTATCCCCAGTTTATAGAGGAGGACATTGAGGCAGACAGAGGTTAAGTGAAATGCTAAGGGGTGTACAAGTATTGTACAAGTAAGTGTGTGAAGCTAGATTTGAACTTGGGTCTTCCTGACTACAGGACAAGAGCTCTATTTCAGAAGGCTGGTCATTTGGAAACAGTCAGAAAAACCAATGAAAGTCATCGATAACTTGTGGAGCAAGAGGTGATGTTAGGACAAAGTTTCCCCTATCAGGTATATGCTTCTTATTGGAACAAGAACCAGTTATTCCATTTTGTGGCAAATTCATTACCCAAATTTGTGGGTGGGTGGTTGCATTTACCTGGAAAGGCCTGAGGTAAGGAACTGATCCAGTTACCTAGAAGGTGACTGATGTCACTTTTCTATGGATATATGTTTAACTGATTTTGAATTTTTGACATGAAAAGTAGACATAACCCTTTATTCAACTCTGTTTAGGAGCAAGTGGTCTACAACCAAGTTAGCTGTACTAATGGTGATTTGCTTAGACAAAATTTTAATTCGGCTACAATTTTTTCTTACAATTCTAATGATGCATATTTGTAGTTATGCTTTGCTACATTTATACTAATGCTTTGGTTCATAGGGAATATGGTTAATGAATAGAAGAGTCATAGGATCAGAAAAGAGTATTAGGAAGATTACAAAAACAGTGGTATAAAGGATAATTTGGAGAAGGCTAGATGAGGAGAAGCTAGGTGTCACAGTGGATAGAACTCCAGACCTCCAGTCAGGGATATCTGAGTTCAAATCTGACCTCAAACACCTACTAGCTGTGTGACCCTGGGCAAGTCACTTAAGCCTGTTTCTCTCACTTTCCCCCTCTGTAAAATGAGCTGGAAAAGGAAATGCAAATCTTTTCACTTTTTTTGCCAAGCAAACCTTAAATGGTGTTTTGAAGAGTTGGGCACAATTGAACAACAGCAAGACTGGAGAAAGCAAGGACAGTAGAGAAACTTTTTATCATAGCTGTGTTGTGAAGAGATGCAGGCTTGAACTAGAGTGGTTGCAATGATCAAGAAAAGCAAGGGAAGGATGACAGAAATATTTTGCAAGCTAAATCAGTAGGGTTTCAGAACTGATTGTACGGTAGGTGGGAGGTAGTGAAGCAGAGTGATGAATCAGAGAAAACTGAGGTTTGGAACTTGGGGGTCTGTGATGAAAGGGAAATAGAAAAATTGAAGGAGAAACAGGATTTTAAAAATTTATTTATTTACTTTTAGTTTAAAACATTCAGTTCCACAAGCTTTTGAATTCCACATTTTCTCCCCCTCCTCCTTCCCTCCTATGGCAGCGTGCAATCCAATATAGGTTCTACAATATAAGTTCTTCACTTTAAATGTTAGCCAAGTTGTAAAATAGGATTATAACCAATGGAATGAACAATGAGAAAGAAGGAGCAAAACAAAACAAAAAAAAAAAAAACAGAGAGAGCAAGTTGGCTTCAGTCTGCATTCAGACTCTGTAATTCTTTCTTTGGATGTGGATAAATTAGGGCTTTTTTGATGTGTATGGTTCGGGAGTGGAGGGGAGGCTGAATTCAGTTCTAGATATGTTGTGTTTCAGGTTTTGTCAAGATATCTAATCAAGATCTATACCAGGAATTGGGAAATGTAGGATTGTAGTATGGGAAAGGCTAGGAATCACGATAAAGATTTAGGAGCCATTTACACTGAGCCATGGTGTTATAGAGCACTGCTATTTGCATTATGATTCTGATTCTGCTACTTTCTGTAACAGGGCAAATTATTTAATCTCTCTGGGCCTCAGGGTTTTTTTTTTTTTATTTGTAACTTGGGGGGGGACTGAACTAGATGATCTCTCTCCATGATTTCTTCTAGCTCTCAAACCCATGCCCACTTTGCAACCCTCCAAAATGCTTAATTCAGAACTCTTTTAAATAATTATCTGATGTACCAAGCAGGGAGTTACAAATGGCGAAGAAAAAAAAACAAAACTGAAGGCCAGAGGTTACATGTTTTGCTTTGCTACACGAAGTGGCAGAAACAGTATTGAAATCCAAGTATTTTGCCTCCAAGGGAGTGAGAAGTGCAGATACCTTAGAGATAAGTATGAGATTTTACAGGAGAAAGTTAGAAGACAGCTGGCTCCTAGTGACAAGTAGCTTCTTCCCTACCACCTGCCTTCTCAGCCCACACATCCCCACCCCCAGGACTTTGCTAATCACAGGAACCACTTAGAATCCTTAGGTGTGTGTCAGATGTTCTGATGCAGTCAATTGAAGCTTGTCAAAAGACTTCTTCAAATACCTACATTGCCCCATATCAGTACAAAGTCCAGCAAATCCAGCAGATGGGCTTTAATCATCTCCCTTTCAGTGGATTTGGGGTAGCCTCAAGGGATCAAACTACTAATATACTGCCAAGTACAGTTGCTAGTGTGTGCTAATTGTATCCTTGGGAACACTTTCTTTTTTCTTTTGACCTTAAGTTGCAATTGTCAAGTAGACACTAACCATTTTCTAATCAAGTGGTTAACAAGAATTTATTGTGCCTTACTTAGAGTAGAGGAAGACAGTGCTTTCTCTCAAAGAGCTTATCATTTGTTTATAGATAAGACATATACATTCACAAAAAGATAGCTAGTGATATAATGCAGTTTTCTCTAAGTTCCAAATGAGGAAACAGGCAATAAGTGCTACAGACATGGGAAAACACATCCAGCTGGGGTGGTGGGGAAGGAGGTGAAAGATGACTTAGTCCTGGGACATAATAAGTTGAATTTCAGGAGATGGAAGTTAGGAAAATGGAATTTTCTAGATGGAGAGAATGGTGTAACCAAAAAAATAAAATAAAATAAAACACATTTTCCATGAAGACAATAATGAAAAGACAAAGTGAAATATTTGTTTAGGGAAAGTATGGGAGATCGGGATGGAAAGGTAAGTCAGGGCCAGATTCTAGTAGTCCTCTATTTCTAGATTAAAACATTCAAACTTTAACTTAAAGGAAATGGGGAACCACTGAAGATTTTTAGCAGCAGTGATATGATATTATACTTCTTATGTGATTTGGGTCAGGCCTCCCCTATTAATACCTCTAATCTTCTGGTTTCTAATGCCAGAGATGAGAAGTCAATTGCACACACCTGAGTTAATATTGACCCTTTCCTTATAAACCCATGAATTTTAGCAGCCTCAGTATTAATGTGTTGTTAATGTGAGTGCATCCCACACATCTCGAATATTGATTAGGAAGAAGTGCAAGGCTCGGTACAATTAGTTGTGCTAAGTCTCTGAGCAACTTTTTTCAAAGGATCATTAAAGTTTAAATAGATGATACATAGAACTAGGTATAGAATAATTATATATGCATATATGTATGTATATACATACATATATGTATACACACATCTATTTGTGTCTAATGGTAGCCATCTCTAAGGTAGGGGAGAGGAGGGAAGAAAATAAGGGGGAAAAAGAATTTACATGATAACTTTGTTGTATATTTGGAGGGAATAGCAAGTTATACATGGTAGATTTGCAGTTTCATGTGCAATCATCTTTTATTATTTTATCATATTGTATTGTATATATTATTTTATTATAATGTGCTAATTCCCTTTTCTCCTTAGCCAACATTTGATGACTGTTGGATAAGAAACTTTGGAGACTTACCTCTTTAGGAATCACGGCCCAATTTATGGTGTTCTAAACTTCTTGCTGGGTGGTGCCATGAATAAAACTTCAGGCCTGGAGTCAGTAAGACCTGAGTTCAAATCCAGCCCCAGGTACTCCCTAGCTAAGTTACCCTAGGCAAGCCATTTAACTTTTGTCTGCTTCAGTTTCCTCAAATATAAAATGAGGAAAATGGGGTTAGTTGTGAGGATCAAATGAAATATTATTTGTAAAGTGCTTACCACAGTGCCTAATATGAAGAAGGAACCTAATAAATGATTGTTACCCACCTTTTTGCATCTTCCTCCTCCCTGCCTAGACTTGGACCTTCCTTTGTATGGTTTAAAATACCTGTAAAGTACCTATTGCTTAATGAATTAATGGTCTCTGTCTTAATTTGTTTTGTGTGTGAAATCACCTCTTAATCCTATGCCTAAATTCACTTAGCTACTGTTAAGGATTAGGAAAGATGGTGATAATGGAAATTGAAAGAACCGATGGATGTGAAATTTTTTTTTTTTAAGCAATTGGGGTTAAGTAACTTGCTCAAGGTTACACGGCTAGTCATTATTTATGTGTGGGTGCTCATTTTCTGAGGCCGGATTTGATCTCGGGTCATCCCAACTCCGAGGCCGGCGCTCTTACTCACTGCACCACCTAGCCGCCCCTTTTAGGGCAATTGGGGTTAAGTAACTTGCCCAAGGTCACACGGCTGGGTTTTTATTTGTGTGGGTTAAGTGTCTGAGGCCGGATCCGAACTCAGGTCCTTCTGACTCCAGGGCTGGCGCTCTACCCACTGCGCCACCTAGCCACCCCAGTGAAATATTTTAAAGAAAACATTGATGGGACTTGGTGGGTGAATACAGTATAAAGTAAGAGGATGTTAAAATTACTCTTAGAGTTAGAACCCAAGCGGATCAGAGACTGATCCATGATTCATAGAAACAAAGTCAGAAGGAGTTAGAATGAGGTGGAGAGAGTAGGGGAAAAGGGAGAAAGATGATGCATTTGAGGTGAGGATGGAACATTAAAGAGGAAAAACTCAGAATAGTCTCAATTGTGATGCCATAGAAAAATAGAATATGAACTGGGAGAGAGCTTGGAGGTCATACAAGCAGTTATTAACAGAGCTAGTATTTAAACCCATCCTCTGACTTAAAATCCTCACCTCATTCCTCTGTACCATGTCCACTCAAAACATATTTTGCAGATCAGCCTTTTGTCATCTGGAGTTTGCTAAACAGAGTATATTATTCCTCTCGCCCTCCTTGTCACAACCCAAGAAGAATGAAAAGCATTTTAAAAGCACAGGGGAGCCTTCTATGTATCAAAATGTCATATAAAATGTCACACAAGGTGTAAGAGTAGTCTTATGCATAAAGCCACTCATATTCAAGAGTAAATTGTGTACACAATCCATGTATGGCAGTACTTAGACTTTTCTTGTTGAGTTTCTGTGGTTATAGCCACCCTAGTCAGGGTATAAACCAAGGTCAAGGACACCAAAATCAGTCTATTAGGTACAAGTACAGTCAAGAATTTGGATCACAAAAACATGCCAGAATCAGAATTTTGGAAGAAAAAACAAACCATGGAGTAGGAATCAGAAGACTTTGTTTCTAGTCCTATCTCTATAAGTAACTCACTGCATGACTATAGGCAAGTTTTTTAATCCCTAGGCCTGTTTCCTCATGAATAAAATGAGGGTGTTCAACTAGATGAACTCTAAGCTTCCTTCTAGCACTGAAATTCTATGCTTCCTTCTGGCACTAAATTCTGAAGGCTGGCTACACTAGAGCTTTGTATTTGATACCCTATTATATAATTCTGTGTTTGACCTTGAGATCATTCCCTGCAGATATTATCATAGCGTTTCCTCCATTCACCCTGATTTGGGGCATGCTTAGCAGGGAAAAAAATGGAAGCTTGCTTTTGGGCATGTGTGGTGGAGGGGGCCTTTCCACCATTTCAGGGAATATACAGATAGTTTTAATCCAACATTTGGAGGCTTAGTGAATCTTCTTCTAACAAATGCTATTCCCCTACCCAGGCACCACACATCTTTGAACAGATGGCTCCTGTTTCTTTTGGGTTTATCTTTCTTGACCTTAGATGAATGTTTCCTGATATGGAAGAAACAAGGCAATCAGTAAGACAGGAGATCCATCAAAGCTATTTAAAGGATACTCCAACCAACAGCCATAGTTGGTACTTGTAGCATCTGAATTCATTAAGGAATAGAGTTGACCTACTTGACCCAGCCAAGCAGTGGATTACCCTGACATACCCTGAAATATCAAACCCTGAAAGGGGTCAGTCTAGTTTTGTCTTTGCCTCAAAGTGTATATGGTTCACTTTGCTAAAGGAGCAAAAGACTCCTAGGGCCAGGAATCATGAGATACCCTTTGACTCCATGTATTCCTCATGTATATATCTCACTACCTTCATGTTTTAAGTTTGAACCCATTCTCTATAGGAGCCCTGTGTGAATGAAAAGGAATAATGTTCCCTATCTTTATTCCCATTTTGGGGAGACTACTCGCTACACCTTCTTAGTAAATTCTCATTTATAAAAATCAATTGATGTCAACTGGTTGATCGAAATTGGGAAACACAAGATTAGAGAGGGTAACTTGAATGATGGACCCACATGATCAAACAATGATAGAACCCACAAGATTGAAGTGGTTATGCTAGTCTGAATGAGAATTGAGAAACTAAGCACAGAGGGGTATGCTATATTATGTTTAATGGGATTGGGGCTTGCTAGTTATGATAGGATTATCTAACTAGTAGCTAGGGTTCTTAGACTTCTCCATCTATGAATCACTATAAGATTCTAGGCAGGAAGCTTTTTTTCTTCTTTTCATCATCAGGAAAAGGGAGATAATAACTGTCCATATTGATAGTGCTGTGATGGGTTGGTCTATAAAAAAGACCTAAATCTAGGTTTTTTATTGCTTATGTTATTGTTATAATTCAATAAGGAAACATTTCTTAAACTCAGAGTAGTTTGGTAGATAGGGTGTTGATATGAAATCATAAAGGATAAGATTTAAAACTTCTGACGTTCAATAGTTGTTTGATCATGAACCATGAAGAAGCAATTAAATCTTGCCTCAGGCAACTAAGACATTCATTTAAGTTATAGACAGTGAAGATCCAGGCCAATGAAACTGCAAATCTTGTTATATTGATGTACCTTCAAAGTACAGGTACATACAGTGTGATGATTGTGGAAGAGATCTTGGAAATTCAGAGTTCTGTTACTATTTGATGCCTTTAGTCAGGACTAAGTCCCATTCATCCCATGCAAGCTAGATTTCATTTCCCTTAGATATTCCCTCTATCCTCCAATTTAAGTCTTTTATCCCCATCATTTGGAGCTCAGATCATGACCTATATGCCTTTTTCAATATTTAATCCTCTTGTGATCCTTTCCTATGCTGAATTTATGGCTAGAAATACCTAGTTTTTTACAATTTGTTTTTGTTTCATACTTTCTACTCTAACCCCCTTTAATTTTTTCTGTATCTTTCAAAAAGTCTAACACATAGGAAACAATAAAAACGTACATCCTTTATTTACAGTATTGAAAAAAAAACCTTTGAAGTAGCTTGTTAACTACTTGATAACTATCTCCCAACTATTCAGAGGTATAACTTAGCAAAGTTCCAGGAAAGTCATCTTAGGGAGGCAAGGGAGCAGAAACAGGGAGGCAGTCTAATCAAAAGGGTTGAAAAAAAAGAGATAACAGCTTTTTGAACTTATTTCCCCCTGACCCCCACTCCCTTTATTGCTTAGTCATCTCTGGTTGAAGGGAAAGAGCAGTGATAGATGGGAGCCTAGTAAAAGGGACTGGATCTCTAGTGTTACAAATAATTTAAACCCCAATGATGTAGGTATTAATATTCTAAGCAGGTATTATACAACTCTAACCTTCATTGTAAAGAACTGATCAGCACTGCCAAATCAATGCCCAACTCCTTGGCAACAAGGGCATTGACCTTTTTTTCCCAGGCTCCTTCTCCTCAGTGCTTTCATGAGTAACTCTCCTACTCTGGAGTGTGAATCGTGAAAAGAGGGGGATGCTTGTGAAAGACACTCCTTAATCAAGGGAGTGATGTTTGTTCTGCTTGGAACTTCACATCCACATGTGACCTTACTTAACCCTCAAAAACTAGTACCAACTCAGCAAGACAAAGAAACCCTTGGTGACCACCTCAGGTGAACCCTGAGCAAAGAGAAGTGGAGGAGGAAAGACTGTGACTCATTTCACACAGGTGGACAGTTAAAGCAATGTTGATTTTGACTACAGGCTAAACAAGAAAGGTAATTTTACCAAAAAAAAAAAAATCTAAATAGGATCAACTGAGATTGAGAGTTAGTAAGTAGCAAGGTGGTACTTGGAAACTCTGGCTATGTGAAAGAAACTGGAACAGTTGTTATCTGATGGGATATGTGTAGCACAGCTCACTTTTGAAACCTGTACTGTAACGAATGATTTCTATTTGTCTCTTATTATCTGTCCTTGTGTAACTCAACTAATGTTACAACAGTTGGTAGTCTTGAAGAATACCATACACAACCTTTCTGTTTGTTTTGTTCCCAAGGATCATTACATACTTTTTGCTGCCATTGCTTAGACTTAGCTTTCAAAGTTGTTTCAAGTGTAAATCTTTCTCCACAAATAACTGAAAATGTAACATCTATAACTTTGTCTTTATTTCATTCATGAATACTTCAAAAGGTCTGTGGTTTCACAGGTGTGTGTGCCCCCTCCACCAATACAATCCACGACCTCCGACACTTTGTTAAACACTTTAATAAGCTGTCTTGGTAAAAAATGTGTTACCTCATGGTCAACCTGATACTGAGCCTCTGAAAATTTAGTTAGGGTGAACCTTGAACAGCAGGCACAGAAGTCATTGCCAAGACTATGTTTGGAGTCATCACCACTTGGCAGCACTTGTATTCTACTAACAAAACCTTAAGAACCCAAGATCACTTGCATGCCAGGATGAGAAACTGTAATTGCTCATTAGTTGAATTTAGTCTTTCTATACTTGTCTACAAAGGCAACTTACCCCACTAATATTCTCTTAGAGCACAATCATTTTAATTTGGAAATATATCATTTCTTGATTTGCAGTCTACAAAAGAAAACACATTAATTCCAATGTTCAACAAGAATCTGATCCTAAATATTCATTTTGCTTAAATGTCACTTAGGACCTTTATTGTCAGGTTCTATTGATGCTAATAATCAAGAGGAGCATTATTTATTGTATAGGCTTTCTTGAAATGAAAATTTATTGTTACATATGTTGAATCCTCTCTTATGTTCTGCTATGCACAAGACATGCTTCCCCCTTCTATCTTTGTATTTAAGTCCCAATATTTAAGTTTAAAACATGTTTTTTATTTCTTTTCTCTATTTTGTGTTTGTGTTCTGGCATTTGAGTCCAAAATAAAATTTTGAAAAAAAAAGATATACCAAAAGTTCATAATTTTGGTGTGTGTGTGTGTGTGTGTGTGTGTGAATAACAGTTTGCATTAGAGAATATTTGGAAATAAATTCAGTTTCTCTCCTTTCAAATATACAGAGTAAGGAGAAAAAAATTCTAGCAAAAATATTCCAAATAGAAGTCCTTTGAGGCTGGTTGTAACCACTATGAGAAGGACTAGAACTTTAAAATATGTTGAAGTACCAAGAACATTTTTGCATTAATTGATGCACCTGATACTTCTATAAAAACAACCACCATTATATGTGTTGATAATAGAATGTTATTTGTATTATTTGAATATTTAACAGTCCAAATAATAAAGACAAAAAGAAAAAAACAATGGAAATCTTTTATCATTCTGAGGGAAAGTGCTTGAGATGTGTACCTCAGCCAATTTTTATATGGTCTTCTGCTAAGTCTCTATATTCTGAAATCTTTTCATTCTAAACAGTTCAAAGACACTATATTGAATTTGTTCGAACTATTGTATATTTTGTATATTTTCATTGTATAGGTCTATATGTCTTGTATTTCCTATTTAATTATGGTTTTTTTTTAATGGGGAAGGCAAGACAATTGGGGTTAAGTGATTTACCCAAGGTCACACAGCTAATAAGTATGTTAGGTGTCTGAGGCCCAATTTGAACTCAGGTCCTCTTGACTCCAGGGCTGGTGCTCTATTTACTGCACCACCTAGTTGCCCCTAATTATGTTTTCAAATATAGAAATTGTATTATCTGCATTATAATATATATATATAATTATGTTTTCAAATATAGAAATTGTATTATCTGTATTATCTCTCTTCATAGACCCTACTGGTCTTTGTATGTAGTGGTAATATAGCAAATTTTAATGACTGATGGACTGCCTTCTCTGAGAGAGAGGTTCTCCACAAGCAATCAATAAACATTTATTAAGTGCCTGTGCCAAGCATTGTACTAAGTGCTGTGTAAGACTCTTTGTGCAAGGAGGCTTCCTAAAAGTGAGATTAGGTACTGTTATCTATAAAGATAATATGGGCCATGATTGAAAATAATCAAATTTTGTGGCTGAGGAGACCTTGAAGATCAGTAGGCCAATTCTCTCATTTTAGAGAAAAGGAAGAGGAACAGAAAGGTAAGTGACTTGTCCAAGGTCATACAGATAGTTTATGAAAGAGCCAGAACTAAAACCTGGGCCTTGACTCTTGCTCCAAAGGTTATTTTGTACTCTAGCATTTGCAGTTTTATTGAACCAACCTAATTTTCTATAGATTCTAATTTCAGAAATTCCATGACATCCACATAATTGATATCTCTGTATGGCAGATATTTCTATAATTAAAGATCTTCTATAATTTTTTGGCTTTGTGGAAGAAAACAATAGTTAGAAACACAGAACTTTAGACTGAGAAGAAAACTTAAAACTTATCTGGTACAAACTCTTCATTGCATAGTTGAGAAAAATGAGGCTCAGAGATTTGCCCAAGGTCACATATATAAAAAGGTGAGAGACTTAGATCTTTTGACTTCATCCACATTGTTCCTTTCATTATGATATGTAGTTTTATTCCAATTTTCTGGAGATATCAAGTAAGGACACTATGTCATTGAGACCTAGCTCACTCCTGATAATGAAGAACAAAAAGCAATTTATATCTACTTCCATAGTAAATTTTGTGTTAGTACCAATTGTATAATTATATCTTTCAAGACTCTATGCTTTATGACTACAATTAGAAATATGTTGAAAAGTAATGTTGCAAAATAGATCCCAGGCCAACAATGTGCCACTTTTAAAATGACAACATGGGTTTTGCACCTCTAGAAGAATATTATAAAAAATCAGTGTGTGCTGATCAAGAGGCAAGATATAAAGTGGGAATATCCTAGTAATGCACAAAAGTTTCTTTGACAGAAATGTTCTTCCTCCCTCTTTCCTCCAGTTCATCCCTCCCTTCCTCCCTCCTTTCCTTCTTTCTTTCCTTCCTTCCTTCCTTCATCTCCTTCAACCTTAACTTCCTCCATCACTAGGTTCATCCCTAAACCCTCCCCTTTCTATCTCTGTGTCTCATACTCTTTCTCTGTTTCTATCTCTGCCCTTCTCTCCTTCCCTTCTCCTCTCTTTCCACCTCTGTCCAGCTATTGAAGGACTATCATTTATTTACATGAATGAGGATATATAATAGGCACTCTGAGAATCTAATTGTTCATGAGTTGAAAAGAATTCATTTATAATTTACTGTGTGTATCATAAAATAAAGTTCCTTGTTCATTGAGCAGATTGTTCACAGAATCACAGTTTTAAAACTGGAAGGTACCTCAGCCATCTTCGGTTTCAACCTATAGGTTGACTCCTTGAGAGGAGTCCTTATAACATAGTGGACAAGTGGTTATACAACTTCTGCTTAAAGATCTCCAATGAGGGAGAAAAAATTAATGTCATTTGCCACAAGCTCCTTCCTATCTCCTTCTGTTCATCTTATATTCCATTGACTTATGTCAATTGCGCAATACAACTCTCCCTTCACTTCAGTTTTTGATAAAGGTATGACTCTTTTTCTTGGCAAGATCAACACTTCTACACACACACATACACACACACACACACACAAACACATGGACACACACACGCCTGCATGCACACATGCATGCATGTGCATGTGCTCGAGATCCCATCTGCTCCCATGTTCTTCAGAAGATTGATTCCATTATCCCTCCTAATGTTCAATCCCTCTGTAATTATTTGTTCTGTCCATATTGCCTACAAACATACCAAAATCTCCTCAGGTTTTTTTTAAACAAATGCTTTATTAACTTCTGGTTTACATCATTCATTTCCACCAGGTTTTGAGTTACAATTTTTTCCCCATTTTTCCCCTACCCACCACCCCAGAATAGCAGTCCCACAAGATAGCCCCTCATCCAATCTGCTCTCTCCCATATCTTCACCCATACCCCCTTCAACTTTACCATTAGGGAGAGGTGAATCTCTGTGCCCCAATGCCTGCACATCTTATCTCCCAATTACATGGAAAATAGTATTAATAAGAGTATTTATATATATTTGAAACATTTAATTTTAAAACTTCAAATTTCAGATCCATTCCCTTCCTCCCTTGTCACCCATTCCCTCTGGGAAGATAAGCAATTCAGTATGTGTTGTACATGTATAGCTATGTAAAACATTACCATAGTAGATATATTGTAAAAGGCTGCTTATAATTCCCTCCCATCCATCCCACCCCCCACCTGGTCCATTCCCTACCTTGATCCTGTCCCTCTTCTATAGTGGGTACTTCCAACCTCCCCTTCCCCCAGAATGCCCTCCCCTCCATCATCCCCCTTCTCATCCCCCTTCCCCCTACTCTCCTGCAGGGTGAGATATCCAATTTAGTATGTATGTCATTCTCTCCCTGAGCCAAATTCAATGAGAATATGGTTTTGCCTTTTTGTCTTCTTGTTCTTCCCTTCCCCTGCAACCACTTCCCCTTGCTTCTTCTACATGAGATAGTTTACCCTACCCTGTCTCTCCCCATCTCCTCTTGCCACTTCCCTCTCTCACCTCATAACTTCACCCTTTAAGTATCATTCCTTCCCACCAAATTCAAACTGTTCCCTCTATCCATGTATACCTGTAAACATATATACACACATTCACATATGTATTCATATGCTCATAAACCCTTCTTCAATTATTTTCATAATGAGAATGGTTTCATCAGTCACAATTATTGTTTTTCCATGTAGGAATGTAAAGAGTTCAACTTTGATAAGTTCCTTTTGATTTCTTTTCCCTGATTACCTTCTCAAGCATCTCTTGCTTCTTGTGTCTCAATGTCAAATTTTCTATTCAACTCTGGTTTTTTCCTCAAGAATGCTTGAAAGTCCTCTATTCCACTGAATGACCATATTTTCCCCTGAAACAAAATACTCAGTTTTGCTGGGTAGGTGACCCTTGGGTTCAATCCCAGCTCTTTTGCCCTCTGGAATATCATATTCCATGCCCTTCTATCCCTCAGTGTAGAAGCTGCCAGGTCCTGTGCTATTCTGATTGTGTTTCCACAATATTGAAATTGTTTCTTCCTGGCTGCTTATAGTATTTTCTCCTTGATCTGGGAATTCTGGAACCTGGCTATAATATTCCTGGGAGTTTTCTTTTGGGGATCTTTTTCAGGAGGTGATCTGTGGATTCTTTCAACCTCTATTTTGCCCTCTGGATCTAAAACATCAGGACAATTTTCCTTGAGAATTTCTTGAAGGGTGATTTCTAGGTTCTTTCTTTGATCATGGCTTTCAGGTAGTCCAATAATTTTTAAATGATCTCTCCTGGATCTATTTTCCAGGTCAGTAGTTTTTCCCATGAGATATTTCACATTGCCTTCTATTCTTTCATTTGTTTGCATCTGTTTAACAACATCTTGATTTCTTATAAAGTCCCTAGCTTTCATTTGCTCCAGTCTAACTCTGAAGGAATGAATCTCCTCAATGAACTTTTGAGGTTCTTTTTCCATCTGGCAAATTCGGCTTTTTAAGGCATTCTTCTCCTCATTGCCCTTTTGGGCCTCCTTTGCCATTTGAGTTAGTCTATTTTTTAAGGTGTTGTTTTCCTCAGGCTGTTGACCCTCATTTCATACTTTTCCTGCATCCTTCTCATTTCTCTTCCCAATTTTTCCTCCACTTCTCTTATTTGATTTTTAAAATCCTTCTTAAGGTCCTCTATGGCCTGTAACCTGCTCATATTTTCCTTTGGGGCTTTTGGAGCAGGATTTCTGACCTCACATTCTTCCTCCTGTTCCATGCTTCAAATCCTCTTTGCCCCCAAAATAAGAGTCTAATGTTGCATTTTCTGTTTATTTTGTTTCCTTTGCCTAGGCATGTTGCCACTTAATGATTTGACTTTTGGGCTTGTTGCCACATTAGGACTCTGCCACCAAACAGGGAAGCTTCCATCCTGAACATTGGGGTCTTCACAACTTCTGGTTCTGGCAACTTGGATACTCATCCCAGACCTCTTCCCCCCGCAGATCACAATCCAGATCCAAGCAGGTTAAAGCAAGAGTGATTAACCCCCCAAGACTGATCTCTGGATCTCCCAACAGTTAGCAGGCCAGGAGCTGAAGCTGCCACTGGAGCTGCAAAATGGCGAGTGTGCTGTGTCTCCTCAGAGGCTTCTACCCCCCACCCCCCGGGTGGTGACGTGTTCCCCAAATACTGGTCCCAAAGTCCATAGGGCACTAACCTCTCACTTTGTCCTAGGCATATCTGGGTTGATAATTCTGGAATCCCCACAGCTGCTGATGTTCTGTGTCCCTCTGGCTGCCTGCTGGCCTGGCTGCCCTGGGGCTAAAACCTCGGCTCAAGCAGACCTGGGTTTGGCTCCCAGCGTGCTGCGCTGTCAGTTCCCAGAACGCTGTGCTGGCCGCTCCCTGCAGGGCTGCTGAGCTGTCCTCAGCGGGAGGTTAGCTTCTATGTGTTGTTCTGTGGGTGCTGGGGTTCCAGAAGTTGTTCAGAGTCCCCTTTTACATAGTTTGGAAGTGATCTGGGGGGAGAGCACCTTGAAAGTTCTGTTTCTACTCTGCCATCTTGACTCTGCCCCCATCTTCTCAGTTTTTAAAAAGATATCCTAACATCCTTGCTGAATGTCAATCTTTATCTTTCTTCCCCTTCTCAATTAAACTTGAAAAAGTCACCTGCAATTGGTGCCTCCATTCCCTTTCCTTTTATTGTACTTGAAATCCTTTTCAATCACTACTACTTCCAATATCATCTCAATTATCATATCTAATGACTTTTCCCTCTAATCCCATCCTCTTTTACTTTGTTATAGCATAGACTCCAATCTATATCTTTCTCATCCTTGGTTCTTTCTCTTCTCTGAGTTTTTGTAACACTACTCTCTTTTGGCTCTGCTCTTTCTGAGTACTCCTCAGTTTCCTTTTCTGAAACATCACCTATGCTATGACCACTAATTGTAGTTGTACCCCAACTATTCTCAATCCTCTTCTCTTTTTTCTCAATACTTTTTCCCTGCGTAAGCTCATTAGTTCCCATGTGTTCAATTATAACATCTATGCTTATAATTCCCAGATCTATATATCTAGCCCTGATCTCTCTTTTGAACTCCAATACTTCATCACCTGTTAGACATTTATAAATTGAATATTCCATAGGCATCTGAAATTTGATATGTTTAAAACTGAAATCATTCTTCTTCAAACTTCGCTCTTACTATCAAGGGAACCACCATCTATGCTTTCACTGAAGCTCACAACCTTCGTATAATCCTATGATATTTACTCTTGCTCCCCCCACATATCTGCCCAGTCTTATCATTTCTATATCTGTAATATCTATTGTGTACATCCCTTGCTTCCCACTTATACTCTAGTTTGGGCCTTTATCAATCCGACTTAGACTATTGCAATAAGCATCTAATAGATTTCCCTTACTAACGTGCATCTCTCCTTCAGTTCATCATTTATGTAACCCCTAAAGTTATTTTTCCTGAAGTGTGGGTTTGACCATTTCATTTGCTTCCCGATATACTGATACCTATACATTCCCCTCCTCCACACTCATTAAACTACAGTGTCACCTATAGAAGAATGACTAAAATTGTAACATATGAATGTATACAAATATTATCATTTGATGTTGTGGTTGTTCAGTCATTTTTAGTCATGTCTGACTCTTTATAACCCATTTTTGGGGTTTTCTTGGCAGATACTAGAATGGCTTGGCATTTCCTTCTCCAACTCATTTTTTTAGGTGAGGAAACTGAGGCAAATAAGGTTAAGTGACTTGCCCAGGGTCACATGGCTAGTAGGTATCTGAGGTCAAATTTAAACTCAGGAAGAGCAGTCTTCAGAGGTCTGAAGGTCCAGCACTCTTCAGAGCATCCTAGCTGCACCCATAACCCATGATAAAATGGATAGTCTCATGTGAAATTGGGAAGACCTCTATCAATTGAGGCAGAATGAAGTGAGCAGAAATAAAACATAACAATAGTAGCATATGTATATATAAGATAAATATATAGCAAATGAATACATAGTAATTACAATACAAAGGAGTTTAAGAAGGATGATGCTACTGGCTGGGAGATCAAGAAAGGCATTGGGGAGAAGATTGGTCTTGGCGTGAGTATCTTAAAAAATAATATTGATAGCTTTTGGTTTTTTAAACATATTTTGCCCTCCACCCCTCCTAGAGAGATACCATATGACTAAGATTAATTTTAAGAGATAAAAAGAAAAAATGTGAAGAGAAAAATTCAACATAATTGATAAATATATAAAAAAAATCTGAAAAAATATGCATTGTTGCAAACTTGTGGACATCCCACTTATGTACAGGAATGGGGGTGGGGTATCTTTTCATATTTTTTTTTTTTGAGTCCATGCTTACCCTTTCTAATTCTAAAACGTTTGCTTCTGATTGTTTTGTGGTTGTTCTTTCCATTTACATTGTTGTAGCTATTATGTATACTATTTTCTTGACTCAGTTTGCCACCACTTCATTAAAGTATTTCCGTGCTTCTCTGTTTTCATCATATTGCAGCACAGTGATTTTCTATTGCATTCATGTAGTACAGTTTGTTTATATGTTCCCCAGTGGACGGGCATTCACTTTATTTCTAGTTCTCTGCCACCACAAAAATGGCTGCTGTAAATATTTTGGTGGAGATGGTGACTTTCTTCTTATCAATAACCTCCTTGGGGGTAATTTGTCTAATAATGGTATCTCTGGGTCAAAGGGTATGTATATTTTAGTAACTTTATTTGCACAATTCCAAATTGCTTTCCAAAATTGTTGTACTAATTCACAATAGTGTGCCTATATTCCCAGAGAGTAGAATGTCAAGTTTAGCATCAGGAAGACTTGGGCTAAAATCCTGTCTCAGATATTAGCTGTGTGATCCTTGGAAGTCACTTAACTTATTTCAGCCTTAGTTTCCTCATGGATAAAAAAGGGTTAATAATAATACCTACTTCATAGGTTTGTGAAGATCAAATGATATAGTATATATAAAGTGCATTTTGAACCTTTTAAGAGCTATATACATGAGAACTATATTGACCATTTTCCATCTTGTCATCTTTTATAATTTGTTTGCTGTGAGGTAAAGCCTCATAATTATTTTGATTTAGATTTCTCTTATTAGTGATTTTGAGCATTCTTTTATGGGATTGTTAATAGTCTGCAATTTTGATGAGAATTGTTTGTTCCTATCCTTTGGCCACCTATTTATTGAGGAATGGCTGGCCTCTTATCATTTTTTTGGTCATACTTATATTAATATAAATATATATATATAATATGCAATAATGTGTACATTATTAATTATGTATATATTAGTTATCTATTTATCTTAGATATCAAAACTTTAATAAATTGGATACAAAAACATGTTTTGTTTGATTAATTCCCATTTTATACTAAATGGAATATTATTTGTGTAGAAACTTCTCAGTTTCATGCCATAGAAACTATCTATGTCTTTTGTAATTGCTTGTATCTTTTGATTAAGAATTTATCTCCTACCTATAGTTGTAAAAGATACATAATCTGCTTGTCTTCTGATTTTTATCATATGTTTCTCATTAATACTTAGGTCATATATCCATTTTGAATGTATTATAGAATACAGTATAAGTTATTGGTCTAAGTCTAATTTCTTTTCCAAGTTACCCAACAGTTCTTATCAAATCAGGAGTTTTTCGCCTAACTTTTGTTTTAAGTTTCTCAAACACTCAGTTAATGAGTTCCATTATTTTTGATTCTCTCTCTTTTTTATTTTGCTTCATTGATCTACTTTTCTATTTTGCAATCATTACTAAATGGTTTTTATGATTTGTGCTTTTTAGTGTGGTTTGCAGTCTGAGAGGGCTATTTTCCCTTCTGTCCTATCTTTTTTCATTGTTTACTCTGATATTTTAGAATTCTTTTGTCCTCCAAATCAATTTTGCCATTTTATTTTCAAGCTCTATAAAACATCACATTAATAGTTTGATTATTATAGTATTAACACTGCAAATGAACCATGGTCATATTGTCATTTTTATTATCTTGGCATGACCCATCCACGAGCATTAAATATTCTTCCAGCTAGTTATTTTTGTTTCTCTCTCTCTCTCTCTCTCTCTCTCTCTCTCTCTCTCTCTTTTGCAGGGCAATTGGGGTTAAGTAACTTGCCCAAGGTCACACGGCTAGGTTTTTGTTTGTGTGTGTTAAGTGTCTGAGGTCGGATCTGAACTCAGGTCCTTCTGAATCCAGGGAGAGCGCTCTACTCACTGCTCCACCTAGCTGCCCCCTATTTTTCTTTATTTCTTAAGGATAACAGTGGCACATCGGGGTCTTTCACTATTAAATTTTGTTGTCTAGTTCCCCTTGTAGCTAACTTAATTTTTTAAAAATATGTATATGCTATGCTATTTGGAATACATATTTCATATTGATATTCATTCATTTTTATAGTAACTTTCACCAAAATGTAGTTTTCCCTGTTTATTTTTTTAATCCAGTGTATTTTTGTTGTTGCTTTGTCTGAGATGATGATTGCTACTCTTGTCTTTTTTTTTAACTTCAGATGAAGCAAATTAGGTTTTGCTCCTATTTTAGCCCTCTCCTATTATAACTCTGTGTCAATTTTTATGTTTCAACTGTATTTCTTATAAAAAAAAACTTATTGTTGGATCTTGTTTTCTAATTCATACTGCTCTCCTCTTGTATTTTATGGGAGAGTTTACCACATCCATAGTCACAGTTATTATAATTATGCATGGCCTTTTATACAATTTTCTTATTCTTGTCCTTCCATTTGTTTTCTTACTTTGCCCCCTCCACTTTTTATAAAAAAGGTGATGAGTGAAAAGCGATGTGTTAAGCACCAGGATTGATGCAATGTTCTTCTGCTCCCCATCACCTTTTCTCTTTCTTTTTCCCAGAACCCAACTATTGGTTCCCATTTTTTCTTTCTTTCCTTTTAAATGCTTCATGATCTGTCTTTCCTGGTTAGAGTATGTTTTATTTAGGACAAATATTTCATTTAATCTCTGTTCTTTCTTATTATCAGATTTCCCTTCTTTTATTTCCTTCCTGTTTCCCTGTTGAGTAAATTGTATTTTTGCATCTAGTTTTTCTGGGTAAGTTATTCTTGGTTGAAAGTCTTTATTTTTGCCTTTAGCAATATCATAATGCAAACTCTCCATTCTCTTCAAGTGGTGGCAGCTAAATCTTTTGTGATCCTTATCATATAGCTCCTCATTATGTTTTTTTTTTTTGATGTTTTTCAATATTTTTTTTAGCATAGATGCTTGAAATTTTGACTATAATGTTTATAAGAATTTTTATTTTGGCATTTCAAGAGGTAACTGATAAATTATTCCTATTTTCACTTTGTCTTCTGCTCATAAATCCTCATTTGCACAGTTTTCTTTAATGGTTTCTTGACATATGATATTTAAGTTTTTCTGTGGTTGTAGCTTTTAGGTAGTTCTATGATTCTTAAATGATCTTTCCTTAATCTGTTTCTCAATCAGTTGTTTTTTGATATGAGATACCTTACAATTCCTTCTACTCTTTGCCTTTTGAATTTATTTTAATATTTCATCTCATAGAATTAACTTTTCTTTGGGTCTCTCTATTTTAAGGAATAAATGACTTGAATAACGTTTTACATTTTTTTGCGTCAAGCTATTAATTTCCTTTCCATTTATTTCTTCCATGCCTCTCATTTACTTTTTATAATTCTTTCCTCTACTGCTTTATTTCACTTATAAAATAATTTCAAACTCTTAAAAACAACATCTTAATCTTTTCAAGAAATTCTACTTGAACTTTTGCTCAAGATGTGTTGTTCTTTAGGCTTTGCTTCTAGATGTTTTGGAATCATTCTCTACTTATGGGTTTTTGTCTGGAGCGTCTTCATCACCATAACAATCCCTATGTGTTTGTCTCTGTCTCTTTGTCTGTCTACCTTTCTCTGCTTTTGCTTCTAACCTTACTTCATAACTTCAGAGTTTGTTTCAGGGCCAGGTTTTGCATAATTCTAGAGGGAATATTTAAATTATGCTTGGTCATTTTTGGATGCTCTTGGGTCTTACTTCTACTTTCTCAGGGCATTGAATAATGTGTTGTTCCATATTCCCAGGTACATCTCAGACTGGAGACCATACAGCTTTGTGCCACATTTGTGCCATCTCTGGGACCTCTTCTTGTCTGGTATGTAGCTGCAGACAGACCCCTTGTCTAGTCTCCACACTGGAAGGCTTATTGTTTTAGTATCTGTAGACTTCTCTATCTGCCTATGTTGAATTAGACTGGAAAAATGATTCACTTGGATTTTTTTATCTTGAATTTCCTGTTCAGGACTAATTTTGTGAATTTTTTTATGCCTCTGTGGAATAATCAATCATGCAAGAGAGAGCTCTTTCTTCTAGTATATCATCTTTACTGGTCTTTTATCTTTCATAGGATTCTAAGTTAAGCCATCATGTCATTAGCAAGTATGAATAGTTTTATCTCCTCTTAGTCTATCTTTTTTGACTTTTCTTTCTTATCTTATTGCTATTGCTCTCATTTCTAGGATTATATTGTCAGGGAAAATAGGCATCCTTGTGTAGTGCCAGTGCAATATTTACAGCACCCCTGGTCACTATAAATACACCTACATGACGCTTGATCACAAAATATAACAGACTCTCCATATAGAAGACAGAGGCAAAACATTTATTCAGACACCAGAAAACTGAATCCCAAAACCAGTAAGCTGATTCCATCATAGTAGCAAAGAAGTCAATAAGCCACAATGGAACAGAGAGCCATACCATCCTTTAGTCTTCCCACAAACCAACTTTTACTCTTAAGCCTATCTGATACCCCTGGACATGTGCTCTCCTCCAAACCATCTAGTTGGCTTTGACTCCCAGCTTCCTGTGGGGTCTACTTTACCCTTCAGCAAACTCCTCCCCCCACAGGCTCTATGTGACTGACTACATTTGGCCTATTGGGGGGCAGGGTTTATCTTCAAAGCAGAAAAAGTCTTCAAATTCCCTTAGGCTTATTAAGGGGCAGGAAAAATCTTCAAGTTCCCATTACCATTACACCTTGCTTTACTCCTGTATTTATTGGGAATGCTTTTAGCCCATCCCCATTGTGTATGATGCTTGCTTTTATTTTTTCACGAGGTATTTTTATATTTTAAAAATTCCTTGGGTGGCTAGGTGGCACAGTGAGTAGAGTGTTGACCCTGGAGTCAGAAGGACCTGAGTTCGGATCTGGCCTCAGACACTTCATGCACACACACACACACACACACACACATACACACACACACACACACACACACACACACGCGCGCGCGCGCACACAAGCACAAACAAAAACCTAGCACTGTGACCTTAGGCAAATTACTTAACCCCAATTGCCCTCCAAAAGGCAATAAATAAATAAATAAATGAAATTCCTATGCCTATACTTCATAAGCTTTTTTTCCTTACATAAATGAGTCTTGTCCTTTGTCATTCCCCCTCCCAACCATATTTATGAATGAAGAACTTTTAAAAATGCTTAATCTTTCTAGACCTTCCCTCAGGAACTGGTGTTTCCTTGCTCTGGAAAAATCCAGCTTCCCTTGTAGCTTTCCCAAACTAAAATATCCCTCTATAATCCTTTCTTTCATTGGCAAGTTTCTCTTGAAGTCTCAATTTTGTAGAGGTGCCCCATTAACCCTTCATCCCTCTCCTAGCCCTCTTCCTGATAAAAATCCAATTTAATCACAATGTTATTTCCTGGATGAATTACAGTAGTCAGGCAAGATTTAATTTTAAAAATTTTGAATTTATATTCACTAATGATATTGGAATACAGTTTTTCTGCTCTGCTTTATATCTGCTTTTATTCTGGTTTATGTGTTAGAAATATATTTGTTCCATAAAAGTAGGCTAATGAGGTGCTTTATTATTTTTAGAAGAATTTAATTTAATATCAGAAGTATTTTTGGTTTCCAATGTACTTTCTCTTGGATTTTAATGCCTCTTATTTTGTGATAATTTTTGGCTTATATATTTGTTGGTGTTCCGAATTTTTAAGAAATGTGGGTTTAGTTCATTAATCCTTTCCTTTTCAATGTTCTTAATGTATGTTTTAGGGATATAGGACTGTTTTAGCTTCATCTCAGAAATCTGATGATATACTTTCATTCTTATCATTTTAAAAATATAATCATTAATTATTTCTGTGATTTATTCATTGACTCATTTGGTATTTAGGATTTTATTCCTAAATTCCTGCTTACTATGTGCCAGCCATTGTGCTAAATGCTTTACATTTATCATCTTATTTGATACTCACAACAACCTTGGGAGGTAGGTGCTATTATTATCTTCATTGTATCGTTGAGAAAACTGAGGCAAAAAGAGGTTAAGTGACTTGCTCAGGATCACACAGCTGGCAAATACCTGAGGCTATATTTGATTTCAGGTTTTCCTTATTCTAGACCTACTACTCTGTCCACTGTGCCACCAACATTTCAGGCTAGACTGGAGTAGTGAGAGATTTGAAACAGACTGTTTAGGAATCTGTAGTAATAATCTAGAAAAGGTGATAAGGACCTACTGTGTTAGTACAGAAAATGGTTGGAATGTGTGAGATGTTATGGAGGTAGAAATGACAAGATCTGACAAATGTTTAGACATATGGTGAGAGGGAATATGAGGAGTCAGTGATAATGCTGAAGTTATAAATCTGGGAAACTGGAAAGAAGGTGGTGCCCTCAATAGAAATCAGGAAGCTTGCAAGGAGAGGAGACTTGGGGTGGGGTGGTGGAAGATATTTAGTTCTGGTCACATTGAATTTAAAATGTATATGAGATATCCAAATGTCCAATACACAAAATTTTATACTACAGACATAATCATTTGGATAGAGCTGAAAATTTTAATTGTGTTGACTTTAAAGGAGAAAGGCTGATAAGTAATGGAGGAAGAGAGCAATGAGTGTTTTGACTCATTTCCACGTTAATTTTTCTTTTTCAAGAAGATCCAGCTAATGCTAGAGAAGGTGGATAGAGATTTTGTGTCATGAAGGAGTGTGGAACCATCTCTCAATGACCAGGGATAGTTTCTAAAAGGAAAGAGTATAAAAGCAACAGGTCCAGGATGTAGGGCAGTTTGCTAATTATGGAATGAGAATTCCAATATGCCAGTGAAAGGTTAGGCAGGGTTGAAGTGGGGCACTGGTGGGATAGGATTGGGAATGTAGGGATGAGGTGGGAATTGGGGATAGGTTGCTCCTATATGGTAATTGAATAATACAGGGACAAGGAGAGAAACATGGGAGGCCATGGTAGTGGTAAGTGAATGCCAAAGCTCAGTTTCCACAAGGCATCGCAGAAGGCCCTTTGGACCTTGGTCTGGGCTTAGGCCCTACCTGCATTTAGTCCTCCTCCTCATCCAAGATGTATAGGGGAGCAGCAAGGTTGTGGTTGGACAGTATATGGTAGTTCCATGTCTTCTCTACCACCATGTTAACTTACCCCTGTTGACAGAGGAAGCTGGTCACCAGACCCTGGATGTAGGTTGGATCTTGTCTTGTGGCTGTAGCTGATTTAACTTCTCCATGGCAATTATCACTATGATTTGTAATTTTTAAACAATATGAATTCGTGCCCTTGTCATTCCTTCCCTGCCCTTCCTAGTTTGATTTCAGGGAATCAAATATATCTTACTTGGTACCTCATTGAATTAGGAGTTTGTTGAGAGTAATATTAGTCAAATACCATGTATTTATTGTATATGTATTTTGTGCAAATCACCATTAGGCACTATGGTGCAATACAAAGAAATATGTTGCCTGCCCTAAAAGGGTTTAATGGTCTTTATCCTTTCCTGTTTCTCTCTCTCTCTCTCTCTCTCTCTCTCTCTCTCTCTCTCTCTGTCTGTCTAAGATAACTAAGAATTTAAGATGGGATATAGTGTTAAATTCATAAGTTGGTTCATACAAAAAGTTCTACAGTTCAGAGGAGGAGGCGATCACTAGGTTGGGATTGGTTCTGCTATGCTTTATACTTGAGGACCATGAAAGATATATAAGATCCAAGGGGGGGGGGCGTGAATAGAGGGGCATGGCAAAGTAGAGGGTGTTCTAGATATATAGGTTCATAGGCAAGGAGGTGCAACATCTGTAGACCAACCTGATCAGAACAGAACTTCATATAGAGGAGTAATGGGAGGGAAGTTTGGCTTTTTAAGTCCTTGTGAGTTAAAAAGAATCTAGAGAAGAAAGGAGCAGGTGGCTCACTGGTGAGTGCTCTGGGAAGTACCATGAATGAGCCAGGAAACATTGGCACTTGCCCTGTCTTTTGTTGTTATGTCAGTCAACAATTCACCTCAGGGAGCTGTGTTTAGTTCTGTTTCTAGGAGGGCACCCAGAAACAGTGGCTTCTCCTTGTATTTCTGTACAAATAAGGCTGCTAGCTCCTTTGATGTATCCTTTTATGGTGTGCTCTGCCCCGTTTCTATTAGATTTTTTCCACATGCACCTGCATGCTTTCCATACGTCACTCACATCCACATGGCATGTAGGTACAGGGCCCAGTCATTCCCCTTTATGTCCATCAAAGTCCGTAAGACTCAGCTGGAGTCCCAGGTGAGAGTTAGATGAGAAAATCAGAAAGAACTTTAGTGAATACACCACCTGCTTATTTCTTTCTGTTGAATGAAGGTCGACCTTGTTCTGGGATGCTAGGTACATAGGTGTAATGGGTGCATTGACATCACCTGCCCTGTCGATTGACTCATCCCATCAAGACAAAGTGAGCTATTCCGAAGACCTGATAATAGATAATTGCCATGTGAATCTGAGAGGCAATAAACCTTCTCCTGTGTGATCAGGCGTTGCCCAAGTGTTTATTTGGCACCCAGCAACCATTCATTCATTCTGACTACACTGTGCTCAGGTGGAAAGGAAGTCAATAATGTTCTGTTATTTAAGATTGCCCTTTTTTGGAACAGGACCAAAGTGGGGAGTGGACCAGGTGGGAGGTGGGATAGGAGGGAGGGAAATATAGTCAGTCTTTTACAATATATCTACTATGGTAATGTTTTGCATAGCTATACATGTACAGTATATACTGAGTTACTTATCTTCCCTTTAAAATCAAGTTTTTAAAAAAATATATAAATACTATGATTAATACTATTTTGCATATAATTGGGAGATAAGATGTGCAGGCATTGGGGTACAAGGATTCACCTTGCCCTACTGGAAAAGTTGAAGGGGGTATGGGAGAAGAGATGGGAGAGAGCAGATTGGATGAGGGGATATCCTGTGGGACTGCTATTCTGGCGTGGTGGGTAGGGGGAAAATGGGGAAAAAAACTAACTCAAAATCTGACAGAAATGAATGATGTAAACCAGAAGTCAATAAACATTTTGAAAAAAAAAAGATTGCCCTTTTTTGTAACTTAATATGCCTATGAAATTATGTTTTTTTGAGTGGTGACTGTTCTGCAGGTGTGTTAGTACATGTGTGGTCAAGGGGTGACACTCTTTCCGTGCTGTAATTCTTAGTTAATAAATGCTGACTTTTTTTTCAGTTGTTGTTGTGGAAACAGGGATTTATTTTAAGCTTTTCAATCATGTACTATACTTCTTTCCAGAATCTCCTTATGTCTCTCCTCAACCTCATATTCTTTTAGGATATGTATGAATGGGGCACTTGTGGAAGTTTATTTTTTATTTCTTCCTCCTTTGAGTAACTCATTCAAAATAAGAGTTCTAGGTGGTCCCTGTGATCAGAAAGAAACTGTAGCATTAGTATGAGGTATGTATGATTTTGACCTTATGAGAAATGTTACTACCATTCTCTTTACAGAGTCAGAATGGGAGATGCAGCCTGACATAAGCAAAAGTTAAATGCCCCCCATGACACAGGTTGAGACTTCCTGAATCATAAAATAGGGAAACATCCTGGTCAACTTTCCCTTTTGGAAGGGTCTAAAAGTACAAGGTTGGTCATGCAAAGCAAGTACTCAATTACCAGACACTTAGGGTGCTAAGGAAAGAAGTAGGGTCTGGGTTAAAAGCTTAGGAATTGGTGTCAGCTGATCAACACAGTTGAAGAAAATGATTTAGGGTCAAATAAAAATTTTAACTGTTGGAAGAACAAGGAGTGTCTGAGCTTAACCCTGCGACAATTTGTCAGACTTGATATTTTGTGGGAAGGTAGACACTTGTTTTAGTTTGAGCACATGAAGACTTTCTTTCCTTCTAGTTTCCCTTGAATAAGCTTTAATTGGAAAGGTTTCCTCCAAATACTAACAGTGGCCTTGGCGGCAATAGCTGGTGGTAGACGTTCTCCTGAAATGTAGCTCTTGTACTATCACTGGAGTGGGTGTGGGAGAGGCGCACTTAGACAGTCATTTGATGTTTTCTTGAGTTTCCCAAGAAGAAAAATTTCCTTTAGATAGACAGCGCAAGTCACCACATCAAAATTTCTTATAATGAATATGGTGACAACCCAATAAATATCACTCCTCTAATCAGAAACCTACTGTGTCTCCATGGTCTCAATTTCATTCTCAATTTAGCATTCAAGACCATCTAAAGTGTGTCTCCATGCTACCTCTTCAATTTTATCCCTTGCTACTTCCCCATGGGTACTACCTTGTCTAATTAGACTGTTCACTGGTCCTCCATTTTACCTCTCAAACTTCATTCTTTTTTTCTCCTCATGTCAAAGGAACATCCTTAAAACATCCATTCTCATAGCTTACTTAAGTAAGTACTTACAAAGTACTTAGTACTTAGTACAGATTTAAAAAGTGCTCAAGTAAGTACTTAAAAACTTAAATACTTACATTTTTACAATGTCTATCTTCTATTGACCTCTATCTTTGACTTTTATTAGATTTGTCTGAAGAGCACAGATTAGCACTTTATATATAATATATTCACTCAAAAGTATTTATTGATAACTTTCTTAAGGCATTTTTCTAGGTACTGGGGGCAGACACAAAGATAGAGAAGACAGTTTCTATCCTCAAGCTTGTAGTCTAGTGAGATTTAAGACCAGTATACTAATAACCCCAATGTGAGACAAAATATTAAAGCTATAAAAGGAGATATGACATTTAGTTGGAGGTTACAGGGAGGGAGTAGCATTTAAACTGAATCCTAAGGATGGGTGGGATTTTAATGAGCAAAAATTGATGGGAGGAGGGCATTTTGAGTTGAAAGAACAGGGTAAAGAAAAGAAGGAATATATTTGTCAACACCCTGGTCTTCAATCAGGCTTCTAGCTTCATATGCCTATATATTTTTATTTTATGTCCCTATATATTCATGGGCATGGACTTCATTTTGTATTTCTTTTGTTCCATTTCTTCTACTCTAATGGTATCTAACATAGTATTGGGTTAGTAGGATAAATGCTTGTGGTTGATTGGGTTCAAATCTCAATTTAGAATTTCTGTAGTAAAAAATATGTTAATGGAGTCCTAAGACTTTCATAGATAGTATATTGTAGTAGGAAGAGTTCTGGCTGAAGGGGTAGGATACATGAATTGTCATCCTACCAGGGTGGGGAACCTGTGGCCTAAGTGGGGCCCTTTGACTGAATCCAAACTTCCACAGAACAAATTCCCTTAATAAATGTACTTGTTCTGTGAAGGCTGGATTCTGTCAAAGAGCCACAATGAAGGATCTAGAGGGTCACAAGTGGTCTCGAGACCCCAGGTTCCACACTTCTGTCCTAAACTGATCAGTAAGTTATATGCTATTTTCATATTTGGAAACTGAAGCATTTGAACTATACAATTTCTATGATGCCTTTTTACTCCAGTTTTCGACTTCTGTCTTTGGTCTGCCAAGTAAGAATGACAATGTCCGACACAGTTCAATTCAATTAAGTTGAATTTAATGCTACTCTTTTCTTTTCTTTTCTTTTCTTTTCTTTTCTTTTCTTTTCTTTTCTTTTCTTTTCTTTTCTTTTCTTTTCTTTTCTTTTCTTTTCTTTTCTTTTGGAGGGGGGGAAGGCTGGGCAATTGGAGTTAAGTGACTTGCCCAAGGTCACATGGCTAGTAAGAGTTAGGTGTCTGAGGTCACATTTGAACTCAGGTCCACCTGACTCCAGGACTGGTGCTCTATTCATAGCGACATCTAGCTGCCCCTTAACACTACTCTTTAGCTACCTTTTTCAACTTACCTAATTATTTAAGGCAATGGAATGAAAGAGGATTGGTAGAAAATTTTCACTGATAAAAACACATCCTATCTCAAAGTTAAATAGGAGTGTAATGAATGGAGTTATGTATGTGTCAAAATAAGAAAATAACTATTGGCCTATGTCCTAAATATGGGTCAAGGCTAAGGAGAATTAGGCAGAAGTGGGTTTGCTCAAAACCAAAAGGAAGTATGACATTTTTCTACTTTTCTATACTGTTATTTATTTGATTTTCATTGGAATTCGTATTTATGATGGAGTTCTGATTAGATTTACTACAGATAGTATGATGTGATTTTTTTAAACTATGTACCTCAAACTTGTATTGCAGGAAGCAGTTATGGGAATGTAAATGAAGGTAGGAAAATACAAAGAAAAATAAGCTAGATTGATTTTTTAAAAAGAGTTGGATGATTTAAAAAAAAAAACTGTGGTTGAAGAACACTAGGTTAGACTCATATACTGCACAATTTTCTACTATCTGCCTGGCCTTGTGAGTCAATCTAGTCTAAGGACCATAGATTTGTGCTTTCTTCCAGTCCTCAGTGCCCCATAAAACAGATGAGCTGATTTAATCTCATAGGATTTAAAGCTATGAGGCACCTTTGACATTGCTGATTAAACCTTCTCATTCCACAGATTGTAAAACTGAAGCCCAGAAAGGCCCACCAATTTGTTCTAGGGCAAGTAGTTAGCCAATAGCAGAACTAGGGAATCAAACCAAGTCCTTCTGATTCCAAATCCCAAGTTCTTTCAACTAGATCATTTCCATTTCTTTGGGAATAAAGGGATATCAGATGTTCATGTGAAGCAAAATCTCCTTTGCTACTTAACTCATTCCACTGAAAAAATACTCCATGAAAACTAGTTTCACTCACCAGGACACAGTCCTAGATGTCTGGGGAACTCTTTCTAGCTCTGTGACCACTCAGAAAACTAGACTGAGAATCAGATGCTTTGAAGCAATGATGGAAAACTGTAATTTGTTCATTTCCTTAATTCTTGTATTTTGAGCATTTGAGTTGGCAAATTTTGCCCCTGTAGTTGTTTGACGTCTTTTTCTTTGCAGTTTTGGTTTGGTTTAAAGACAAATAGAGAGAAAGAGAAGGAAGAGACTTTCTCCATCACCAATTTTACTCCTCCCTATTTTGTCTAGTTCATAGCATCAAACCACAAACATGTGACTATCAAACAGTGATATTATTTCAGTGTTATGAAACTTGACAGTGCTGGAAATAATAACATAACTCTCAGCGTTTATGGAATTTTGTCTTGGACCAGTACAAAGGCAATGAACTGTTTAGTGGCTCAGGACTCCATTGTTTCTGATCTTTCTTATTCTTCTCCTTCTTCCTACCTAGCCTCCTGCCCCAGGTTCTTTCTCAACAAGAAAGAGTCATGTGGAAACTTTTATTTCAATGTTGACTTGTGTCTGAACCTTTTGAATGAGCTGGGGAACAGAATTAACATTTTAAAGAAGAAAAATACTCCTTTTTGGCCTCTGGGTAATTCAGAAATATGCAATAGAAACGTTTCTCAAAATTCATATGGGAAGAGCAAGACATTTTTATTTCTAGAAGCAGCTAGATTTTTGGTTACATTATGGTTATGATAAGATATCATCTTAGAATATGATAACACTTTGGGGATAATTGTTATGGACATATCTTTGGAGTACTTCATTCTTTTATTCTCTCACCCAGAAACCACACTTCCTAACCCTGTCCATTCAAGCTACTTGTACCATCCTATCTCCATCTGTATTTCTATAATCTATTAGCTTTCAGGTTTTCCTTTTTAAAAAATTTTTTAATAAATGCTTTATTAACTTCTGGTTTACATAATTCATTTCAGCCAGATTTTGAGTTACAGAAGTTATTCAGAGTCCCCTTTTACATGATTTTGAAGTGGTGTGGGAGAGAGCACCTTGGAAGTGCTGTTTCTACTCCGCCATCTTGGCTCCGCCCTTTGGTTTTCCTCTCACCTGATTCCCTGTCATCTTTACTTGTTCTGACCACCTCTGATCACCTGACCACAGATACCTGCAACTTCCTGAACTTTAATAATCGCCTTTTCTACCTCATTTTAGTCATATAGCAAAATGGCCATGCCTTAGACTTCACCATCTCTGAGGATTGCTCCACATCCATGATCTATAACTTTGACAATCCAGTTTCCAGTTATAACCTCTCATCCTTTTATATGTCTCACCACCACATTAAACTTACTCTTTGCTCTTACTATGTATGACTCAACCCTATTCTTGTAGTTCATCCCTCACAAGCTAGTATCATTTGTCTCCATACTTAGCCTCGATACCAATACCAGGGTTAACCACTTTAATATCTCAACAGCCCTGAGCACCTCACCCCCTTGTCCTTTCACTAATTCCAAGGTGCAAAACTGCCTCCTTGGTTCATCTCCACTTCTGCTCCAGGTGTGTGGGGAAAAAATAAATCAGCCTATCACTCACCCAATATGTTTCATTCGAAAGAAACTTAGGTTGACCTCCACTACTGCTAACTAATTCTTCTATGAAATTGTTACTGATCCTCATCACATTCCTCTCAGTGATTTTGTCTAATCTTTTCTCTTTTCTCTACCAACCTTGGCTCCAGTCACCTCACAGAATCGAATCATCATCAGAAAATATCTGAAGGAGCAAAGGACTACTTAAGGAAGTTGTCTAGGAACAATTCAGGTTGGTCTACCTCACTCAAGTCTCCTCACAAGCATGGGTTAGGTGGCAACTCATCTAATTCTGCTATATAAAGAAGGGCTGCCTAGACTCCTTATAGTCCAAACCTAGAACATGTTTCATATCTATCCACCTTGGACATCTTACTAGCTTTCTTGGGCCTGAATGGCAGCCTTTCCCAACTTTTTACCTTCTGTTTTTCATCTCTTGCTCTGGGAACAGGAATCAAATCAATATTATAATTGCTCTTGAAAAAGGTATGATAATAGGCTGTCTCATGGCTCAACTTGCCAGTCTTATGACATGTCAGACAAAACCTCCTTTCTCTGTCCACTATTCCCATCTATTTGTTGTTGTTATTTTTTAATTTAAATGTAATCAGGAATTACAGGCAGGAATTTTCTCACTTTTACATCCCTAGCTCCTAGCTCAGTGCTTGGTTTATAGTAGGTGCATAATAAATGCTTTTATTCATTCATTCATTTTATGCCTTTGGGATGTGTTTCCCTGGAAATTTGTTCCTTTTTGCTGATCATGCCAGAATCTGAGAAGGGGAATGTTTTCTGTCGGCTTTATAGCAAGTCTTTCCTATTAGATTTTTAGTATGCTTCAATTAAATACTATATTATTTGATTTCTGATAACTTGTTTCCTCTGTGACTAGGGCTTGCACTAGAAAAACATTTGAAAATATATTTTTCTTCCTAAAATAATGTAAATAACCATTATTGCTATCCACTTACTATAGAACTAGTTCTTAGTGGTAGAACTAGACCTTAAACAAAACCTGCAGACTTGGGAATGTCTTGATTCTGAAAATGATGAAAGTATTTTCTAATATGGACACCAAGAGAATAAAAGATACTAGATAAGGCCAACATAAAACAAGGCAGTTAGGAGGCTGTATGAACTGCCAGAAATTGTGAGGCATTTTCAGATCTCCAAAGAGATAACTGGCAAGCAGCATTGTTAAATAAGGATTACTAAACCTGTCCTGGTTGAAAAAAAAGTTGGTGAATGTGTTTCATGCTTTTTTAGGGAAAACAAGATGGACTGATGACAATACAAACAACTTGCTGACAGGAAACATGCCAACCTCTACAGCATCCAATGACATAGTAGCAGTACTGTCAGCATCCAGAAACCCTAATACTACCTTCTGCTGCAGTCACTGTCTCAGTAACAACACTGGCAGGGACTAGTCCCATTACACAAGCTGTTAGTCAATGAATGTAGTTCCTATCAACTCATTTTGCAAAGCTGTAGTCATTAGGGGTAGGGGAAGACATCCCTCCTTCCCAGGAGAGGTTTGAGCATTGGCTATGATCTGTCACCTGGCCTGTTACCACGGTGGAGAAATTAAGCTCCATGAGAACAAAGACCATTTCATTCCTGTATTTTGTGCATGGTATAGATTTTTAGAAAAAAATAACACTTGTCTAAGTAGATTGAATTGAATGTAGTAGATTAATGGGGAGGCTTAGGGAACCTGAATTTACACTTATTCCTACTGTGAAAATGTAATGCTCTGGGGTCACAGTATTCAAATGTATGTAGATGATGAGCAAGTCAGTTAGGTGGAGCTCAAAATGCTCAGTGGAGCTATGGGAAGTTTCCTAATATCTTCGAGCAGGAGGGATAATGAACATGAGTTGGGATGATGATGATGATGATGATGATGATGATGATGATGATGATTGGAATGGCTATCTCAAAGAATGGCAAAGAGTAATGCCTGTGTCCATGAGCACTTCCTGGGAGACATGATTAGACTTAGCTATGTGACCAGGACTAGCACCTAATGATGACAAGTATCTGTGAGTGAGAAGCAAGGGCAACCTCCCAGATTTATTTTTCTTTTTTTTTTTAATTACTTTATTAGTTTAGTTTCAGTTAACAAGATTCAGTTCCATAGTTCCTTGATTTTCAAATTTCCTTTACTTCCCTCCCCCTCCCATGACAGCATATAGTCCAGTATAGGATCTGCAAATACATTCATATTAGACATTATTCCAATTACAAAGGCATATTGTACTAGGTGGGATGAAAGATGGTAAAGAAGAAATAAAACCAAACAATGAAAAGAAAAAGATCATTTAGTTTGCTTCCATCAGGATTCAGGCTCAGTTCTTTCTAGTTATATATCTGGGTGGCACATTTCTCTCTTTTTTGAGTCTTTTGGGACTGGCTTATATCACTGCATTGCTGAAAAGAGTCCAGTCTGTCATAATTGGTCATCACAGATATGGTATGTCTTTGATTGTATACAAATTTCTTCTGATTCTACTCTTCTCGCTCAGCATCAGTTTGTATAAGTCTCTCCAGGTAATTATGAAATCCTTCACCTCCTCGTTTCTTATAGCACAATAACATTCCATTACATTCATATACCACAACTTGTTTAGCCATTCCCCAATTGATGGGCACCCCTTTAGTTTCCAATTCTTTGCAACTACAAAAAGGGCTGCTATAAATATTTTTGTACATATGGGTCTTTCTCCCACTTCTGTGATCTCTTTGGGATATAACCCTAGAAGTGGTATTGTTGGGTCAAAAGGTATGAAATTATTTATAATCCTTTGGGAATAATTCCAGATTGCTCTCCAGAATGGTTGGATAAGTTCACAACTCTTCTATAGTGTGTTTTAATGCCTCTTCAGATGGCATATTTTACCTTTTCCTCTCTCATCCTTTCCTTTTTCCCATTATAGTCCCTTTGATCCCCTTAATAGTTTTTTTTTTTTAGACTTCATGTTAGTACATTCATACCCACACCCTCTATCTAAGTATAACCCTTTTGGAGGTCATGATAATCATAAAGATTTCGAATATTGACAGTTATCAGCTCCACATATAGGGATGTGAACATTTTGCTCTTGTTGCATCCCAAGTAATGAGTGTGTGTTTGTGGGTGTGGGTGTGTGCACTTATACATGTGTGAGTCTGTGTTTTTCTTGTTTACCTTTTTATGTCTTTCTTCATTCTTGTAATTGGAGATCAAATTTTCCATTGAACTCTGACTTTTTCATCAGGAAAGTCTGGAAGTCTCTTATTTCATTAAATGACCATCTCCTTGCCTGAAAGATTATGCTCAGTTTTGCCGGGTAGTTAATCCTTGGTTGTAGTCCTAGCTCTCTTGCCCTATGAAATATCAAATTCCAGTCCCTCTGCTCTTTTAATGTAGAAGCTGCTAGGTCCTGTGTGATCCTAACTGTAGTTCTTCGATATTTGAATTGTTTCTTTCTGGCTACTTGTAGGATTTTTTCTTTAATCTTGTAATTCTGGAATTTGGCTACTATATTTCTTGGAGTTTTCAGTTTGGGATCTCTCTCAGGAGGAGTCTGGTGAATTCTATCGATAGCTATTTTATCTTCTGATTCCAGGACCTCAGGACAGTTTTCTTTGACAATCTCTTGGAGGATGTTGTCTAGGCTGCTTTTTCATCATGGCTTTCTGGTAGACCAATAATTCTTAGGTTGTCTCTCCTGGATCTGTTCTCTAGGTCAGTTATTTTTCCAGTGAGATATTTTACATTTTCTTCCAATTTTTTGATCGTCTTGTTTTGTTTGATTGACTCTTGCTGCATCATAGAGTTCTGAGTTTCAGTTTGATTGTTTCTAATTTTTAGGGAATTATGGTCTTCAGTTATTTTTTGAAGTTCCTTTTTTATGGAGGTATTTTCTCCAATTACTTCACTGAGACGTTTTTCCAAGTTGGTCACTGCCTCCCTGATTTGGTCTTTAAAATTTTTCTTAAGCTCCTCCAGGAATGCTATTTGGGCTTGAGACCAGATCATGTTTCCTTCTGTGGTCTCAGGTGTGGGTAGAGAGTCTATATTGTCCTGTGTATTTGGTTGTTCATGCCCTGCATAGTAGGCTCCAATAGACTTTCTTGCCTTCCACTTCTCCTTCTCAGCTTCCTTCTTTCCCATTGTGACTTCCTATTTCTTAGTTTCTCAGGCTATGAGTTTAGGGCCTGATCCTAGACTTTGAATACCTCTGGGTGGCTAATTTATGGCTAAGTCAGGGAAGTAAGTGAGGAATGTAGATGAGTAGGTGGGGGTGCATCTGACCACTTCAGATTTCTGCCTCTATACCCCTGGGCTATAAGTAGGCTTTTGTTGATGAGGTGAGGTGGGGCTTGTTGGGACCCCTCCCTCTCTTCTCTTCAGACTCCTGGCTGTCTCAGTTACATCCTTTCTTGGAGACTCTGAAGCCTGGGGCTATTTCCATTAACTTGGGATTTCAATCTGGGTGGGAGACTTATCTTTGGGTTTTCTGCTTCATGAAGGAGGGATGGGAGGATTGGAGCAGCTAGAATTTACTTTGCCATTGCAGCCCCTGTATTATACAGGCAGGCAGTCTCAAACCTTCCAGACTGGGGGCCGAATGCAGCAGGAGAAGCAGCTCTCTCCCCTGGGGGCCCGACTCTCCTACCTGGCCCCAATGACCCCTCCCGTCCCTTAGTGAGATGAAGGGGAGATGACTGTGATTCGTCCTTGCTAAGTCTGCAGGCTGGGGCTTTTGCCTCTCTCTGGTGTAGTCTGCTTGTCTGCTCTTAGGTCTGAGCTGTGCAGACCCCACGTGCTCTGCGCTCCTCCTGTCCCGACACACTGGGCAACCTCCTGGGCTGGACTCTGCCACTCTCTGTCTTCCAGTGGGCTCCGTCACTCCGGAATCCTCTCACATTCACCCTTTGAGACTTAGTGACCGAGGAGCTCAGTGAGGTTACTGCTTCCTTTCCACCACCTTGGCTCCAGATTTATTTTTCTTAAACATGAACTTGCTTATTTCATACCTATGCTGAAAAAATCATCAGTCCTTCCCTGCTATCTTCTGAGTAAAGCTTATACTCTTCAGTCTGGCCTTCAAGGCCCTGCATAACCAGATGCCATACTGCCTTTCCAGCATTTCTCAATTTACTCCCTTCTCCTCACTCTGTGCAATAACCAACTGGACGACTGTCTGCTCCCTGAACTCTCTTGTTCTTCTGTTCATTTGAATAGGCTCTTCCTACTGAATTAGGAGTTAGAAAACCTTGGTTCAAAAGCTTGCTTTGGGACTTATATTCTCTGGTCTTCAGTTTTCTCATCTGTAAAATGGGGGGAAGGGGAAGGGTGAACTAGATGGTCTTAAAGGTCCCTTCTAATGTTAAATCCATTATTTGGTCATTTCAGGTGTGCCTGACTCTTCGTGACCCATAGGGGATTTTCTTGGCAAAGATAATAGAGTGGGTTTGCTATTTCCTTCTCCAGTTCATTTTGTAGGGAGGAAAATGAGGCAAACAGGGTGAAGTGCCTTGCCCAGGGTCATACAGCTAAAAAGTATCTGAGGTTGGATTTGAACTCAGATCTTCCCAACTGTAGGCCTGGTGCTCTATCTACTGTGCCACCTACCTGCCTTGCTAAATCTATAGTCCTATAATTTGATGCAACAGAACCCAAACCTTCTTCTTTTGCAGGTGAATTACTACCCCCACTTTAAAGTCCTCTTTAAAAGCTGTATTGTTAAGATTTTTGTTTGTTTGTTTGTTTTTTTGCAGCGGGGAAGGTAGGGCAATTGGGGTTGAGTGACTTGCCCAAGGTAACAGGGCCAGTAAGTGTTAAATGTCTGAGGCCAGATTTGAACTCATGTCCTCCTGACTCCAGGGCCAGAACTCTATTCACTGTACCACCTAGCCACCCCAAAAGCTGTATTCTTTAGGAAGCCTTCCTTGAGCAGACTAGGTAGTAATAACCATCCCCTCACACCCCACATAATAGTTTGTTCAGTAGCTTTTAATGTACTTATTAGTCAGTATTGAATATTATCCAAATCCAAAAAGCATATATCAAGCTCCTGCTACCTTCTGTGCAAGTCACTGTGCCAGGCACTAGGGATATAAAGAGAAAGTAAAAAATAGTATTTAGGCATCTAGGTGGTGCAGAGGATAGAGGACTAGGCCTGGAATCAGGAAGACTTGAGTTTAAATCCCGCCTCAGACACTTACTAGTTGTGTGGCCTTAAGGGTGAGGGTGGGCCATGTACTTAACCTTGCTTTGTCTCAGTTTCCCCATCTGTAAAATGGGGATCATCATAATAGCACATGCCTCCTAGGGTTTTTGCATGGATCATTACATTTTTACATTAGGTATAAGGGCAAAATCAGGTTCCCTAAGTCTCTCCATCATTCTGTTACATCCAATTCAGTTAGACAAGTGGGTTTTATTGTCGGTGTTTTTAAGAGCCTACATCATTCCAGGCACTTTGGGTTAAAAGATACAAATGAAGCAGTCTTTGCTGTCAAGTCAAGGAGCTTAATTTCTCCATCATGGTAACATGCCAGGTGACAGACCGTAGCCAGGGCTCAAAGGGTCCTCTCCTAGGAAGGAGGGGTCTCTTCCCCTCCCCACAATAACTACAACTTCTACCCAGAGGTAGTAAATGTAAAGTTCTTAGCACAATACCTGGTACATAGTGAGTAGTATACAAATGGTAGCTAACATTATTGTTAGTATTATTACACTGTCATCAAGGAGCTCAGATTCTTCTCCAATATATGATAGCTCTTGGTGTTAGTGTCTCATTCCCCTAATATTTTGTAAACTCCTTGGGGGCATAGACCAATAAAGTTATCTCTTCCACATCATGGGGATTATGGATGTGACACCCTTGTGACCTGGAAAATCTGCTTAAATTTTTTGACCCTTCCTTCATAACAGAGAAGTCAGAATTTTTTTTTTTTTGTGGTGTGTTTATAGTACCTGATTATAAAATTTGGGTTGATATTGTACAATATTATACATATATTTTATGTATTTCTGAGTTTCTAAACTTTTTCTGTGTCATCTGCTGGCTTCTGTCATTTGTGGCTTCTGCAAAACTCCCCCTAATTTCCATTTAATTTCTTAGCCAACCTGTGATATATCAAAACTATGATGGGGAAAGTTACAATGTGGAAGGGAAATGTCAATAAACATTGCATCTGTCCCAGTGGCCAACATAGAGCTCTACACACAGTTGATGCCTAATAAATGGTTTTTGTATAGCTATTCTATGATACACTACCATCCACCCTCACCCTTAAGGCCAGTTCCAGGCTAAATTCTGAAGCAATGTCAATGAATCCTTGATATCCCATGGTCTCCTCATTCCCTGCAGCATTTCCACTGAGATATAAATTACTGATAACTCTAAGTTATTTTTTTCTTGCAGGGGAATTTTAATTAAAATCAAGAAATTATGTTCTTACCAATGTATATAACATTGTACACAGTGGTAGAGATGCAGTAATGATACAGTGGAAAAGAGCAGTAGCTTTGAAATCAGAGAACTTGGGCTCAAATCTTGACTCTCTCATGGCCTGTGTAATCTCAGGAAAGTCCTTACATTTTCCAGGCCTTGATGTCCTCACCTGTAAAATGAGAGTTTTGGACTAGGTGGACTATGAGGTGCTTTCCAGCTCTACGTCTATGATATTAATAAAGATATAAAACCTTCCTTCAAAGACTTTACAATTTAAAGAGTAGGAAAGATTAAGAAATACATATAAATAAATGTGATACAAAGTAGAATGTGACAATGGCAAAGCAGATGAGAAAACATGAATAGTGAAGTGTCATTTTCTTTTGACAGTGAGTATTTGGAAACTTTCATGGAGGAAATGGTTCCTGAACATGGTTTTCAAAAAAAATTTAAACTGAGATTTAGACGGCATGTACCTTAGGCATGAGAGTTTATGTAAAGGGGAAGATATTGGAGGCAGGAAAACCAGTTAGACGGTATTATAGCGATACAGGTGAGAGATGATACTGACCTGAATTAAGATTGTGACAATATACATGTAGAAGAGGTTATGAATTTGAGAGAAATTATGGAAGTATAATCAACAAGACATGGAACCTGGACATGGGTAGTGATGGAGAGGAAGAAATGAAGTTAAAGTATTTTGAGGTTTTAAATATAAGTGTCTGGTAAGAGGGTGGTGCCATGAATAGAAAATGGGGCAGCAGAATTGGGGGAGAGTTGATAAATTTGAAATGTTGAGTTGAAGGACTACAGAAATACCTAGACGGAGATAACTGACATGCTCTTTGAAATATATAACTAGAGCTCAAGGGACAGATAAGGACTGAATCCATAACTATGATTATGCCTCTATCTACATATGTATCTGATCTCTCTCTCTCTCTCTCTCTCTCTCTCTCTCTCTCTCTCTCTCTCTCACACACACACACACACACACACACAGCCTCACCCTCCACCCCCTGTATGTCACTGAAACCACACAAGTGGTTGAGCTCACTGAGGGAGAAAATCTAGAACAGGGATTCTTATCTTGGGATCCATAGGACCCCAAAGGGTCTATGAATAGATTTCAGGGGGAATTGTGATTTTGAATGGGAAAAAATTAAATTTTGATTTCAGTGAAATTGATTTCCTTTGTAATCTTTATTTTTATGTATTTAAAAACACTTGTGAGGAGTCTATTGACTTTACCAGACTGTCAAAGGCACCCATGCCACCAAAAAGGACTAAGAACTCTCAGTCTAGTACAATAGGAAAAGGTTGAAGGTGGAACCCTTTGGGACACTTACTCTTAGAAGAAGGGAGGAAGAGATTGAACCAGTGAGATATACTGAGAAACACTCAACAGACTTTCCACTTCATTAGGTATTATGACCTTATGCTTAAGAAATCAGACGCTGAATCAAAATTTTGGGCACTTTTCAACAGAGGAAACTATGGTTTTGCTCATCTGTAAAATGATCTAGAGAAGGAAATGGCAAACCACTTCAGCATCTTTGCCAAGAAAACCCCAAATGGGGTCACAAAGAGTTGGACATGACTGAAATTATTGAACAACAATGTTATCGGGATGGGGATGGAGGGAAGGAAGAGATGTATGTGGAAGAGGCGTCAGTATCTTCTCAGCCTTCTGGATATGATACCCTTCAGGTCTCATATCTTCCACATATTCAGAAGCTTGACTGTACCTAATTTTGAATACACTAACTTCCCTATTACAATGTTGGACCAGACAGAGCTTGGAGGACTCAAACAAAGTCTTCTGGGTCGATGGTAATGATGCTGATACTGAACATCAAGAAGCTAAGTGGATCATATAGGTAAAGCTTATAGTTTATTTTCCCTAAGTAAGTTCCAGTGCTAATTTCTCCACCTGTGATATCAAATTTCCTTTTCATGCTTTTAAGGGTCATTGTTGTCAGAACCTTCATTTGGATGTGATTTTGATTCCCACACTTTTACTTTGCATGTATTGTTATCTATCTTTCTACCCTGTATTTTACTTGTCTTTCTTATGTATTACTCTATCATCTATTATCCTATCTGTAATCTTTCTCTATTCACCTATCATTTTTTCTTAAATCAAAAAATATTGTTGCATGATATTTTACATCATATTCAATTCTGAATACATTACCCTCCCTTCCCAAGCAAAATTTCCCTGGTTAAAAAAAAAAGAGTAAACAAGAGAAAAAAAAATAGTTCACTAAAACAGACCAATGAATGCACCTACCTCATCTGACAGCATGTGTAATATTCCATAAGCATAACCCTCTACTTCTGAAATAAAGGAAGGAAAATAAATTTTCTTGACTCCCAGAGACAGCTTTAGTCATTGTAATTATATAAATTTGCCTCATTTTATTGTTTCCCCCTTTTACATGGCTTTCACCATGTATATGGTTTTCCTGATTTTTCAAATTCCACTCCATATTAGTTCATAAACATGTCTTCCTGTGTCTCTCAGAATTCTTTATATTCACCATTTCTTATAGCACAGTAATGTTCATTTATGTTATGAACTGCAATTTCTTGATCCATTCTGAAATTGATGAGCACTTACTTTGTTTTCAGTTGTTAGAATAAGAATTGCTTATACTTTCTAACTTAGCAAACCTTTCTTTTTATCTTGTACCTCCTTGGAGTATACCCAAGGAAGAATAACCATCAGTGGGCTAAATGGGTTAAAGAACTTGGACATTTTAGCCACTTTACAAAAAGCACAATTTCATATTGCTTTCCAGGATGGCTGAATCAATTCACAACTCTATAAAAATATAGACGTATTAGTGGGTCTTCCTCATGTCTCATCATCCTTAACTGTTTACATCTTTTATTATCTTTGCCCATTTTCTGGGTATGAGTTGCTTTGATTAGCCTTTTTTCTTGTTAGTAATTTGGAGCAATTTTTAATTTGATTGTTATTTTGAGAATTGTTTATAACCACTAATGACTATTAATGTTTTATAATGTAATATAATCTGAGTTCTAGAGGTATTAATATCTATTCATTCCTACTTTTTTGTACTAAATCAGTTGAGATTCTAGACCTTTTTTCCTCTAAATACATTTTGTTATTATTTTGATTGGTTCTATAAAGTAGCCATTTAGTAGCATGGTATGGAATAAATATGTTAATAATTTAGATAGTATCATAATTTTTATAACATTAGTGCACCCTAATTATGGATAATGAATATCTCTTCAATTATTTGAGAACTTATAGTCTGATAGGGAAGATAATATATTACGCAAGTACCTATGGTGTAAAGCAGCATATGGTAGTATCAAAAATCTTGCATAACCAAAATGTCATAGAAGATCAGAGATAATTTCTAACTAGCAAGATAATGGAAGATATTATTGCCATCATAATCATCTTTATTATAACAACGGACATTTTTTATAGCTTTAAGGTATGAAGAAGTGGCTTTTAGGCTGAACTTTGAAGAATGAATATCATTTCAACAAATGGAGATAGGTCTCAAGAACCATTTAGGTACAGGAACAGGATGAACAGCAGTCTAGATATAATGTAGTGAAAGGTAACTTTGGGGCCTGTGAAGTAGTCCAGTTTGGCTACAGTGTAGGGTAAATGAAAGAGTTGGGGAAGATAAGGTTAGAAATGTAGTTGGGGTCAGATTTCGGAGGGCCTTGAATACCTTGCTGAGGAGTAGGCACCATATTGGGTAGACCATGGAGAGTCATTGGAATTTTTAAGCAGGGGAATGATAAACCAAAGTGGTAATTTAGGAAGATAAATGTTGCAGTTGAATAGTGACCTATGGGGTGGATTTGAGGGGGAGAGCCTGGAGGGAAAGAGACAAATTATTAGGTTTTTGAAATAATTCAAGGTTTGTGGAATATGAGTCTCTCTCTCTCTCTCTCTCTCTCTCTCTCTCTCTCTCTCTCTCTCTCTCTCTCTCTCTCTCTCTTTCTCTCTCTCTCTCTTCTCTCCTTTCTCTCTCTTTCTCTCTCCCCCCTTTCTTTCTCTCTCCATGCATGCACATGTCTAAACACATATGTGTGTGAGTGTTCGTGTATACCATCTTTGTGTTGAAACTATATTTATACTCATTTTATTTTATTTTATTTTTTGTTTTATGACCGTTTCTTTCTGTGCTCAAGAATGGCCAAAGATCTGATTCAACAATTCACCAAAGGTTCATTATGTGTCTCTTTCATGTAGAAATCACTGTTCTGGCGCTAGAAGATTAGATAAAGCTTTAGATAAGATGTAATCCCTGTTATTATGGAATTGACAATCTAGTCGGGACTTGTTTAATTACCATTCATCTAGAAGGCTCCACGAATAGGGCTAGACCTGGAGTCAGGAAGACCTGAGTACTTCATCAGGTACTTACTAGCTGTATGATCCTGGGCAAGTCATTTAACCTTTGTCTGCCTTAGTTTCCTCATCTATAAAAACGGAGATAACTGTACAACTTCCAGGGAGTTGCTGAGGATTAAGTGATATAATATTTGTAAAGAACTTTGCAACTGCTATATAAATGCTAGCTATTATTATCCAGAAATTATTAGGAACCTAACGAAAAATAATAGTTCTTGGCACCAAAATTTGAACTCATTTATATTCTCATTTATAACCCTATTTTTTTTTTTTTTTGGCCTTTGGATCCTTAGGTTTTGTTCTCATCTTTATGACTGTTTGAATCGAGGTCATTCACTAGTCCCATTGCTCTCAAGATTAATGAACAATCGTAATTGCTATACAAGTTTTTGAATGCAAAAGGGTTTACATATGTTTAGGCATTCTATACTATATGGGGCAAGACATGCTATTGCCTCTCCCTTCCCTTCCTTTTACCTTCACTTTATTTTCCTTCCCCCTTCCCCTGCCCTTCCCTTCCTCCTTTCTCCCCTTCCCCTTCCTTCTCTTCCTTTTTTTTTCCTCCTTTCCCCTTCCCTGCCCTTTCCTTTCCCTTCTTTCTTGCCTGCCCCATACTCTATATTCAAAGCCTTTCTTTGACATTTATTATGTGATCATGGGAAAGTCACTTGCCTCAGTTTTATCTGTAAAATGGGGATAATACTTCAAGTACCTATCCCACGAGGTTATTATGAGACTCACATGAAATGATGTACGTAGGGTGTTTGACAAACTTTAAAATACTATATAAATGTCAGTATTTGTTATCAGCAGCAGCAGCAGCATTCTCTTTTTTATGATCATTGTTACCTCAATGATTATTTTCCTTCCATATGAAAGTAACTTATTTGAAGGAATCATGGCACTCTTTTCAAAGTCACATTTGCTACTTTCAGTGTATGTTCTGTGAGTCATAAATGGGGAGTGTGTTCAGTGGTCTAAGCAGTCACTGAGTTTCAATCCCAGCTCTGTCAAAGACTTTTGATGAAGCCTGAGGCAAATTACTTAACTCCAGACTCTACACCTGTAAAATGGGAATAAAGATAATATTTACCTATCCCATGACAGTTCTGGGCAAATCTATTTAGCCTCTATAAAGCTTTCTGAGAGCTATAAATGAAAAGAACTGAACATAGTATCAGAGTGAAGTATCTATGTTATTAATAGAGGTTGCTTGGCAAATCTCTATTTATTAAACACGTCAAAGGTATTCTCAATACATTCAGGCTTACCCTCAAAAAACGGGCTTTACTTCTGATACTCAAGAGTATGGGCATGTATGAGACCTAGTTTGGGTGTGCCCAGGGGTAGCAGGGGTGGAGGAGATAGAGGACTGGCAATAGCCAGGGAATATATGTCTCAGAGCCTGGAGCAGAGCTGAACCTTCCAGTTTAATGGCCTCAGATGAGATGATTAAAAGGACCTAGGAGTAGGCAGGCATGGAGGCCATCTCACACCTCTCTTCCATCTCCCTCCCCCAGTATCTCAATGTGATAATTCATGACGCAGAGAAATCATGGCCATATCCCAGCTTTACACAGAATTTTCCTGAGAAAAGAAGACTTAACTCATAGCAGGAGGGGTTTAAGTAAATAACTTTCAAATAATTTTAGTTATTATTAAACATTTAGAAAAGTGCTGAAGGAGATTTTGGAGTTTTCTTCAGAAATATTTTTAAAATAGACTTCTTGTTTATATTTAGTGTATGAACAAATTAGCTTGGCTCTATTCCCAAGAACCCCAAGTTCTAGCTAGGTGCCTTACAAAAGTACACTAATATTCAAACAAGAGACTGAGAGAGTAGTTGTTGATGATGCAGGATAAATGCATTTCAATACTGAAAATGATTCTGTGATTGCTTTCTCTAGAATGGGTATTGAAGGGGATGATCATTAGAGTTTATTTATAAATTCAACAAAATTTAGTCAGCCTTAGACTAATGTGCAATGCATTTTGTTAGGCATGGGGGACAAAATGACAAAACAGCAACAACAAATAATACTTTCTGTCTAGGATTTTATATTCCTTCTCCCCATCTTGTAATGTTCTTTACATTGGGGGGGGGGGGTGCTGGATATATTTTAAATGTTGATGCTTGGGAACTGCCTGAAATGTTTCAGATGCAACTGGGACCCATACCCAGCATATAATTATTTATATGAACAATGCTACTATGCATGCTACTATACTATGATGGAGTTCCTCTCAGAGGTTCGCAAGCTTATTTGGCCTACCACCCCCTTTAAAAAAATTACTCAGCACACCCCTGGAAATCTACTTTCTTTAACTTTTTAACATTTTTATTTGTATCATTTAAAAAACATTTTTTTAAATGACATATCATAAATTTGTCAATTTATTGTAAATTTATGGGGTTTTCTTCCTGCATTGAAATTTTGATGACACAATATTGTGTCATGTAACCTTATAGTACCATATTGTAAATAAGCCATTGCACATACATATTCCTGCCAACGCATGCTGGACTTCCTGACAATATGTGACATGTTCTCCTGCTAACACTTGTTTAGACCCATTCATGGACTTGACTCCTGATCCATTATAAGTTGTATTTTTTGTATTTATTTGAAAAATAATTTAATCACTATGATATTAACTCTGTTACACAGCAGATGAAACATGTACAAATGGTTTTTCAAAAATTCATTTTCTTTTTATATGCTTCCACTGCCCCTTATTTTTATTCAACAACCCCAATTGCATCTGAGGCTACTACTGCCCACCTAGATCATTCCAGCATCACTAAGGGGGCAGTATGGCCCACTTTGGGAACCTATGCAAAAGAACTAGATTTGAAATCTGTAGACTTGGGTTAAAATTCTGGATTTGTTATTGACTGACTGTGTGACCTTTCTGGGATTCAATTATTCACTTGTAAAATGAAGGGGGGTGAACCAGATGACTTATAATCAACCAACTGTTCAATCAACAAGTATTCATTAGTACTTATTATGTGCAGAGGCACTTTAGTAGGTGCTGGGGATATGAAGACTTTGCCAGGCAAAATATACCTCCTTGAGGGCAAAAGCTCTTTTGATTTTGTCTTCATATTAGAAGAGCCCCGTACAGAGTTCTTGTCACAAGGCAAGTATTTACTAATATTTGTAGACTGATTGCCCTCAAGGATCTTATAATGTATTGGGGGGAAATAGCATGTATGCATATGAGTCCATATGCATGCATATAGACTCAGTTCCACTTATTGACTTCCTGACCTCCTTTAAGTCCCATATAAAATCCCATCTTTTGCAAAAAGCCTTTCCCAACTCCTCTTAATTCTAGTGCCTTCCCTCTGTTAATTATTCCCTGTATATACCTTGCTTTGCATATGTGTGTATGTGTATACACATATGTATACATACATGCATGCAAGCATACATATATGCACACACATTTTTGGGCATGTTCTCTCTCCCATAGATTAGCATAGTGCACACAGGAGGAAGTTTTAATAAATGCTTGTTAATAGATGAATTGAATATATACAAAATGATTATAAGATAATTTCTGGATAGAAGAAGGCACCAGCACCTGCACAGGCTTAAGAAAAGCCTGAAGGAAGCTGTGGCATTTGAGTGGATCACTGAAGAAAATTAGGGTTTCTAAGAAACTACAGTGAGGAAGGAATGAATCCAAGGCATTTGAGGATAGCTCTGAAGAGACTTCAGACAGCCTCCGTGCTGTTGTTCATGAAGACACTATCTCTGGGCTGTTTACCTTTACACTGGCAGTTCCCCAGCTTTTGAGTGTTTTTTTTTTTTCTGCTTTTCATTTGGGCCTCTTGGTTTCCCTGGCTTCTCTTGGGATTTAGTTCAAATTCCACTTTCTGTAGAAGTCTTTCCTGCCGCTAGCAATTAGTGCCTTCTCTCAAAGATGACCTTCCATTTACATTGGTGATTCTTGTATTCAGATTTTATTTCACATTTTATTTTCTCTATTAGAATATGAGATCCTTGAGAGCAGGGACTACACTTCTGCCTTTCTTTGCATACATACCCTGTGCTTTGCATAGTGCTTGTCATATGTTATTCTTTAGTCATTTTTGGTTGTGTCTGACTCTTCACAACCCCTTTTTGGGATTTTTTTGGGCAAAGATGCTAGAGTGCCTTGCAATTTTTTTCTTCAGCTCATTTTACAGATTAGGAAACTGAGGGAAACAGGATTAAGTGACTTGCCCAGGGTCACACAGCTATTAAGTGTTCAGATCTTCCTGACTCCAGGCCCAGCACTAGCTGCCTATGGCATATAGTAGATGTTTAACATTTACTTATTGACTGACTTTTTTGTGTGAAGAATGCTATGAATAGGCCAATTTGGTTGTATTGTAGATTGTGCGAAGAGAGAAGTAATATGTATAAGGTCCCTCCGTCTTTAAATCTATGATATGATGATCCCTCAGTGATAAAAGTAGAACCTGAGATCACATCCATCTCTACTATTTCATATGCCCCCACCCTCAAAAATCCTCGGAAGATAGTTGGGGATCTTCATGTTATGGTTGTGCTAAACCCATGTGAAAGTGAAGTCATTTGCTCAAAGTTCCTTAGTGAGTCAGTTTCAACTTAAGCCAAGAACTCAAAACTGGGCCATTGGACAGAGCATTAGATTTGAAGTGAAAGGACCTGGTTTTGAGACAAGCCACTTCCCCTCTATGGGGAATGCCCTAGGTCCAATGATCACAGTTTAGTATACTATGAACTAAGTAGAGTGAAATTCTGAGAAACAGGGATGTTAGTAAAATGTCTATGCAGTGAACAACCATCCATTTAAATCATGTTGAAAGAATATCAGGTTGTATTTTATTAACATACTATTTAGTCTTATTCCCCAATGGGGCAGACCGAGACTCTCCTGATAGAGTCTAGTATTCTCAGTGCTCTGATGGTGAGGAGAGGTTGGTAGGAGGACTAGAAGACTCCCAATTCCACCTACTTCTGCAGTTGGCTTGTGTATAGGAAGGATCAGTTTTATGTGGGAAGAGTTCTGAGCATTTTACAACCATTTTTGATTCAAAAGGATTTGGAAAATCAGCACATTCAGGGAAGAAATCCAATATGCAAAAGCTTGCAAATGCAGTAGCACTCACCCCAAAAGAAAGAAGGCCACCAGGGGAAAAGTTATACAACAAAGGACCTCATGGGACTCCAAGGTGCATTACATTGTTTGGCTTGACAGTATGCATGTTTCTCATCCACAAACATGTTTATGATCAGCACCTTGCGTGGTGTGCTACACTTGTTCTACATTAGGGAGGATAATCTGATAAAGGAAGTTAGGTCACAGTCTTCATTATAGGGTTCAAAACATTTAGGACTGATAATATGTAACATTTGCCATCTCTCAGATGTCTCCCTTTTAATAATGCCAAAAGATTTAGCAAGTGGTGTTGAGAATGTGACAGCCCCATAGAGTTTGATGTATGTGTCTGGGGGAAAAAGCCCACTGAGATGCCCAAGTTAAACCCATTTCTTTAATGCCTTTGATAGATTAAAATAATCCTTAAGGGAAATCCATTATGACAACAATCATTGCACAGGTTTTCCACTCTCAGCTTCCATGCTACATCTATTCCTTGAAACTATTTATGTTACAGTGAAAGGTCACATTCTCGGTGTCGATTTTTTCTCAAACTTCCTACTCTACATTAAAAGGAATTTTGAGTTCTCACTTTCATCCTCACACATTAGGAAAGGTCTTTCAATGCTCCATTTACATCCTTCCCCTCCCCCTGCCCCCCACCTCTTTTCTAACTAGTGGAAAATAGTAAAGGGGAGGAAAGGAGCTTTTTCCACTCACAGCCCAAAAAGTAAATGGATATTATCAAGTTGACTTGAGACCTTTGGTGCATCAGAGAATTATATCTTGCTGTAGGAGTTCCAGAAATAGCAAAGAATATAATCTACATTTATGGCACTCAGTCAAATATTGCCCCTCCCCACCCTGAAATCTAAACATATCATCACTATTTCTCTCTGCCCCCTCCCCCTCTCCCTTTCTCTCTGTCTCTGTTTCTGTCTCTCTGTGTCTCTGTGTCTCTGTCTCTCTCTCTGTGTCTCTGTCTCTCTCTCTGTGTCTCTGTCTCTCTCTCTCTCTCTCTGTCTCTCTCTTTCTCTCTCTCTCTGTCTCTCTCATTATGGACTGAGGGACAAAAAGTGCCCTGAAGAAAATAAAATATCATCCCTTTTAACGATAATAACAACTGTCCTTGGTGCCTTTCTCCATGAAGCTCAATGGCTCCAAATATATTATTTAATTAATCCTGGAAGCATCCCTGTGAATTAGGAAGAGGCAGGCATCATTATCTTCATTAATACCTCTTCATGTACATTTCTGACATCTTTATGGATGATGGGCTTTAAATCTACAATCCTGTCTCTCTGAGGTCAGGTTTCCCAAGGTGGCTAAACATCATAGAACATTATCTCTAAACCCAAATGAAGGCTCTTCTCAAGGTGCTTTATCTTTTTATTTATTTCCAGAGGGTTCTAAATTGAATTTTTACTATTTGAGGTTATTGGATGGCAGATTATGAGACTGCATTATGAGACAGGCAGATTATGAGACTGAAGAGTCTCCTTTACTTGTAAGTGAGTATAATATTTAAGCTCTCCAGAGAAGTGATCCATTGAATCAATAAGGATGAGGTAAAGTTGCTACTTAAATCTCTTCAGGGACTCATTATTGATGGAAAAAATTGTTAGGTCTAGGTCACTTATTTTAGAGGAGTGAGTCCCAGGTTGCTATTGAAAAAAAGATGAGACTCAGGAGAGCTGGCTTATTAAATGAAGTGTACTGCAGAGGGCATTCCTTCTTTTCTTTCATTGGTCCTTAAAGTGATCTGTTCCTGAGGTTTTAATAAGGCTTCACAGGAGAATTAGATGGCTCAGTGAGACAGAGCAATAGGTCCTTTATTTGGCAGGTTGAATTAAGTAGTTGAACTGGAGATACCCAAAGGGATTGGGCAGGGGTGAGAGGGAAGCAATACAACCAGTATCCAGAGAGTGCAGGATATAAAGGGTCTGGTCACCAGTAAGAAGAAAGAAATACAATAAAAAAAAAAAAAAACAACTGCAGGGGTCCTTGGAGTTCCAGGGCAAGAGGAAGGAGTCCAACTATAAAAGGATGTCCACAGAACTTGGTACATCAAGATCTAGACACACTTTCCATTGTCTGTATAAATCAAGGCATCTCAAGGAAGATAATGAAGGCAAAACTTGATAGGTTATCATCTGATTGGTGTTTCACCTCTGATGTCACAGATAAGGAATGCCAATCAAAGAAGTTTTGTGAGAGGCAAGAGCTTTTAGCATGTGAGATTTCAGGCACAACAGATAAGGGAAGGGTTGACAGGCAGAGAAGAATGAGGTATTTTTAGAGAAAATAGAGTGTGTTTCAAGAAGAACAGGCCTCAGAAAAAGATTTTTTCCCCAACCAATGCAGTCTCAGTTTCAAGCCAGGAATGAGCAGCACAAAATTTTGAATTCCACCCAAAGGTCATATTAACTCTTTAAATTAGCGTGATAGGCTTAAACCAAAACAGAAAGGAATTAAGTGTGCTGGAAGAGGGCAATCCTTGACTAGAAGGGTTAGCCTGGCATGGAATACCTGCCACAATCTGGCTCTAATCTTTCCCCCCTTATTTCATTCTAATCCTCTTCATGCCCTCTATGTTTCTGCCAAACTGAGATATTTTCCATTCTCATCCTGCCTTCTTTCTGCTCTATACATTTATACAAACTATTTCCCCTATCTTGAAATGGATTTTCTGAACATTCTTATTAAAACTCTTGTCTTCCTTCCAGCTCCTGTTTAGGTACCGCCTCTTCTAGGAAGCCTCTCCTGTTCGCCACCCATCCCCCCATCCCTACCTTCTCATATTTCTTATGCACTTTGTTTAGATCTCTCCTTTGCCTATGATATAATATTCTAGCTTACCTATGTGTTTTTGTATGTATGTGACACACAAACATCCATCCATCCATCTATCTGTCTATCTATCTATCTATCTATCTATCTTTCTCTCAAAACTCCCCTTCTTATAAGTTCCTTCTGTGTCAAGACTGTTTCATTTTTTAAAAAATTTTTATTTCACCTTTCTCATTGTAGGTTTATTTAATTGAGTATATTGGATATAATGGTCCTTATCACAAGAATTTGGGCAATTCTTCTCCAAGGCAAAGGGGAATTAAAAATAGGAAAGACATCTGTCTGAGGCTTAGCATAAAAATAATAGTCCTGTCTTGAAACAGGACTATTTGGTAAATAAATGGTAGCCCAAGGATATCATCCAGCCCCATGAGCCTGTAGTTTAAAAACATTTTGTTGAACAACATCAATATTCCCCCCACCCCCAACAACAAGCATGCTATCATGGATCAAAAGGGAATGTTCCACGAATCCATTCGCAGGTTTACTCATGTGGCTGCTTCTGCAAGCCACGTGCTTATTTGAAAAATGCTGCATTTCTGTAAAAGGAGTGTCTGCCTCTGGAACCCCATCAGGTACTTTGATGCTTAAGTGCAATGCTAATTACCCTTCCTTTCTGGGATGTCTAGCACCTTAAGGATGGGAACCCTGAATGGATGTGTTATACAGTTATCTAAACAAAATCTAAAAAGAGAGAGAAATTAATGGCTAAGCAGAGCTGAAAGACTCTTGGTGGCCATAACTCCTTTGGCCTCAGCTTGATGACATTGAGAGGAGACTGATATTTTTCCCCTGGTGAAGCAAAAGACTGATGTCTGGCCCATCCTGCTTTGGCTTGTCAACCAGAAAGGAAGTCTTACTTCCGGTCCCCACCCCTTAGTGGGAACAGCAACATCACATTTCTGATCTCTCAGGAATCAGTGAGACAACCTGCATGAATCTACATCTCTCTCAGTAGTCCTTAAGGGAACAGCATGGCAACCCAGAAATGGAGATTCATTTGTGTGTGTGTGTGTGTGTGTGTGTGTGTGTGTGTGTGTGTGTGTGTATGTGTGTGTGTGTGTGTGTGTTGATATGAGGAATATTTTATACCTTGTCTCCACTACTTGTCTGATGCTTTAAGATAATGAGACATTCTATGTAATTTGTGCTTTGATGCTTGATACCACTGTGTTTTCTCTAAATAAAGTTTTCCTTTACTATGATGTGAAGTCTATGCTATCTGTTATACATACCTGGGTTATTTGTTATACATAGCTGAATCTCAAAAGGACAGTTACCAGCAGGTGGGGACAAATAAAATAGCCCATGCCATTCTTCTCAGTCTCTCCTTTCCCACCCTACCAAGGTTAGATAATTCAAATACAGTTTTTGGGATTCAAGTCTTGGAAGTAATACTATAAATAATGAATGCTATCAAGAAAACTCCTCCAAGGACCTTTTAAGTTTTCTTTATAATATTGAGAGTCCATATGTGGTAAAACTGTTCTGTTCTCAATACCCGAAGAAGGCTACTCTTTCCCCCAGCTTCTCTCATGCTTGACCCAGTGTGCTTCTTTGCCTGGATTGGAAAATATTTAAGGAATGGATGAATGAAGTGGATTATAAATATACTGTTAATTGGTATCTCTTTAGGGCAGGGACTGTGTCTAACTCACTCAGTAACTTCTAGTGTCTGGCAGAGTGCCATACACTTAGTAGACTTTCATGAAATATTTGTTAATATTTCTATTTCTGCTGGAGGAGCTAATCAGACCACTGGAACTTTTCTTCCTCCTTCCCCCTCTTCCTCTGCCCCATTCTCCAACCTACAAATCTCTCTCCTTGCTAGCTCATCAAGTTGAAAGAAACCTTAAAGACCATTCAGGTCCAGTGGTTCCCACCCTAAAGGCCAAGGGGCCTCAGAATTGTTGTAAAGGGTCCAAGAATACATATGCATACTAAAAGCATTGCTATTTTGCTCCTTATCTCCAACAAAATATGTAATTTGACTGGATACAAAAAAATCAAACATATTTTTATAGCCTAAATTTTTTTCAGGCATATATACTACAATTTTTCAAATGCTTTTTAAACTAATGAATATAAATTCTTTTACATATACTATTAAATTCAGTGTTCATTTTTGTTACATGCATTTTGTCAGTCAATGGATTCTAATAACACAAGTACTCTCAGATGGAAGAAAGGTGGGTGGTGGGTTCTTTGAAATTTTTCATCATTATTAAAAGGTGGCCTGTTCAGAAATTTTGTAAACCAATGACATGGTCCAACTTCCTAGTTTTACAAATAAGGAAATCAAGGTTCAGATATATGAGATGATTTTTCCAAAGCAGTGAATAACTGAGCCAGGATTTCAACCTTGATCAAATATGGTTTTGTGAAGTCCTCTAATCTAATATGTTTTAGTTTTTGCTTTTGTATCACCTCTAATTCTTGATATATTGCCTCTCCCTCAGGGAGCCATTCCTTATATCAAAGAGGAAAAAAAAGCTTCTAATTGGGTTTTAGAGTATAAGTTTCATTTATGGGGTGAAATTGTAAACTCTTTGAAGGCAAAAAGTCATAGAATTATTGTGTTTCTCTTGATGTCACTTCCCCTTACCCACAGAGTACCTACCCAGAGCTGAAGACATAATCATCATTTATCGTGATTTTTTAATGGGATAGAGGACAATGATACGGTATATAATAAGCCAAGTTTTCTGTTCCTGGATCTTCAAGGAACATTAATGCCATCATTATAGATTATAAGTTTATTCAGGGATTGCAAAAGTAAATAGTTTCTCTCTTTAAGTTTATGACAGTCTGACCTATGACCTATAGGTCGGTGAATCAAGATGGTATATTGTACCAATAAACCAACCTTCCTCTCAAAGTATTATCATATTTATTATCTTATTTATCAACCTGTAGTTGATAGGTACATGGATTATTATCTCCATTTTTGTGATAAGGAAATTAGAGTGCATAGAGGTTAAGTTAGGTGGTTTGCTCTAGGCCAGACACTTAAAAATAATGAGCAGAACTAAGATTAGTATTCTGGGCACCTGAATTATTTCTCTGTATCCTTTGCCCTCTGCTGGCTCCCTACTGTCTAGAGTGTAAGAAATAAAACCCTTGTTGCAAATATCACCAATACTATATTTTCTTTGTATAAAAACTGAAAAGGATGAAACTCCAAAGTGGTGATTAATGCCAAATTCTCAAGTATTGGGTGTTATCTGTTTCAGTCCCTTGATATTTTTGGAGCCCAACAAAATTATTAGGGTCAGACCTTGTAGTCATGCCAAGCTTACTGTAAGTTAGAACTAATCCTGGCTATTATTCTCAAGGAAGTGATCCCATGCTATATTTGCCTTTCTTTCAAATACCTTTTCAAGATGCACAAAAAGGGCGATGTTGGTGAAGTTTTCAAGAAGTGAACTGGGGTACCTAGGTGGTACAGTGCATAGAGTGCCAGTCCTGGAGTTAGGAGGACCCGAGTTCAAATATACCTTTAGATGCTTACTATCTGTATGACCCTAGGCAAGTCATTTAACCCTGATTGCCTCCCCTCTCCCCACACCACTGGCAAAAGAAGTAAACTGGGCACAACTATATGGCCAGCATTAAGATAATGTAGAATGCCATATTTGGAAGGGAACTTAAAAATGTTCTGTTCCAACCCCCTTGTTTTTCAGATAAGAAAACTGAGGCCTGGAGAGGGAAGGTGATTTTTCCTGAAGTCATTCAGGTGATTAATTAAAGAAAGGCAGCATGGCAGAGCAGAGAGATTGCTGGCTTTGGAATCAGGGAGACCTAATTTCAGTTCCTGCTTCTGATACTTAATGGCTGTATGACCATGGATAAGACACATAACCTCTCAGTGTCCTCAGAAAATTCTCAATCAATTAACTTATAAATCCATAAGTATTTGTTAAGTACTTCTTACACATCAGGTACTGTGTAAGATGTTGAAGATATAACAATTACAATGCCCCCCCCAAAAAAGAAAATTATGAGATATCTGCCTTCAAGGAACAAATATCCTCTCAAGGGACAAAAGTATGAACAAATAGATGTGAAATATGAAAAAAATACAAAATAATTTCAGATGGGGCCTAGGAGGTGGGAGAGCGAGGAAAAGCTTTATTTAGGAGGTGACACTAGAATTTTTTAAAAAGTCCTAGAGATTCTGAGAGGGGGAAGGTTAGGAGACACTAAATCCCTGTTACTGGAGACAATTTGTCCAAAGCTGCAGAGACAGGGAAGAGACTATCATTTGTGAGGGCAAGGTGAATAACTTAGATGAGAATCCAGCAAAGACCACTGCAAAGGAGTTGTCAGGTAGAATGGAGAGAAGCCAGGAGAGACCAGTGTCACAAGAACCCAGAGAAAGATTCTAGGAGAAGAGAATGGGCAACAGGGTCGAATCCTGCAGGTAGGTCAAGTAGGATGAGTAGTGGAGAGAAAGGACTTTGGGTCTGGCAGTCAAGAGATCACTGGTAACTTTGGAGAGAGTGGTTTCAATTGAATGATGATGCTGCTAGCAAGGGACACACATGTATACACATTTATATATATTATACACAAGACACATAGGCATACATATATATATATATATATGCATATATATAGAGGGAGATACAGAGAGAGACAGAGACAGAGAGACTGAGACAGAGAGAGAGACAGAACCACAGAGAGAGAGAACAGTATGAGAGAAGAGATATAGGATCCTTAAGGGGGAGTTGGACCAACTGAGTGTTTTTTTTTTTTTTAATTTTGTTTTGTAATGATAGGGGAAACCTGAGTATTTTTTAAGGCAGAAGGGAAGGAGTCAATAGGTAAAGAGAGATAATAGTCTTAATACAGCAGAAGAGTTGTTGATCTGTCTTGGTGAAGGGAGTTTCTGCACCACTGAGTTATTGACACTATTGAAATCACAGGTTTGAATCCAAAGAATTAATTGGAGGCTGATACAGAATTTAAATCCAGGTCCCCTGACTCTCCATGCTGCACTGTTTCCACTGGATTGCACCTAGAAATGACACTCTATCCTCTCTTGTACTTGCATCAGTATTGTCCTGTCTAATTCTCCTAGCAAACAGGCTAGGGTTTTGTTAATGGTTTTTTGCCTTTTTTTACTTTGTCCTTCCTTTGAGTCTGCAATTCTTTTGTGGTCAGGGGCCTGGGTTCCATTTCTAGTATGGCCTGGTTGTTGCTTTTGTGTTTATGAACAAATCAATGCAACAAGTAAATTACTAGGAACAAAATCCTTTCAAGTGTCTTTAATGCTGTAACAAATAATAATGAGCCATCATCTTTGACAGCTTAATGAAGCTCTGGGGAGAGAGGTGGTGACCGTGCATGTGCATAAGAAAACCAGATCCTGGCAAACTTGGAATCAGATAATGCCAGCTCTATTAGCCGAGAGGATGAGGAAATTGGGCTTTCTGGGAATTTTGTTGTTTTCTTCCTGTGGATTTTTTTTGCAATTATGCTGCTCCACAGTGAAGCCTCCGTGCATCTGAAGGCAGCCTGCAGGTGATTTTCTGTAGGTGCTTGCCTCTGTGTAGGTCATGACATCTCAGTGGAAGCCAGAGTGGGTCACGTCATAGAAGAAATGAACCAATGAAGCAAAGACCCCTAAGATATGTGAGGAGGTAACAATCATAGCTTCCATTTATATAGCTCTTTAACATTTGCAAAATGTTTTACTTTGTTATCTCCTTTGTTCTTCACAGCATCCCTGCAAGGAAAAACTTATTACTATCATTCAAATTTTTTTCAGATGAGGAAACTAAGGCTCAGTGATGTGAAATGACTTGCCCAGGGTCATATAACTAGTAAATTTCTTACTCTTTTCAATGTATTACTTACCCCAAAATATTTCTTCCCTTAATCTATGCCTGAGAGTCATTATTAAGGATTAATTCCTTGGTACCCCCAAAACTTTTGTATTTATTAAGATAAACATAGCCCTAAGAAGAGTAACAGTAAATAGTTATCACTTCCTACCTTTGGAATTAATTTATAGGCACCTGTGAGAGGAACCTTTGGCTGTGGGACAAGAGTAAGAATTGGCATGGATAAAATAATAAGCAGGATGTTAGGCATGGGAATAGGGAGCATGCAGCCATGGAAAGCCTTGTATTTGAAGGAGGACAGGAGTTTTTAATCTGTACTTTATCTTTAAATGTCGAATGAGAGGGTTAGATAAGATCAGGTGTTATTAATCGGGAATCCATATTTCACTAGGGGGTCCATGGAGAGATTTCACGAAGTCTGTGAATTTGGATAGTAAAAGAACAAAATAAAACATTGCATCTTTATTTTCCAATCTCTAAATTTAACATTTCCTTCAATTATTTAAGAACATGAAGGGAAACATTTATATAGCACCTACTATGTTCTAGGCATTGTGAAGTAGTTTTACAAATATTGTCTTATTTGATCATCATAACAGCCCTGTGAGGTAGGAGCTGTTATTATCCTCAACTTACAAATGTGGAAACTGAGGCAAGAAAAAGTTCAAAGACTTGCCCAAGGTCGCACAGTTATCAAGTGTATTAGGCTAGATTTAAACTATGGTCTTCCCAACACCTGACCCAGAGTACCATCTACTGTACCACAAGTTGCCACTTTATTCTGAGGTAGTTAGATCTAGATGTCTGAAATGTGCCACCCCCTCTGCTGAAAAGATAGGTAAGCTTAAGGAAAATTCATTGGGTGGGGGAGATATAGGAAGATCACTGAGAAAATTCTTATTTTATATGTCCTTATATATATATATAATCCTTATATATTCTCATATTTTAGCCAAACTGCAATTATGCAAAGGTTGATTGGCTGTGAGAGGCATCCAAAGGCACTTCCATTCCGCTAAAGAAGTCTTTTAACAAAAAGTTAAGAACTCGGGGAGTCAATGATCTCTAATGTAATTTTCATCATATCATTTCATGATCCCGGGACTGAAAGCAGATTGTAAAAGGCAACACAAATAAATCCTTCCTAATCTTTTCTCCCAGGAGTCCTCAAAGTTCACGTATGAAGACCTCCAAGGAACGTTAGACCCATGTTGATTTAGTTAACAATAAATGCTAGTCTTTTGTCATTGTATAGATTTCAGATCTAGAAATTTTTAAGAATAGAATCATGTGAACAAAATGGATTGAGCTTTCATTAAGCAGGCACTAATTAAAAAAAACTTTTAAAAATATTCTAATGTTGTTATAGGATAAGGATTTTCAATCTGGGCTACATATTCTTCCAGCAGTTGGAGGGGTAGGGAACTTACAGCCTCAAGGCAATATGTAGCCCTCTAGGTCTTCAAGTGTGGCCCTTTGACTGACTCCAAACTTCACAGAACAAATCCCCTTAATAAAAGCATTTGTTCTATAAAATGGACTCAGTCAAAAGGCTGCACCCAAGGACCTAGAAGGCCACATGTGGTCTCAAGGATGCAGGTTCCCTACCTCTGGGACTCCAGGGATTGTTTAAGAGGTTCCGTGAATATTTCTTTTTTTTTTCTTTTTGGAGGGCAATTTGGGTTTAAGTGACTTGCCCAAGGTCACACAGCTAATTTTTGTGTTAAATGTCTGAGGCCAGAATTGAACTCAGGTCCTTCTGACTCCAGGGCCAGTGCTCTATTCACTGTGCCACCTAGACATCCCTGTGAATATTTCTTAAAAATAATTTTGATAGCTATATTTAATATAAATGCCTTTGTAACAGTCTGTATTTTATTTAACATGTTTAAAAACTTTATTCTGAAAGGTTTCCCCAAAATGTCAAAGGGATCCATGATACATAAAAAGGCAAAATATCCCTATTATAGACTGATAAAGAATTGCAAAGGGACCGGATTTAAGATTTCATAACCAAGGCCTAGTAAAAACCATAGCAAGTCTGTTATGTCCTTGTCTGCTGTGTCATTGGCATAGTCAATAGGACAAGATGTTTGAACTGCATCACTCCCTGCTGAAAAGGTAGGTGTACTTACAGAAAATCCATCTGGGGTAGAGGAATATCATTAAGAAATTCTTTATATTTTAGCCAAATCACCCTTATACAAAAGCAGATTGTTTGCTTTGTGTGAGAGGCACCCTGGAATAAATATATAATCAGATGTGACACTGGCAAGAGTTCAATTTGAATCCCACTTCTGACATATACTAACTGCACAGCCACAGTTGGGTTATGTAACCCCTCTGGACTTATTTACTCATTTGAAAAATTAGGCTAATAATGCTTATAGGCCTGAATTTAAATCCAGCTCCAGACCGTTAATAGCTGTGTGAGCCTGAACATGTCACTTAACCTCTGTTTCCCTCAGTTTCTTGATTGTAAAGTGAGGGTAGCAATAGCACCTATCTCTCAGGCTTGTTGTGAGGATCAAATGAGATTATATTTGTAAAAGTTGTTAGTATAGTGCCTGGCACATAGTAGGTGGCATATAAATGTTTATTCCCACCACCATCTTCTCCTTTCCTTCCTTTCCCTTCCCTCCCAGAGGACCTACCTCAGAAAATGATTGTGAGATTCAAACAAGATAATGTTGGTGGCAAAGTGGGTAGAGTGCTGGGACGGGAGACAGGAAGACTCCTTTTCCTGAGTTCAAATCTGGCCTCAGACACCACTAACTAGTTGCGTGACCCCGGTCAAATCACTTAATCCTATTTGCCTCAGCTTCATCATTCATAAAATGAGGTGGAGAAGGAAATGGCAAAGCACTGCGGTATCTTTGCCCAGAAAACCCCACAAAGAGGTCACAAAGAGTCAGACACAATTGAAGCAACTGAACAAGAAGTAACGTCAATGATCTATATCAATATCAGTTATTTTTATTTATCTCTATGGTTGCTGTTTCCTTTTCTTTTATCTTAGTTATCTCACTCTCCTTGGTAGCTCCACAAAGAGTAGATGGTGGAAGAGAGAGGAAGTTAAAGTAAATTTTATTCCTATTGATATTAGTATAACTTAAATGAGATTTAATGGGGAAATATGTAGAAACTTGCATAAAATGAATTTTGGGGATTTTCTATGGGATAACCTTTCCACACATTTTATGTATCCCTTCACAGCCTCACCCATCACAGGGACCATATTTATGACAAGTAGACTATATATTACTTCAATATCAAAAGATTAATGATTTATTTGGCAAAGAAACTCCTTCTACCAACAAAGAATTCAATCCCTCTATGCCTTAGAGATTTGTTTCATGAGTTGCTGTGGTAAAAAACAAACAAACAAAAACATATCACCTGGTGACCAAATTTCTGGTGATTTTTCTCTCTAAATTTAGTTAAGCTGGTCCTTGAATAACAGAGTTCATCATGGGGTCTGTGTACTCAAAGACTTTCCAAGATATGCCAGGGCTTTTGTCCCACTCATATAGCCTTCAAGACCCCAGTGTCATCTCCTAGTCACTGGAATATATTATAGTATGTCTTCAGTGGAGACGTATACATTAGAGAACATTTTTAATGCAAGAATTAAATGTTCTCATGTACATTTTTCTCTATTGGTTTTTGAAAATGATGACCTCTGGAAATGCAAAGAACATTTAGAAGGAAGGAAAAAACAAGAAATAAAGGCTTGTTAGTAATAAGAATTGTAGAAAGACTATTTTAGAACTTGTTGCTTACTTGTGTCCAACTCTGAGTGACCCCAAAGTCCATGAGGTTTTCTTGGCAAAGATACTGGAAGTAGTTTGCCATTTCCCTCTCCATTGTGTCACTATTTTACAGATGAGGAACTGAGGCAATTTGGAGTAAAATGACTTGCCCAGAGTCACACAACTAGTAAGTGCCTGAGGTTGGATTTGAACTCAAATATTCCTTACTCTAGTCTCAGTGCTCTATCCGCAGCACCGCTTAGCTGTCATTATGTTTCTCAATATGCTAGGACAATAAAACGCAATAATTCTATTTTTTTCATATTTTGTCATTCGATACAGTGAGGACCAATTAACAAATGGCTTTTTATTTTAAGTAGGAATGACTCTTTGTTATTTGTATTGGATACTGTGGCAGCATTGCAGTTCACAGGGGGCTCTTTTTTCAGAATTCAGAATGAGAAATATGTGGCTCTCCAAGTAGAACTCAAGTCCACTGGGAACTATAGAAATTGTGGTCAAATATTATGATTTCTTCATTCTTATATCCACTCCAATAATATTTCTATTTTATATGTTATGGAGATAATTATTCTATTCCTGCTTAAATATTGCCCTTGAAATACTCTAATGGAATTGGAAGAAATAGATTTTCATGAGCTTCCATTAGAACTGTAGCTCAATGGGGAATATGTGACCGGAAGGTAAGGTGCACAGGCAGAGAAGTGTGCTGGAGCCAGCTTGAACCAGCCTGAGTGAGCTGAGTGTTAAATTTTCAGTGTGAGCATTTACATATTGGAAATCTACAAACACCACGATTTAGGGGGTGATGTGTTGTTTTGTGATAGAGCAAACTTTAATAATGCAGGTCAAACTTAAAAGTGTGTCAGAGGTACATTCTTCTATCCCTCCCTGTGGAAAGCCAAATGTTAAACATTTGCCATATACCATATGATATTTACCAGCATGTCTCTGTGGATAAGGGAAGGAAATACATGCTACATCTTGTTCATAAAAGTAACAATATAATTTTGATAACTGGAAAGAATCTTAGAGATCACCTTCTCACTTTATAAATGAGAAAACAGATTCAAAGAAGGAAAGATAGTAAGTAACAGAGCCAGAATTTGAACAGAGTGCTTCTGGGTGGTCTTTTCACCTCCCTGTACTGTTTTGTATGGGGTAATGGTCTAGCTTTTGATCAGACCACCTGAGGTGGCATCTTTAGACATAGAGAGGCCAGAAGCATTTTTCGGGGGAATTCTGAAGTGAGGACATTCTGCATAAGTCTATCAAGGGGTGGAACACTGTCCCTTTCCATTGGATGTAAATCCAGATCTTTTTTTTTTTTTTTTTCAAAATAGCTTGATTCAACATGGCTTTGGCTTCTGGATGCATTTGCATCTGAGTAACTCCTTCACTCTCTTTGAGGGCTTCCTTGAACTCATCTAGGCCATAGCTCCTTAAGAAACAGACTTAGGTATTTGGTCTGTTTATTCTTTTTCATTCTAGTTACAGAAAGTTGAGTCTTTGATATGGGCTGGGAACACAAATCATAGTAATCTGGGCAGAATCCAGGAATCTTGGCCAAATGTTGCAGCCAGAGCAGCAGTGACACCCTGAGGAGCAAGTGTCAGGGACTGTAGCTTAGCAGAAAGCTGACAGGGATGTTGATCTCAGACATGAACATGGTGGGACCAATGCTATGTGAGAACTGACCTCCTTTGTGAGCCTAATCCCCACTATTTCCCGAAAATTGAGGCAGTATGAGGGGCCATTATGTCCCCAAGGTAAGTAGGGAAATGTTTGTACTTTGTTCTTGCTATATCTTTGAAATAAATATTCCTGCATAATATTGCCCCATATTAAGTGGTTAAATGGAACACAGCACGCTAGTTCCTGTTCCCTAAAATGAGGGGGCACAGCCAATATTGGCCTAAACAATGGTAGAGAAAAGCAACACTCAAACCACATCATGGTATCTGAGAACTCTAAGTGGGGGTGAGATGTAACAGGCTGTGTTTTCAAAGAGCAAGATCAGAGTAAACCATATTACCGGTTATAGAATAATCTTTTTCATTTTCTAGGGGTTGGGGCTATCACTTACTCATTGGATCCTGCTACCTCGTGTCCATTTCCATAGGATATCCCCATATAAATGAAAGCACAGAATCTCTTTTCTGCTTCTTTCTTTCTTTACTTTCTATTTTCAATTTACCTATGAAGCATTTGGCCCAGTGAAAAAGCTTTTGTGTTCATAGTTGAGGAAAATATAGTGAGGAAGGTAGAAGAGACATAGCAGCTGGGACAGGCAACTGTTTCTGGAATCTTCATTTACCCATGTAGCATCAAGGGGATTTGGCCAGGCTGTCTTGAAGAGGTTCCCTCACTTTGAATCTCTAGGCATGGAGAACAAGTCTTTAAATATCCTTCTCTCCTGTAACTTGGTCTATCTGGGAGTGCTAAAGCTTATATGGCAAGGGTTTGGTAATGAAGAGGAAATGTAAGTACACTTGTCATATAATTATGAATGTGAATACTCATTAAGAATATTCTGTCAAATGTATTAATTATAACACTATAAAAAAGAGTTATGGAGGAGCAAATTACCTCCTTGACTTGAAAAATTCCAATCGGTCTCAGACAATTCCATCTGTAAGGATGATTAAAAGAGGGACTTCGGAGAGTTATTAACTAGTACAATATGCTTGATTTTTTATGATTCCTTTGACCTCTGGTTATTTTTCCCCTAAATAAAATCTTTTATTTGGGTTTTAAAAATTTTCTACTTTGTACTTGTATACAAATGAATTAGTCTGACTTTTAGCATGAACTCAAGTAGTTTGAAGCTTAAGATCAGTTCCTAGGATGCCTATAAATATTACCAAAGTGTAACCACCAGTAAAACTAAGATTTCTTAGCCTTGTCATTCAACAGGATACATGTAAATGAATGAAAATGCATTTATTAAGCAGTTAATATGCACTAGACTCTGTGTTCAGTTCTAGGAAAACAAACACTAATGTGAAGCAATCTCTGCTGTCAAGGAAGTAATATTCTAATAGGGGAGAATACATAGAGGAGACAATGTTTAAAGAGTAGGAATAATAATAATCATTGTGTTATTACTTTAAAAGACCCCAACTCTTCTAACATGTGGTAGATGATTTTTTTGTGTGTTTCTATGGCTGAAAAATCTCTCACCCTTTGGTCAACTTGGTGAGGAGCATTTTCAATTTATCTAGGCTATTCTGCTAACAGTGACATCTCTGGACCTCTATCAAATGTTTTCCCAGGTTGATAGGATGTACCAGAACTGGTCTCCATTAAAATCCCTTCCTATGATGTTGGAACTCTTCCATGCTGCAATAAAAGAGAATAGGATATTAGTGGAGGAATAATAAAAACAGTAACATATGTATTATTAATAGCTCCACTTTGTAAATGAACAAATTAACATTTTGATAAGCTTACTGTGGTAATATAGTTCTTAATTGTGATTATCAAGATAAGAATCCTTTTCTCCATTCAATTTAGTTCAATTAAACAAACATTTATTTCTCTCCTGCTGTACTCAAGGCATTGCACTAGGTTCTGGGAATGCAAAAAAAAAAGTCAAATAGTTCCTGTCTGCATGGTGGAAGGGTAGTATATGATGGTGATAGCAGTGCTACATGTAAAAGTAAGCAATTTAAGGAGAGGAGCGGGTGCTAACACTTAGAAAGGTTAGGGGTAGAAGGTGGTTAGGAAAGGCTTCCCATAAGGAGAACCTAAGATGAGTCTTGAAGGAAGGTGGAATGCAAAGAGGTGGAGGTGAGGAGGGTATACATTCCAAGCTAGATAAATAACTTGCCCAAAGGCACAGGAATTAGAGATGGCATGTGGATTTGGGGAACATCTAGTAGTTCAATTTAGCTAAACCAGAGTATGCATGAATAGGAACTAATGTGCAATAGGTCTGAAAAGATAGGTGGGACTGTGGAGGATTTTAAATGTAATCCTAACTCCAAATACAGTATTATTCTACTTTATCAGATTAATTGGTTTCCATTCCTTGGAAGAACATGGTCTCTAGATGCCTCAACATTCTCTACATATAAGATTCTACTTATTTCATGAAGTCTTTTCTTGGCCATTCTAGCTCTAAAGTCTCTAGAATTCCCTCCTTTGAACTATGTAGGACCTGTTATTTATATCTTTCTTACAGCTCCTTTCATATATTGTCTTATATTCTATTAATTTTTATACTCTTCTCCCCACCTAGACAGAAACTCTTCAAGAACAGGAACTAAATATTGTATTTCAGTATAGTTGCCAATGTGCCTACCACAATGCTAAATTCATAGCAGGTGTCCAATAAATATTCAAAGAAAAAACAAGTACAATGATTTTCTTCTAATTTCTTGCTAATGTGTTCCCACAAAAATAATACGGAGTTAAACATATATCTCTTCTTCATGAGTCACCAAATTTGGTAATTGACCAAACTTGGACATGTTCTTTTATGTCAAAAATAAACTTCCATGATCAGATCATATTCTCATCACTAAATTCTGAGCCTGCTTTGCTATATCTAACTATTATTTATATATTGTTATTGTTCAGTTGTTTCAGTCATGAATACTTCTTTGTGACCCTATTAGAGATTTTCTTGACAAACATATTGGAGTGGTTTGCCATTTTCTTTTCCATATAGTTTTTTTGCAGATGAGCGAACTAAGGTAAACAGGGTTAAGTGACTTGCCCAGGGTCACACAGTTAGTAAATATCTGAGGACAGATCTGAGTAAGTCTTCCTGATTCCAAGTCTAGTGCTCTAACCATTGCACCACCTAGCTGCACTATTATTTATATTAAAAATAGTAAACTCACTTGAACCTATGACTCCATAGGCTCTTGCACTCCCCCTGAACTCAAGCAATGTTTAAAGAACAATACAGAAATGTGTATATATACATATGTGTATATATACACATACATACATATATACATACATATGTATACATGCAAATTTCTATGTATATGTTTGTATGCATAATTATTCAAAAAACTTTTAAAGTTAATCTGTATGTTCACATTTTCTCCATAAGTTTCTTAAGTCAAGACAATTAAGCAAACAATAAATCAAGGCTAGAGAGTTCTCCTTCACCAGAGGCCTTCAAGTGCAGGTAAAATGATCCCTTGTGATCACGGTTGTAGCAGGTATTTTTCAGATATGTTTTGAAGTAAATGGCTGCTGAACCCCCTTCCAACTCTAAAATTCAGTGTTGGGCATCTAGGTGGTGCAGTGAATAGAGCACCGGCCCTGGAGTCAGGAAGACCTGAGTTTAAAGTCCGGCCTCAGACACTTAACACAAAAACTAGCTGTGTGACCTTGGGCAAGTCACTTAACCCCGATTGCCCTTCAAAAATATTTAAAAAATTAAAATTCAGTGTTTATTTTTATATGGAATCCTGGCCAAGGGCTTTGCACCAAGTAGGTGCCCGATACTTTCTAACTAAAGATCTTCTAGTATAGCATGTTCAGTAGCAAAGACTCTTCACCATTCATCAGGCTCAAGAATGTCATCAAATAATCTTTGGAATGTGGCCTGACTTCATAGACATCATGGCTCAGTGTTTTCTATGTTGTGTTGTCTAAAATGTTGTGCGTTCTCCTATTAAGAAGGTATTAATTTCCATAGATGTTATACCTAATTGTGACATGTGGATGCAGAAAGAACTTGGTTCCAATCCTGCCTCAGGGTTTTATTGGCTGAACCATGTGACTCCATAGCAAGTAACAAATTCTCAGCTTCAATTTCCTCATTTTTAAAATAGAAATAATGATAGCTATACTATCTACCTTACAGAGTTATGAAAATCACCTAGAGAACCCTAAAACCCTATGTAAATGCAAGTTATTGTTTACATACCTAGGCAAGCAGAACAGAAATTTTATTTTTATCATAAAGTAATCAACGGGTTTTACCTAGAAGGAAGTGACAGTGTCTTACTTCTAGCGTTTGACCAAAGGAAAGTTATAAATGCCTGTTTACTATACCTTTTATAGCTTTAGCAGCAATGCCCAGTCTGACATAATAGTTATCTTTGATAGTACACCAAATGAGGAAAACCCAATTAGCCTGGAGGGATTAAGCCAAGCTTTGCCCTTCTACTTTAAGGAGAAAGAAGAGTTAGAAAAACAGGTTTAAGTAAAAGGGCCTGCCTTGGATTAGGAAATGCTGACCTTTCTGAGCAGTTAGCTGAAGAGGCTAAAGTTCAATTTTGTAGGTATTAGTTTAGAGGGTTTTTTTATGTGCTCAACTACAAAGACCCTCTGCTCTTACAGCAAATGACCACAGTTTAATCTGTTTAAAGAGCAAGAAAAATCAACATCTTATAAATTCTATTGCTCACAGACAGAGCTTAAATGAAACGGCTGTCTACAAGTCCCCTAGCTTTATTGCCAGTGTTTCAGCTGCCTTTCCTGTTCCCACACATCTTTAGCAGTAATCATTGCCCAGGACATACTGATCAGTACTTAGTGGGAGAAGTCAAGGCCCCTGAGTCTTCAGATGAGATGTTGAGGAACAAGATGGTCCTGTGACCTATTGCCCTTATGGGACTCAAGAGGATAAGTGGTTTAGAAATTGCCACAGTGCAAAAATGTTGCTTCAGGATTGAGATTCTAGGGGACTGTCCACAACACACTGGAGTTTCTCTTTTCACTACCTGTTTTACCCTAGAACAGACTCTGACTCTTCCCTTCCCCATTTTTCTATTGTTGGCATACAGCTGAGGACTCCATTTTCACACCCAGAGCCTAGATGGTGAGCCGGCTGCCCGGAGCTAGCCTAGTGGTTTCAGTTTGCTAAATATTTCTCCTGTGTGTCATGAGCTTGGACCCTGGCCATGCCATAATTCCAGATTATCATGACTGAAGAACAGTTTGGCCTCCCATGCTATAGCTAGGTCTATTCTATTTTCAAACTTTTCTCTTCCAAAAGCTATAAACATTAGGGCTTATCCAACAGGAATTCCCATCCCATGGGCTGCAGTATTGGGTCCCTTCTGAATTTTTCTAAATGGTTTTTGAGGAGTGATGCGTATTTGGAAAGTTGAGGGGAAAATGGAGACGAAAAGGGGCTCCTTTCCCTAATTAATGTGGGACCCACTTTTGGCAACTGATCTGAATTCAGGACTCAACAAAGTAAAATACTGGGTGTGATATGCATTTCTGGGAAATGATTCTGGGGTTCCTGGACAGGATCCTTCTTGTTAGGAAATTGCATTAGTAGGGCCAAAGCAGCCAACTTATTTATTAACATGTTCTTCCAAATTCAGGAGAAGATTTTCTTCTGTTAGCTATGGCAATATCATATAGACCAAGTCACATGGTGATTTCCTTGATGTAACATTTGACTCAGGCTGCAAGCTCCCTACTCATAGCACCTAGTATCTGGAATGGAAATCTTGGTCTTTCCAATCTAGAAGACATAAAGACTCATCACTAGAAAGGTCAAAGCCATGTATTGTTCCTATATATACTAATAGTTGTATATTTCTCTATGGTCATTTTATGTAAAAAGCCCAATAACTCATTTTTAATGTGGACACATACAGTGTAATAACATACAGAAACTGCAGCTGGAAGAAGGTTTCCAGTATGTTGGATATAATCCCACATGGTGATTTTTTTCAGAAGTCACCGACAAGATTTTCAAAAGATGGGCAGTATTTGATGGGTTGAGATCTGTGTGATAGGAAGGAACTCCATCACTGTGATCATAAAACCATCACTGAAATCATAAAGCCACTTGAATAATTGAATAAACTGCAGCTATTCCAGAGGTGGCTATAGATATCATTTTCTTTCCTATTGTATTTGGTTTTAATATAATTGGATAGTTCTACAGCTAGTTGGTACAGTGGGATAGTACACCTGGCCTGCAGTCAGAAAGACTTTATGTTCCTGATTTCAAATCTGGTCTCAGACATGTACTAGCTATGTGACCCTAGGCAAGTCACTTAACCCTGTTTGCCTCAGTTTCCTCATCTATAAAATGAGCTGGAAAAGAAATCACAAACCACTCCAGTATCTTTGCCAAGAAAACCCCAAGCGGAGCCACAAAATGTTGGACACAACTGAAAAATGACTCATCAATAGGAAGTCAGTCTAAGAAAAGGATCTTTACTTTATTACTGTGCTGTCATAAAAAGCTAGTGAATAAGCACCCTTATAAATCTGTTTAGGAAGATTACCTAGCATAGGTGACCATTCCAGAGTATGTGATAGATTTGACAACTGACTTTGATGATTCATGTGGGCGGCTGCATGGCACAGTGGATAGAATGCTGGACCTGGAATCAGGAAGAGACAAGTTTAAATATGGCCAGTCACTAGTTACTAGCTATATGACTCTGGGCAAGTCACTTAACCTCTGTTACCCCTCAGTTTCTTCACTTGCAAATTGGAGATAATAATTAAACCTATTTCATAGAGTTGTGAGGATAAAATGAGAATATTTGTAAAGCACTTTAAAAACTTTAAAGTGCTATATAAAATGCTATGATGACGATGATGACAAGATAGATGCTATATCTGGTGGGGAAATCTATAATAAGCACATATAGAAGCTGTTCTGATTCCTATTACAACTTTTCAGTATTAAGGATTCAGACCAAAGCTGACTTCTATCATAATAATAGACTACCACCACACATACTAACATTTACATTAGTGCTTCAAATTTTGCAAGCACTTTATGGACATGATTTCATTTGTGCCTTATAAAACTTCTCAAGGTAGGTATTACAGGTAGTATTATTTTTGTTATTATTTTCACTCTTATTACCACTTTATAGGTGAAAAGACTGGCTCAGATAGTTAATTTCCCCATGGTCACACTCCTGATAGGTAAAGTCAGGTTTTCCAGACTCTATGTTCAGCACCCTATGCCCTCCGCCACTCAGAACTTTAATTCATGGACAAAATGTCTATGTCACAGGTATATTGGAAAAAATGAAAGGAAATACTAACCATATAATTAATATCTAGATCTTTAATTAAATATTCTATATTGGCATAAGTACTGTTAAAATTATTTTAATACGTATCTCTGAAAGGCTAAACTTTCTAAACTCTGGAATGAGAAAGCAAAAAAAAAATACTCTCAGTCTGTACATCCGTTTATCTGTCTGTCTCCCTCACTGCCTCTCTCTCCCTCCATCTCTGTGTCTGCCTGCCTGCCTATCTCTCCCTTTCCCTCCCTCTCCCTATTCCCTATCCTCTTCTCCAACTCCCCCCCTTCTCAATTTTGATGCCAAATTTGGAATTGACTGAAAATGCTCTTTGAAATAGTTTGAGATGTTGGAGACTGTCAAGTCTTATCAAATAAACTTTTCCCTATTCCACTCCCTATTTATTTGACTGTACTTTATAACTACATGAAATGGATGATATAGTATAAGGTATAGTAATACTTTGTGTATACTGTGCTGTCTGGGGATGAGAGGTTCCAGAGGAATGAATATTCTTAGATATATGAAGTTTCTCCTTTATAATTGGTAGATGATAATTTGGGCATGATAGATTTCTATACTTTCTTAAACATTATTTAACCATTACTTGGTGACTTAGGTCCATCATTTATCAACATTATTGTATTTTGCCATAATATATTGATGTCCCAAGCTATTTTCTCTTATAATAAGTGGCCCAACACTGTTTTGTTTCTTAAGTTTTTAATCCTTTTAAAAAATAGTTTGCTTGTTTTCTCCTTGGCTGTCAAGTGGGCAGCTGTTACTTCACATTGTTGTGTACCTACCTACTGGGTCCAAAATGGACCTCCTTATCTTTTCCCCCAAGTCCTTTGTCAACTTTCCCATTATTATTGATGGCATCACTACCCTTCCAGTCATCTTATCTGGGAATCATCCTAGCTTCCTCAGTCTCTCTTATGCCCTCCCCATATCCAATCAATTGCCAAATCCTCTCAATTCTACTTTTGTGACATCTCTCATATATTTCACCTTCTCTCCTCTGACACTGTCATTACCTCATGCCTAGATGATTGCAGTAGTCTTCTGGATGGTCTCACTCAAGTCTGTCCCCAATCCAGTCATCCTTCACTCATTTGTCAAAGTGATCTTGTTAAACTTTTTCAGGTTTGACCATGCCATACTTCCCCATCCCTATCCCTGTCCCCAAGTTGTCACCCTTTAAATAAACTCTAGTGACTCCAGATTACCTCCAGATCAAATTTATCAAATCTTGGTTTAGCACTCTGTTCACAACTTGCCTCCCCCCATTTCTTATATTTTACTCCACCCCATACCCCACAAGTATCCTGTAATCCAGTGATAGTAGTGTCCTTGCTGTTCCTCATGTGGGAAACTATCTCTTGACTCCCTGTATTTTCACTGGCTGTCTCCCTATACCTAGAATTCTTTATTTCCTTATCTTTGCCTCCTTGCTTCCTGGCTTCCTTCAGTTCCCAGCCAAAGCACTATTGATTCATACTCTGTTGTAACTTAACCTCAGAGGCTGCATTAAATGCAAAATCATCTGTGAACAAAAAGGCAAGCACCAACTCTCCCTCCATTTTAGTCTGGGCTTGTAGTCTTTTCAAGTTAAGTAATTTAGTGTCAGGGCTGTAGCTGTCCTTGATGCCCTTTTCACCCCCATTAAAGGTATCTGACAACATCTGTGAAAAGCATCATGTTAAAAAGCATGGGAGCAAGCACATAGCCCCGCTTCACTCCATTGGTAACTGGGAAAGTGTGAGAGTATTATTCATTATCCAGAACCTGAGCAAGCATGCATTCAGTGCAGCCTCTGAGGATGAGATGGAAGAGTATGGATCAGTTCTCTGTCATTTGTGCTAATTTTGGCCTGACAGCACAAAGTTGAACTGCCAGACATTCAAAGGCTCCTGCAGAAAGCACAACTCTGATGGTTTAGCAATGTTTGAATGCCAAACTTGCATTTGCTTATTCTATGGAGAACTCACACAAGGCAAATGTTCACATGGAGGTCAGAAGAAGCAATACAAGGATACTTTCAATGTCCCTTTGAAGAACTTTGGAATTGATTGTGAGACATGGGGGATACTAGCACAGGACCACCCAATGTGGTATGCGACATTGAAGAAGGTTCTGTGCTCTATGAGCAAAGGAGAATTGCAGTAGCTTGAAAGAAATGTGAGATGTAAAAATTTAGAGACATCTCTGCACCATATGGTTATGTGGACTATTTGTGCCCTACCTGCTATAGAACCTTCCAAGCTTGTATTGGTCTGATCAGCCACAGTCAGGGATGCCTGACCCCAGTCCTACCTTCTATAAGAAGCTTTTCCTTATCTCCATTAATGGCTAGAGCCTTCCCTCTATGCTGTTCTCCAAATTTTCCCATCTCTGTTTTGTTCGAATGTAGTTGTTTGCATACCGTCCTTCCCTTTAAACTGTGAGCTCCTTAAGAACAGGACCTGCTTTTTGCTTTTCTATGTATCTCAACTTTCAGCACAATGACGGGGCACATAATAACCTCTTAAAAATGTTTCCTAATTGACTGACCATCTAGCAAATCATCTCTTCTTCTGATTTATGGATTGTAAACTGTCTGGGAAATCAGAAAAGGAAGTTTGTTGCAGTTTTACATAAAGTGGAAGTAAATAGGACCTCAGCAAGTGCCATAATTAATAATAATCATAATAACAATAACAATAATGTAGCACTTTAAGTTTTTTTTAATAGATTTTCCCTTTTTGTTTTTTTGGAGGGGGGAAGGTAGGGCAATTGGGGTTTGTTAAGTGTCTGAGGCTGGATTTGAACTTAGGTCCTCCTGATTTCAGGGCTGATGCTCTATTCACTGTGCCACCTAGCTGCCCCAACACTTTAAGTTTTACAAAAGATATTGCTCACAACAAATTTTTTTTTTAAGCAATTGGGGTTAAGTAACTTGCTCAAGGTTACACGGATAGTCATTATTTATGCGTGGGTGCTCATTTTCTGAGGCCGGATCTGATCTCGGGTCATCCCAACTCCGAGGCTGGCACTCTTACTCACTGCACCACCTAGCCGCCCCTTTAGGGCAATTGGGGTTAAGTAACTTGCCCAAGGTTACACGGCTAGGTTTTTTTTTGTTTGTGTGGATTAAGTGTCTGAGGCCGGCTCCGAACTCAGGTCCTTCTGACTCCAGGGCCGGCGCTCTATTCACTGCGCCACCTAGCGGCCCCACCTCACAACAAATTTAAGACATAGGTAATCTATCATTTCCCCCATTTTATAGAGGAGGGAATTGAGGACCAAAGTCATGATTTGAATTCAGACTGCTTTTATTTAAGGTCAATGTCCTTTCCATTATACTGCCATGTCTTAAATTATTTCTAGAAAGCCTAGAGACATTATGATATCTGTAATTCCAATCAACTCAATAAACATTTATTAAGCACCTACTAAACAATTGGGACTCAAATACAAAAGAGAAAGATGGTCTCAAACCAACCAAAGCTACTGAGGGAAAATGGAGAGTTATCTGGAAAGTTCGGAAAGTTCAGAGCCGCTGTAAAGGAAGGCTTTGGGGGGAGTTTAAAGTTCCACCCTCCAGCTCTTCAGTCAGAGAGGAGAGGCAACTGAGCCAACTGGGAAAGTGTTAAGTACTAAAAACAGAGTCAGTCAGCATGGTGATGAGATTTCAGGTGATCAGCTGATCCTGGGTGAGTGATGCTGTTCTCTGGAGTCAAAAGCAAGTAGAATTGCTCATGGAGAATGGTGAGTTGCTTGGAAAAGTTCTGAAAGTTCAGGGTCCTTTATAAAAGAAGGCTTTGGGAAGATTATAAGAAGTAATATGGTGGAAGAGTAATGTGTTTTAGAAGACAAAAAGTTGGTCTCAAGTCAAGATAATCTAGATTAATGACTCAACTCTGACATATAATGGCTATGCTACCCCGGTCAAATCCTTTAATTTTCCAGTGCTCCAGGAAACTTTCTGGAATAAGTGGCACAGTAGGTGCTGATATTCAATGGTAGAGGGAGTTTCCCTGTTGGAAATTTCACATACTAATTTCTACATACCAGTGGGTTGTTTTTTTTTTTTTTAATGGTAAGGAGAATGAGTATAGACCTAGGAGTCAAGGGACCTGGAAACTTAAAAGCATAGAACTTCAGAGTTGGAAGAAACTTTAGAGTTTCTTTTTATTTCTTTTTTTTTTTTTGAGGGCAGTTGGGGTTAAGTAACTTGCCCAAGGTCACACGGCTAGGTTTTTGTTTGTGTGTGCGTTAAGTGTCTGTGGCCGGATCCGAACTCAGGTCCTTCTGACTCCAGGGCTGACGCTCTACTCACTGCACCACCTAGCCGCCCCTACTTTAGAGTTTCTTAAAAGGGGGTTCTTAAAAAGGGCCAACAGACCACCAAGGGATTCATAGATAGATTTTATGGCATATGGAAACTTGGATGGACAAGTAAAATTGTTGAATCATCTTCATTAAACTCTAATTGAAATTTCCTTCCATTAGGGATAATATATTTTTATTCTAAAGAGTATATTGGCTTCACTAAACTGCCAAAAGGAGTCAAAGTCCCCAAAATGTTAAGATCTTCTGCCCTAGGGATAATTTAATATAATTTTCTAGAAGGTATGAGAATGCCCTCTACAACATTATCTCTTTTTGTCTTTTTTGGGGGAGAGGGGTAGGCAGTGCAATTGAGGTTAAGTGACTTGCCCAAGGTCACACAGCTAAACTAGTAAGTGTTAAGTGTCTGAGGCTGGATTTGAACTCAGTTCCTCCTAATTCCAGGGCTGGTGCTCATTCACTGCACCACCTAGCTGCCCCTCTACAACCTTCTTGAAAATTCAGAGATCCTTTGTCCTGTGAGGGAATATTTGCAATTGATAGAAAAGGCATTACGTATGAGGCAAACCAAAACTAATTCCTAAAAGGAAGTTCTTCACCAACCCTATATACTGTCAACTGTTTGGTTCTCTTTCTTGTCTCAAAACCGCACAAAATAAGCACAGCTAGCTTTTCCTCATGATAGAGGGGTGGCCACCCTCACCATTTAATTTTAAACATATAATCTAACAGTTTGCATTCATTCTCTTCCTAACCTTTGTTAATAGTGATTAAGAAGCAACACACTATCTATTTGGATGGTAATTGGCTAAAGGTACACTAGTATACATAAAAGAAAACCTTCCTCCCAATGTTGTGGGGATAAAATGAAATCATATTTGTAAAGCACTTTGCACACCTTAAAGTGCCATATAAATGTTAGATATGGTCAATGTTATCATTACCCTCACCATAATCATCTTCATTATTTTCATCTCTCCCTCTAAGAAGCCAGAACCAGATATACAGTGAAACATGGTCTGTTTTCATTGATGCTAAAAGCATCATTAAAAAAAATTACAGTGAAAGGACATGAGTGAAAAGAAATGGGTTCTAGTGCTTTCCTTGCCAGTATCTTATTATATATCAGGGGGCAAAGGGTAGCACTAGGTGATTTCTAATTTCCCTTCTGATTCCAAAATTCTGAGTCTGTATAAACATTGCACAATGGACTTGTTAGAATTTTTTACTTTATATGATGCCTAAAACAAATTTGGAGAAAATATGGAAATTGCAGAAATAAAGTAGTATTTCTAGACAAAGGACTGGGACTAAGGGGGCTTAGAGAAGTTTATAACCTGACTCCAAATGCCAGAAATTCTCTTGGTTTCTTTTTGCAGTGTTGAATCACCACAACATTCAAGAAATCCCAACTTCTGTCTAAATGAACTATCTCTTGCTATTGCCAGTGTTCCTGCCTCCACTCAGCCCTTCTCCTTCTAAATTGCTCTTTATAATGTAAGCAGGGAAACCAGGTAACCAAAATTATTCATGTTATATAAAACAAATATATAGCACAAATAGACTCTGAGAAAAAATCCTGTTTGGCTTCAGCCAATTTCCTTTCAACTTGTGTGTATGAGTCATTGGTAAGTAAGGAAGTCTTACTGAATGTCAGAATTGGAAGCCAAACCCATATCCCAGCAAGAATCCCACCTGTTGTTAGTCTGATCTAAGTCATTTACCCTTTGCTTGAAGATTGCTAACAAAGGGGATCCTGCTACCTCCAAAGGTAGCTCATTTCATTTTCAGAAGACAGGAGAGCCTCCTTCAATGAAAAAACTGCCTTAAACAAGTGCTGTGAACAGGAAGGCTTTATTGCATGGGAGCAGAGAAAACCAGTTTCTACCTACAACACAGATGTTTGTGAAAGTCATCATTCTTTTAAGTCATTAGGATACCATAAGGGTATATGGGGTATGCAAAGAGTACTAACATTTCTGGTATGAGGGTTTGCCTAAATCTCAGGGTGCTCATCCACCTCTGGTGGACTAAATCAGGTTGAGGGTAACCTATTGGTGAGGTAGGGAGATGTTCACCCCAAGCATATGAAGATCTCCCCACAGGTGGACTGGGCAGGTGAGAACAATTTATTCCGATGACCACAGAAGCAGCTGAAACAGGTGCTATGGAGTGCTTAGAGTTTATTCAAACATCGAATAGGACATCCTGGGCCATCACCAGTCATCTTGACTTCTGTCTTGCCACTGGACTTTGATGACTTTGGTCCTCTTCAAAATCAAAGGACAAACAAGGATACCATTGGATGCCTTGTATTATCTTATTTCAGTACCTCAAGTCTATGATTTTGTTGCTGTGGATACTTCCCTCATCAATGTATATTAAATGCATATATATACATACACAGATACACACATATGTATACACATACATACATGTACATTTATCATACATGTTTACATAGTCTTTTTCATACTTATATATAATTGTGTATCTCTGTATATATACACATGCTACATACATATATCAGTTATATTTAAATATATTTAAAGACTATATGTGTATATATACACACACACAAGAGTCTTTGTAACTGTGGCCAAAAAATACATCAACCTTTGACCAGATTGGTAATGAGCCTCTTCAGACTTGTCTGGACTAGATCACAGAGTTGCACTGTAAGCAACCTCCAAGTCCATTTAGTGGACTTTATTTTACAGATGAGATAACCAAGTTAAATGATTTCTATTAGGTCAAGTGGGCAGCTAGGTGGCACAGAAGATATGGAGAGGAGATGCATCTTCATGAATTCACATCTGGCCTCAGACCCTTACTAGCTGTAACGACCTTAGGAAAGTCACTTAATCTTGTTTCCCTCAGTTTCCTCATTTGTAAAATGAGTTGGAAAAGGAAATGGTATATTTGCCACGAAAACCTGAAATGGGGTCATTGAGAGTAGGACATGACTGAAAAACAACTTAACTTTAACTATGTCTATCAAATAGGCAGTTATCATCAGAAGTAAGATCTAAACCCAGGTCCTTAACTCTCCAGCCAGTATTTTTTCCATTACATCATGCTCCTGAACAAGCAGTCCATCACTGGGGCTATCCATACAGCCTTTCTACCTTGGTAGACTTTACTGCAGCTTATGTGTCACTGGCAGAGACTCAAGAACACGGGGCCTCCTCCACACCCCAATGAGCCATCAAAGCAGCACTTTACAAAGGCAGGACTTTTCTGAGTACCTGGTATTTCCTAGAAGAGCAGGGTCATTTACTTTGTGTTATTGTGTTATTTGGAACATAAATATTACAAATGTGTTATTTGTAGTCAAAGTTAGTTATTTTAGAGATGTGAATGTTTTGATAGATACTAGTTAGATAGGTTAAAAGAAGAGGGGTCATCATATATACTAGCATCAATTCAGAAGCACCTTTCACAAAACAAGGACATTTTGGCATATATGGTCAAGTCTTCATTAAGCCCAACAATGGGATTATCCTTTTTATCACTGATAATGATGATGATGGTATAGATTAGAGACTGAGATTCCATTCAATTGAATTTAACAAATAAGTTCCTATCTTACCCCTTGGAGATACAAAACTGGAAAAGTCTCTGCCTTTCTGGCATTTTCATTTTGCCTGGGGGCATGCTGTACAAGATATCTAGAGCTGAAGGCTCATCAAAGACCATCTAATTCAATCCCCTCCTTTGACAAAGAGGAAAGTGAGGCCCAGAAAAGGTAGAAAGACTCACCCAGACTCACTCAGTTATTCTCTGAATGTTAAAACTGATACACAAATGTAATTAAATACAAAATTACATAAAGTAATTTCAAGAAGGAGAGGGTACTAACAACGTCTGGGGCGGAATGTGGTTTAGAAAAGGTAAAAATGATCATGGGACTCCCTATTTACATTTTAAGTAAGGAGAATTTGGCCATTCATTCATTCACTCATTCTTTATTCCACAAATGCTTTGCAAGTCCCCAGCATGGTCCAGGCACTCTGTTTGATGGGAGAGTGTTCTCCCTTGCAGAATAGTAGAGGGTGTGATAGAGAAATGAACTCAATAATAGCACTCCGAGAATGAGGGATTCACAAAGGTTTGTTATTACTTCATAAGACAATGATCATAGTTATTTGCTTTAAAACCAAGAGATTCCTATCCCAACAGCAGCTATAAGTCCATGTTGTTAAGAGGCTGCATGTGATTTACTGAGTTTAAAAGAAAATGAAATAAACAAAGCAACCTAACTACTTCTATAGCAGCATTTCTATTTGTTTCACTACTTCCAGTATTATCACTTATTGGAATAGTTTTGATTCAGAAAGGAAATATGCTTCCTTCTAAGGATGATGAAAAAATAAAATTATAAATCTCTCCTTTTGGGCTTAAGGCACATACAGCAGTGAGTTGAATTGCAGAAGGACAAGAGGGGCAAGCCATAATGTACACCAGGGAACTAAAGAGCTTTCCCTAGGCTTGGCCCATCTAAAGGGGAGTAAATACTTCTTCCCTGTTGGCACCAGAGCCCAGAGAGCTTGCCCATTCTGGTCCATGCCCTCTCTCTGAACCCAAACCATAGGGACACAGTACATACTCAGACCCTTATCTGGAAGGAACCACATCTCAACCCACACACTAGCTCCATTATATAAACAGGCTGTATGAAGTGGTCTAATACTCAGAGGCTCTCCTCAGCCCCAGTGTAGGAAGCAAGTTGCATTTTGTTTATATTTGGGGTGGAATTTTATGACCACATCACCAGATATTTCCCCTCCCCCTGTCTTTGATATAATTGGTACGTTGAGAAAATCAAGTTGGAGTTGCCTCCAGGTATCTCTAGGGGAGCTACCAGGTTTCAGATATCTAAGTACAGGAATCATGAACTTCCTGCAGCACAGAGGCAGGCATCATAGGGGCACATAGAAGAATTATTGTTCCCATTTTATTTTTTTAAAAATAATAGGAACAGAATAGGCTCTTATGCAGCCTCCTTGGATAAATTAAAACATCCAACCTCAGCTTTGACAGACTTGGGAGACTGATGCTTTCTGCATGAATAAGAAATAAATTAAATTTTAGGGGGAAAAAACCCTGGAGCCTATCCAGAGAAAGCCCCCAAAGCATTTGGCTTGGAAAATGCTGCCCTGCCAATCCTGCCGTCTCAAAATTCAACCCTTTCACAGTAGTGTCTTATTCAAATGCTGGAGGGAGCATCCCTATATCTGTCTCTCATGAGGATTTCCCCCTAGACTGAGTCTGGCCAGTTAACTCCAGCAGCAGCTACTGCTGCAGCAAACACTTATTAAGGGGCATGCTCCATTCTAGACACTGAGGAAGACGCTGGAAGATTGAATGTGACACAGTCATGGGGCTTACAGGCTCTTTCCTCTCTGGGTTTTTGTGACACTACTCTTTCCTGGTTCTCTTTCTGCCTGGCTGACTATTTTTTCTCAGGTTTTTTGTTTTTGTTTTTTTTTTTCTCAGTCAACATTAAGTGCCTCCTCTTCAGTTCCCCTCTCCCAACTGTGTGTGTTCATTAAGGATCTCTTCTGGATCTGCTCATCTTTTCTTTCTATGTCCTTTCAGTTGGTGACCTCTTCAGCATTGCATATAATCTTGTATATTCATAAAATTTGCTTGAGGTCTCTCCCATTGGAATGTGAGCTCCTTGAGGGCAGGACCTTAGTTTTTTTTTTAAATTCTATTGCTAGGACTTAATAGAGTGCACATAGTAAACCTTTAATAAATGCTTGTTGGTTATGGGTTCAATATCACTGCTATATGAATGACTCTTATGTGTATACATGCAGCCCTAATCTATCCCCTGAGTCTCAGGCTTACACCATTAACTATAGTTTACTGAAAACTTTCTTCATGTGATGTGCAATACTGAGGTAGCTAGTATAAGTAGTATTATTCCCATTTTATAGATGAGGGAACTGAGGTTTGGAGAGGTAAGTTACATGCTCATGGTTACACAGCTAACAGGTATCAAAACCAGAATATGAACCTAGGTTTCAGAGTCTAGATCTCTTTATACTATACCAAAAATATGGAGTTGAGGATATAATCACATGACTCACAACTCATAAGAATCAGAGAAAACTTTGGGAAGTTTGACTTTTATCTCTCAGTGTTAAACGATTTTCTTCTACTCCTACATCTAGAGCTGGGAGAGACCTCGGAGGCCATTGTAATCCAACCTCCTTTTTCAGATGAGGAAACAGAAGCCAAGGGAGGATAAGTGACTTGCCAAAGGTCACACATATAGTAAATATTAGAGTTGAGGTTTGAACCCAGATCTTTTCACTCTAGATCCAGGGGTCTTTCTACTATATCATTCTACCATTCCTTAATTGCCTAATTTTTCTTTAAGATCTATAGCAACAATTATTGTGAAATCGTCACCTGCTTTTTCTAAGGTGAGAGTGTGCATACATCTATATTTACACATATGTTTAAGTGTATGTACACATAGATAAAATGGGTTCCTGGAAGCACAGAGTTGCAGAGGCTACATAAAAATCAAGTGAAGGAAATTTTTGAGTGCAACCCTTTGCTCTTACAGTTCAACCTATTAATGAGTCACCAGAATAGATGAGGCTATTAAAGACCTATGGATTTGGGAATTCAATCAATCAATAAATAAATAATAAGTACTAATTATGTGTCAATGCTTAGCACAGTGTCTGGAACAAGGTAGATGCTTTAAAATGTTTGTCGACTTGGTAGGACTGATAAGGCATTTCCAGTAGTGTTGCCTTCTCTACTTTGAAACTCAGGAAAGTTCCAGGTATAGTTGGGCACAGAAAAGACCTGAGTGAGGAGTCTTCAACTTTCTAGGGGGAAAGTGGAAATTTCTTTTTTTAAATTTTTTTTAAATTAAAAATTTTTTTTTTTATATTTGAAACATTTAATTTTAAGACCTCGAATTTCAGGTCCATTCCCTTCCTCCCTTGTCACCCATTCCCTCTGGGAAGGTAAGTAATTCAGTATATGTTGTACATGTCTAGTTATGCAAATCATTACCATAGTAGATATATTGTACAAGGCTGCTTATAATTCCCTCCCACCCATCCCACCCCCCACCTGGTCCATTCCCTACTTGATCATGTCCCTCTTCTATAGTGGGTACTTCCAACCTCCCCTCCCCCCAAGAATGCCCTCCCATCCATCATTCCCCCTCTCATCCCCTTTCCCCCTATTCTGCTGCAGGTTGAGATATCCCATTTAGTATGTATGTCATCCTCTCCCTGAACCAAATTCAATGAGAATGTGGTTTTGCCTTTTTGCCTTCCTGTTCTTCCCCTCCCTTGCAACCACTTCCCCTTGCTTCTTCTACATGAGATAGTTTACCCTACCCTGTCTCTCCCCATTTCCTCTTGCCACTTCCCTCTCTCACCTCATAATTTTACCTCTTGAGTATCCTCCCTTCTCAACAAATTCAACCTATGCCCTCTATCCATATATAACTGTAAACATATATACACACATTCACATATGTATTCATATACCCATATAACCTTCTACAGTTATTTTCATAATGAGAAAGGTTTCATTAGTCACAGTTATTGTTTTCCATATAGGAATGTAAATAGTTCAACTTTGATAAGTTCCTTTTGATTTCTTTTCCCTGATTACCTTCTCAGGCATCTCTTGCTTCTTGCGTCTGGATGTCAAATTTTCTATTCAATTCTGGTTTTTTCCTCAAGAATGCTTGAAAGTCCTCTATTCCACTGAATGACCATATTTTCCCCTGAAACAAAATACTCAGTTTTGCTGGGTAGGTGACCCTTGGGTTCATTCCCAGCTCTTTTGCCCTCTGGAATATCATATTCCATGCCCTTCAATCCCTCAGTGTAGAAGCTGCCAGGTCCTGGGCTATTCTGATTGTGTTTCCACAATATTGAAATTGTTTCTTCCTGACTGCTTGTAGTATTTTCTCCTTGATCTGGGGATTCTGGAACCTGGCTATAATATTCCTGGGAGTTTTCTTTTTGGGATCTTTTTCAGGAGGTGATTGGTGGATTGTTTCAACCTCTATTTTGCCCTCTGGATCTAAAACATCAGGGCAATTTTCCTTGAGAATTTCTTGAAGGGTGATTTCTAGGTTCTTTCTTTGATCATGGCTTTCAGGTAGTCCAATAATTTTTAAATTGTCTCTCCTGGATCTATTTTCCAAATCAGTGGTTTTTCCCATGAGATATTTCACATTGCCTTCTATTCTTTCATTTGTTTGGATCTGCTTAACAGCATCTTGATTTCTCATAAAGTCATTAGCTTCCATTTGCTCCAATCTAACTCTGAAGGAATGAATCTCCTCAATGAACTTTTGAGATTCTTTTTCCATCTGGCAAATTCAGCTTTTTAAGGCATTCTTCTCCTCATTGCCCTTTTGGGCCTCCTTTGCCATTTCAGTTAGTCTATTTTTTAAGGTCTTTTTTAAAGTCTATTTTCCTCAGTCAGGCTGTTGACCCTCATTTCATACTTTTCCTGCATCCTTCTCATTTCTCTTCCCATTTTTTCCTCCACTTCTCTTATTTGATTTTTAAAGTCCTTCTTAAGGTCCTCTATGACTTGTAACCTGCTCATATTTTCCTTTGGGGCTTTTGGAACAGGATTTCTATGCTTCAATCCTCTTTGCCCCCAAAATAGGAGTCTAAGGTTGCATTTTTCTGTTTACTTTGTTTCCTTTGCCTTGGCATGTTGCCACTTAATTACTTGACTTTTGGGCTTGTTGCCATAGTGGGACTCTGCCACCAGATAGGGGAGCTTTCGTCCCGAACGTTGGGGTCTTCACAGCTTTCTGGCAAGCTGGATACCCACCCCAGACCTCCCCCCCAGATCACAATCCAGATCCAGGGAGGTTAAAGCAAGAGCGATTAACCTCCAAGACTGATTGCTGGATCTCCCTACATTTAGCAGGCCAGGAGCTGGAGCTGCCTCTGAAAACTACAAAATGGTGTGTCTCCTCAGTGGCTTCTAGCCCCCAGGGGAGGAAGCCGATGAGTTCCCCAAATACTGGTCCCAAAGTCCATAGGGCACTAACCTCTCACTTTGTCCTAGGCATATCTGTGTTGATAATTCTGGAATCGCCACAGCAGCTGGTGATCTGGGGTCTCTCCAGCCAGCTGCTTGCCCGGCCACCCTAGGGCTAAAACCACGGCTCACTGGACCTGGGCTTGGCTCTCAGCACGCTGTGCTGGTCCTTCCTGCAGGGCTGCTGGGCTGTCCTCAGCGGGAGGTTAGCTTCTCTGTGTCGTTCTGTGGGTGCTGGGGCTCCAGAAGTTGTTCAGAGACCCCTTTTACATAGTTTGGAGGTAATCTGGGGGGAGAGTGCCTTGGACGTGCTGTTTCTGCTCCGCCATCTTGGCTCCACCCTGAAAGTGGAAATTTCTAAGCCTGTAATTTTAACATTGACCTGTGAACAACCTGGAAATTCAGAAATTTTGATGTTTTTCACTTATATTTTTTAGATCATTTCCCTTCCTATAAATCCCCAATTAGCTTGTGCTCTGAGAAAGCCCTCCCTACCCATTAGGTGACCTTTGGATAGTATGCCAGAATTCCAGCTAGTTTTTTTTTATTGTTTTTCTACCTTAGAGCAGAGGTGGCTTAGGTAGTGGAAAGAGTCTTTGCAGTCAGAGGATATGCATTCTGATTCTTGTTTTGTTCCTAACTGGGCTGGTAAATGTGGACAATTCACTTTAACTCTCTGAGCATTTACATTTGTAAAATGAGGGAATTATCTATGATGTCTTTCCCAGCTACATTGTTCTATTATGTTTAATTTTCTTCTCTCTCTCTCTCTCTCTCTCTCTCTCTCTCTCTCTCTCTCTCTCTCTCTCTGTCTCTCTCTCTCTCTCTCTTTGAGTTTAGACATGCTCTTACCTGCATGGTGCTTTAAGATGACAATGATGTTGTAATATTTTAAGATATGAGTGTGGGAATTTATCGAGTGATCACATCATCTTGCCAGATTGCCTTTCCCATCAGTCTGCAAAAAAGGGACAGTGAGATGGAAATAATGAGGCAGAGTAGTATAATCGATTCAGTGCTTGAGTTGGAATCACGAAGACCTTCATTCAAATCTCACCTCCGGTTTTTCCTTTCTGTGTGATCTTGGTCTGATCACTCTCTCTCAGCTTTAATTTCCTCATCTGTGAAATGGAGATATTATCACCTAAATCACAGAGTTGTTATGAGCATATTGTATAGCATTTCACAAAAATTAAAATGTTATATAAATATGAGGTATCAGGATGACTGGACTGATGGATGCATGAATGTAGCACCTCCTGTGACATCAAACGAAGTTGACCAATTCCTCTGGGCTTCCTTATCTTGGCAACCCAAGACTGTTATATTTGAAAGGTACCTGTGGTCCATTGATGTACTTGAAAAAGGCCGCAGCTGCCTTTTAACTTCTAAATATAAAATAACATTACCCCAAGCCACTTGGACCTTGCTTTTAATTTTGGCAGATTCTAGATCTTCCTGGAGCTCTCCACAGGTGACCTAAAAGGGTTAGTGTAGTTTTAAGGTCTATTAGCTTTAGGACACCATTTATTTGCTATTTTGCCTCACAGGAGCCAGAACAGATAACTGGGAAACTGGCTGACTGTCAGAGCTGGTATATCCATGTGTCCTTTTTTATGTGAACCATCTCTAGTTTGTATATTCTTAGTAAACCTGGTGGAGTAGATTGAAGTTGTGTGTAACTACATTTCTGCTCCTTGAGACTTAGAACTGGACTAATTTAGTTGGATAAAGTAGTTGGGAAACCTTCATGTTTCATACTTTTTCCACCTCTAGTATGTTGGTATTACTTTAAGCAGATGGACACTCAGTTCAGGTGGCTTTATGAGAATTTGCCTGCCTTACTTGGTAGTAGTCATCCACCCTTAGTTCATCAGAAGAAAAATGGAGTTCCAAGTAAAACTTTGAGTTAGATACTCATATGGCTCTGTGTCCTCCTCAAGGATCAGCGTGCCTATCTTGTGCCACTCTTGTTCATGGCCTTTCATAAGTTGACCACATGGGATCCACTGGTCATGCTGTGCATTTTCCTCACTCTTTACGTTACAAGGGTACCAATGGAATACCTAGGCAATTCATTGATTATTTCTCATTTCTGCCATGTGACCATCCCATCCTCTATTTTGATCAAACATTTCTTTGATGACATTATTTGCTTCAGTTCTTCTTAGTAGTTTTTTATTTGCTCTGTGTTGCAGTCTGCTCAAGCACACCATGAACTTCTCCCTAGCTTTCTGAGAGTTGCTCATTTTTAATTCTTCAGAGGATGTAATGTCCTTCGGTGCTCTGACAAAGGGCCAAAATATCTAAGAAACTAGAGAATAGACAACAAATACCAAAGACAAAGAAACCAACTCCCATAAGAGATTAGGAGCATAATTTCTCCCAAGAAATGTCCCTTTTGGCAATTCCTCGAACATTTTAGTCATTTCTTCCCATGGCTTAAGTACTCAGGAGAATGCCTAAGTGTTAAGATTTATGTTTGGTGTCTTGATGCAAAGCAATATTCAGATACTAAATTTTTGAGCTGACATCTGATGTTTGTAATTAGAGTACCAGGGAGACCCCAGAAAATAAGCAATGAATCCAAAAACCAGACCGGCAGCTGTGAGTACAGTTCATTTCCCAAAGAGATAACTTAGGACACTTAGTATATGTTATACAATAAAGCTTTGACCTGGTTCATCTCTTCCAACCCCTCATTTTATGAGGAAACTGAAACATAGAATGGTGAGGAGACTTGTCTAAGGTTATATCTATAGCAAGAAGTAGATCCAGGATTCAATATCATATACAATGACTCCAATGTGGCATCTTTACATGATAGCATAATCATTGTATATATTTGAAAGATGCTCAGAGATCACTACAGAGAAGACACAATCTATCATTAACCAGGAATAATTAGTCAAGCGATCCAGAGATGGTGCCAATTCAATCAATAACCAATAACTTTTAGAAAATTTTGGTATTAATTATTATATATTATATGATATAGTGATGAGTGGATTGGATTATCAGTCAGGAAAATTGAAATTTAACTCTCACCTCCGGCACTTCATTGTGGAACAAGGTCATCATCTAATTTCTCTGAGCCTCAATTTACCCATCTATAAAATAAGCAAAGATTGGTCATAGTATTTATCATACATCATTGTTGTGAGGCTCTCATATGTAAGATGGTTTGGTGTTTACAAAATATTTTGTGAACTTCAAATTACTATGTAAATTCCAGTTATTATTATCTTTATTAACCAAGTAGAGTCCTTGGTTTATCTATAGTCTTTGCAAAAATCTATGTAATTGTTTGTTTGTTATCCCAAAACATTAGCATGAACTAGAGTCATATCTCCACCTTACTGGTAAGGTAGATGGGACATAAATATTTCAAAATGTGATTTTAGCTGCTTCTTACTTGGCTTTCTCTCTACTTTTCTTTCCATTTCTCCTGTCCCATAGTCACAATATTATATCTTCTAAATTTATCCCACTTGTCTCCCACTGGAGTGTTTTGAGAAATAGGCAATCAATTCTGCTATTTTAAGTATACAGGTGAGTGTGCAAATGAAAACAAATTGCAGAGGGCAGGGATTTTCATGACACAGAATTACCATCACCAGTAAGGCAAGCTGAAGTTTTGGGTAGTTGGAAGCAGCTTTACAAGCAACAGACATTGGAACTTCCTGATGCGTGTTTCTGCTAGGTTTTATGCCAGGGCATCAGGAGGGCTATGCTATCAATGAAAATGTAATGGGATCAGTTTTTTTGCCTATTAGATAGTTGATAATTCAGAAACACACCCACGATACCAGGATGTTAGCCTTCTGGGCAGCACTGTGTCAATGTTGTCCCAAAGTTGAACATTCCATAGCGCTTCATGTATGAAGTCTGTCTAGTCTGGTCTGGAGACTATAAATGGCATATCCTAAGTCATATAGTCAGAGACAATAGGTCTTGGAGTCCATTGATTCTCTGAGTGTCCATATATTTTGGTAACAAAATCTTATTACCAATTACCATGATGTATAGGAATGTAAAACAGAGGATACTGAACATTGCACTGAACAGTGCAATGAAGTGAGAATTATTTTCTCCCGCCATAGAATGTAAGCTCTTTGGGAGAGGGAAGGGATCGCTTGTCTCCTTGTATCTGTATCCCTAGTACCTACCTAGGGATATGTGTCTCTATCTTAGCTAGCACCTAATTGTAGCACCTAACACAGTGCCTGGCATTAATACTTGATTTGTTGAGAAGATGCTTTCTCAGATATGTTCATTTCCCTGAAAATTATGTGTGGAGGGCAAGGGGAAGAAGGCATGGACTGGTAGAGAGAAAAGTGTGGTGTCAGGAATGACCTTGGAGATTAACTAGGTAAGACCCAAGACCTCATGATTTACTGATCAGCAGACCAGCTCAAAGGAGCAATTTCAGTATGATCCCAGTCTCAGTCACTATAACTTTTTCTTTTTTCAAGGACTTGAGTTCAGACCTGTGCTCTGATTGGTATAAAGAACTCCTGATGTTGGTAATTCTCACTAGTGCAGATGAGTGACCCTTCTATAACTTATTTTCTGAGGCTACCTAGCTATGGGCACATGTGCCAGAGGCAGGACACGAATCCAAGTCTTTCTGATTCTAAGTCTGTTCCTCCACCCACCATGTTACACTGTCTCTCAGTCTCTATAAGATCTTTACCAATTAAAACTAACTTGATTCTTCAGTCAGGTAAATTAGACTGTCCTTGGGGATGCCAAAACATGCTTATGGGTGTAAAAATGAATTGTTGCCTTATCAAATGATGTGACTTCCAGATTTATCTCTGGATCCCAGCAGATGTCAATTTGCATGTAATATTTATTGTCTGTTGGGCTGATGATCTTTCTGGATGATTCTTTGTTTTGTGGTTTAGTACAAAGAATATTGGCCTAGAAATACCATCACCTGGCCTTGAGTCCTGTCTCTTTTTATTAGCTGTATAACTGTATAACAAAGTAGGAACGATATTTCATTTGTATTGTGGCATACAACACTTGTACATGAAAGCATATTGGAATTGCAAAGTATTACTCACGTTTTAACTCTTTTAATACCATATTGTAAGATATACAGGGCCTTGCTCCTATGGAGTTAAAAGCAATTTTGTCTTTACTATGCTTATAACATCACATGGAATTTGGTTGCATCAGGTAATATTAATTCCCATTTTCCAAACACACTAGTCAAGAAAGATAGACACTTTGCCTAAGGACACATTGAATGATGGGTAGAACTATAAGCAGAACCCATGTCTATAGATCCTGGACTATTACTCTATTTAGTGAAATATTTAAAAAAATGTTTTATTGCTGACTTAAAAAAAGCCATAGTCACTATGTAACCCAGAAGAACATAGTTATAAACCTGTAAGAGATCTCAGAGGACATGAGTGTACAGCTTGGAGTTGAGGATCTGAGACTTAGAGAGGAAAAACAACTTGTCCAAAGTCGGATGTAATAAATGGCTGAGCTGAGATTTGAATGCAGACCTTCTGCCTCTAACTCTAGCATATTTTTCCATTAAACTTCTTTTCCTCCCCTTCCAATGCTGACTGGCAATGACCACATTGGGCAGAGTATGCTCCATTGTGCTCCAGTAATCCCCTGCCTCTGTATTGTGGACATCATCATCTGTTCTCCAGGAATGACAGGTCATGGCATTTCGTCTAAGTTCAGCTGCCGTTCAGTGTCATTTTTCGTTTACATTATTGTAGTCATTGTGTAAATTGTTTTCCTATTTTGGCTTCCTTCACTCAGAATCGGTTTGTATGAGTAAGCAACAGTCCCTTAAGCAACATTTGAAAAGTAAGTTGACCCTTCCTTTCAAACATCAAGGCCTTCTAGGCCTCCAGTATTCCTTCTGTTAAGGAATTGGGTGTTCATTCTTCTGTACCAATTTGGTTCACATGGAAAATGGAACTGGACAAGTAGGACCAGAGCAGGCTGCCTTTGAGACCTTGCAAGGACCACAAGAGAGGTGATGCAAAGCCTTTGGCTGAATATCGCAGCTGTTGACAACCACTGGCCAGTTTGTTTGCGTTCTGGAATCCTGGCATTAATTATGTAAACTAACATCAATGGGCCAGTGTGTCTTGTTCTAAATTGTTTTTATTAGGAAAAAAATGAAAGGGCACTATAGAAATAGAGAGAGAGAAAGAGAGAAAATAAATCAAACCCAGATTGGCTTGCATTACAAAGTGCACTATTTGTCCTTATGGGCCTGAATGCACCCAAGTTGAGGACCACCTACTTTGAGCACACTCATCTCTATCCATCTTCTTTAAAACCTAATAATTTGGTCAGTGTGGGGTGAAAGCAAATCATGAAAAGTGAAAAGGCCACTTTTGGCCTGTCCTGTCATCTGGGGATGTTTTGCCAGAATGGACAAGGAAGATGTCTCATTGTGATGCTAGATGACAGCTTTTAGCCTAATTGAATTCAGGCAAGGCAACTGCCCTAAACTGAGACTAGGGCCCAGGTTAATCCTTTTTATTGGCTGGGCTGCAGGTTATCAGACTTTCTTATCAAAATAGGCCACTTTCTTCTAGTTGGGGATTAGCCCTGAGAGACAGTGAGAAAGTTGCTTTCTGAAAACAACAAATGGAAGCTTTGTCCGGTACGCATCCTCTTAGTGTTTTCCTATATCTCCTAATGCCCCCTGTGGGTTTTTGGTTCATTTTTTTTCAAAAAGGTGAAATTCCTCCGCTTTTTGTTGTTGCTGCCTTTGCTTTTAGCTCATTTTGGTATCAAAACTGCTTCAAAGACTCAAAGGATTCAGAGATAGAAGGGCCCTTGGAGATCTTTCAAGTAAAACCCCCTCATTTTACAGAAGACAAAAATTGAGGCCTAGAAAAGTTAAATGATTTGTTTCAGGTGATACAGAAATAAGACACAGAGTGGCCACTCAAACTGAGATTCTCTGACTCCTAATCTACTTCCTTTCCCACCACACCACTCTGTAGACCTGACGATTAATTCAACAGAATCCCCACTTTGTGAAAAGCACATCAGATTCTATTTACTCACAGTTGACTCATTCTTGCTATTTGAAGCCTGCCAACCTCCATTCCATCTTATTATGGAGAGGCACACTAGGAACACAATTTTCAATGCATACCAGAAAGGATTTGGGGTTCTTATAAATATCTTTGCTCAAAGTCTGAAAGTGAATACACTTTGAATGGAATGCCATTTTAGGAAGTGAATTTTATACATGTATACAGACATTGAAGACTTTCTATACATTGGTCAAGATTATGAATTGGAATAATTTCTGAAAAGATAATTAAATATTTTAGATAACTGAATATATAGTTTATATTTATACATAAACATATATCTGATGTAGAAATATAAAATTTTTAGATAAATATAAAGAACACATTTTCTATATAAAGGTAATTAATGTATATTTTAATATGACACTTTAGTAACCTATCTTTTTATTCCCTTCACCAAATCTGATTGTAAACTTAGTAGGTAGTTTCATAAGTTTCTATGAACAAAGAAAGAATTATTGGGTTGCCAATCTATTGGTGATGAGATTCTTTGAATGTAATTAATAATTGAAAGTCTATAAAGACATGATATCTGACAAGAGACCCATCCTTTCCAGCTTCAAGACATCAGTTAAAGTATCCAGTCCAAGTTTTTGAAAATCCAGTCTTCTTTCCCTTTCCATTGAGGGGCTGGTGAAAGTGTTTTTTACTTCTCTCTTTTAAATGCTAAAGTACTCTGATAAATAATGATTTTTATATAGTCTTTAAATAGATTTTTATTTTTAAAATTTCCTTAATTTAATGAACACCACAGAAGAATAATATTTCCATTTACAAAGCAAAACAGAAAAAGAGCCTTGTATATGAAACTCAATCTCTTTTATGTAATTTGCTTTCTTTATAGAGTGTACAATAAATTCAACATGTCACTTTCGATGCTTCCCTGCTTGTTTGTGTTTCTTAATTTCTTTCTCTTCTCTTCCATATATTTAAAAATGCTTTAATCACCCTTTTTTGTTTTCTTTTTCTGTTGGCAAGACGATTGCTAGCCCTCCTCTTTCTACCAAATCTCAGTCCTTCAAAAAAGAAACATACATGCACATACACACACATCCATGTCACATACAAGCACAATGAAGAAAAACAAATCTGAAATTTGTCATGTACAGAAAAAAGTCTGATTTTGTACCTTAGGTCTATCACCCTACTCTTGTAAGGGTTATGGTGCTTCATCATGAAAACTCTAGAATCATGGTTAGTCATTACACTGATCAGAATTCTTAAGATGAAGTATTTTTCTACTATCAGGGGAGACAAGGGGCATGATGCTTCCAGTTAGGAGAGGCAGACAACTCGTGACTTTTCACTCTATCCCTCTATTTTCAATATTTCTTGTTACTTTTTTTTATTTTTTGCTTTTTGGAGGGCAATTGGGGTTAAGCGACATGCCCAAGGTCACATGGCTAGTTTTTGTGTTGTGTCTGAGGCCAGATTTGAACTCAGGTCCTCCTAACTCCAGAGCTGGTGCCCTATTCACTGTACCACTAGCTGCCCCTCTTGTTACTTCTTGAACCTTAAATTTGAAAGCAACATCCATAGAATAGGTTCTGTCAGGAACATGATGAGCATCAAAGGCAATTGCAAAACCTGGAAGCAATCTGAACACCCAAAATAAAGGAAATGATTTCATAAATAATGGCACATTAATGTAATCAGATACTACAAATTAAAAAAAAAACCCAAGGATGAGAAATACAGAGAAATTTAGAAATAATTCTATCAAATGATGCAAAGAAAAAAAAAGCCTATCCAGAAGAATGGGATATACAATAACTATGATTATGACTTTTAAAAAAATACTTCTCTATTTTCATTTTTTTCAATAGAACAAGATTCCTGCAAGACTATTTTGTTTCTTTAAGGGTATCCCTAGCACCAGTGCCTCTCACAGAATAGTTAATAAATACTTGTTGAATGACATGACAAAGGGGCATATTTGTAATTTCCAGATGCAGAAGTATTATGTGGGTAGATATAGTGTGCACACAAAGAGAAATGTCAAGATGATTCATTTTTTTAAAAGCTAGTACTTATGTAGTATTTTAAAGTTTGCAAATTACTTTCCATAAATTATCTCATTTGATCCTCACAACAGCCCTGTGAAATAGGTGCTATTAGTATCCTCCCATTTCACAGATTAGGAAACTGAGATTGAGAGAACTTAAGTGATTTTCCCAGGATTACATCATTAGTGAGTTATTAAACAGGATATGATCTTAGGACTTCCTGTCTCCAACCCAATTGATCTAACTCATTAAGGATTGAGGGATTTGGACAATGAACTGGGAGGAGGGGACTTGGGAAGGTGAGGTAAATGAGGTCTCCATAGCTTTTCAGATGCCACAAATTGCCTTTTTCTTGATATCAAGAGGGGAGGGATACTATAGGCTAAACTAGCAGAATATTAGAAGCTATGTTACCTAGTCCCAGGCATGTGGACAATGGCATCAAGCTATAACATGTCACTGAGGAAAAAGACCAGTGATAGCAACAGGAAGAAGGCAGAACCTGAACTGACGGCCCCTAAGTAGGTTGAAGAGCACCAGCATGACAGCAGCAGCAATCTAAAGGGGGAAGGTAGAGCTTTAGCAGATTCTAGCCATGACAGACGGTATCATGCTGGAGCTGTAGCAAGTGATACCTCTAGCCACACCACTACAAACATCCCAATCTCAGTGGCAATGAATGCTGGGGAAAACTGAGAAGCATATGAGTCTCTAGACTTTCCCAAAGAGCCATGGAAATCAGAACTGTTTGAATTTAGGCAGAAGGAATGTTTTAGCTGTAGTGCAAAGCCTCAAATCCTTCAGGAGTGTCTGGGGAATTTTTCCTTTTCCTTAGTGGCCTATGTATGTATCTATGGGAAATTTTATTCATTTGCTTATAGATGCAAATGTTATTATTGTTGTGTGGAGGGCAGGGTGAAGAATGATGTCATTGCTTGATTTTTCCACTGCTATTTGCTTTGATATTTTGTCCAAGTTGGGTACTTTGTTATTTAATTTATGGCTTCTGTCTGGTTTATTGATAAAGAACACAGTAAATATGAACATATGCTAAATATTTGTCCCCATATTGAACTTAAGTAACAGTGTTTCCAGAGGATGATACTCCATTACACTTAAAATATTTAAATAACACATTCATCAGCAGTCCTCAGTTCTTCTGTCTCTTTGTGCTTATTGCATGAAATAGTAGATATGATAGATTTTACAATTTCAATATGCAAACATCCGCTCAGAAGCTCATTCTAGGTGAAATTTATTCAGTGTAGCATGGATCTAACTAATGTTATCATAACATTAGGTATCATTTGATCCCTAAAACAACTCTATGAAATAGGTAGATAGAATACATTAGTAAGTATATAATTTGACTGTAAATATCTCTAAGGAAGTGTACAACAATAATGAGCCATGTTACAATATTAATGTTTTCAAAATGAGCTTTTAAATCTAGATTGCTTATGTACAGATGGTAGTTAAATAGAGATGGCTTAAACTTACTGACCATTTGAGTGTGGGGGTGGGAAAAATGACTCCAGGGTAATATAGTGAGATGGAAATATAAAATGACTTAATGTGTAACCTGAGGAGAATATGAGAATTTTAGACTCAGATAATGAAAGTCTAAGTTATCTTTACCTACTTTGGGATGTCTCCACTCATCCTTTTTGCTTTTGGGGCAGTTTTTGGTCTATAGTGTCTTTAATAAAATTCCAGAGAAGAAAAGTCATGTTCACTCCTAAATGTCTTTTATAATTATAAGCTTGGAGACATTACTTTAAAAGAATCCTCAAAGTATATTGTTCTTCAGTAGAAAGCACAGTACAATTAAGATAAAAAAATACTGAACAATACAGAGTGGGCTGGGCCTGTGTATCAAAAAAAATAGTTTATTATTGTGTAAAAAACTTTAGCAAGGAAGAGAAAAAAAATTTAATAAAGTGGATGAAGTGCCCAGGGGAAAAATTAGCACACAATGACTTCTTGTACAGCCAGTCAAAATAGCAGATTGGTGCAGTGACAGGCCTTACAGGAAATATTAAAAAGTACAGATGGCTCAAGTTTACATGTTTACAGAGAAGTTGGAAAAGGCAGTCAAAACCTGCAAGTATCGTGCATTTTACTAGAAGGTTTTCAGCTCAGTAGTTTTAAAAAAGGAAGAGAGAACCTGAAGACTATTGTAAACATGCTATTAGGATTTTGAGCAGCTTAATCTCTTCATTTTTATTCTTTTGTGCTATATTAGGAACAAATGGCTTTGGAGGGATTGAAAAGGAATACTTTGAAGCAAGTTAAAATACAAGCCATTCCATTAAAAAATGTGAAATCTGGCTTGATGGTGATTTGGCTTCAGTTCCATTACACATGGGTGATTTTTATGATGTAATTAGACTTATTTTAGTATCAATCTGCACTCAGGTTTGAAGTATTCTTTATGACCAAAAAATGAATAATGTAACAGAAAACATTGTTATTTTTGAATAATGGTTTTAATATTTTTCAGTAGTAGCTTCTCTTGCCAGAATGGAGCAAGTGATCCAGAAGTCAGCATGGGTGTGAAAGAGAGGATTCTGTTTAACTGAGAGACCTCCAGGGGTCCTGACTGAAACTCACCATTTGATTATCTTGGCTTAAACTAGGCCTTATGAAGAATCTTAGAATCTGCCAAGCACCATCACTTTTTTTTTTAAAGGACTGCCGTATTGGTGTTTACTTCTTGTCTTTGGAATATCTCTGGGAAGTAGGTAGGGAAACATTTCCATTTTACAGATGAGAAAAATAAGTCACAGAAGATTAGGGTGAATTGCTCATAGTTAGTTAATAACAGAACCAAAGCTCAAATCCAGGCTTTCCGACTCATCACAAAACGAATTTAGGGAGACATCAAACATGAATTTGATAGCATCGATCATCATTTCAAATAAAGATCCTATGGTATGTCAAAACTAGCGATCTTGTTTGACAAATAAATCCTGTCAAATGTGTACTATTTATTATGAGATGGAAAGAAGGAAAAATTAGGAAAAAAAACATTTCAGGTACAGAATTCTGATGGTCAAAGAGTGATTCACCACAAAGCTTAAAGTTTATCTACTTTGACCATCTCTTTATTCTTCTCTTTCCCCTTTTGCTCTTCCTAATACACACACACACACACACACACATTTATAATTATTTGCCTCTCAGGGTGATTGGTTCTTGATGAAGCAGAGTTCAATGGAATGTTATAGCTTTAGTCTTAATTTTGATAGAGTAACAGAAAATTTCAATAAGAAAATAAGTACATATTTACTGTTCCCAGGAAGATCCACGGATTGTTTGTATGCACAATTATTATATCACTAAGGTGGTGGTGAGGTCAATCCTGTAGTACCCCTTTGACTCCAATTCTTGATAGATACTCTGATTGTTACTTGGACAAATAAGATCTTGTCTAACATTTTTCTTCAGGAAACTATAGTTACACTTCACATCAGTGCACATGTAGAGTTACCAATCAGACATTCATCCAGTAGACACATTTAGGTAAGCAGTTATGTGAACCTAATATTCACTCCTAAACTAATTTTGAAAACCCTAAATGGATAACTTGAATGGAATCACAGAATTAAAATCACAGAATTCAAAATGGAGGAGGTCTCAGAGACCATCTAGTCTAATCTGAATTTATTTAGGAATCACCATCACCATCACACTGATAGCATCATCAGGCTTTTCTTATAGACCTCCAATAGGTGGGAACTTGCAGAGGCTGCCCCTTATATCGGTGGAGTTCTCTATTTGTTAGGAAATTTTTTCCTTATCTCTAACCCAGATTTGCCTTTTTCCAACTTCCAAACATGACTTTTACTTTTGCCCTTTGGGAACAGCTTTCTAACCACTAAGAGATAGCTATCTCTTCTCTCCAGCCTGAACATCATTATTTCATTCAGCGAGTCTTCTTTTGGAAGATTTTGAGTCTTTCACTATTCATATTGCCTCCTCAGGAAGGCTCATTTTCAAGAGTTCAAATCTGGACACTTACTACCTGTGTGACCCTAGGCAAGTCACTTAACCCTGTTTTCCCCAGTTCCTCATCTGTAAAATGAGCTGAAGAAGGAAATGGCAAACTGTTCCAGTATCTTTGCCAAGAAAACCCCCATTGGGGTCATGGAGATTTGGACACAACTGAACGATGTTGCCTCCTATAGATATAGTCCAGCTTATTAATATCCTTCTTAATATGTGGTAACCAGAATTGAACACATTATTCTATTTATGATCTGGCCAGGGTAGAATACAGAAACACTATAACCTCCTAGTTCCTGTATGTTATTACTCTCAATGGAGCCCAAGATTCTATTAGCTTTCTTTGTTATCATATCATACTAATGACCCACATTGAGCATCTGGTCCTTTAGAACTTCTAAATTGTTTTCAGATGAACTGCTACCTAAATGTGCCTCCCCTTACCTTATGCTTGTGAAGCTAAAATTTTGAATCCAAACATTAGACTTAGTTTACGCTTATTAAGGTTACTCTTACTCTATTCAACCCAGTTGACATTCTAATCTATCAAGATCTTTTAAAATTTGGCTGGCTAGATTTCAGAAAAAACTTGGAAAGACTTACATGAACTGATGCGAAGTGAAATGAGCAATACCAGGAGAACATGTATACCGCAACAGCAACATTGTGTGATGCTCAACTATGATGACTTAGCTTTTCTCAGCAATCCAAGACAGTTCCAAAAGACTCATAATGAAAAATGTTATTCACATCCAGAGAAATAATTGATGGAGTCTAAATGCAGAATGAAACATAGTATTTTCACTTTTTTGTGTTTTTTTTCCTTTTGCAAATTGTAATGTTTTGCAAGCTGTTTTTCTTTCATATTGTGGCAAATATGAAAATAGGTTTTACATAATTGCACATGTATAACCTATATCAAATTGCTTACCATCTTAAGGAGAGGAAAGAATAGAGAGGTAGGGAGGAAATTTGGAACTCAAAATTTCATGAAAAAGAATGTTAAAATTTGTCTTTACATGTAATTAAAAAAATAAAATACTATTTAAATTTTTTAAAAATTTGACTGGCTAGGTAGCACATTAAATAGAATGCTGAACCTGGGGTCAAGAAGGCCTAAATTCAATCCTGGCATCAGACACTATTTGACCAGGGGCAAGTCACTCAACATTTGTTTGACTCAGTTTCTTCATCTGTAAAATGAAGGTGATGCTCGTAGCACCTACCTCTCAGGGTTATTGTGAGGATCAAAAGAGATAATAATCATAAAATACTTAGGACAGTGTCTAGCACATAGTAGGCCCTATATAAATATATATATTATAATAAAAATTATTTCTGTCTCTGAAGTCCGTTCTGTTTGTTATCTTTTCCACCTGTCTATTTTTCAAAATGGGTAAAAATATCACCTATGCCTTCATCAAAGTCATTGATAAAAATGTTAAATAGCATATGGTCAAGAATGGATCTCTACAATTTTGCAGTAGAAGGGCTTGATGGAGGAGATTGAAACTGACCTGGAAAAATGTCAGTATGCAGAGATAAAGGAGTAGTTCTTTTCAGGTACTAGAGAAGGAAATAGCAAACTACTCCAGTATCTTTGCCAAGAAAACCTTATTACAGGATCCTGAAGCATCAGACACAACTGAATGACTAAACATTTTCTAGCCGGGGTAAAAGCATATGGGCATAGAAAGGCATGGAATGGTATAAGGGTATATGAGTCCTACGCATTTGCTAGAACCAGCTAGCACATTTGTATTAAATGTTTACTATGCATCAAGGGCTCTGCTAAGTGTTAAGGATGCACCATGTGAAATAGAGCACTATGGGATAAGTATGGAGAGTTAAGTTGAAACCCATTGGTGGGAGGACTCAAATGCCAGGCTGAGAGTTTGTATTTTATTCAATAGGCAATGAGGATTAACTGTAGGGTTGGGGTCAGGGGAATAATGTAACCACACTGTCTGTTAGGAAGAATGTTTTGGTGGAGCTCTGAAGGATTGAATAGGGGAGAAACTGGAAGCTGCTAGGCTCATGGATTCAGATTATTGAGTCTAACCCACTCATTATACAGATAAGAGAACAGACTCAGAGAGGTCCAGCAACTTGCTTATGGTCACACAGGCAATACTATTAGACCTAGGATTCAAATCTAGATCTTCTGACTCCAAATTCCTTGCCCATTGTATTCTCATGCTTCCTCCCTGGCAGAGAGACCAGTTTAGAGGCTATTATAATAATACTGATAATGAAGGCCTGAACTAATGTGATAGCAATGGGAATGGAAAAGGAATGTTGAAAGACATTCAAACAACTGTTTGGGGCAACTGATTAGATAACTGGGCAAAGGGGTAAAGAAGATATGCCCATTGCCCTTCTAGTGCAATGGTTGTAAACTTGCATTGGTGGAAGAATTACGCATATTAACAATGTCAAAAATCCATTAAATTCTAAAGTAATGCTCTCTAGAGTCAAGTAGAATTAATTATACAAGTGTCTAATTTCCTCTATCAAGGTGGATTTTCAAAAACTGCTTATGTTTTAAATGCATATTTTACAAATTTACATGGAATGTTTGACATCTAATATGAATCCATTTCAAACACACTTCCACAATAAGTAAATATATAATGTCATAAAATCTGGGCAAAAATAATTGATTATCATGTAAACCATTTTGGACTCACAGATGTCTATTTCCCTTTCACTTCCACTTATTGTCGTTTGGTTGTTTCAGTCATGTCTAATTCTTTGTGACCCCATTTGGGGTTTTCTTCGCAAAGATACTGGAGTGGTTTGTCATTTCTTCTCTAGCTCATTATAGAGATGAGATAACTGAGGCAAACAGGGTTAAATGATTTGCCTAGGGTCACATAGTTTGTGTCAGGTCTTCCTGACTTTCTAAGGCCCAGTGTTTTATCCACTGCTCCACCTAGCTGTCCTTGGTTCCACTTCCAACACCCTAATTTTGACTCTTATCATCCCCTGACTAAGATATTGTAATAGTTAAAAGAGAATAGGAGGGATCTCTATCTGAGGAAGTCCCACCACAAATTAAGTTTCAGAACTTTAGTGTAATAACATTTACAATCAGAAAGGTGTGCTGAGAAAGGAAATATTTGCCTAATGAGCTTTGATGGTAGAAACAGTGTCTAAGTCCATTCTACAGAGTTCAAGAGTACTTGATATAGTGAGGTCCCCTGCAGATATTTTATACTTTATCATTTGTCATGTGTTGATATTTATAATAGGAGAAAGTTTTTAATATTAATGCTTCAAATATTTTCCTCACACTAATCCATCTTTCATATAGCTGCTTAAAACTGACAAGATACTCTATTTCCCAACTCTGGGCATTTTCTCTGGCTTTCTTCCATTCCTGGAGTGCTCTTCCTTCTCATTTATGCCTCCTGACTTTCCTGGCTTCCTTCAAGTTCCATCAAAAATCTCACTTTCTAGAGGAAGCCTTTCTTGATCTCCCTTTATGCTAATAGTTCCCTTCTGTTGATTATTTTCAATTTGTCCTGTGTAAAGCTTGTCTGTAACATTGTTATTTACATGTTCTCTCCCCCATTAGACTGTTAGCTCCCTGAGAGCAGGGACTGCATTTTACTTTTCTTTATAGATCCCTAATACTTAGTGCAGTGCCTGGCATACAGAAACAATAAATTTTGTAGACTTATTGACAGCCCGGGTCACTCTTCTACTCAGTAAATGTAAGTGGTTCCATATTACCTCTAAGACCTTTCCTTTTTGTCATGTAAAGCCCTCCACAACCTTCTTTCTCCTTATGATTACATTACTTTCCTTCACATACTTTATGGTCCAGCTAAACAGTCCCTCTAGTTCCTCACAAAAAAAAATTATTTCTTGTATTTGTTTTCTAAGGCTTGCCACCCTATGTATGGGAAGCATGTTTTTCCTAGTTTCCTTCAAAGCTTGACTCAAATATAACCTTTAATGCAAGGCTTTTCCTGATCTTCTAAGCTGTTGGCATGCAATAATTTATCTCATAATTATTTTGTATGTTCTTAAATGTTTACATAATATAAAGCTTCTTGAGGGAAGGAACCACTTAAGATTTTGTTTTATTTTGCTTTTTGTTCTTGGTTTTTTTTTTGCCTCTGTGTTAACATAGTTACTAGCATAAAATAGACTAGAAATGAACACTTATAAAAGGTTTTTATTGATTGTTTAGTTGGTTTATCAAATATTTGCATTAATAGAATTATAGTATAAATGACTGATTTTGAAAGAATTAGAATGTAATAGAAAATAATCTAATATAATACTGAAACTGAACTAAAACCTTTGTTTTGTTAAATTGGAACATACTTTAGGACTTGACATCCTCAGTTGTTGATGATATTATCAACCACAACTAGAGAGTAAACAGGCTGAGGTATTTGTTAGCAAAGCAATATGAAGGCTAGAACATTGGGTAAACCACTTTTTACTGCATTTATCTCAGTGTAGCAACTTATTTCATATAGCAATTTTGTGTGAATTTATTAGATTCCAATTCTGAATGAAGAATGAACATTCTAGGAGGAACATAGCTTCAGAAGGAAATGTGTCCTGGGAAAAGAAAATAGGATTATTGTTACTTTTTTTCCCCTACTCTGGTATTACCTCTCTATGTTTGAATCTTATGTCCATTTCTTTCTTATTTTTTTGGAGGGCAATTGGGGTTAAGTAACTTGCCCAAGGTCACACGGCTAGGTTTTTTATTTGTGTGTGCCTTAAGTGTCTGAGGCCGGATCCAAACTCAGGTCCTTCGGACTCCAGGGCTGACTCTCTACTCACTGCGCCACCTAGCTGCCCCTTATGTCCATTTCTTGATATCACACTGCTGTAAGATTAGGTGTGATGTCATGTATATTACTTTGCAAGTGGGTTTCTTCTCCTCTCCTTCATGTGACTGGAAGATCACATTGCCAATGTACTGTTGGATGTATGGGAAGCATATAGAGTGGTGGGAGGTCAACAATTTTCTAAGTGTAAGGGTAGAAATACATTAAATCTATTAATCACCACACCCCATTTAAGAGTAATTGCTTTAACAAGTTAAAAACACTATAATTAATCAATCAATAAAAAGCTTTACTAGGTAGAAAAGTCATTGATCAGTTTAGAAGGTCTTAAAAGTCACTGGATGAAGTGCAATGATTAAATACAGGAAGTATATTTATATGGGTTAAAAAGGCTCGGTTATATACTATGGAACATATAAAACCAATGACTCATTTTAGAATTGAGGATTTGGGTATGTGTCAGCATAAAGCAGGGATCCAGCAAAGTCACTGAGAAGAAGTTACTTGGGGAGAGGAGTCAAAGAACCCCTACATATGTCTCCTTCTTCCCTCTGATTGGAAAAGGACCTTGTGAACTTTGAAGCATTAATGAGATTTTGAACTTCTCATTATTTTAGCAGTTTCCCAGGGAACATCTGAGAACAGTTTCTGCATTAAACAACAGAGACAGATTGACTGTATATGATAAGGAAAGACAGATTCAAGGTTCTACAAGGAGCCCAGCAAAAAATGCTACACTATACCCAAGGGGAACATTTGTAGGATTCTAGAAAAAACACTTCCAAGATCTGTGTTATCTCCTTTGCCACATGTCCTCTAATCTTGAACCCATTTTCCTCCATACTATGTATGCTGATGCAAGAGTGTATCAGACACTTTGGGGGAGGATGTTTATATAAACTATACCACTACAGTAAGTTTCCATTTTTAAAATTTAGATGTCTGGCTGGCTAATTGCTATCAATTATTGATCATAGAAGAAGCACACTAGTGGGGGCTCATGAGCTATAACATTAGAACCATTTCTTCCTCTTCCCCCTTCCAATCCCTCAAAGATACCACTAGACACTAAGAGTACCAATAACCACTTGTGCCTAGGGGGATGGACCCCACCTGTCATTTCAAGTAGAGTTTGGGAGATTAGCCCTAAATACTAATGTGCTACACATAGTAAAATGATTTAAAATTTGTGATAATCTGGAAAGGGCTGAGCTCCATTTTGTTGAAGAGTCACTAACGGAAGTATTTGGGTTAATCGCCAGCAACCTTAGCTTTCTAGTGTGAGTGAGAATTCTAGCAGGAACCCAGAGCATGCTGCATTGTCTATATGAAATCAAGCAGAGTTCTGAAGGGAGCCAGAAATGACAAATTCAAGGGGAAGGAAGGAGTATAAAACAAATATAAACCATCTTGATGTGACACCTAGAGGAGCAGACAAAGCAGACATGAAAACCAAGATAAAAATTTCAGTGACTGAAACCACAAAGAATCTAGGAAGGTAAGAAATTCAGTCAACAGAGTTCTTTTGTGACGAAGGATACCAATGCATAGTCCTATTTGGATGAAGGGTAGGGAATAGAGAATATACTAATCCTTGAATCTTTTTTGTTTTAATCCTTGAATCTTTTTTTTTTTTTAAAGCAATTGGGGTTAAGTAACTTGCTCAAGGTTACACGGCTAGTCATTATTTATGAGTGGGTGCTCATTTTCTGAGGCCGGATCTGATCTCGGGTCATCCCAACTCCGAGGCCGGCACTCTTACTCACTGCGCCACCTAGCCGCCCCTTTAGGGCAGTTGGGGTTAAGTAACTTGCCCAAGGTTACACGGCTAGGTTTTTGTTTGTGTGGATTAAGTGTCGGAGGCCGGTTAATCCTTGAATCTTAAAGACGATATCATAGAGATCTCTGAAACCCTGAAATAATAATAAAAAAGACATTGTTAAATAAATGGTAAATAAAAATAATGATTTACCATTTGTATTAAATCACTTTAGAGGTACCTATGATATGTGTCATTTGCTAGTTGGAAAAATTGTTATCTTTTCATCAATATTTCTCTAAAGATCTTATTAGCATTTCATTTATTTGAACTCCCCTACTTAAATGAATGTAAATAAAAGCACATGTCAAAAATAATACAGGATAATATATGCCTTTAACTCTCCTGACCTGATTTCTCTATCCAGTAGAAATTAAAACACCTTGAATCAGTGAGACTTTTTTTGGATTTGCATGTTTGCTTCTGAAACCATTCAAGTTTATATTATTTAATATGATAAAAGTCATTCCGACATGAAATCATGTGAAGCAGAATCAAGATTCTGATTTCCCAATTGATTTTTGCACATTCTCCTTTCTGCTGTGTTAGCTTTCCTGCACCTGTGTTTGAGTTGCCTCACGCCTTCAGGGGGGCATTTGGGGAATTGTTACAGTACAGTATTGAAAAGTGTAGTGAATAAACAGCTCATATATCTAGTTAATTGCACGCCGCCCCAGATCAGGAAATAGGATGCGTAAGCAGAGGCAAAATGGCATCTTTGTTGTACAGAGCCATTGAAGGGCTATCACCTCACTGTGAGGCACTGGCATTCAGAGGCCTTTACTAATGGGGCTTCTTTCTAATTATTTTTACAAAATATGAAAGTGAAGTGGCCTGCCAAAGACAAGCCTCTTGCCACTAGAGTCATGACCCAGATAACTTTAAAGTTAGGGAACAATAGAAACATAGAATGAATACAAAAATGTAAATAGAAAGAATAAAAAAAAATACAACAAAATCCCAGCAATGTATTATTGTAATGACCAAGAATCTTGGCCCCAAAAGAGTTGAGAAAATACAGTTTCCCTCCTTTTTTTTCTTCAGAAATAGGGAACTATGAATATGGAGTATTACATATGCTCTTATACTAAGTTGATGAATTACTGGTTTTTTTCTGAAATGATTTTTTTCTACTCTTTAATTTTTTTTTCATTACAAGGGATGACCCATTGGGGAGGTATGAGAAGGGGTTCTATCCAGAAATGAAGATGATGTAGAAACCAGATATCAATGAATAAACAAACAGAATTCTAGTTAATATTGGAAGAGACCACCTTCCTCTTATTGATGAGGAAATTGGACCAAGAAAAATGAAGTGAATTTACCAAGGTCTTATAGCTAGGAAGTGGAAGAGCTGGGATTAAAACCCAGGTATCATCATCTGGGTTTAGTTTAGTGCTTTTTTTCTCTCAGGCCCCTCCTTCTAATGTTTTTAGATGTGACTGTAATCATTTGGCTCAGGAGTTCAAGCCAGGGCCTTGTAAGCTCTGTTAAAATCATAGTCTCTGTACTGGAAGTATGTTTCCTGAATGCCAGAGGAAAGCATGCTGGACCTGGACTTAGAAAACTGTAATTGTGTGATTTTTGTCTAGACACTTGCATCTTTTCAGTCTCAGTTTCCTTAGACTCTTTGAAGAGAGGATATACATAGCACCTACTGCAAAGGGTTGTTATGAAGTTCAAATGAGTTAATGAAGTTAAAGTGCTTTGAAACCTTTGAAGAGCTACATAAGTGTAATTTATCATTGTATTATTAATATTGCTATTATATAATGCATAACCCATCATCTCAGGCTCTTAGCTTACAAAGACGAGAATAAACCATTGGGTGTTGCTACTCAGATGAGTTGTTAGTCTTTGTTTTGTTTCCACCTGGAATTTCCTTTTGGAACTATGGAATAGAGTTCATGTCAAGCTATCCATTGAGTAAGTGAGTACCCAATTCCTGTGTAAGTACTCAAGGTAACAAACATTTACTAGGTACAGGGCAGTATTTATTTCATACTACAGAATATTCTAAATTGCACAAAAGATTCACAGTGAGCCATTAACAGGTGATCATAATTCCTTTTTGGTGAGCCCAGCCTTCATTATGAACCTTTATAGTTCTAAGGATCTGGACTCTCAAAGGAAAGGAAATAAATTTGGTACTGCTAGAGAAGCTACTCTGTTCCCTTCAATCCTGTATCACCTGAATAACTACTAAAAGTAGAGGAGGACGAAGTCTCCTCCATCCCCCTTATTATGCTTCTTGTGAAAAGTAATGTGGTATGGTGGATAGAAAAGTAGCATCAGAGTCAGGAAGACCAGTATTCAAATCTTGTCTCTGACATATTGACTTTATGGTGCTGGGAAAGTCACTTAATCTTTCAACGTCCCAGTCAATGCTCTGAGACTATAATGTAAGGAACCATTGCCAGTCTACATTAGCAGTTACTTTCTTCTACACCAATCAAATCATAGTTCTAGCTAAAGAAAAAAGATATCCTGACTCAAGTCTTTTGTTGTTCCTCCAGCTGCTGGGATACATGGTTGCTCTTTGGTTCAGGAACTCTTGGCAGTCCTTTAGAAGGTTGAGTTTTCAAGAACTCTCCCTACTCCTCCAAAAGGCTATGGTTAAGGAACATCCACCACTTTTCTATGTGGTTCCCCTTTCCTGGGACTATGAGGTAAAAAGCATGTGCAAATACAGCATCTTTCTGCTACTGCATTTCCAGAGCTGGGTCAGATCATCTGGACCCAGGAACTCTTGCTATTTCACCATTGTCCCTTCTTTACCTAGGCAAAGAGATTGGGTATACTGTTTCTTCACTACTCTCATGTGTGGGTCTAGTTGTTCTATAGAATGTTGTGTTGATTGAAAGCTTCAACAATCTTGCCTCTCAATCTCCCATCCCCACTGCTCCCAGTGGCCAGAGTCTGCTTTCATTGTCTCTCTGGAGTTCACTGAGTGATTCTTAAGTCAAAAACATTTAGTAAGTACTTGCTATGTGCTGATCATTGTGCTAAGCACTGGGCTATCCCTTTTATTGGTCCTGTTCAAAAGGGTGACTGAGATATGATATCTAAGGCCATTCAAATCATCCACAGATACTGAGACTTAATTACTAATCCTCCATTAATTGTCATTAAATAGAAAAGTACCAAACCCCAAGAGATGTCCCCAATTCAATGAGGTATTAATGGTGATATTCAATCTCCTTCTATAACTTCATCAAGTTAATTCATCTCCCCTGATCAATACTGCTCACTGACATGAGCTAATTCATATGGCATGAAATAATTCATATAAAGTATTCTATATAACCATGAGTTATAGAGGTAATAGTCATTGTTTTTTGTTGTTGTTGTTACTATCACTATCATCTTAGTGTTGAAGGGATGACTGAGGGTAATTGATGGCCAAAGAAATTGACAGTCACTTCCTAAAGGGTGGATATATAGCCTCAGTCTCCCAAAATTCAGGATAATCAAGAGAGGAGAAAGGGAGAAAATGTCTAAACAATGATAGAGAAGGGCTATAGGAATGTGCATACAAACCAGAGGATATTTATTATGAGGTGTCTTCTAAGGGAAGGATTTTTTCTAGAAGTTGGTGGTTACTGGAGCACTGCTGGTTGGATGTGTTACTCAGAAGGAGGCATTCATTTTCAGTTCTGAGAGCCATATGAGAAAAGCAATAGTGAAGATAAACAGAACAAAGCACAGATTGGAAAATTCTGTACAGACAGTGCACTCATTCTTTGGATTTCCAGAGTTTGTTACAGCTGAGTGCTTTTCAAAGAGTATCACATCTAAGTGGTAGATGTTGGGAGATATTCCCAATAGAATGCTTCAGTGGGGGGAAAAAACAACAACACTTGGTTAGAAATTGGGAAACGACTTCAGTGCTAGCTGTGCCATTGACTGTGTGACCTTAGACAGATCAATTGACCTCTTGGGTGCTCAGTTTCCATATCTGTCAAATGAGAGATTACCTCTAAGGTTCCTTCCAGCTCTCCAATTATATGCTCTCTGAATGGTGAACATGGTGGCCTGTTTGCAAGTAGACTGTATGCCAATTGGATTCTTCATGGGTGATCTGCTTGATAAATGTCTTCTTCTAACCTCAATCACTTTATTAGGGGGTACCTTTTATGGACCTATAATAAGATGGAGAAAAGTGTGACTACTGGACAAAAACAGCCCTCATGATTAAAAAAATAGCATTTCTAAGGCAAGTTTGAACTTTGAGACGATACAAGTATAGCTATCTCAAGACCTACTAAATAATGGTTTCCTTAATTCATGTGTCTCTTAATTCAACTCACCTTTTTGTGGGAAGGTCAAGTTGGGGAAGATCTCAACATATGATCTGCTCAGTATAAGGAATTCCTTTTGTGGAAATTTCCCACTAATGCACATCAGCAATTCATTTATAACCTATAGATTTAGGGGAAAAAATTGGGGACAGGGAGCACAGAAAGGTAAAATGTTTTGCCTATTGCCACACAGTCCATGTGGGTCAGAAGGTACACTTGGATCTAGATCTTTCTGACTCCAAGGTCTGCTCTCTGCCTTTCCTCATTCAACCCAATAATACAGTGAAAATTATATTGGTGGTGGCAATAGTAATGATAATGAAGAAAATGAGGATTGTGGTTATCATTGAATTGCTTTGGGTGTAGCCCTCTGCTAGCCTGTTGTGGAGTATTCAAAAGAAGTCTTGTCCTCAAGGAATTCATAATATTGTTGAGAAGAGACTCATACACATAAATCAATTAGAGAATGACATCCAGAGAGCCTTTCTAATACAAGATGATATAGATGAATGAAATTGAATAGGATCAAGTGACAAAATAGATAGTAGTTGGATTTTTGTTTATTTTAGAACTAGATAAATTGAAACCCAGAAAAGTTAGATGACTATTTAAAGACACAAAATAAGTCTGTGGCACAACCAGAAATAGGTCTTAGGATAAACATCTGTCTTGGACAGTTTAATCATAGAGCTGTTGGAAGTTGGGGGATTGAACTGGACTGTTCTCTATATATTGCATACCAGCTCTTGGACTCAGGGATCTTATAATTTCTTGGTTTAGCCTGTTTGTCTCTCCCCTGGCACTAGTTCTTTATCATGTTACAAATGATGGGAAGCCAAAGCAAAAGCAGGGATGGAATCTCAACTCTCATACCCACATATGTTTCCTTCATATTTCGTGTGAGTATTATATACAACTTAATTAAAAATTCTATCATAGGCTAAAGATTCTCAGGCCACCTGAGGGCCATATTTCATATGTATGAAATCATAGCTGTGAAATGGAACATTTTTCCCCAATGTGGGAAAGACCCAGAACAGCTGTTACAGTGTTTGTAACAATCTTGTTGGAGAAAGCAAACAACTCAATTGATGTCATAATGTTACCTCCCAAGAATCAGCTTTGTGTAACCAACTTTTAGGGAACTGCTAGTTCAGAAAACGTCTTAGGTAATATGTTTTCCTTCTTTTTCTTCTTCTTCTCCCCCCACCCCTTTTTGGTTTCTTTATGTCCCAGAAGCTTATTTAAAACAACAACAATAACAACAATCCATAAATCTCTAAGGAGGTAGAGGAAGGTAGTATATATGATTTTAATGAAAATAGAATCCAGCAATCAATCAATAAGGTTGTGAACTTCTGTTGGTAAACTTCAAATCTATGAAATACAAAGGCTGTGTCAGTGACATCAGTCTTACCTTCCTCCTTTACCTTCAACCTAGAATGTGCTGATTCTTTGTTAGGAGAATCCAATAGGTAGGTTGATCAACTCAAGGGTAAAATTCAAACTAACTTCCTTTCTACAAAGTACTACTGGGAAAAGAGAGATGTTGTAAATGGCTACCACTTTTAAAAAGCAAGTTGGCCTGAATGTTATAGACCTCTTGGGGCCTTAGGGGTGGGGTGGGGAGGAATGTGATTCAACTTCAATTGTTAGAATGCTATTTTGAACCTTTACTATTTATGTATTTTCCTTCATTAAAAAAATCCACCCTCCAAATGATCCCATTGATTTAATTGGGCAGATGAGATCAAAAATAGACCAGAACTGGGATTTAATCCCTAATTTTTTGCTGTCATTAATAATGCTTTTAAACTTCTCTGTGCTAATTTACTCATGTGCTAAATAGGAAGGACAATCCAGATCTCTTAAACCATCTCTTAATCCAATCTCTAGATCTTAATCCAGAGTTGTAAGAAGTCATTATATCCTTAAAAAGTGTTTGAGAGGGTGGGTGGGGTTGGGGAAAGAGACAAAATATAGAACAACGTAATCTTTAGAAAGAGAAAGATAATTCATTATGAAATATGTCACCAAATCTGAACTTTCTTTTACAAATTATCGAGGCAGTATTAGAATTTAAAAGGAGAATTACTGTATGAGAGTCACATGTGAAAGGAGAAGAGAACCTGCAGACAGATAATTTTAGATCGAAAATTTAAATAAAGGGGCGGCTAGGTAGCGCAGTGAATAGAGCGCCGGCCTTGGAGTCAGAAGGACCTGAGTTCGGTTCTGGGCTCCAACACTTAACACACACACACACACACACACACACACACACACACACACACACACACACACACAACCTAGCCGTGTGACCTTGGGCAAGTTACTTAACCCCAACAGTCCTCCAAAAAGCAAAAAAAAAAAAAAATTAAATAAAATTAGATTAAAATACTCACCCATGTATCTTTGTGTCTTTCTACTATTTTCTCTCCCTTTCTTTTCCCTCTTTCTTCTTTTCTCTTCCCTTCCCTCTCTATTCTCCCTTTCTTTCTACCTTCCCTTCTTTTTTCTTTTCCCCTCCCCACCCATTTCAGCTCAACATAGTCTCTGTTTTCAGTGCCTATATCAGTTATTTTTTCTTTTTTCTATATTTTTTAAGTCTTCTCTACCCTGGCATACCAATTTTTCACTTCTAGGTTTTATTCATTATGGGAGGTAATTTTAAAGGACAATTTTGTCAGGGTTCTTGGGTCAGGGATAAAAAAAAAAATAAAAGTGTTGTTGTCCCAGCAAAGCCAGGTTAATTCTTATTCTAAGTGTGAAGCAGCCAAATTGACTTCCATCAAAAGGCTTGGACCCTTCCTTCCTCTAGCAGTTTGAGAATATCTCATTTGTATGAATATCAGGAGGAAAAATAGTCTAGATTCAGACCTTTAAACAACAACCTAACTTCTTAAAATGTTCTCACCAACACATTTTTTCACATAAACCTGGAAGTCTAGAGACAGCACATTTAATACATCTGATCTCAGAGATATCTTTAGACTACTTCACCCTATCTCCATTTGGTCATTGGAAAGAACCAATCATTTCATTGGTGTGAGAAGCTCTCATTTAACCAAATTCACTTTACAAATACAGATCAGCAATTACTCTTCACCTGATAGTCTTAGATATTTTCTTGGGACACTGAGAGGTTGTAGATTGCTGGGAGTTATAGAGCTAGTAAAGGTCAAAGCTGGGGCTTGGGCCCTGGTCTTCTTAATTTTGAGGCCTTCTTCTCTCAACCTATTATTCCTCTATTAAAGTGCTAGCCACTTGAAAAAGAAATAGGGAGGTGTGGCTAGGTGGCACAGTGAATAGAGCACCAGCCCTGGAGTTAGGAGGACCTGAGTTCAAATATGACCTCAGACATTTAACACAAAAACTAGCCATGTGACCTTGAAAGCAAGTCCCTTAACCCCAATTGCCTTACCTTCCCCTCTCCAAAAAAAGCAAAAAAAAAAATGAAATAGGGATACAAAAAATTTAAATGTGACCACCAGGATGTGTAACAAGTTACTTTGAATAATTCATAGTTCTTTTTTCAATATGTCTTCATCCCATTAAGTGTCTACTTGTGGTTAGGAGGTAGTGTTCACCTGCATAGTTTAGATCAATACTCCCTTCTGGCAGCTTATAGTCAGAGAATGAGAAACAATGGGTATCATAATTAGGTTTACCTACTTTAGTTAAGAAAATTTTCCCAACCTTTTTGAGTATGAGAGCTCTATTTTTAATTTTGCAGAACAGCCTCCAAACTGATAATTGCTTTACTAATTACTGATAGAATTGAGGCTAAATTTCTGATTTCATTGATATAGAGAATTTTTGAGTAAAGAACTTCTTTATAGCAATGCAGTTTGCCACTTTCTCTGCAACTTATATTCTGAAGAGAATTTCCTGGGGCACTTAAAGATTTTCACTTTCTTAGGGTCACTCAGTCAATATGTATCAGAAGCAGGACTGAAACCCACATCTTTCTCGGCTTTGAGGCCTCTTTCTGAACTACCATGTTATGCTAACTCTAATAGTCAGTAGACTTGGAATCTTAGAAAACCTGAGTTTGAATCCTAGATCAGGCACTAGTTAACTATGTGACCCAAGGCAAGTCATGCAACTTCTCTCAGTCTCAGTTTCCTTGTCTGTAAAATGGGGATGTGAGCTTTATGAAGACAGGGATTATTTCACTTTTGTATTTGTGTCCTCAGTGTCTGGCACATAGTAGGTCCTTAATGGTTTTTTTTTTTCATTAATTTAATATATAGTACTATATCTTGTAAGTAATTGTTACTTAGTAATATCTCGGAACCAACTCTAGCCTCAAAAATTTATTCTCAACTAACCTTTGGGTAACCCTTGACATTATTACTTCAGAGATTGGGATAGTCTGATTCAGAACTATAGTGCATCAATGGAAGAATATTAGTGGTAAAAAAAGATGGGTCTATGTTTCGGGGAGAGATTTGGAATCATAGATAGGATACTAGCATCATATATCCAGAGCTAGAAGAGATCTCAGAGACCTTGGAGTCCAACCCCTCAGTGGGGAAGCCAAGACACAGAGAGGTTAAGTGACTTTCCCAGAGTCCCCCATACACATGAAGTATCTGCAGATACGAATTTAGGTCTTCTGACTTCAGAGTCAGCACTCTTCCATTGTATCTTGCTGCTTCCAAAAACTCCTTATAGTATTTATGAACAATAGCATTACTATTTCATGTGATAATAAATCAGATAACATTATTGAGCATAATGCTTTGAATTGACTTGCAAGTTATGATGATGGACTTAGTTCATGTATCTACACATGCTTTTATCCCACTTTTGACAAATGGAATACAAAATTTAATTTTTCAAAAGCAATCTGGTCTGTGGTCTACTCAGCCCGACTCACTGTCCCTGTTAGAGAAAGAAAGAGAGTAAAATTTAAAGAGAGATAAATTTAGATATTTAGATTATAGGAAACATTCTTTTTATTTTTGTTTCTTATTTTGAACTTAACAAAGAACAAACAGGATAATTGTCATATACAAAGAACAGGAAGACTGCATACGAAACTATGAATCATTATTACATATATTCTTTTTAAAGTATATATAAAATTTAATATAATAGTATCAATACTGCCCTATCTTGTGTCCCCTTTGGAATTTCTTCCTGCTTTCTCCTGTGTATTTCTTGTATATTTCATTTTGTACTTTCTCTCTCTCTAAAATTACATCACTACCACTCCCGTGCTGCTCCCATAATTCTTCTTTCCAAATAAAAACCTTTCTTTGTAAAAATATGTATGATCATGCAAAACAAATCTACACGTTAGTTGTGTCTCATATATATATATATATATACATATGTAGTTGTTTACCTACAATTCATTGTCTCTCTGCCAAGAGATACAAACATACATATTCTTAGTTCAATAATGAACATACAAACTCAGTATAATCTGTAACCCATCAAACTCAAACCCATGGACTACAAGGAGCTAATCCTAGCTCAGCATAAATATAAAATTATCAGCAAAAATGCCCTTATAATAAAAACAAGATCCTTAATAATAGTACCAAAAATTTAAGACCTGCAATTCTTTCTTTCTTTTTTTAATTTTTTTTATTTTTTAAAGCAATTGGGGTTAAGTAACTTGCTCGAGGTTACATGGCCAGTCATTATTTATGTGTAGATGCTCATTTTCTGAGGCCAGATCTAATCCCTGCTCCTTCCAGCTCTGGGGCCGGCGCTCTTACTCACTGCGCCACCTAGCTGCCCCCATAAATTATTTCTTGAAAGATGACGTCAACGGATAGACAATTGTCGCCTGCCCTTGGCCCATAGGGACCAGCCTTCACATAATCATAGATCTTAAGACTTAGAAGAAAGCCCCAGCACCCACAGAATGACACAGAGAAGCTAACCTCCCACTGAGGACAGCCCAGCAGCCCTGCAGGAAGGACAAGCGCAGAGGTCTGGGACCTGGCAGCATGCAGAACATGGGAAGCTGAGGTCCCCGTGAGCTGAGGTTTTAGCCCCAGGGCACCAGGGCCAACAGCCAGCTGGAGGAACCCCAGAACACCAGTAGCTGTGGCGACTCCAGAATTATCAACATAGACATGCCTAGGACAAAGTAAGAGGTTAGTGTCCTATGGACTTTGGGACCTGTATTTGGGGAATGCATCAGCTTCCTCCCCTGGGGGCTAGAGGCCGCTGAGGAGACATGCCATTTTGTAGTTTTCAGAAGCAGCTCCAGCTCCTGGCCTGCTGAACCGTAGGGAGATCCAGCTATCAGTCTTGGGGGGTAATCGCTCTTGCTTTAACCTCCCTGGATCTGGATTGTGATCTAGGGTGGAAGTTGTGGGTGGGTTTACAGCTTGCCAGAAACGGAAGTTGCCCCCCACACGTTTGGGAGGAAAATTCCTCTATCTGGCCTTAAAGCCATAGTGTGGCAACAAGCCCAAAAGTCAAGCAATTAAGTGGCAACATGCCAAGGCAAAGGAAACAGAAAAATGCAACCCTAGACTCCTATTTTGGGGGCATAGAGCAGGAAAAGGACTGTGAGGTCAGAAGTCCTGCTCCAAAAGCCCCAGGGGAAAACATGAGCGGGTTGCAGGCCATAGAGGACCTTAAGAAGGACTTTAAAAATCAAATAAGAGAAGTGGAGGAAAAATTGGAAAGAGAAATGAGAAGGATGCAGGAAAAGTATGAAATGAGGGTCAACAGCCTGACTGAGGAAAACAACACCTTAAAAAATAGACTAACTCAAATGGCAAAGGAGGCCCAAAAGGGCAATGAGGAGAAGAATGCCTTAAAAAGTCGAATTTGCCAGATGGAAAAAGAATCTCAAAAGTTCACTGAGGAGATTCATTCCTTCAGAGTTAGACTGGAGCAAATGGAAGCTAATGACTTTATGAGAAATCAAGATGTTGTTAAACAGATGCAAACAAATGAAAGAATAGAAGGCAATGTGAAATATCTCATGGGAAAAACCGCTGACCTGGAAAATAGATCCAGGAGAGACAATTTAAAAATTATTGGACTACCTGAAAGCCATGATCAAAGAAAGAACCTAGAAATCACCCTTCAAGAAATTCTCAAGGAAAACTGCCCTGATGTTTTAGATCCAGAGGGCAAAATAGAGGTTGAAAGAATCCACAGATCACCTCCTGAAAAAGATCCCAAAAGAAAACTCCCAGGAATATTATAGCCAGGTTCCAGAATCCCCAGATCAAGGAGAAAATACTACAAGCAGCCAGGAAGAAACAATTTCAATATTGTGGAAACACAATCAGAATAGCCCAGGACCTGGCAGCTTCTACACTGAGGGATCGAAGGGCATGGAATATGATATTCCAGAGGGCAAAAGAACTGGGAATGAACCCAAGGGTCACCTACCCAGCAAAACTGAGTATTTTGTTTCAGGGGAAAATATGGTCATTCAGTGGAATAGAGGACTTTCAAGCATTCCTGAGGAAAAAACCAGAATTGAATAGAAAATTTGACACCCAGACGCAAGAAGGAAGAGATGCCTGAGAAGGTAATCAGTGAAAAGAAATCAAAAGGAACTTATAAAAGTTGAACTATTTACATTCCTGTATGGAAAAGCAATAACTGTGCCTGATGATATCTTTCTCACTATGAAAATAATGGAAGAAGGGTGTGTGGTCATATGAGTACATATGTGAATGTGTGTGTAGATGGTTACAGTTATATATGGATAGAGGGCATAGGTTGAATTTGTTGGGAAGGGAGAATACTCAAGGGATGAAATTATGAGGTGAGAGAGGAAAGTGGCAAGAGGAGATGGGGAGAGACAGGGTAGGGTAAACTATCTCATGTAGAAGAAGCAAGGGGAAGTGGTTGTAAGGGGGGGAAGAATAGGAAGGCAAAAAGGCAAAACCAAGTTCTCATTGAATTTGGTTCAGGGAGAGAATGACATACATGCTAAATGGGATATCTCAACCTGCAGCAGAATAGGGGGAAGGGGGATGAGAGGAGGGAAGATGGATGGGAGGGCATCCTTGGGGGAGGGGTGGTTGGAAGTACCCACTATAGAAGAGGGACAGGATCATGTGGGGAATGGACCAGGTGGGGGGTGGGATGAGTGGGAGGGAATTGTAAGCAGCCTTGTACAATATATCTACTATGATTATGTTTTGCATAGCTAGACATGTACAACATATACTGAATTACTTATCTCCCCAGAGGGAATGGGTGACAAGGGAAGAAGGAAATGGATCTGAAAGTCGAGGTCTTAACATTAAATGTTTCAAATATATATAAATAAAAAAATTAGAAGAAACTTCATAGACCACCTAATAGAATTTATCTGTATAAGAATCCTTTGTACATCATATCCAAGGCATGTTATTACCACCTAAAGTATTACCACCTGAAGTATACCTTTAATATCCAAAATCCAATTATCTTTAATAATCCTTATATTAAGCCTAAGTTTGTCTCTTTGTAGCTTCTACCCATTGCTCTTACTTGTTCACTTGGAGGCCAAACAGAGTTAGATGAATCCTTCTTCTATATGGAGTCATTAAAATACTTGAAGACAGTCCTATTACCCAACTCTCCCTAAATCATTTCTTCCTAAATCTGGACATTCCAAATTCCTTCAACTGATTCTCACATACCATAAAGTTGGGGCCCTTAACCAACCTGATTGCTTTTCTCTGAATATTCTCAAGTTTATAAATATAAGTCTTATCTAAAATGTGGTGCCTAGAACCAAATCGAGTGTTCAAGATGGGTTTAACTAGAAGAGGAGGTCTTTGTTTCTTTAATGCCATTTCTGCTTCCTTATATAGTACATTAAAAGCCTAAATGTAAAAATCCACATGTCTTGGCTCCACTTTCATTTATAGAATGGTTTTAATCTTGAAATTTCTTTTCATTTTTTTTCCTCTATTATCTTCTGTCCAGTTTTATCCTTAAATGCTATTTGAATTATCAGTCTTAACTGGATTTCTTGCCAAGTTTTTATGCAAATTTTTTCTGTGCTAAAGTTTAAGAAATGATACTGCTCACAGTTTTTCAATATTCTCCTTTGTAATATATATTTTTTTTTGTTTTGTTTTGGATATGACCTTTATTGAACTTATCCACCGGAGTGGAAATAAAAGTCTGTACAAAACCAAATGTTTGTTACTATAACTTCTGCGTCACAATTAATATCCAAACAGATTTTTAAAAAGTCAACTCAATCAAAACCCACTACTTCAGAATCAATAGCTTCTTTGAAGCCACAGTAACACTTAAATATGGTTAAGACTTCAATGCAGAAATTTGGTTGGCTGGAAAGCTAAGTAAGCTTCCAACTTAATCAAAATTACAAAAAGGCAAAATTGTGGTTTTCACAGAGATACAGTCCACTGGAAATCACCAACACTGGACAGTTGTTAAAGAGTATTTAGAGTCCTGAGATAACATGGAATCCAGGCATCCTTTAAACAGTCTTCTGTTGTCCTTTCTTTCCAATCAGAGATTTATGGATGTGTGGAATCACACCACCACCAGCAATTGTTGCCTTAATAAGAGAGTCCAATTCTTCATCCCCACGGATGGCCAGCTGCAAGTGGCGAGGAGTGATGCGCTTCACCTTTAAGTCTTTTGATGCATTTCCTGCCAGCTCAAGAACCTCTGCAGTTAGATATTCCAGGATGGCTGCACTGTACACGGCGGCCGTGGCTCCCACTCGTCCGTGGCTCGTTGTCCTCGACTTCAGATGCCGGTGAATGCGGCCCACAGGGAACTGCAAGCCGGCCCTCTGAGAGCGGGAAACCGCCTTTGTCTTCGCCTTTCCGGAGTCCTTCCCAGCCTTCCCGCCAGCCATTTTGAGTTGTGCGTGAAGCTCTCTCGCACACACGCTCACGGCAGAGAATGGACCAAGCAAACACCCGGGCAGAGATCCCACCGGCTACTGCTCTGGCGCACCGCGATTCAAACTGCCTGTAATATATATTTTTTAAAGGTGAGATTTTTTTTTTGCTTTTTTTTTGGAGGGCAATTGGGGTTAAGTAACTTGCCCAAGGTCACACAGCTAGGGGTGTGTGTGTGTGTGTGTGTGTGTGTGTGTGTGTGTGTGTGTGTGAGTTAAATGTCTGAGGCTGGATCCGAACTCAGGTCCTTCTGACTCCAGGGCCAATGCGCTACTCACTGCGCCACCTAGCCGCCCCTCCTTTGTAATATTTTACATATGAGTTTTTATCCTAAATCCATATTTTCCTTCCCCTTACCTTTCTTCTTGACAAGGAGAACTTGTCTGTTGCTTATGGTGGTTTCTACACATTTTTATGTTTTCCTGATTGTGTCAATTGACTTAAAGTGGTTAAAACTCCTTAGGAAATAGTTATAATTGGTGTTGATATGTGTTTTTCAATAATTTTCCCCCCTTTTTTGGCATCAACAACTTTTAAAAATAGTTGAGGTTGGAGTTGTTTCAATTGCATGTCATATCTCATATTTATTCTTTCTTCTGATTTGATATTATTTTGATCTTTGCTCTATCAAGTCAATGGTTTGATTCAGAAATGACTTTCACATAAGTAACTAGTTATTTCCATTTGTTAATATATAATGATTTTTTTGTTACTTTATTTGGTGCTTACTATGATTAATCCCAATTCTCTTCTTTAAGTAAATATTTATATTTGTAGGTATGAAGTTTTTGTGCAGTTTATAATCCTTTGGCATTTACATAAAATTCTATTCACTAAACATTTATTATAGTATACTATATAGTATATTTTTATGAGATACGTAAGGGATTTCCAAAGGATTAATTCATTTTGCCTGGCAAAGAACAGGTATAATTCTTTCCCTTATTTAGATAGAGAAACTAAAATCCAAAGATTGACTTGTATCTTACACCTAACAAGGTTGTCTGTTTATATAATAGCACCTAATACAATCTTGTTCAGATATAGCAGAGCTGGGATTTTTGATGGACTGAGAATGACTCAGAGAGTTAAAAAGACATCACATCTTTTTTTTTTCCTTTAGTCTCATGACTATGAGAAACCAAAGTATTTTGGGGAGAGACAGTACAGAAAATCTGATATCCCTGTGAAATCTAGATAAAGGGTAAATACATCCTTATTGATGGAAAGGATTGTTTGCTACAGTAGTCTTCACAGATCTTTTCCATTTTTTTTTTTGCCTGCTATCCTTTAAAGGATTTCACAAAATTATGAATTTCACTTTAAGCAGCTTAAAAATTTGTCTCCATATTGCTTGACTACTAAATCTTTTGACAATTAGTTTGAACTTAGGTGTGGTATCTAATAAAAAAAAGGACCATAGATTTATATATAGTCACTTCTTTATAATACAGTGAATGGGGTAGCAATGAAGGCTATGTAGCAAATTTTGCTTTCATGTTTTATTCATAGCTAATACTTGTTAAAATTTTAGTTTGGTTGTGATCTCAGGTACTAACTAATGACAGTGCCCAATCTTCTTTGTGACAGCTTTACTGATATCTCAACTCCCTCCATTTAGTTAAACCTTTAAACCTTCTGTAGGGAAAATGTAAGAAATGATAAGTCTTATAACAACTGACTCCTTAGCAGCCCATTGCTGGCATGGAAGGAGAAAGGAAAAATAATTGAGTAGAGGGTGGGAAAGGGAAAACTGGATTGATATTTAGATCCTCAGACCTTTGTAATGTGGTATCATTATTTTATCCAATAAGAATTACAAAAAAGATTAGCCACAATCATATTCTAAAGACTATTTTTGTGTCATGTACTATAATCGTAAGAGAATTTGAAGATCTTCTCTGCCCCTTAATGGGCTATTTATTACTTTGTAGTTAGGCAGTGGGTCATGAAAGTTGTGATGTTCTCTGACCCTGAAGAGTATGTGTGTATATATATATATATATATACACACACACACACATATATATATACATATATATACACACACACATATATACATATATACATATATATGTATATGTGTATATATATACACATATATATACATATATATATACACACACATATATATACATATATATATATGTATATATATATATATGTATATATACTCTAAGGTCAGGTTTTGCTTTTGGGCTCACTTATGGAAAGAGTTGTGTGATTTGGCCAGATGAGACTCTGGGCAGCCATTGAGCCCCTGGCTTTGAAAACCCAGATGGTGGTGCTTCTCTCTCTGGTAGCTAACTATGTATGTATATAATGATCAGACAGCTAGAAGCCCCATCTGTTGGTCTGTTGAATTGTGTTATTTTCTCTGTCTGTATATTTTGTCTGCTTGTAATTTCTGTTTGTATTTTCTCTGGAGTTTATGGTGCTAATTTTTCCCCTGAACTATGTAATGATATATATGTTTGATTAAAGTAAGATTGTTAACCCTTTTTGAGTTGCTTTCCTTTAGAAAAGCAGATCAAAGAATCTGTGCTAGCAGCCCTCGTGGGTATGCTAGGGTGCTTGCTGTTACATGTACTTAACCTATTTTTTCATCTTGTATTCCTTTGGCAGTCTAGTGAAGGCTACGGACCATTCTTAGCCCAATGTTTTAAATACATAAAACACACAGGATTGCAAAGACAAATCAAGAAGCAAAACAATCCCTCTCCAATTCTCCCCAAAATACAAAAAAAAAAATAAAAAAAATTAAAAAAAAAATATATGTACATATGCGTGTGTATAAATTCACAAAACTCAGTTTAAGAACCCCTGTTCTAAAATAAAGCCAAACACGCTTTCTCTGGCTAAATTTAAATGTCAAATTATCTTTTGTCTAGGATTATCGAGGCCTAAAAGGCCTCCCTTCCAATAGGGCAACTTCTCAGAAAGTTGACAATAATAGTTCTTTTCTTTTAATAAGCTCAAAGTGCTATGTTAAGAAGAAAAAAGGCAGAGACACTTAAAAAACAAACAAACACCCACCACTGACTAGTAGTGTAATTAATAATGCTTATATTTAAAAGTGGTCCTAACATGACTTTCTGTAATAGGCTGCTTCCTCTGTCGCTGAGCAGATTACAACATTAAACATTGCATGTATGAGACTAAAAGCTTCTGTTTGGATCCAGTTCCTCACCTTAGGGCTTAATGTTTTATCTTGCCATTGTAAGTAGCTGGTTGAATGATGATAAGGTCTCTTGCTCTCTTTCTTTTTGGCACCATTTCTTTCCCTTTTAATGCCAAAGGAAGTATAGTTCTTACCAAAATATGTTTCAGACCACAGGGCTTATGTTTTATAACATTCTTTCTAAAGGAGAGGAGGACAACTATTTTTATGCAAAGTTAGCAAGGAAAAGGGGAGAGACTAAACAAGACTGTGTATGTAGTCTTAAAGAAGTGGTTAGAGATGCCTGGCAATTTTGAACCTCCACTGCTTTTTGCCATAGCATATACTTTCCCTATATGCAATCTGGAATATTAACTACTAGAATTAAAGACATATGTGAAAAAGGCAAAGTAGTTCAAAATTTTCTAGTGTAAAAGGAATTTTTTCCCCTTTAATTTAATGAGCTGGAGTCTCAAAATAAAGAAGTTACTCCAAAAGAGTAAATTAGGCAATCTAGAAAGCAGTATTAATTCTTCCAGGCCACCAAGGCACTACCCTAGAGCTTTGCTGTAACATTGACTTAGCTCCTCTCCACAGGGATATAGGCCTACTTCATATCAAATTAAGTTCACTCATTCATTTATCAGCAGAATTATAATGAGGCTGCCAGGATTTTGACTTTGGGTGGGAATATTGGAGAGAAAGAAGACGAGCATCCTTTCTTTTCCTCCCCTTTTCTCCCCCCTCTTCTTCTTTTGTCTCCAGCCCTCATCTCTCCTTAACTCTTCTCTCCTGTCTTTCTTTCAAACTCAATTGCTTAAGAAGTCCATGAAATCCAAATTAGGGAAACTCCTTGAATCAAGTATAGCAAGCTTCCTCAGGTTTTCAGGGCTGTCCCCCCACATTTAGCATGGTGGTATGGTGTGGCTTGAAGGGAGGAAGATGAGACGTCTCTAGCCTGGTCTCTCTCCACCTTTCTCCAGGGGAGGCTTTAATGCCTGCCAGGAGGAGGAGCAGAAAGTTGGGTAAGAGACCATTAGAGAGACATGGTATTGGACTAGAATTATATTTATCTGCTTCTTTAGATATTACTACTCTGGGACATAGGATTGGGTTCAATCTAACTTTTCCAGTGGAGGAAAGGGAAACCACAACTATAATCTCAGGCTTGACCCTTTCCTGCCAAATGCAGTCCCTCCATGAATATATGTAGCACATAGCCAAGAAAACCCAAACAGCAAAACAGAAATCAAAGAAAGTATACATAGGAGAATATATACCAGACAGTACAGAGGGAAGCTTTCCAACTGGAAATCTCTCAATCCAGAGAGTCTAAATCTCCCCCGAGAGGAAACTCCCCAAAGTCTCTACTGTAGCTAGTTGGGAATAGGGCCATAATGGAGGCTGCCAGCTCCTCTCATGTCTTCCTAGAATCTTTTCCTTCAGCAACTTGAAGTCCTTTTCCACCTTTCCTCTTGAAGCTGCAAGCACGTGAAGTGACACAAAGCTTTGAAAGTCCTGAAGAGAACTGAAGGAGAGCTCTTGCTCTCACTCCACTCTACCCCTCACCCATGGCAGGGCATTCATCTCTCCCAGTGAGGAAGGTCACATGCCAATGGACTTTGGAACAGGGGTTGCACTTATAACCTGAGCAGTCACACCTTAGGATATGACTAAACCCATTTCCTGACCTTGAGAGATTATGAATAGGTGGGCATTTCAATATCTACTTCAATACTTAATTCTTTATTATATCTATGATCTCTGGGATATGGATCATCCCTTTACTTACAAAGATCATAGCATAGGCAGTCAGTCATAAAGTATGTCTTAAGCACTTATACTGTGTTAGTAGGACAGCTAGGTGGCACAATGGATAAAGTGCTCGGCCTGAAGTTAGGAACATCTGAATTCGAATATGTCCTCAGACACTTTTTAGCTGTGTGACCCTTGGCAAGTAACTCCACTCTATTTGCCTCAGTTTCCTCATCTGTAAAATGAGCTGGAGAAGGGAATGGCAAAACACTCTAGTATCTTTGCCAAGAAATCACAAAATGGGGTCATGAAGAGTTGGACACAACTGAAATGATTCAACAACAACATGTGTTAGCCTCTGTACTAAGTATTCATGATGCAAAGGCCTCAAGGAGCTTTAGATATGCAAACTTGTCATTAAAATTAAATGACATCAGAGATGGCACAACAAGATAGATGCATGATTGATACATACCTTGGGAACAGTAGAAACAAAAAGCATAGTTGGAGTTTGGTGAAGGGAAGGAGAACTGATAGGTGGTGTGGTAAGGGAAAGTGGACAGGAGGAAGTGAGCAGAACATTAAATGTGTGAGCCAGTGCATTCAGGTGAAACTAGCTAGGCTCCAGATACCAGCCTGCTCAGAGTGGAGAATAGAAGTAGAGACAGGGTCTTGCATGCCAGAATAAAGGGCTTACCTTATTTTCCATTTAGAAATAGAGAGGCCTTGGAGATTTTAAGCAGGAGGGTGATATGATCACAGTGATGTTTTAGAAATTCAATTCTAGAGACTTACATGAAGTATCTTCCATGTGCCAGGTGTTGTATTAAGGATACACAGACCCAAACCAAAGAGGCCCTGTCCTTAAGGAACTCACATTCTACTGTAACATTATCTGGTAGACAGGTGCAGGATGGATTAGAGGGGACAGAGACAGGTCAAAGGAAGAATAGTTCATTTTTTGCAATAATATAAGTATGAGTTGAGGACATAGCCTACATTGGTGCCATTATAAACAAGAGAGAAGAGGAAAGAACACATTATGGGAAGAACTGATAAAATTGATAGCTGATTTGACATAACAATGAAGGGTCAGAGAGGAATCAAATATGGCTGCAAGGATATTTTAAATATAAACAGGGAAAAAGGACTTTGATCTGTGATATTTGGTAAAAAGGAATTCCTAGTTGAGGAAACTCCTTCTACCAACATATGTTGGAACCTTCTGAGCAACTTCTAACATTAGAGAATTACCCGGAAGACTGAGAGATTTTATCACTTTTTCAGACTCACACACCACCAGTATGTGTTAGAGACAAGGCTTGAACTCAGGTCCTCTTATCTTAGGAACTAACTGTCTTTCTATCTTCTACAAAGGCTCATGGGCCGTAGTTTGCCAACCCGTGGCCTATGACATGCTGCTTCATTTCATACCTTACTATCTGAGGAAATTAAACTATTGATAAAAATAGAAGACTCTTGAGGAGGAACCCTATTTTGTAGGTAGACGATGACGTATGAGACATTTATTAAATTATAGCTTCTTTGCAAGAATTTGACCCAGAAAATCTAAAAAGTTTAGAGTATGCAGTTGAAAATCAATGTTTCAACTCCATCTCAAACATCTTAATTTGTCTGCCAAGCAATTAGTCATGCTTTTTGTTTGATATGTCATAACAAATGAGATGACTTATATAGGGCACTTTGTAAATCTTGAAGCATTATATAAATGACCTTTACTACTAGAAGTTGCAGTTTATGCTGCCAGTTTCTCCTGGGGTCCCAAACTGATCCCTGGAAATCTTAGGCACTGAAGAACCCTTCAATCACTCAAGTTACTTTTGAATATCTTAACAGCCAAGTATTTGGACAGACATTTGCATGTTTTCATAATGGTGCTCCCCCATGGAAATATTTGGCCATCCTAACAGTATAATGAAAAAATGTTTGCTTTAGCTACAGTGATTGAAACACTGGCTTCCTGTAGTAGCAGATATTTTCTTTTGGAACAAAAAGGTTTGTCTGTTAAAGCAATACCACAGGGCTGCTACCAATGTATTCTTTCCCCCTGGATTTGGCCTTCAAAAAGAAATCTAGAGAAATCTGTAGATCCTACTCCTATTTCACAAATTTTCTCAGATTAGTTTTGTATTTCTCAAATCTATGGGAACAAAGACTGAAATGAATTTATAAGAGGAGGGGGAAGAACTCTGTTATACAAAGTAGAATGTCTACTTTAGGAAAATAGAATTTTGACTGTCCTATGTGTATTTCATATTGAGGCTACTATGAAATTAATTGGATTAAGAAATAAGATTGTCATTAGGTCAATGAGAGTGGCAAAAGTCTCCAACTCAATGCAAGTAACAATTTGGCAGAGAATTATGTGAGAGTGAATCAGTGACTTAGTATTTAATCTGTATATACTATGTATATGTTGTTTCTGCCCAGTAGATCTAAGTGTCTTGAGTGAACAACTATTTGACTTCTGTGTTCACATCCCTAGGATTTAGCACAATGACTGATACACAGTAAGTGTCTCCTTAATAAATACTTAAATGGAATTGAACTTTAGTTATTAAGGGAAAATTTTAAAATATTGATTGGACCCACTGTCATCTAACTCCTTTCTCATCTTTCCCAACCTATTTGATATCTCTGATGTTTAGAAGGATACACAAGGGTCAACCTTTGAGGACAAAAATCTTCAGGATATGCTTAAATGTTTCAATGCTGTTTTGAATTCTTCATGCCTAGTTCTTCTTTTCCCACCAAATTTTCTTTTTCCTACATATGCAGCTGTGTGATACAGTGAACAGAGCACTGGATTTGGAGTTAAGAAAGCCACAGTGCAAATTAAACACTTTATAAGCTGTGAGGCCCTGGTGAAGTCACTTAACCTCTCTTGGTCTCAGTTTCCTCATAGATTTATACTTCAAGAATTATATAAATGCTAGCTATGATATGCCACTTACCAGCTGTATAACCATGGGTTATGTATACATATACACACATACATATGTATGCATACATATGAGGTTCATTGTACTTATTCATTTTAATTATTATCATTAGGTAAAATTATGTAAAAAATAAGACTGCCCTTACTTATATCACAAGGTTATGAAGATCTATCAAAATGTTTTATGACTGTAAAACATTATATAAATGTAAATTCTATAGATGGCCCAATTTTAATACTTCATCCTAGGGGCAGAGATGATCTTGGGATCACAATGGCTTTCTCTGGCAAGTACTATTTAGCATAAAAATCTCCCTGTATACTTCTAGTTCATAGAGTGAACTTGTTACCTGGGGACTAATCTAACTAACTACAGAGAATCTCATCCCTAGGGGTTTGGCCACTACATGATGAATTCTTTGGTTCTAGCATCCTAAAGAACCATAGGATAAGTGGCTAAGTACTCTTCACAAGGGGGTCTCACATCATATGTCCACCCAAGGAGGTGGGGATCAGTTTTTCTCTCTGGCTTTGCCGCTATCCCAGAATTAAACTAGAAGGAAATCTCTAAAACAAAACTTTTGCATGGTTCATATCTAGGGTTTCAAATGTGGGACAGAGGTCCCCCTCTTACAGCAGCTTTCATTATATAATATGGATATTTGGTATGGGATAGGTTTTTATTTCCTCCATCTCAGAAACCACATATGACTCAAAGGACTCAAAGGCATTTGCAAACAGATACAGGAAATATAAAACCCTCCAACAGCCCTTTGCACTCATTATACTTTTTCCTGGAAGGTAAAGACTTTTTGTGGGAATGCTGAACAGATATTTTGCATTCATTTCAGTTCTGCATTATCTGAATAGCTCATAGTGATTGTCATGGAATTCCATATTTCATGGCCATCCACAATACGGCTGTAGTTTTACACCTGCAGGTTCATACTGTTGATCATCCTCTTCTCCTTTGAGCAGAATTTTCTGTTATAGAAATATTCCTCTAGGAGCTCTGGACTCAGCAAGGTAACCCCCTAGTTTGAAAATCCTTATCTCTCAAGATTGATATTCATTGACATGGCTAGAAGAGGAAAAATAAAAGCAGGAAAAGGCATCCAGTACTTAGGAGGCTTAGGGGGTCTAGTCACAGGCTCTCTCCTGAGCAAACGTGCCCCTAGAGCCATGTGTTTCTGTTATAAATTGCCATTGCTTTGGGGAGGTTTGGTCATGGGAAAATGTCCTTCTTTTTGTTGCTGGAAATTCAAGGGAAAGGAAAAAAGCCCCCCCCTCTCCCCAGTTAGAATAATTTCAATAATTTACTTTTATAGGACACAGGTGATGGGAGATGTTTCTCCTGACATGTCTTTCTCCCCTTTGATTACATGTGGTCAATCGTCTATGCAGACTCTAGTCATTGGAGAACAATCAGGAGCTCCCGGTGTCATCTCAGGAAGGGGACAATGTTCATATCTATCATTCTGTTTCCTTTTCTGAGCACAAGTAGGCAACAAATAACTCTGAGACATAGACATTTTTAGTCTAGAAGTCTAAGGGATGGGAAACTCTAAAAAAGAATCTTAAGGGTTGTGTTACTCCTAAAGAACATAGAGGAAGCAACTAGCCCTGATAAGTATCAGCCTCTCCTGAGGCTCAGTTTGGGAGAGCCCCAGTCACTGGAAACAACTCAGGAGTTTATTATACCTTCTCAGTAAAGGGCCAGGTCTGAAGCCAGTGGCCAGGAAGCATGCTAGTCTCCACATGAGGTGTTCTTTGTTGTTTTTCAGTTGTTTTAGTTATGTCTGACTCATTGTGACCCCATTTGGGGTTTTCTTGGCAGAGATAATGGAGTAGTTTGCCATTTCCTTCCCCAACTCATTTCACAGATGAGGAAACTGAGGTAAACTTGTCAAGGGTCATACAGCTAGTAAGTATTTGAAGTCAGATTTGAACACAGGTCTTCCTTATTCCGGGCCTGGTGCACTATCCACTGTGCCATCTAGCTGCCCCAATTGAAGTTGGGGTATCAATGAGGTGCTGAACTTATGAAAAAGATCCATATCCCATATTCTTTTCAAGTGGATTGGGTAGAGTACATTTGATCAGATGCTCTGTTATCAGACATACTCCAATAATCTCAGCTTTACACTGCCTCCCCACACATGCACAGTGATAGTAGTGGAAAAGGGAGAAAGGGTGCTAGGAATTATAATTTTTAGATTATCTTTTAACATTAACTTAACTATTGTTGTCTCTGTGAGATTTTTGTCTTACAACCGATGTTATGTGTCATGGAAGGACTGAACCATATCAATATTAACATTCTTGAGATAAATGAAACCAGAAGACAAAAGGAAATTGCAGTAGGAAAGGTAAATAGATAAAGGGGGCATCAAAGATATTGTCCAGCTCAATTCCTCTCTCTTCCACAAAGACTTTCGGATGATTTCAGTCTATATTTATTTTTCCCTTCTCTGAACTCCCAAAGTACTTTATATAGTTAGAACCACATAAGTTAGTATTTGATTCTATCTGAGCCTAACCAACAATGCCTTCCACTTCCTTCCCCACCCCCAAATCTGCAGACAGATGAGAATCAGTAGCTGAGATGGAGGGTGGGTTTCATATCACTCCCAATAATTAAATTTTTTTAACTTTCTTTGAAGTGCTGTGCTCTCAGTAAGTATTCAACAAATGTTTCTGGACAATTATAATAGAAGATATTTACCTTCCAACAAATAATCAATCATTTTCATTCTCTTTGTTGTAATCAATGGAGGGAACTCCATACAACATTCACCATTAAATTTAGAACCATAGAACTTAAGTATCATTTCTCTAATTGTAATTCTCCAAGCATGGGGAATAAAGAATCCTACTACTTCTTCTTCCTTCTCTAATCTCTGTGGTTCAGAATTATTTTCTTCCTAGAAGCCTATACAAAGTCCTCTTTCCCATCTTTATTACTTCCCTGCAAATTCTCTTTTATCTTAAATCTTTCCTACTCACATTTCTTCCATATTCTGGTACTCACTGAAACTTAGATTTCTTCATCATTTGTCTAGGTAAAGCCTTTCAAGGATGACTTCTTCCCTTTTACCTACTTACACAAAATGCCAGGAAGAGGAGCTGACATACTCCTTGCTTCCTATTGCTACCTTTAGATGCTTCCTCTGAAACCATCACTCAGTAACCTCTTCTCTTTCTTTAAAGTTTTCTCTATCTTGCCCAGTCTCATGTTGCTGTCATCTGGGTGAAGATACATCTCATAGGCATGAATGAATATTAATATAGAGAAGCAGTGTCCACTAATCAGTGGAAACCCTAATTTCATAAATGAGTTTAACCTTAAAGTTATAGTAAGGATAACTGGTTCTGAGTGGACACTAACTGGTCAATGTATACAAGAGGGAAAGAAAATGCATTAAGAACATAAGTGTAATAAGGAGAAAAGGAATAAATTTGGGTACCTCTGAGATGGCCAGATTCCCAGTCTATGAGAGCTGAGTAGGAACACTGATGGTTTTATAATGTTCTAGAGGCTGGTCATGGGAAGAGGAAACAATGGAGAACACCTATTTGCACTGGTAGGAGATGCCTAATGGTCAGTGTATCATATTCCTATTGGTATCTACAGTATTGACTTTTGCTTTGGAGAAGATTCCAAGCCACTTTCTTGCTTGGATGCACACTAAGTGACAAATGAAGGTGTTAGATATTCAGAACACAAAGTGTTCTAGTTATTTTTATCCCATTCCACTCCCTCACCCAAGTCCTCATGACTATTGCTTGGTTGGTTGTTGTCCTTCTTTCTCATAGAGGACCAAAATGACATCACTATGCTAAAGTCAAGTTTCAATGTGTCAGACTGTGGCTGATCAGACCAATAAGGGCTGGGAGTGCTGTGCCACAGGTCGGGCACAAATAGTCCATGTTAATATTTAGGGTGGATTCTCCAAATTTGTGCATCCTGTGTTTCCTTTGAGCTATTTCAATTCTGCTTTGCTCATAGAGCACAGCACCTTTTCTGATGTGGGCACACTGTGCTGAGCAGTCCTGTGCCAGTGTCTCCCAATGTCACACAGTCAATTCCAAAGTTCTTGAGAGATACCTTGAGAGTGCCCTTGTATCACTTCTTCTGACCCCCATGTGAACACTTACCCTGAGTGAGTTCTCCATAAAACAGTCTTTTTGGCAAGCCTACATTTTGTATTTGAACATGATCAGCCCATCGAAGTTGTGCTCTCTGAAATAGAGTTTGAATGCTTGACTCAAGACTATAAAGAGGACAGGAAAGGTAACAGTATCATCAACCACCACAACAGAGCAGTCTAGAAATTCTCCTCAGGCAAGAGGTCACTTGAAGAATGGAGACCTGAGTTATAGCCTCAGTTTACTTCCTGGTTTGGACTAGGTAGGACTAAGTGATACCATCCCTTGCATCTTTTAAAATTCTAAAAGATGTCCTCCTAGGGAGGTGGGGGCAACCATTTTAAACAGAAGGGAAAAAGCATGAAAGATGCAAAGGGTAGACCCATTTTATTGAAAATGTCATTCATTCATTTAGAGTTCTTGTCAAATCAGTTTCCATGAGCTTTCCATTTTAAAACTTTGGCTACTAGAGATTGAGACCTCTTGTGCTTTGCTTCAAGATGAAGAGGTTAATTCTCTGGAAATATTTAAGGAAAAAGTGGAAATATTGTAAAAATGAATTCTTTTTGCAATTAAAAAATTAAGGTCCATTTTCTCTTGGCTGATACTTCACAAAAGACTAACAGAAAACAGTCCACATTGCCAGAGACCTGTAATTGCTCACCACCCTAGCACTTACTATCCAGCCAGATGTTTTTAATTCTCATTACCTGTGAGTCCTGAGACTAAGCTTGCTAGAGATTGGCTCTCAGAGTGATGATAAAGGAATGAAGGAAACTGAGTCTGCTTCAGAGTTAATATCCATTCTTGCTGCCCTGAATTAGTTGTCTTTATCCATCTGGCCTCTTAATTGGTATTTAATGATTTATTGGTTGATGTCTATATAATTGGACCTGCCTTGGCACAAATACAACAGTTCTTCCAGTTTCTTACTTTGAATGGAAATTGAACTTCCTGTTTTATCCTACCCTATGATACTAGACTCTCCCTAATTTCTACAAGAGGCAGCTAGGTGACCCAATGGATAGAATGTTGGGCTTGGAATTTGGAATACCTGAGTTCAAATTTAGCCTCTGGTTTATCAGGTGTGGGACACTGGGTAAGTAATTTAATCTTTTTCTGCTTCATTTTCCTCAACTATAAAATGGATATAATAATAGTACCTATTTCCTAGAGTAGTTGAGAGGATCAAATGAACTAATATTTGTAAAAAGTCCTTACCATAGTAGTAACATAGTAGCCCTTGAACATAGTAGATATTTAATAATTTCAAATTGTTTCATTCCCCCCTGACTTTGAGGAGGAGTGGGGCAGCAAAGTCATACAGTGGATAGAGTGATGGAATTATGAAGATCCTGCCTCACAGTCACTAGTTTTGTGATCCTGGTCTAATTACAACATTTCAACCTCAATTTCTTTACTTTTAAAATGGAGATTATAATAGCATCTACTTTCCAGGGTTCTTGTATTAAATGAGATAGCATATGGAAAGTACTTTACAAGCATTAATGAATTATAAAAAGGGTAATTGTTATTTTTATTTTTTTCTGTTTACTTGGTTTCTAGCCCATTGCTTCCCTAATCTTTGTATTTCTTGTCTGTTTTGCTTTTGTAATCCCAATCCTCCTTCACTAGCTGCTACCTACTGTGACACTTATGGAACTTGTGGCTAATAAATACCTTCATAAGGGTTGTCTTTCCAACTAAATTTGATGGAAAATTATAACATCTTAAATGTTAGACTTGATTGAAATTGCTCCAGACAATGTGCTTGGCATCTGTTCATGTTTTAGCAGACCTTTGACCCTAGATGACAGGGAGGGGAGGGGAAATGCTTCAATTAAGACTTTGGGTGAAACAATGTGACTAGAAATAAAACCATAGGTTCTTATAGTTGGAAAAGTCCATCTTCTCTGGCTCCCTAATTCTAGCTCAAAAAGTTAATAGTTATCCTTTTCCTCAGAAGGAAGGAAATGTTTTTGTTGAAGGAAACTCAACAAACAGCAAAGGCTGGTGCAACTAGATTTGCACATAGTGTATAAAATTATGGCCTGGGGTCAGGAAGACTCATCTTCCCTGAGTAAGTCACTTAACCCTGTTTACCTCAGTTTCCTCATTTGTAACTGAGCTGGAAAAGGAAATGGCAAACCACTCCAACTATCTTTGCCGAGAAAACCCATGAGGAGTTAGACACCAACGAAAAATGGCTAAATGATAACAAAGGCTACTATTGTTCATTCATCCTTTGGGTTTGTTCATTATCAGGAATGGCTAGTTTCCTAATGTCTTATGTAAAAATCTCCTATGTTCAACCCAACAAAATAGAATTCCTAGACAAACCTGAAGAAGAGCCTAGAAATAAGGAAATCTTGATTGCACTCTCTCTCTTTCTCTCTCTCTTTCTCTCTCTCCCTCATCATAACAAGTCAAATGAGCCATGTAGTGGTAGTGGAAAGAACTTTAGTCCTATATCCAGAAGAACTATGTTTGAATTCCCATTCTGCTTGTTATTGGTGACTTTGGACATGTCACTATCTTATTTTCCTTATCAGAGGATTGTATTCAAGTCTCAGTTCTTGGTTGTGGGTTGGCTAAATGTCTATCTAAGTCCTTTTCAAGTGGAAAATTCTATGGAATTATAGGAAGGATCTACCTTATTTTTTTTAGAGGAGAAGAGGTGTTAGAGAACTCAATGTTATTTATATATATGTATACATATATATTTTAATCATTGAAGTAATAATAATAATAAATTTTAAGGGATTAATGAACCTCCCTCAATATTACTTTATGTGGAAGTTAGTCCTTTATTTGTTGTTGGATGGTTGGTTGGTTTCTGTTATATTTTTGTTTTAAAGCATTCAGTCAAAGGTATGCAGACTTTTCTTTCACAGAATTGTGAAGATTGTGCATTTTGTCTTTTAGGTTCCCAGATGCTTTTTGTTTCTGTCCTTTTCCAAGCCCTGAACTGTACCCCTTTGGCCAAGGAGAAACCTTCTCCAGGGGTGGATAAAGAGCTTTCCATTTTGCTCATTTTCATATCCTATGAGACAGAGAAGTTTCAGTTATGGTAATTTATACTCAGTTGATTTGCTGATGAAATTTATTTAGAGTATTGTCTCCATCAAGCATTTAAAATTTTATTTCTAATTGTAAAATAAGAGGGTTTTTTTCCTATTGTTAAAGGAATTTCCAGTTTCAGAAAGTGGGTGGGATGTTATGGCAAGCTTCATCTAAGTGTCTTGAAATTCTATTAAACATACTCATTGGCCCTGAATGTAAAGATGATTTAATATTTTTAGGATGACTAGGGAAGAGGAGCCAGAATTATGATTTTTTTCTTCCAGAATGTATAAATACATTACCTTCACACATACTTCCCCACTCACACCCCTTACATATCAGTCCCCATAGTCAGTGGCACCCTGTATCTCTGAGGTTGCCCCAGATGTCCTTCTTGGAAACCTAGTACTAAGAGCTGCTACAGAAAGGCAAAATAAAACACAAAACAAAACAAAATATCTTCTGTGTTTCTCACTGACTTCTCCTAGGACTTGGTGCCCACCTTACTTTATATGTGTCTATCATTAAGACTCTCACCCCTGTGCAGCCTGAACATTACAGCCTCCTCCCCCACTGCCCCTAACCTTAACCCAACTCCTGCCCTGCCCTCCCTCTTCCCCCAAACTCCCCTATATATTTTGTGGTTTCTGGCACATTTGACACTATTTTAGTTATTAGTTAATTATTTTTCTTACCATAACTCCCCTTATCTGATGTTCTGGAATGTAGGGCTATGCCTCCTGTGTTATTTCTGTCTCCGATTATAAAGATTCTGACAAAGAAGCCTGTCTTTGGAATGTATCCTCTTTGTTAGCAGAGGTATTAGCATATTTCTCTGAAACATAAATGCCATTAACTGCCTATGACACATTTGCTCATGAGTTTTCCTATCCCTCTCATTTGATCTTTGTGACTATTTGTTAATTTCCTTATTTTTCTAAGAGTCAAATGTTCAGGAACATTTCCTGAGGGGTTAGGAGCAGGAGTCAAACCTTTAAAAAAAATACTTGTATAAACCACTTATAAATCTTGACATAAATTCTGTTGAAAGGTAGTGAAATGAATACTTAGTAATATCCTACTGAATTGTAAGCTAATGATGGAAGACAGGAAGTGTCTAAATCAAAGCCATTTCTTAAATGCTTTTATTTTTAATGACTCATTTCTCCCTTAGGAAATCTTCATTATCTTTTTTTTTTTTTTTTTGGTTTGTTAAGTCTGGATCTATACCAATCCCTCCCTCCCAGGATAGGCAGGGCCTACTCTATGGCTTGGGCCCAATCTGATCAGTAGGGGAGCTTTGACTTGCCTTTTTATCACCGGGGCTAGTTCAACCCTCTTTAGGCATCCTAATGATGGCCCCATTCTGGGAGCTCACCATATAAATGCCAAATTTAGTGAGGATACTCAATTGACTAGTATTTTCTGCTGCTGCTAGAACTCCAGAGCTCAAGAGATAAGCCAACCTCAGTTTCCTTAGTAGCAAGGATTGCAGGCTTTGCCATTTCTTCTTACCTCCAGTATTATTTTTAGATTATAGAAAACATCCCAAGTTGATAGCTTTTTCTGAAATTAAATCTGAATCTCAAAGACAGGAGAGGGGTACTAGGAGTCAGAATTGGTAGGATGCATGGAATTGAATTGTTTTGGGTTGTTGATCTAAATATGATTTCTATGGGAAGTTTTTAGTGGGAATGTGGTTTCCTCAAATCACTTTAGATCTATTCATTGGCCTATATGTAGAACTGATTTAAAACATTTAGGGTAGCTGCAGGGGGAGGAATCAAAAGGCTTGACTCACAGAATTTGAGTAGAAAGGGTGCTTGGTGACAGTCTAGTCCCTTTTGTATTATAGCAAGGATCCCTTTTATAACAGCAACATAATTTCATAGCATGCTAAATTTAATTCAGCAAAAATTCATTGTGTCTACTATGTGCAGGACATTCCTCTGTCTGCTAGGTTTACAAAGATAATACAGCATTCCATCAAGGAGCTTACATTCTAAGTAAAGCCCTTTATGATCTCAGCCAATTCTATAAGAATTCCAGTGATGAGGAAACTATAAATGCACACGTGTGCCATAGGCACACGCACACACATACACACAAGCACATTCACTAACATGGTAACTTTTAGGTAGCTTCAGTTATTAAGGAATTTTCCCTTGCATCAGTCTTTCACCAGTTTCCTTGCATTAAGGCAAATAAGTTTGCGATGTCAACTAATTATTCCTAGTTGTTCCCTGTGGGACCAAGCCAAACAAGATGGTGGATTTTCCCTACCTTTCGAACTACTGTTTTGAGCTGCTGACTTGTATTTGATCAGAGCATCATAGAGAGGATAGTTAGGTGATAGAGGATCAGCCATGATGGCAGGAAGAATCAAATTCAGAATTTGTTTCTGACCTATATTAACTATATGACTAGGCAATCACTTAAACTCTTAATCTCCCCCCCGCCAGGTAATTTGCTAAATCGAAAAGTAGGTGCAAAGCTGCATAAGTAAAGGGAATTTCTTTTCTTTTAATTGGGAATGTATTTCCTACATCAATAAAATTATAGTTCTTCTATCTTACCTTTAATCATAAAATTGAGTTCTAGGAGGAATCACAAAGATTACTTACTCTAATCAACTCATTTTACAGATAAGGAAAGTTAGAGAAGTGAAGTAATAACCCAAGATCACATAGCTAGTTGTAATTGGTAAACTGGATAAAATTGGTAAATCCTTGATTCCTCAGAATGTTTTTTTTTTCCAGAGGCATGGGTTTTCTGAAATCACATTAATCCTCTTCACCATCCCTGAAAATTATTAACATTACATGAGTCCTGTGGATCAAGTTGAGAACTGACTCAAACTGTTTAAATTAACAGGAGAATGATCCATTGAAACCTTTGATGCTTCATGGGTCATCTACCTTGCAGACCTGGTGAAATGCCAGACCCCTTCCAATTCAGATCCCATTCAGTAAGCAAGAAGTAACCTCCAAATCATGTGAAGGTTTGCTCTGGGTCAGCACCCACATGCTTGCCTCTCAGGACCTTATTCCAGGAGTGGCTATCAATTTACATGTGTCTGCCATTGAGAACATCTTGTGAGGTCAATCTTATTCATAAGCCATAATTACAAAAAGGCAAAGCTGGGATATTGATTTTTACACCCAGAGCACAAAGAGAGAGAATTCTCCTATGCCACCCAATTCCAAAGAAAACATCAAGTGAAAATGAGCTCTGTAAAAGAGAAAATATATATATATATATATATATCGCAATTTCAATTCCAGTTTCCTTGGAAGCTTTTAACTTTTCCCATTGCTTCAAATGAAGTATGAGTTTTTCCTAATCCTCAACATTTCCTTCTGCATGGAGAACATTCAGGGAGTGGATTAAGAAGAGTTTGAGGCATAAATAGTCACAATACAGACATTTTAAACTAACTTTCTGAGAGAGTTTGATATTGAAAGATTCAGTTTTAAACAAACTTACCAATGAAGTAGAGAAACCATAGAGACTTTGTAAAAAGAGACTTAGCTGTCAGGATAACTTTCTATATTCTCACCCTTTAAATTCCTCTTTTTTAAAGACTTCAAATGCGATTTAATTTGTTTTGGTTAAGGTTTGGTGTCAGTTCCTCCCAAAGTTTCATTTATACATTTTTCTTTTTAGTGACAATTTTCTTAATGTGGAAGCAAAGTTCTCTTAGTGTATTAGCAATGTTCACATGCTGGTGGCTCCACTCCCATCACTCTTGAAATCTGTAGTAGGATGCCAATATTTCACAGCAGATTGTGAAGACTGAATATATGATGCTAGTAGATATCTTGTGCTCCCTGCCATAAACTTTGATTGGAATAGTCCCTAGTTTCTGGGTTTCAAGGATCAGCTCGATGCAAACCAAGAAGCTGAATCAACAGCAAGCTGATCATATTGATGATGAACCCTTTGACCATGTCAATCTTTAAAACAAAGAAAAATACAAAATGCTCCTGAGTCATATTGGACTTACTAAATGACCTTGGGCAAAACCTTTACTTCTCTAAGTTTCAGTTTCCTCATCTGTAAAATGAGGTTAAAGTTTCTAAGTTTTCTTTCAGCTCTAAACCTATGACCCTCTGACCCTAAAAAATGAAGGACATTATGGTACATACACATAGATGGTCCCACCTAATGAATTACATGCTTTAACACATATCTATGTGCAAGACTTCCAAATCTTTTTCTCTAGCCCTCATTTTTTTCCTGAAATTCAACCTAGTGATTTCACATGCTTGCCTGATGATGTCTTATTGACAACTTAAACTCATCAGACCCCTATTTTTTAAAAAAATTCTTCATTTTGGGGCGGCTAGGTGGCACAGTGAGTAAGAGTGCCGGCCTCAGAGTTGGGATGACCCGAGATTGAATCCGGCCTCAGAAAATGAGCACCCACACATAAATAATGACTAGCCGTTTAACCTTGAGCAAGTTACTTAACCCCAATTGCTTTAAAAAAAAATTCTTCATTTTCCCCCCATCTCCAAACAAAATTAATTCTTCCTCTTGACTTCCATTTTTCTGCTAATATTCTCAGAATTATTCTGGGTATCTAAGTTCAAAAGCTTAGAGACCTTTTAGATATCTTCCTAGCATTCACCCCCATTAGGGGAAATTAGTACCTTGAAAATCAGCAAATGCTATAAATCAGGATTGATTGATTGTTTTGTTGATTATCTAGATTTTTTAAAATGATAGAGAAAGTGTTAATAAGGCAGATTAAACTTAAAAGTGTGTTGTGGATACACCCTTCTCCCCAGAGCTGGTTGTTAAACATTTACTATCACATGCTTGCCCCAAATCCAGTCATTTTGCAAATTCTATCAAATCCACCTCTACAATCCATCCCTTTCTTTTTATTCCAAAAGTTGTCACCCTAATTCAAATTCTCACTAACTCTTATGTTCTAATATCTCTTCTTGTCTTTAATGTCTCCCTACTTACATTCATCCTCTCTGCCCACTGCCAGATTAATTTTCTTAAAACAAAACTCATTTAATGTCACTTCTCCACTTAAAAAATATTCAATGAATCCCCTGTACCCACAGAAAATTGGCTGAACTCATCATATGATTTTTTGAGAAGCTTCATGATAGTCTTCAACTGGTCTTCCTAGTTTCACCTCCCACTTCTTTCTTTCATAAACATTACACTCCAGCTGAAATGGATTGAATTCTGAGGCTTTTATACACCTGTCTTCTGCCTGTTGTTCATGCTGTTTTCTTCTTTGACATCAGTTAGTTGTCCATTGAAATCCTATCCATTCTCTAAGACCTATTTCAAATGGACACTTTCAGGAAATTTCCCCTTATTTTCTGCCCTTACCCCAACATATTGGATGGAATCTCTCCTTCCTCTAAATACTTTTTTTTCTTTTAATGTCATCACCTTTTATCCTTAGCCTGTTTACGTGTACATTTATTTTTAATATCAAGACTATACTGTGACTTCTTTCTTTCTTACTCATTTTCGTTTTGTTCATAACGTGAGGCACAGTACCTACATAAGAGTAGAACTGAGGACTTATTCAGTCTATATTTGCTGAATGTTATTGAATTGATACTGAGTCTCCAGAATATAATGAAATCAGGAATAATTTTAGGGTAGGGAGAAAGGACAAATTCATAATAATAGAAAAGTTTTTAAATGGAAATAAGAGTTCTGGAGAATGCTTGGGAATTCATTCATTCTTTCATTCATTTGAAAATGGGCATTTTGGCAAGTGCTTATATCACCTAAGTTAGAGTTACCCATGTGGAGAGATGCTGGGAGACCCCGTTCTGTGAGACAGATAAGAAAACTATTACATGTGTGGACAGTGTATTTGTCTATAATTTTGTCTGGAAGCAGACTTTTTCAATTGGCTGAATAGTTGGAACTGTCTGTCTTTAACATCACCTGACTGAACATGGCCTGAAATTAGCTTAGAAGATGTCAACCATGACATACAAATGAAGGGGGGGAGAGAGGCAAGATCATACTGTCAGGTAATGTTTAAGTGATAAATAGTCCTCACTGCTCAGTCAATGAATAAAGGATGTTCCCATTCATATGGTGTGACAAAAGAGAAAGTCTATGCATGTACCAGCACATCCTGTCTTCCAGAAGCAAGTATTCCAAAGGGTGATTCCAAGTTTCCTGTATGGGTGATTCTGGACGTTGCCAACCTCCCATTACAAATTCATTCGTTCATATATCTATTCTAATATTATATTATATCATATCATATCATATATAATATTATATATATATTATATTCATTCACATATCATTCTTATATTCATTAATTCAGATTTTTACCAAACATACATGAGAGCCAACTCTGTAAAATTCTCTGATAATAAGCAACTGATTTATATCAATCTAGGAAGGATTTATTATTTGATTATAAACACCATTTCTTCTTTTACTAACTTTGCAGAACAAGTTGAATGAATAATAATTTCCATTTATGGAGCAATTTAAGGTTCTGGAAATTCAGATAAAATATATACCACATTTATAGAAAGGGACATTTCACCCCAGTAAGTCATTCCATATATAAATATACATACAAGCATGTATGTGTGTATGTATGTCTATATACTATATAAATGTAAATTAGTTTTGCTACCTCCCTGACCTAGCCTATCTGGTCAGGCATTTCAACAATGGACTTACCAGAACTCTAGATTCCACAACTCTGTAGCAGATTGGTAATCTATATAGTAACACACATCTGTTTACAAAAGAGAACCTGAGGGGCGGCTAGGTGGCACAGTGAATAGAGCACTAGCCCTGGAGTCAGGAGAACCTGGACAAATGGATTTCTATCTGATTTCCCTGAAGTTATATCAACCCTTTACCAGATTCTTGCCTCAGAAGCCTTGGCCAGAGTGAATAATTCAGTATTTCCTACCAATCCACAGAACAAGGGACCTGGATAATGAGCCTGCCATATGCAAACTAAAAGACAAGACTTAGGGGAAAAAAAAACAAAAGCAACCTATTCATTTCTTCCAGGTAGAAGATAACCAACACAAGAGTCCAAAGAAAAGGCCTTGCTAACCATTACCATGAGGTTGGTGACCATGTTTAGCAGCTGCATGTAGAAAAACAGAGTACTGATTTTTAGTCAGACCTGGGTTTCAATCCTGTGTTTGACATTTAAATGTGGGAACATGTGGTTAATAACAGTTCTAATACCTACCACACAGGGTTGCTATGAGGCTCAAATAACACACACACACATACACACACACACACGTATGTATTGAATTGAATGAATAATAATTGTTATTCCTTGAACAAGACTATCTCCTGACTCTTGGCATGTTCGCTAGCTTTCTCTCATGCAGAGAATGGTTTCCCTCCTCATCTTTATTTCCTGGCTTCCTTAGCTTCTTTCATGTCCCAGCTAAAATCTCACCTTAAGGAGGGAATAAGGAAAAACCTTTCCTTATCCCTCTCAATTCTAGTAGTCCCTCAATTAGTTGTTATTCAGTAGTCAGTCAAATCCAACCCTTCATTACATAGTGGACCATATTGTCCATGGAATTTTCATGGCAAGAATATTGGAATGGTTTGCCTTTTCCTTTTCCAGTAAATTAAAACAAACAAAGGTCAAGTGACTTGCCCAGGGTCACACAGCTAGTAGGTGTCTGAGGTCAGATTTAAACTTAGGTCTTCCTGAGTCCAGGCCCAACACTCTATCCACTGAGCCACTTAGCTGCCTCTGTTCCCTCAATAGAGAGAAATAAAATTCCCTCTGTTGATTATTCTTTGACCACAATTATCTGAATGCTGTCTCCCCCATAAAATTGTGAGTTCCTCAAGGACAGAGACTGTCTTTTGACTTTCTTTGCATCACCAACACTTAGCAGTGCCTGACCCATAGCAGATGCTTGTTCTTGTAGTTCAGTTGTGCCTAACTCTTGTCTTCATTTGGGATTTTCTTGTCAAAGATATTGGAGTGGTTTGCCATTTCCTTCTCCAACTCATTTTACAAATGAGAAACTAAAGCAAACATGACTTGCCCAGGGTCACACAACTAAGTGTCCAAGTCCAGATCTGAACTCAGGAAGATGAGTCTTTTTGACTCCAGGTCTGGCATTCTATGCACTGTGCTGCCTATCTATCCACTGTGGCACTGCTTAGCCGCCCATAGTAGATGCTTAGTAAATGTTTACTCTACCCTTTTCCATCTCTATCCCTTTCTTTATCCCTGACCCTCTTTCTCCTCTTCCCTCTAACCTTCCCTTCCCTTCTCTCACTCTCTTTATATGGGGTTACCTTGTGGTCAGGTCTTAGATGAAGATGACTGGTTATAAGGGAACATGGAGTACTCTATTTTTAGTCACTGAGATATGACTATATATTAAAATCACTCAGCATGTTTTTCCTCTGACTTGAAAGAAGAAAGCCTCAAGTGAGGAAATCTTGTAGCAGCTTTAGCTACACAGTTCACCAGCATGATGTCATAGAAATCATGAACGAATACAGAACTAAATTTGCCATTTGATTCTAACTGACTTCATGGAGACACTTATTCATGTTGAGTACATTACCTTAAATAGATAAAAGGTTAATGGCTCCTGAGGTTAGGACCATGCCACTGTGCTCTGTGATATAGTGAACCCTATTAGCATTCATTTAAACTGCAATTAAATGCTTAATGTAAAGTTTTACAATTCACCACCTTGAAAATAATGCTTAAGAAATATAACAATTCACTACCAAATAATTCCTTTTTCCCCCCTAACAAATACTGACAGGAGCTGAAATGGGATTTTGCCTGGCCTAGCCAATAAATCTAAGTGACAAGAGAGAGTTGTTGATGGCGCTTGGCCTTTTTCCAAGGGAGGTGCGAATTCTTGACATGTCTTGGGTTATAGAGCAGATCTCAGGAGCTCACACTTGTCTATAGTCCTGGATGTGATAAACAGGTCATCTGCAATGTCTGGAGGAAAAAGGAGGTTATTTCACTCAGATGGTGGAAACCCAGTTGAGGTGAGGAGAGAAGCATACCCAGTTCAACAGGCTTCTGCAACAGTCTTCCCATTTGGCTCTGGCACGGCTGAAGCTCAATTTTCATTAAGAAGTGGGATGAGAACTCAGGTCTCAGTCCATATGGCATTTTGTCCTTCAGGGTGTAAACACCAACGTACAAAACAACTTGGCATTCATAATATATTTATATTCTTGAAGCCACATGTGCCTAGGTTTATACACATGACTTAGCAGACATGCTCTACTGGAACATTTTCTCAGGAATGTCTTGCAAATGAGAACCGTACACTAAATGCTCAGCAGACATTTGAAAACTCTGTCAGCAACCCCTTTTCCTATTCCATTAGGAGTGGGAGCTGTTGACTCTGACTTCTCATCTTTGAGTAACTTGGAAGTAGGAATCTCTCTTTGCAGACTAAAGCCAATGGTGGCATGTGCAGAGACCAAACCTATAAAAATGAATACATTTCAACAAGGCATTTTGTTGACAATGTGACTATTTCCTCCCCTTCTTTCCCTCTATATAGAAGATCTATTCTTGAGTGTCAGAGCTATCAATAGGATTTACCTCTAAATTTTGTCTGCTTCAGATAAAAAATGGCTTTTGTATTTCTTTCAGGAAAAAAAGTCAAAACTAGGAAGAATGCCCCATTTTTTTTGTGGGAAGATGCTGTATGTCTGTGTATGTGTCTGTGTTTTCATGTGTGCATATATGAACATGATATACAATCTGCTTTGGGGCAAAGAAATATATACGATATGAAATTTAACAAGGTAGTAGCAAAATTGCTCCATTTGCTTTGTCACCTTTTTGTTTATTTTTGTGTATTTTTAAAAACTCATGGGAGAAATCAACTAGCTAGCTGATGTAGGGGTGTAGGAAATGTAGGAAAGCTTTACATTTTCAGGTGCAAAGAAGGATCTTATTTTTTCCTATGGTAAACTATACAAATTTCAGGATTCTAAGAGACTGGGAATTGGGAAATACAGCTAGCTGAAAGGTTGGGAGTGGGGAGAAGGGAATCTGGGGATGTAGGGCTATGTCTAAGTAGTGGAGGCAAGAAACAAAGTGGCTAGGGTTTGAGTTGGTATCTTTGGCATAGTAGCAATTCATCCAGATGTTCCACTGAGGAAGGAGTTTCATTTAAAATGGGAGTCCTCTGAGAAGGGACAATTTAAAATAACTTTTTGTAAGCAATTATTGTTAATGTTTAAAAGTTAGATCTTACAGGAAAACTTATACATTTGAGACTTTCATATGTCTAACTGAGCATTAATTTTTTTTTTATTATTAAACAAATGCTTTATTAACTTCTGGTTTACATAATTCATTTCCACCAAATTTTGAGTTACAATTTTCCCCCATTTTCCCCCTACCCACCACCCCAGAATAGCAGTCCCACTAGATATCCCCTCATCCAATCTGCTCTCTCCCATATCTTCTCCCATACCCCCTTCGACTTTGCCATTAGGGCAAGGTGAATCTCTAAGCCCCAATGCCTGGTCATCTTATGCAACATTTAATTTTAAAACTTCGATTTTTAGATCCATTTTCTCCCACCCTTGTCACCCACTCCCTCTGAGAAGATAAGCAATTCAGTATGTGTTGTACATGTATAGTTATGCAAAACATTACCATAGTAGATATATTGTAAAAGACTGCTTATATATCCCTCCCACCCATCTCACCTCCCACCTGGTCCATTCCCTACTTTGATCCTGTCCCTCTTTGATAGTGGGTACTTCCAACCTCCCCTCCCCCCAGAATGCCCTCCCCTCCATCCTCCCTCCTTTCATCCCCCTTTCCCCTACTCAACTGCAAGGTGAGATATCCCATTTAGTTTGTATGTCATTCTCTCCTTGAGCCAACTTCAATGAGAATATGATTTTGTCTTTTTGTCTTCCTGTTCTTCCCCTCCCCTGCAACTACTTCCCCTTGCCTCTTCTACATGAGATAGTTTACCCTACTCTGTCTCTCCCCATCTCTTCTTGCCACTTTCCTCTCTCACCTCTTGACTTCACCCCTTAAGAATCATCCCTTTCCATCAAATTCAACCTGTGCCCTCTATCCATGTATACCTGTAAACATATGCCCATATACCCTTCTTCAGTTATTTTCATAATGAGAAAAGTTTCATCAGACACAGTTATTGTTTTTCCATGTAGGAATGTAAATAGTTCAACTTTGATAAGTTCCTTTTGATTTCTTTTCCTTGATTACCTTCTCAAGCATCTCTTGCTTCTTGCATCTGAATGTCAAATTTTCTATTCAACTCTGGTTTTTTCCTCAAGAATGCTTGAAAGTCCTCTATTCCACTGAATGACCATATTTTCCCCTGAAACAAGATACTCAGTTTTGCTGGGTAGGTGACCCTTGGCTTCAATCCCAGCTCTTTTGCCCTCTGGAATATCATATTCCATGCTCTTCGATCCCTTAGTGTAGAAGCTGCCAGGTCCTGGGCTATTCTGATTGTGTTTCCACAATATTGAAATTGTTTCTTCCTGGCTGCTTGTAGTATCTTCTCCTTGATCTGGGAATTCTGGAACCTGGCTATAATATTCCTAGGAGTTTTCTTTTTGGGATCTTTTTCAGGAGGCAATCGGTGAATTCTTTCAACCTCTATTTCCCCCTCTGGGTCTAACACATCAGGGCAATTTTCCTTGAGAATTTCTTTAAGGATGATTTCTAGGTTCTTTCTTTGATTGTGGCTTTCAGGTACTCCAATAATTTTTAAATTATCTCTCCTGGATCTATTTTCCAGGTCAGTGGTTTTTCCCATGAGATATTTCACATTGCCTTCTATTCTTTCATTTGTTTGGATCTGTTTAACAGCATCTTGATTTCTCATAAAGTCACTAGCTTCCATTTGCTCCAGTCTAACTCTGAAGGAATGAATCTCCTCATTGAGCTTTTGAGATTCTTTTTCCATCTGGCAAATTCGACTTTTTAAGGCATTCTTCTCCTCATTGCCTTTCTGAGCCTCTTTTGCCATTTGAGTTAGTCTATTTTTTAAGGTGTTATTTTCCTCAGTCAGGCTGTTAACTGTCATTTCATACTTTTCTTGCATCTTTATCATTTCTCTTCCCAACTTTCCCCCACTTCTCTTATCTGCTTCTTAAGGTCCTCTATGGCCTGTAGCCAGCTTGTATTTTCATTTGGGGCTTTTGGTGTAGGAATTCTGACCCCACAGTCCTCCTCCATGCTTTGATCCTCTTTGCCCCTAAAATAGCAGTCCAATGTTGAATTTTTCTGTTTATTTTGTTTCTTTTGCCTAGGCATGTTGCCACTTAATTACTTGATTTTGGGGCTTGTTGCCACAATAGGACCCTGCCACCAAACAGGAGAGCTTCCATCCCAAACGTGGGGTCTTCACAACTTCCGATGGTTGGGTGGCCTCTGTAAAGCCTCCACCCACTCTGGCAAATTGGATGCTCTCCCCAAACTTCCCCCCCAGACCACAATCCAGATCCAGGCAGTTTAAAGCAAGAGCGATTAACCCCCAGACTGATTGCTGGATCTTCCTACAGTTTGCAGACCAGGAGCTAGAGCCGCCACTGACACTGCAAAATGGCTTCTGTGCTGGTTTCTTCAGCAGCTTTTAGCCCCCAGGGGAGGAAGCCAACGCATTCCCCAAATACTGGTCCCAAAGTCCATAGGGCACTAACCTCTCACTTTGTCCTAGGCATATCTGTGTTGATAATTCTGGAATCGCCACAGTAGCTGGTGATCTGGGGTCTCTCCAGCCTGCTGCTGGCCTGGCCGCCCTGGGGCTAAAACCGCAGCTCATGCGGGCCTGGGCTCAGCTCCCAGAGCTCTGCGCTGTGGGTTCCTAGCCTGCTGTGCTGCCTGCTCTCAGAGCACTGCTCTCGCAGCTCCCTGCAGAGCTGCTGGGTTCTCCTCAACGGGAGGTTAGTTTCTCTTTGTAGTTCTGTGGGTGCTGGGGCTCCAGAGGTTGTTCAGAGTCCCCTTTTACATAATTTGGAAGTTGTGTGGGGCAGAGAACCTTGCAAGTACTGGTTCTACTCCGCCATCTTGGCTCCACCCTGAGCATTAAAATTTTTATATTTGTCTTGAATTAATGGCTATGAAAACTACAATTTTGTCAATCAAAAGAATAGATAAGTAAAAATGATGGATGATGGGGGCGGGGTGAGGCATGGTCTAGACCTGAAATTTCATCCACAGATCAGCAAATTACCTATAATTTACAGCCTTAGAGCAGTTTCCAGTTCTTGTGAATCATAATTCTACAACATATCTTTTATCTACTGTCTTCTTTTTTACGTGCATAGCCACCATCCTAGCTAATTAGTCCTTATTGCTTTTCACCTTTATCTAATGCAATAACTTCCTAATTGGTTTCTCTTTATTAAGTCTTTCCCCACTCCAATACAACCTGTATCCAACTCCTATTGTGATTTTCCTTTTGTGATCTCTGTTCAGTAAACTACACTGGGTCCTAGTAGGCTCCAGTTCCTCTGTTTAATATTTAAATCTCTTCATAATTTAGCTTTACCTTTCCAGTCTTCTAATAAGTTACTTCTCTTCCTGAACTCTATGGTCCAAACAAATTGGCCTACTCATTGTTCCCTTACACCAGAGGTGCTGAACACACAGTTCACAATGCCCTCCTTCCAGCATCTCCCCCAACCAGGTCGAATTCTAATTAGGGAGTGTTTAACAAAATAAATAAAATACAAGCAAAAATAGACAACATTACTTAAAACTAAGTCAATATCTGGCCCACAGATAAGAATTAATGGTCCCCATTTCTATTTGAGTTTGATACTATTGTCTTACACAACTCACTCCATACCTCATCTCTTTGCCTTTGTATAGGCTGTCCTCCATGCTTGAAATCAACTCCTTCCTTAGTTCCCTAGTTAACTTCAAAGTTCAGTTCAAGCAACACCTTCTTCATCAGATTTCCCCTTATTTCTCAGCTTCAATTGTGTTTCCTTCTCCCTCTCCTGAAAATGCCTTTTGCTTATTTTATAAATGTTATATCTAACCATGATGTCTCTACCTAATACAATTGATGTTTCATTGGGGCAGGTACAGTTGCATTTTATCTCTAGCGTCTGTCATAATGCCCAGCACATAGTAGACATATAATATTTTTGATTGATTGATTTACACAGGGTCAGTAAGTAAGAGAAGTAGGGCTCAGAACCCTATGTTCCTGACTCTAAGGTTAGTGCTCTCTACTCTGTCATACTTTGAGATGGAAAGTTAGAAATGTAAACGCATTAGAAGAAATAGGTGAAGGTTGGTCAATAAAGGTTCCCCTGATGGCAAATATGACTGAACACAAGATGTAAAGTAATGAGCCAGAGTTTGATACTTACACATGATTGTAGAAAGAATCTGTTAGAAATGGACAGAATTTGTAGCTCTTATATAAAATTTTGCCAATAAAACAAAGCTTCTTAGAAATCAAAGTATTATTCTCATTGAAAAAATCTAACTTTTCTGAGCTGCTATTTTTTCACTCGTAAAATTGGGATAATAATACCTACAGCACCTACCTCACAGCATTATAAAGCTCAGATCACATTAATATGTAAAACCCTTTGCAAACATTAAAACACTATGTAAATGTCAGCTATTATTATTATTCCTATGATGCCCCAGAGTAAGTGAGAAAGGGTCATGGGCTGGTGGGAGAACACTGGTGTTAATGGACTTTTAGCCGTCAGGAAAATTACATAACAACTCCTCTTCATGGGTGAGATGCCTTGCAATTTCTATTTGAGAAAATAATGATACTTGTCATATATTTCCTCCAAATAAATCTGGTTTTAATACCAAAAGTCACTGTTTTCTTCACTTATATTTATTTTCAGTCACTCAAACTGACGCTTGCTGTCAATATCTCCTCACTGTAAGTGTAAGCAGAAGTATTTAAAGAAAGCTGCATTGTTTTATTTTGGGGTTAGCAATTTTCCAAGGCCTACTGGCAGGAGTGCTTAGTGCTAAAGAATTACATGTGTTTGCTTTGTTCTAAATATAGGGCTAAACAGAATACGGCACAGCTTGAAGGCTTCAGACCGAGACACTTAGGACAACCCAAAACTGGGTGAACCAATATCTTGCATTCAGAAATAAACAAATAGGCAAAATTCTGCTTAGAATGCAGGAAACAGACTGATGGAAATCAGATTTTGTTCTCAAATCTCCTGCTATTCTTTTAAATTCATTTAAGTCTGGGAAGTCAAAGCAATTTAGTCAGTTTTACACTAGCTCATTGCCATACTGGAAAATTACATTTCGTGTGTGTGTGTGTGTGTGTGTATGTGTGTGTGTGTGTGTGTGTGTGTGTGTGTGTGTGTAGTACTCTCTTTATTGTACTTCATTCATTCATTCAATTATTCACCAAACATATATTAAGTATTTACTATAAGTAAGTTGTTGTACTAGGTATTGAATGAAAAACAAAAATAAAGAGGTCAAATTTCCTACTCTACAGGAATACTAGACTAGGAAAAAATAGATGTTCTAATAATGACAGATTCTAGTTATTTCTACATTGGAAAAGAACACTTCTAGGCAGATCTATAACTAGCAGAGAGTAATTAGGTTCAATCTAAAATAGAGGGCTACTAACAGCACTTTCAATACTTCAGCAGCATGAAAATGACTGAGTTAAGCATCTTGTAGGCAAGAATAATTAGTTAAAAAGGGGAACTACGAGATGATGGCTTCCCCTTTCAATCCCCTGTCAAGGACCTCCATCAGAAAGACTTTTCAGTGTCCTGGGGCCTTCCCCAACTCTTCTAGTGACTAAATTGAATAAATTTACAAGAAAAGAAAAACTTCAAGAACTTTGAAAAATTAATACTTTTACTAAGGGATTGAAAATATTGCTGACATGCTCTTTATACAAATAATGTTGTGTCTTTCATTTGCTTTCCTATTGAGAGACATATTATCGTAGGATTTACTTTTCCCTCTGCTTCTGTCCTGACTCTCCAGACTTCTCTTTCTCCTCAGAGGGACACACCTCCCCCACATTGATGAATTCTTACCTGGGTCCACTATTTCCTGAAGTGTCCAAGATCACTTCTCCTGGCTTTAGTGATGAGTCTTTGGACTTTTCTGTTTTGCCTTCATAGTGGTACTCTTGAACCCTTTCTCCCTATCTTTCTCCACTTTTTCAGCTCCCTTTTGTTTGTGATTTTTCCTCTTCATTAAAATGTAAGCTCTTTGAAGGCAGTGACTGTCTTGCTGCTTATATTTGATTTGTATTCCTAATAATTAAGCACAGGACCTGTTACATAGCAAGGACTAAAAAAAATAATCTATCTTTTATCTATCTGTCTTCTTATCAATCATCTGTCCAAGAAGAAAGGAGTTGTGACATAGATAACCAAGAGTAATACAAAAATCATTTACATTTGATATTGAAGAAAGGCATTTATGGATGTGAATTTTTGTCTATATGTCATACGCAAATAAGTCATCTACGCACACACCTGTTTGACAGAATCCATTAAAAAAAAGGCTAAATCCAGAAATATGTTTGTTTTTTTTAACTCTCTGCCTCAAATGACCAGTTTGGCTGATTTTTTAAACTTTCCAAGTTATTTTCATATTCTAGCGATGCATTTTAATATTCATGTTTAAGACATAAATAGTATTTCAGCAATTTCTGCTACTAACAGTTCAAATGCATTTTGACCTGGGTCCAGGTAGTCAGGCCTTCATCTTGGCTTATCTTTGCACACAGAGAAAGGAAATTCATTTGCAAGGGAAAGGGAAGATAAGGAAGAAATTTGAGTATTTTTTTCATGGTTCATTTTTCAGAAATCTGATTCAGTGCTGAATTCAAGAGATGAGGATTTTTCAGTGAGCACATCATAGGCCTTGGCTTTCAATTCAGTGTTTTATTTCCCCTCTCTTTAAATCATGCAGTGTATCCCTTGCAAACTTAACAGCAAAGCACAATGAATCACCCTGGGTGAAGTCAATATGCATGGGCCTCCCTCAGAATGTAAAGCTGAATGTCTTACACATGGCCTCGAGAATACCGGAGACTTCAATGGACCACTGTTCCTTGAAGGAGCTGGGGCCTAAGGAGCTCGAAAAAGCAATGGGACAGCCCTAACATGATTAAGCCACATAAAGACTCACAAATTTAGCACAAAAACAGAAATGTTGATATTGGCACCCCTGCACCACGCCCCCCAACCCCTGGAAAAGAAAGATCAAGGGCCTTCTCTCCCCCTGAAATTATTAGCCAGGAGTTTGTTTTCAGATCTTGAATGGAAAGTCGAGTTTGCTTTCAAAGTTTTCAGGGCTCACCACTGTGGCCTTATTGTTAGTTGGATTAGCGGGGCTTCTGTAATCAGGGAGTGCCCTCAGATTTATTTAGCTTGACGTTGCTTCTTGGGAAATTTAAGAAGATGAAATCTGACAGGAAACTGATCGTTTTTTTAAGGAGCTAATTTTTTTGAGAATTAGACACTTACTATTGTTTATTGAACTGTCTCTTTGCCTGCCTACTCTTCCCCCATGTCCATCCTGCCTTGCTAAAATATTCCAAACACTGAAGCAGACCCAATGCAAATCAGAAATGAAATTGTAGTCAAATGGTCTACCCAGCTTGTTTCCATTTGGAGATAGTCCCTGATTGAAACTGTGCTTTACAGTGTCATTTCAAAGATTTGGGTTCATGTTTTGCTTTGGCTGGTAAGAGCAAAGATCAGGAATTGCATATGCAATTTGGTATTTAACTTCTGCCTGTCCCCAATCTGGCAGTCATGCCTAAGCTGTTTCCCATTGCTGTTGGTGTTATTTGGGAACCAGCAATGTGAAAGACATAATTTATTGTTACTAAATAACTGCCTTATCTTATCAAGGCTCCCAGCATAGGAAATGTAGGGAGAAAGCTTGGTTATATCAAAACATACTTGGCTGGAGCAAAAGAATCATAAACTAGGGGAAAGAAGAATAAGTAGAGGCTGAATTTTAATGACTTTTTGCAGCTTGTTTGCAATATACCATGGGATTGGATTTCAGGGATTTATTTTATGCTGTTTTGCTTTGACCTTGGCCATGGTGGGAGGGGGAGTGTGGAGTGGGGAAGGATCCCTTCAGATTGGAAGAGTTTCAAAGTCAGGGGAGTGAACATGTTTTGGTCTGGGCTTCCAGAAAGCCCATCTGCTGCCAGGATGGAATGGGTGGTGGTGTTGGTAGTGTATATATGTATACATAAGGACATGTGGGTTCATGCACATTTTCATATGGGAAGGGGGATAGGTTCCAGTCTTATGCATCTAAAGAGCTCAGATAAAGTTTCAGACACAATCCAACCAGCCAAGGAATATGTCCTGTGCCAAAGAGACAGGCAGAGATTTTGAACATTCTCTTTAAATCCTATATGTCTCTAGGACTCATAGGGATAAATAGCTCCAGCAAAGTCAACCTGATGTGTCCTTAACTTATCCTGATATCAAAGTAAGATTTTTATAGATCTGGCAATATAGTTAAGGTCTTCCCCAACCCCTATAATAAGAGAAGTGTTTCATATGATTGTGGAGAGACATTTGTAGAATATACTTGGGAAGTGATACTGATATGGAAAAACCAAAAATCTAGGCAATGGTCTCCATATCTGTCAACACACTTCAGTGTTCCTGAATGATATTAACATGTGTATGTGGTGTTTCTACATCGAATTTATTTCTGAATTAATTCTTTGTTAAATTTGGAGACTGTCCTCCCTCCTTACCCCCTACCTCAATTTCCCCAATCTTTTCAGACTAGGGTTAGTAGAGTGGAAAGAGTTGTAGGTATAGGGACAGATATCCAAGTCCAGCTTTATTTTCCACTGTTCCAATATACAAGAGTAACAGGCTGCAAGTAAATGGTGCATAACATTAGTTCTTCAAACACCTCCTTTTGCTATATATTTTTACACTGTCCCACCCCCAACAATGTCTTTTCCTCTCCTTTCAGCCTTTCCAAGGACAGTTAGGCCTATCTTTCAAAGTCCAACTAAAATTTCCTTTCTTTGTGGAAATTTGACCAGAGCACAAGAGCTATAAGTGAAAGCTGCTTCCTCTATACTACTTCAATACTTGGTATTTTGCCATTCATTCAGGTCTGAACAATTAATGCCTGGCATGGCACTGGGAGAAGTCCTGGGCTCTGTCTTACATTTCTTTGTGTCTTCTATGATGCCTACCACAGATTCCTGCAGATAGCTGTTTCTCAGTGATGATGATGATGATGATGATGACAAGAACTCAAAAATATATATATATTGACAGGATGCCTTGATTGTTCACTGAAGGCTTTTGATATGTACTCTATGCCTTTGATATATATGATAAAGGAATATGCCAGAGTTTTGCTATGAAGAATGAATAGAATGCATGTTGGTCAGATTTGTTGATTGGCAAGTGGAAATATGGAAAGAAGTGAGATTAAGGGTCTCCTAGTTCAAATTTTGTTCTTAAAACAGGGGCAGTTTTAGGTAATGCTTTGCTCCTTTCCATACACTCTATGATCCAGCTACACCAGTATGATTGTAGTTTCTTGAACAGAACACTCTATTTCCCATCTCCATGACTTTGTACAAATTGTTTCTACAATGCTCTGTACCCTCACCTCCACCCCTTGGTTTCTCTGGCTTCTTTAAGACTCAGTTTGACCCCCCTCTTCTGCAGGAGGCCTTTCCTGGTGTCCTCGCCCCACATAGCTAGTCCCCTTCTCCCTCAGATTACTTCCCATATACTCTTATTTATCTTGTATGTACCTAGTCATTTACATGCCATCCTCACCCATTAGAATGTAGGCTCCTTGGGGACAGAGCTTTCTTTGTATCCCCAGAAATAAGTATAGTACAAAGTATTAACAGATGTCTTCTTTCTTCCCATGCTCTTATGCCTTAGTGCCTTCTGCCTTTGACCATATTCTCCCAGAGAATTTTGTCAGTGCTCACTCAGGATCCCTAAATCTGAAAGTCTGAAGGGACCTCAGAGGCCATCTAGTCCAACATATACTTATTCTGCAATCTCCTAAATAATACTATTGCCAGACGGTCGTCCAGCTTTCATGTGAAGATTTTCAGTTATGGGGAATTCATTAACTCCACTGTATCTTATTCCAGTTTTGAATAGTAGCTCTTGTTAAGAGGTTTTTCTTAACAGAGAGTTGAAATCTATTCTTCTGCAACTTCCACCCATTTCTTCAAGTTTATCCTTTGAGGCAAAGATGAATAAGTCAGTAATCTATCTTCCACATACATTCAATACTAGAAGACAGTCAAAATCTCCTCTTTATGTTTTCTCCAAGTTAAAGATTCACAGTTCCTTCAAATGACTCTTGCATAGCATGGCCCTCAATCATCCTAGTAATCTTCCTTTGTGTACATACTAAGCTTGTTCACATCCTTCTTAAAATGTGGTACCCAGAATTGAACACAGTACATCAGATATATTGTTTGGCTGATCAGGTCAGAGAAAGCAGAACCATTACTTTCCATGACTGTTAACATTTTGTTTTTTTGTTTTTTGTTTTTTGTTTGTTTGTTGTTTTTTTATCTGATAGGTCACAATACTCACACTATTGAGTCATCATGTGAGAGCATAGAATTAAATGACTTTATAGGTGGGGAAGACCTTAAAGACTATCATGGTGCATAAATGACAGGTTGGATCAGTGTTTGGACTATTTACCCTCTTCCAAAGCTAGAGATGGCAATTCTGTCTTCAGGAGTCTCTGAAGATGCCTGATAAGAGTCATACAACATAACGTGCTTGTGCTTCAAGGAGCCTTGTCATCCAAAGCCTGCTTTTTTGGCTCTGCTTGGGATTATTCATTGAAATCCATTTGCTGCTGGAGGTGGAAGGAATTTGAGAGATCATCAGCTACTTGGTGAGGACAACTCAGTTTCCTAGGACACTCATCTGAACTTGGCTTTTATGTTACTACCCCCACAGCCATATCACTGTCATTCTCCCTTTCCCAAATTTAAATTTTCTTCTGTCTTTCAATCTGAGATTCAGCTAAAATGAGAAATTATAATCTTTCCTAATGGGATAGAGTGGGAAAAGTACCTCCAAGACCCCTGCTCTTGCCCAGGTAACAAATAGATTTAATTTCTTTAAAAAATATATTGATTTCTTTTGTTTTATACATAACACTAATTTCTGAATAGTTCTATTAACTTCATCTTTCCAACTAGCCATTTCTTGAGACGAAGAGAAGAATTAAAACATTTAGGAATTTAATTCAGGAAATTAAAATATTTAGGAAAATAAATTCAGCAAAATTAGTCTACACATCAACTGAATCTAAAGTATCTATGATGTTTTATATTTATAATCTTTTACAGATGTTTTATAGTAACACCCCGTGCCCCCCCACCTCTCTACAAAGAAGAGATATACATGAATTTTCATATCTCTTCTTTGGGGGCCAAGCTTGATAATCATAATTACACAGTAATTTCTTTTCCTTCCTTCCTTTCTTTCTTTCTTTCTTTCTTTCTTTCTTTCTTTCTTTCTTTCTTTCTTTCTTTCTTTCTTTCTTCTCTCTTTCTCTCTCTCTCTCCCTTCCTTCCTTCCTTCTCTTTTTCTCTCTTCTTTCTCTCTCCCTTCCTTCCTTCTTTCCTTCCTTCCTTCCTTCCTCTACCCCACTCCACATACTCTTTCAGAGTAAAATCCACTTACTAGCTATGTGGGCCTGGGCAAATCATTTAACCTCTATATCTGCTTCAGGATTCTCAACTGTAAAATGGGGATAATAAGAGCTCCCACCTCCCAAGATTGTTGTGAGGATGAAATGAGGGGTTATTTTTGGAGGGGGGGAAGAGAGAAGAGGCTGTAGGATACATTTATTGTCATTTAAATGCAGAAGGAAAAATGCCACATACATCCCTAATGCTATAAGCAACCCTTCCCCCAATCCTGTATACACAGGCACTTGTGTACCAAGAGGTTCTCAGTCTGTCCTGATCCTCTCTGCCTTCTCACTGATCCCTAGAAGGGAGCTCACAAAAGATAATTAATGAACTCAGACTGGGAAAAAATAGGTCCTAATCAATCGTCCCTGAAGGGGGTGGGGGTGGGGAGAGGGAAGAAAGCACTAGGAACTCGGAGTAAACATGTAGGAAGTGAGAAGGTCATAACTTTAAAAATGTTTTTCATTTTGTTTCTTAAAAATCTTAGTAAGCTATGGAATGCAATGGTAAATTCCCATGATATAGCTAGCAGCCCTGACTCCTCCCCTCTAAAGCAAGCTCCTATAATACAGCTCTTTGGTTTCTTTGGCAAAACAAAACAAACAAAAAATAGCCCTCCTGAGCCCCAAGGACATCTGGGAAAACCTGTGGACTCCCCAAAGAACTTCAACAGTGGCTTTAGGGACTGATGATATGACTTCCTGTTCCTTCTTTGCCCAGGACATGGAAACAGGTGGATGAGGGTGTGGGGAGAGGGAGACACACAGCATTTTCATTTTCTTTTTTGTCTTTTCCTTTAAATAAAGGGGAGAGGGAAGTTGACAGGAGGGGTATGGAGAAAACCCCCAGAGAGCGTGTGAACTCCAGAGGCAGGTGCTGAGCAGAGTCCAAAAGAAACGAGAAAGGTGAGAGGATCAGGGCAGTGCCGGTATGGTCCAATTCCGCAGGAGTTTCTGCCGGCCCAGCTTGTAGTCTTCCTCATCCACGTTCACCAGCAGCTTGATAGTCTCATGCCCCACCGCCAGTCTAAGTGAATCTGTGATGAAGACGCCTTTGAGTGCCTCCAGGAGGGAACCGTTGGTGTAGTCTTGCCAGAAGGCAACCAGGTAGGTGAGCTCGGAGAATTTGATGTCACAGAGGATGGAACCCAGGTCTCGGAATTTGAGGATGATGTTGGCCTTGCTGAACCGCTCAAACTGGCATTCGAGTGGGTCCCGCTTGTTTGAGAAGACATGGCTCTGCAGAGCCGTCTCATGCTGGCAGTACTCGGCCTTTACCCGAAGCCTGATGTCACAAGTCTGTTTGTCCTTGGGCTCTGCAGTCGCTACTTATTTTCGGCGTTTACGTCGACTTGCTCGTGGGGCTCTCTCTCGGGCTGGGCGTTTGCTGCACATCCGTGGGTGCAAAGCAGCACAATAGACATAGACCATAGAATAGAGGGGAAGCACTGATTAGGAGTTTGGGAAGGTCTTCGCTTTGGGGAGGGCGGGTGTCACTTGTGGGGCTGACGTGTCCTCCAGCTATTTCTGTATAAGCTCAGGGCACGCTACCTTCCTCCACTGAAATGTGACATAGGGCATCAGTTCACATCTAGCAATGGCGTGTGGCAGCTGCAGCACCTGGCCAAAGTTACTTTCATCACACTAGCCCTAGAACTCCAGCGCCAAGGGAAAATCGTGTCCACTCTGTCAGAGGCCATGCTCACGGTCATCAGTCATCGATAACATCAACAAAAGGAAGGAGAGGGCGGGCACTTCTCCATGTGGGTGTCCACAATGCCAGTCGCTCAGCTCAGCCTGTAGAGCCCACACTCTTGCCATGTGGCCATGCCTGGCTGTCGGGCTGCTTTGGTTAGTTCTTTGTGCCAAGGGCTCAGGGCACACTGCTTTCCAGGCCTGCTCACTGTGATTCAGAGAGACCATGTTGGATCCATCCTCTCCCCTCTCCTGGCCCACCTTGAAGAGCAGTAGCATACTCAGCTTGGGACCAAAGAAGATATATGGAAAGCACTTAGTAAAATGTCTGGCATATAATAGGTGATTAATAAATGCTTGTTTTCTGCCTTTCCTTTTTCCCATCCTTTTTTTTCTTTCCATTTACATTATTGTAATCCTTATGTGGGCTGTTAGGTGGCTTAGTGGATAGAGTGCTGGCCTCAGAGTCAGGAAGACTACCAGAGTTCAAATCCTCCTCAAACACTAGCTATGTGTCTGTCCCTGGGCAAATCACTTAACCCCTATTTGCCTCAGTTCCTCATCTGTAAAATGGGGACACATTAGAGAAGGAAATAGGAAACCACTCTAGTACTCAATAATAGGTGGGGTCACAAAAGAGTCCAAAATGACTGAACAATCCTTTTCTAGATCATTTTTTAGTTCTACTTCCCCTGCACTGATTCCTTCCCAGTGCTTTTCTGAATCATCCTTCAGTTCAGTTGTATTTCACTGCATTTATGTACAATTCATTTAACACTACTTTTAAAATGTAGCTTTCCAGAGACAGTCATTTCCTTTCACCTAAAGTTCAGCAAACACTTCTGTCAGTGGAGAACCCCATATCATCTGGCCTATGCATTTTCCTTCTGACTCCACATTTTTACTTCTCACTGAAAACAGTGAGAAATAACCTGATGTAAAAAAAATTAAGGAAGGGCATGGAGCCAGGAAGATTGGGGTTCAAATCCATTCTCTAAGACCCACTAACTAAATGATCATAGGCAAGTCACTTAAACTTCTTGGTGCACCAAGCAAGTCACTAAGATTATAAATTACAGAAGACTGGCCAATCTGCTTATGTGGAAAGAAATTCTCTCTAGACTTTTACTGATGAAATCATGCCCCCCGTGCAAAAAAAAAAAAAAAAACCCAACCCAAACTTATTACCCACAATCTAGCTTTTACCAAGTCCCCTTAACTTCAAAGATTTTAAAACAGAAGAAACACATTGTGAATTTATATATGTATATATATATGTATGTGTATATATATATATATATATATATATCTGTATATCTATATAATCCTTAACAGCTCTCAAATTCTGTTCATTTCAAGGTGAAAGCCTCATTGGGAAACTTTTCTCATAATGGAACTAAATATTAAGGCATTTGCATTTTAATAACCAATGTTGAAAATTAATTTTTGGCAGAGCAATTTATACCAATCTAAGTTTCTTCTGAATTTAATCTACTGGAATTAAAAAAAAAACTATTTTTTTAGAAATCAATAACCTGAATGTATACTCTAGGAGAACTTGCTGACATAGCCATTCTTTACACACAAAATTTTCTACCAATAGTGAATGAGCTTTTCATTTGGTATAGAATAACCTGAAAGAGACATAGGGAAAAATTTCCATGATATACTGTCTAGACTAGAGTCAGAAACTTGAGATAATGATATTGAAGGAAAAATGTCAGAATAGCCTTACTGCTTTGTGCTTGCTGAACTGTGATGAGTAAACAATTGTTTTAAGCAATATGGCTGCCATTGAACTGGGTTCTTTTAACACTACAGAATTTCATAAAAATTGGATTGAAAATTCCCTAGTGCCTTAATCTTAAACTGAAATGGCTTCAGCCTGGAGTCTTCTGTTTTGAAGTTATCTCCAATTATAGTAAGTGGGTTTAGAACTAGGTGTCTCTTTTTAGAGTTGTGGTAGCGATTTTTTTTCTCCCTGACAATGGAATTTTAGAATTTTTATTAAATCTATGGACACTTTTCAAACACAACAGTTCAGTCAGCCAGGATATTTAGTGATCAACTTGTTTTTCTTCTTTATATATTCATGAGTAATTTTAGGTTGATGTAATGAATGTGGCACCTGTCAATGAAGATATTCCACCAACTTCTCTTTCTCTGCTTTCACCTAGATTCACCTGGAAAAGTGAAATAAGACTGCTGTATCTGTGTGTATATATGTATTCTCTCAATTCAAAGGAGAACAGAAATGTAATATTTTATAAAACTGAAGGATATGACTGTAGAACCACATCCATGACCACTGTCTTAGTACAGACTACTCAGTAATACCACTTTATCTTTTTTTCCCTTCAATATCTAGCTAAAATACAATGTCAAGTTTTCTCCCTATCTGTATCATTTATATTATAAAGTCATTGATGAATGTGACCAATTGTTTTACATCATTTTGGAATGACATATAATTTTTACCAGATTTATATATTGATTAGTCTCCTTTAAACAACATGTTGAAATTAATTTGGTGAAGATGCACCTTTTTATATACTTCTGACTAGAATAGATTAATTGCATTTCATATATATATATATATATATATAGAGAGAGAGAGAGAGAGAGAGAGAGAGAGAGAGAGAGAGAGAGAGAGAGAGAGAGAGAGAGAGAGAGAGAGAGAGAGAGAGAGAGAGAGAGAGAGAGAAAGTGGTAGACTTGGATTCAAGGATACTTGGGTTAAAATTTTGACTCTTACAAAATTCACTTACCAACTGTGTGATCCTTGTTTGGTAAGGCATTTATTTTTTTATGTGTCCAGAAACTTCCTAGGACTATCTACTAAGGCTTATAGGTTGTGATTTTATGCTGATGGAAGAAGTTCCCACACTAGGAGTTCCTTACTCTGACAAAATCACATAACTTTCTTGTATTTTCATTGGTGTCAACTATGTTACTTTAGATATATGACCTCCTGATACAGGATTTTTTTTGTGGGAGAGGGGAGCTGGATAATCTTCAAGATATTTGTAGGACTCACTCTCCCTACGAATGTGGTACCAACCAAAAAGAGATTGAACACTGGTCACAACCCACTGTTGTCTACCAACCTAATTACTTTCCCTTAGCAAAATACTGTGTCTTGCTCATGCTGTTTCCATTGTAGCAAACAAAATCTCGTGCTGAGAAAATTACTTTTATGTGGAAACCATTAAAACAATTGGAGGTGAAACTGCAGGCTATTTTGCTCTTAGTAATAAAGCCAGCAAGGGAAAAAACAGTGTTTGCATAGTTTGGTTCACCATAAAAAGTTATACTAAGATATGACCATAGATATTGTCTTATATTCTGATGTCCCAGTGTTTTTATCACTAGAATTTCTGGTTTTCGAATTGGGAGAATAGACATACACAGACATGTACAGTCTTATTTCCATAATAAACTAGATTCAAGAAACATTGAGACTCCTAAAAACTATAGAGATGAGCCTAGAATTCCCAGTCCCTGGAAGAGAAAGAAATTAACGAAATTCCCCTTTCAGATCAAAATTTCCCATGTTTTCATGTCTCCCTCTGCCTCATTTCTCATGAGCCTATTCTTTGTCTTCACTGCAAACTCCAGTCTTTCCACCAAGTCCCATCAGTTCATCATCTTTGCTCACCTCACTTTCTCACCTCCATGGACTAGATTAATCCTATCACTAGTTCTATTAAGACATGTTCTTTCAACCTTGATTAATTTGCGTTCTAGTTCTGCCATTCACTCACAGTACTGAAACTTGTCATATATACTATTAGTCATCATGTCATAATGCTGTGGTACTCAATGTTATCAGAGGAAGTCACAAAACTGTGATGACTGGGTATACTACAGATGGGTCCTAACTATTGTATGGCAACCATTTTATTCACTGCTAATCTCTATCACATCCTAACCTCTCACATCCTTGATAGCACCTTTCTCATCAAGTCCCAATCCCCCCGTTTCTTTGGCAAATGGCTCTGTTTCCTCTTTTAGCAAGCAAATACCATACATTTCAGCTCCTCATCTCTGCTCTACACATCAAAATCTATCCATACTTTCACTTGCTCTCTCTTCCTTTGTTCCTGTCTGATAGGATGAAGAGTCCTTTCTACTCACTAAGCCTAATTGTTATATTTCCTTCATCTCTTCCCTTCCTATATCCTTGAGAAGCAACATCAACCATTTTCTTTATCACCAATTTCCCACCTATATACTGAATGCTACATGCTCAGCTTCTCTTGTCCTAAAAAAAGCAAAAACAAAAGAAAAAGACCCTCACTTTCACTGGACCCTGTCATTCCCTCAAGTTTTCATCCTAAATATCTCTCTTCCCCTTCATTGGTAAACCCAAAACAGTAGTCTACACTCACTATCATCATTTCATCATCACCCAATTAGTCACAAAATGCCTGAAATCTGGCTTTTAAATTCACTGCTCTACTGAAACTACTCTTTCAAAGGCCACTAATAATCTATTAACTGCTAAATCCAATGGCATGTGGTCAGTCCTCATCCTCCTCGACTTTTCTGCATTATTGATCACTTCAGTATCCTGAATGTGCTTATCTTCACTGGAGTCAATTACTCCTTTCTTTGCCTTTTTCTTCAGAATGATTGGTGATTCCTTAATCTCCTTTGCTAGTCCTATCTAAGGGAAATAATTTCATAATGTTTGTGAAGACTTAGTTAGAAAAAGGAGACTAAAACAGGGAAATCAGTAAGGAAGGCTTTGTCATAATCCTGATATCCCTTAGATAGGACTCTAATAGTCACTATACTAATCAAAAGTATTCATTGGCTCCATATAAAGAATACACACACACACACACACACACACACACACACACACACACACAATTACAATTACATATATGGATGTATATACACACAAATACAGTCTATCCTCTATTCTAGCTTTATTTCACATTACTTAGTGGACATTATATATCCCAACCAAACTAGAATATTAGTTGTTTTTCTCCAAAACTTTACCATCTTTCTCCTACATCTTCTATATCACTTCAGTCTGCATCTGCAACTCTCCCCAGTTACAACCCAATGGAACAAGATGCCACTATGGGAGATACCGTCTTGAGGGCAGAGACTGTTTTTTTTTTTTAAATATATCTCTAGTTCCTGGAACATAGTGGGTACTTAGTAAATATTTATTTAATTGAATTGAAATCTTATATTAGCCACCTTCCATAGCTGAAATAGCTCATCTTCACCTTTCAGATTCCCTATATTCCTTGAAGGCTCAAATCAGGTACCATATTCTCTGTATAACTTTCCTTGATCCTTTCAGCTATTAGTGTTATTTCCTCAAATATTTGTAGAGGATTTTTGTTACCTCTCCCTTACCCCTTCATTGTTGTTGTACTATCTGAAGACATACCCTATCTCACTCAGATTAATGTCAACATTATGAAGTCAAATAATGCTTTTCCTCTTTAAATGGGGGAGAGGGACTTGATGGGCTCGAAGACCCATTTTGACTTTAAATCTATGAAATTTTGATCTGAGCCTCTGATTCTCCTCTTGTCTTTATATTCCCAGTGCTTAGCATTAAGACCTTACACATAGTAAGTGGTAATAAATGTTTGTTAAATTTAATTGAATGAGACCACAAAGTCAGTCTAGTTCTGGGAGTACCTGAAAAGGGGGCATAGATATAAAGAGAATGACTGTCAGACTCCTAGGAATGGGACCAAACCAGATTAAAATATAACTGGGAAATGCTTATAAAATAAGTAAAAAACACAGTACAACATAGATTAATGTTAATTAATTAATGTTTCCTGAGTCAATGTATGGCCCATATGAATCTTTCATCTATTTAAGTTTGATCATGTTGCTCTAGATCATCTATAAACATGAATATAGCTGTTGGTACCCTAAATATGAGATCTTTGTGTCATTATAAATGAGATCAGAATAACAAAGGCAATGGTAGCTAAATGGAAGGATATACTGCTGGTTCAGTGTGAAGGGACAAATAAAGGAGTTCGAAGATTTTGTTCTTCATGTGTATCAAAGCAACAAGAATTAATTCAGTGTTAGGGATGATGAATGGGGATGGTGAGAAATATATTAGAAAATATGAATCTGGAAAAAAATTTTTGGAAATTATAGACTCGTGAAATTATAGAGAAGTCTCATGGATATAATCATGAATGTTTTCTCTGAGAAAAGAATAGGTAGTACAGATACAGTCATGGTGAGTGCCAAATTATGTCATGAAATCAAAACTGATGATGTTTTAATTATAAGAAATGATGTGAGAGTTATCCTATATCAGTTTTCTGTGTATACTTCATATCACTGACCTCTTTGAACAACAATCAAAAGCTAGGAGAATGAACACAAACGAGAAAAATATATAGAATGAAATTGAAACAACTCAGTACTGATCTATTAAAATACGTTGTTGATAATGGAAATGGATTACATACTGAAATTAAGGACATAGAAACAGACTATAATAATTTCATACAGAAGGTAAATAGATATAAATTGTCATATCCAAGAGAGTAAAAAAGCCTAAAAAAATCACTTAAGTAAACATATGATTTACTTTCCAAGTGGAAAGAGAGAGAGAAATGGCAGCCAAGAGCATTGACAGTTTAGAATATCAGCTTGTTTGTAAAATCTTATGGAGAAGTTTTATGTGTGATTGTTAATAGTATCACTTCACAAAATGGAAAGGAGTGAAGGATAAAATAAATTTAAAGAAACCTTGCAGAGAGACCAAAATAAGCAAAGTTATTCTGTGGGCATTTAAGGGTGAGAGGAGAACAACTGAAGCAAAATGTAAAACATCTGCAAATTATTTTGTAACAAACTTTCTTCACCACAAAAGACCAAAGGCTCACCTGGATTCTAAATTCATGGTCTCAGATATACTTACGGACTTGATATAAATGGCACCAAAGAAAACAGAGATAGCTTTAGCCCCTGGATTAGACCAAGTATACTTAGAGGAGATCTGTGTTGGAAGCAACATAATTTTGAGAATATTGAGAGATTGACCAAGAATAGAATCCAAAAGAGGAAATGTACCAAGGTATAGAAAAAATTTCAGACCTTATTCATATCAAAAAATGACCAAGGAAACATCAACAACTACTGACCTAGACTATTTTCTTCTAATTGCTCAATGAGACCTTTTTTGATTAGACCATGAATAAAACATTCTCAAGTGATAGTCTTCAATACGTCATATCTTTACCTGCATGAAATTGACTAAAGATATAGAAAAGATAAGATACCACTTCATAATTAATCTCACAAGTTATGAGGTTGTTTATATCTGACTCAGTACAGCAAAATGACAACTTAAAAAGCTCTCTTTCAACCAGATGTCTCCTATCCATCTTGAAATGATTCACAATTCTGTTAAAGCTATTACAAAGATAATCTTGTTAGGTGACCCTTTGCTCATAATTATCAGTAGAGGTGTAAAGCAAGAAAACATATGCTCATGAAAGGTGTTCACAATTGTGATAGAGGAGTTCCAGTTGAAGGATTACCCTCAGATAGTGCAGATACTCATTTATAGATGACATTATACTGATTACCTAAATCCCTGGAATATTATAGGATCTCCTGGATGAGATCTGTAAGCACTTAAAGCATTTTTCCTAACCATGGAAACAGGGAAAACTATGCTGATGAAGTTTGTCTATTGTCCAGATTATGACATGCAGCTGGATGGACAGACTGTAGGGATCTATATGTCTATCTGTCTGTCTATCTATCTATCTATCTATCTATCTATCTATCTATTTATCTGTCTACCTATTTATTTATCTACACAATACATATATCTATGTATCTTGTAAAAACAGTGTATTTGGGCAAAATCTTGGGCCAAGAATTAAACAGGAGAAGAGAAGGCTAGGCTGCCTTCAGGAAATCACAAAGTTTCTTTAGCAACCCCTAAGTTCTTTCAAGAAAAAAGGCATATTAAAATGCCAATTTCTTACTTTGATAATTATATGACTGTGAGTCATACAATACTACAAACTCTGAAGAATTAGAAAAAAAGGTTTTATCTATCAGGGGATGGAGAGGTCCCTAGTTGATGTGAACAGGTTGCAACATATAACATATAACGATATGCAACTATATAACAACAGTCAATGAAGTTTAAAGAAGAAGCAGAGTAAAGGGCGGTACCAGAGAAAGGTATAGTAAAAAATGGGTTGGGAACATGGCAATAAAAGGGATATCTGGTATACAAACTTAGTGCTCCATTGGTATCCTTTAAAAATTAGGAGAAGGGGGTGGCTAGGTGGTGCAGTGAATAGAGCACTGGCCCTGGAGTCAGAAGGACCTGAGTTCAAATTCGGCCTCAGACACTTAACACAAAAACTAGCCGTGTGACTTCGGGCAAGTCACTTAACCCCAATTGCCCTTCAAAAAGCATAAATAAATAAATGAATGAATGAATGAATGAAGTAAAAATTAGGAGGAAGTGAGGAATCGAGGCAGTTTTTTAGACAGGCCCATTACAGTGAACTTCAGGACATGGACAAGAGTTCCCCATGGTGGACAGGCATGGATGAATTATAATCTGAATTATCAGAGGGAATGACTCAAGTCAATGATCAACCAGTCAGCATTCCTTCAGCACTTAGTCTGTGCTCATACAGCACTTACATTCTAAGAGGGGAGATAACTACACATGTAAATACGTACAGAATGAATATAAATTCAATAAATGCAAATAAATAGGAAGTAAAATACAAGGCAGGTAGTGAAGCTGGTAGTATATTAGTAGTTGAGGAGATCAGGAAATGTTTTATTTAGAAGGTGGTATTTCAATGACATCTTAAAGGAAGACAAGGATTTTGAGAAGTGAGGTGAGGAGAGGGGATGTTGCAGGTATTGTTGACAGCCAGTACAAAGGCACACAGATGGAAGACGAAGGTGTCATGGATGAGCCACAGAGAAATGCCAGTTTTACTAGATCCAAAGTTTGGGAAGGGTAATAATGTATAGAGGGCCTGGAAGGATAAGTTGGGGCCAGATTGTGAAGGGTTTTAAAAACTAAATAGAAGAGTTAATATTTTATTCTAGAGGCAATAAGTTGTCACTGGTGTTTATTGCCATAGATCTGCACTTAAAATTATTTTGGTAGTGATGTCTAGATGGACTGGAGTAGTGAGAGATGTGAGACAGGGGGACCAGTTAGGAGATATTGCCACAATTCTGGAAGAGGTGATGAGAACCTAGACCAAAGGGGTTGTTGTCTGAGTAGAGAGAACAGATCAGATAGGAAAAAATGTTGTGGTAGTTCAAATGGCAAGATTTAACATCTGATGGGATATGTGGAGTAAAGTAGTGTAAGGGGAAGACGATAAGGCTGAGATTACAAAACTGGGAGAGTTGAAGGCTGGTGGTACATTTGAAAGAGTTTGTTAAGCCTGGCAGGAAAGGGGTTTAAGAATAAGATAATGAGGGGCGGCTAGGTGGTGCAGTGAGTAGAGTGCCGGCCCTGGAGTCAGAAGGACCTGAGTTCAGATCCGGCCTCAGACACTTAACCCACACAAACAAAAACCTAGCCGTGTGACCTTGAGCAAGTTACTTAACCCCAATTGCCCTAAAGGGGCGGCTAGGTGGTGCAGTGAGTAAGAGCGCCGGCCTCGGAGTTGGGATGACTGAGATCGAATCCGGCCTCAGAAAATGAGCACCCACACATAAATAATGACTAGCCGTGTAACCTTGAGCAAGTTACTTAACCCCAATTGCTTAAAAAAAAAAAAAAGAATAAGATAATGAGATCAGTTGAGATAGGTTGATTTTGAGATGTGTCCATGATCCAGTTTGAAATTCTAATTGACATCTGGTGGTTTGAAGCTGAAGAGCTGGCAAGATACTGAGGCTTTTAAATAAAGACCTGTGAGTAATCTGCCTAGTTAAATCCTAGTTAAAGAAGCTCATCAAGGTTTCAAAAGACAGTAGAGAGAGGAGGACCAGGGCAGCCTTGGGATATACCCCCAGTTAGGAGGCATGATATTAATCATGATCCAACAAAGGAAACAAAGAACGAAATTCCAGGCAGGTAGGAGAAGAACCAAGAGAGTGATGTGTCACAAGAAAACAGGAAGCAAAAAGACCTAAGAGAAGAGGGTAATTGATGGTGCCAAATGCAGCAGATAGGTGGAGAAGCATGAAGACTGAGAAAGCCTGCTCGATTTGGCAATGAAAAGATCTTCATTAACTTTGGAGAAAGGAGCTTCTATCAAGTGACGAGGTTAAAAAACATATTACAGAGGAGTTAAGACAATGATCATAGAGTAAATCATGGCAGTAAGTGTAGATAGCATTTTCAAGAAGTTTGGTTGTGGAAGGGAGGAGAGATAGAGGCTCATAACTTGAAAGGATGGTAGCATCTACAAAGACCTTTTAAAGGTTGGATAGATATGGCATGTTTGAAGGCAAAAGAGAAGGGACCTATATAGTATAGAGGGAGAAACTGAAAATTGGAGAGAGAGAAAGTAAGGATGATTGAGTTTGCAATCTACTAAGGAAGGCTGGAGGAGATATGATCAAGTACACAGAGATCAGTGAGATCATAAATCTATTTGAATATTAAATTAGAAAAAATATACTTTTCACATTACCTACATCTGTGGCCAGAGATTTAATAAAATATGTTGTACGAGTCCTAACATTCTCTAGGAAGAATTTAGAGGTAGTATGGTAAAGCTCACAAACATCTGTGCAAGGAGTTGTGATGGTGGTCGAGGCTGAGTTCAAGTCCTAAATCTATAATTGGCTATTTGAATTTAGGCAAGTCTTTCAAGTACTCTGGGATTCAGTTTCACATTTATAAAATGAGGAATTTGAAATAGATAAATTTTGCCTAAGGTTCCTTTCAGGCTCAAAATTCTATTTTATATAAATGTCATGCTGATATTTTAAAAAATTTATTCCTAGAAAGATGATTCCTTCTTTCCTTTTTGAAATTTATGGAATTTCTTTTCTAAGCATGGTTCTAGGTCTCTCTACTAGACCTAGCAGGGACTCTATATTTCTAGAGTGCCTAATTTGTCTCTGGGTCCACCTTAGAAGGTATTTGGACCTTTTTCCTGGTGGCATATGGGATAATTTTCATATTCCCATGTATTCATCAGTGACTATGGAGCTCTTGAGTTCCCCAAGACCCAGCAGTACTGGTATACTAAAACTCTAAGTCCTAAGCAGTAGTCTAAAGCTGTGAATACTTGTGCAAGAGATAATTCAACCTCCCCCCCACCTTTTTTAACCTATAACTGTTATTCATTTTAAAGTCTTGTTATAAGAAAAGGCATTTTTAAAATTAGAAAACCCTCTATAAATATCAATTATTAATACATTTAAAGATGGAATATCAATTACTTTCTACAGAAGGGGAAAGCCATGAATATATGAATTAAGGTGATGTGCAACCTTTTAGTAATTTAAAAGTAAGACTCCTATTCTTAACTGAGGTGACAGCACATGGGAAGGTTGGTTGAGCCTTAGCAATGAGTTTTACCTCCATAATATAATGTCACCTGATGAGAAGTGCAGAACTTTAAACACATCTGTGGCAATTCAAATTTATTTTCATTTGCATATGTGCACTCCTGGACTTAATCAGCTTGGAACATCTTAATTCATGAATTTGCTAATGGTCCTTCCTTTCTGCAGATGTTAGCCAGGGTTTTTGTCATTAGTTTCTGCTAAAGTACCAGCATGGGGTTCTCATTAGCAAATATAAAAAAGGTACTTTTAATGACACCACACTATCTATTAAGCTAAATTAGAAATTTTGGATGGGGAAAGAAGGGGAAAGAACAAAAAATTGAAAAAAAAATTGGCAGTAGTGTTATTATGAATGGAGAAGCACTTTACCTAAACCCAGCAGCCAAAACAGGGCCTAGCACAGAATGGACCTTCAATTAGACCATTTGTTTCTTTTTGTATGCCCAAAGTCTAGCAAAGTGCTTTGAATATGGTGTCACTTAATCAAATTTGTTGGATTGCATTGGAATAGGTTGGATTGGATTACCATTGATTACTGGAAATTTCAGGGCTATTGAATGAGGCTGCTCTTGGGAACTGTATAGAGCAAAGAGCTCTTAGTCTTTGTATCATGGAGTCATTGGACTGTCTGGTAAAGTCTATAGACTTTGTCCCAGAATAATGTTTTTAAAGGTATACACATAATATATAGGATTGCTAAGGAAACCAATCATGTTGAAATAATTGTCAAAATATTAAAAACAAAATAAACAAGTTCACTGACCCCACATGAAGAACCCATAGGATAGAATATGGATAGTGATGGATGATTCTAGAAGCTTGATTGCTGAGACATCAGCTATAGTCAGAGGAAAGCTGCTTCTTTTCCTAGAGAGTCTAGACTTTAGGTAGAGCCCTGTGCCCTGAATTAAAAAAAAAGTGATAGGCCCCATTGTTCTGTTGTTATATTCTATTCTAATAGTCAGAGTAGCCATAATTGCATACTGGGTGGGCAGACCATTAGTTTCTTGGGCCCAGCAGGCCCAAGAAGAGGTTCTGGTGTGTAGTCTACTAACTAATAGAATAGTGGTTTATTAGTTTGACAACTTATTATCACAAGGCCAATGCCAACATCACAACATAGATGTCCAAGTGATGATGTTTAATGTCAGTGCATCACTGTCATGCTGTCTGTGCCAATTTCAATCAATCAACAGTTAGATATGAAGGGATAACTAACATAAGACAGTGTGTGATAAGTGCTGAAGGAGCAGTACAGATAATAATGACTGGAGGAGTTAATAGGTTGGAAAGATCACAGAGCATGAGCCTTGCAGACAGGAGACCTGGTTTCTAGTTGTTGCTCTGACAGTAATTAACTCTGTGACTATGGGGAAGTCACTTACTTAATTTCATAGATTGGCAAACTGTGACCCAGAAGGGATTTGTACAAAATTAGTTCTAAGGTCCCATCTAGTTTAAAATTTCCATCTGGGGAGTTCATAGGAAGGCCTCATGGGGAAAGTACAATTTTAGCAGGGTCTTGAAAGCTGGTAGCATTTAACTAAGTGGAAAGGAAAGATTTGGCTAGTGAAGGTTACAAGGCACATTCACTCCAGCTATGTTTAGATGATAATATGACTAGTGAAGAAGAATAGATGAGTAGATGCTTTTTTAGTCCAGTGTTAATTACATGATGCTAATGGGGCAGCTAGGTGGTGAGATGAATAGTGCTAAGCCTGGAGTCAGAAAAACATCTTCCTGAGTTCAAATCTGGCCTCAGACACTAGCTCTGTGACCCTGGGTAAGTTGCTTAACCTTGTTTGCCTCAGTTTCCTTATCTGTAAAATGAGCTGAAGAAGGAAATGGCAAGCCACTCTGCTATCTTTGCCAAGAAAACCCCAGTGGGGTCATGAAGAGTCAAACATAACTGAAATGACTGAACAACAAACGATACTAATGTTGGTTGGTGCTAGCCCATTAAAATTGTTTTTACCTCCTCTCTAAGCAGAATACTTATAATTCCTCTATAGTTAGGGGGCATGTAGGATACCAGCATACCAATTATCTCTGGACATGTCCATTTATATCAGTAAAGGAGTTACTCCTTGCCAAAGAATATTTGGGGATTAGCCATTCCTCTTTCACTGTTGAGAAACTGGAGTTACTTAGTTTTCTTTTCTTCATTCAGTAAACCTTCATGGAACAAGTATTATGTGCCAGACATGGTCTGCATCCATAGGTTATATAAAGGATACAAAGAAATTACCCTTGCCCTCATGAAACTTATAGTCTAGTATGAGAAGGAAGGAGTCTAAAACAAGGAAGAGTGTGATAAGTATTTTAGAGGAACAAAGTGTAATAGAAATTTTGATAAAAGAGTGATAATATACACAGAGAGAAGGAGATAAGGGAAAACTTTATGGATGAATTGGCATATGAGTTGGTCCTTGAAGGATGAGTAGGATTTCAGCTGGCAGAAATGTGGCATGTAGGTGTAGGTAATTGGGAGCAAAGATGCCTAAGTGCTTAATTGGGAATATATTTGGGGAATGGCAAGTAGCCCAGTTTGATTGGAATGTAGAGTGTACAAAGCAGAATAATGAGGAATAAGACTGTCAAGGTAAGTTGGGGCCAGATAACGAAGGACTCAATGCTTGGAAGACAGGTAGGTGGTGCAGGGGATAGAGTTCTGGACCTGGAATTAGGAAGAGCTAAATTAAAAGGTCTTCTTAGTTGTATGACAGTCTCTTAACCTTTGTCTTCCTCAGTTTCCTGAACTACAAAATGGGAATAATAATACCTCCCAGGGTTGATGTGAGGATTAGATGAAATAATATTTGTAAAATGCTTGGTGTATAATGAGTATTTGTTTCCTTTCTTCCTAAGAAAGATACTCTTTAAATCAGCTCAAAATGTCCCTTTATGTTCCTGACCGTTATAAAGGTGATGCTATTGATTTTTCTTTGGAATAACTTTTTCAGACTGAATCAAACCTTTATCCTGACAAAGTACATAGAAGATGACTTGGTCCCTTTTGACTGCTTTAGAACCACATATATGTACTTCTTAGTCCCATGTATTCTGTACAACTCAGACTTCTGCTTTGGCAATGGAAGGATGTAGGCTCATTAAGTTACCAGCAAAATATTGTAATCCCCTTGGAATTCCCGACTATGGACAATGGCTGGCTGACAACTTGGTCTCTCAGTTCCTCTTTGTGTTGTTTATTCACCCTCTTGTTGTAAATTCTCGGTGACAAGTGATTTCTCTTGGACTTTACTAATGATATGTTTAATAAGGGAAAGGATGGAAAACAAAGGGCATCGAGGATCACAAATATTTACATCTGGCAGGAGGGTTGGGAGGAAAAATGATTACAGCTGCCTTTGAAAGTTAATGTTATTAAAATGTTCAACATGAAGTTTCTATTTTAAATAAGAAACACTTGAAAGAAATGGTCAGGATTAACAGGAACTTAAATTGAAACCATGTTGGTTGGTAGGTAATAGAATGCTGGAGACAAACACTGCCTTGAATATAAAAGCATTCTTTTGCCCAAAGTTATGCATTATGCGTGCGGCCCTGTTTAGGCCACTGGTATTTGATTTGGTTTGGCTTTTTCAGGAAACCAGGAGGAGGTCAGCAGCACCCACTTAAAGTCCCTGTTAAATGGTTTATTCCCTCCTTAAGCCTTTGTGTTGCTCACTTTATTAAACCTTTTTGAAATATTGGTCTGTAAATTTTGTTGATGATGCACCATCCTTATGCATGCCTTTTGGACTACTTTGCAAACTTGCATGTGATTGGGTCAGCAATGGGAGTAATAGAGTCAGCTTACAATGGAGGACCTTGTTAAAAGCCCCAGTTGGTGGGTAACAGCTCATTGTTTGGGCCATAGATTGTTAGCAGAAACACTGAGTGTTCCCATCTGGCATCTCCTTCAACCTGCATCTGTGCTGTCAACATACTGTAACTTTTCCTGCTGAACCATAGTCTCTGGCTGTAATTTTCCTAATGTGCACTGGAGCGTCAGTGCCGTTTATTAAAAAAATACATATATTGTATGATTGTATGCTACCCTATGATGGGCTTGGATGAGCTGGCACTAACTTAGAGGCCTTTCAGATTTTTCTACCTATGATTCTATCCTGGCAATTCATAGATTTCCTTTGTAAACTTCAAAACTCTACAGGAACCTGGCTTTTGCAGAGTTTTGAAGAGCAATCCATTTTGTCACTTCCCAAAGTGAATTCTTAGGTACTGACTAGGCATTTCCTTTATAATATAAAGTTAGATCTGTCTGGCATAAGCCTCAACTCTTTCTCTCTCTCTCTTTCAAAAGGAAGCCATGATAGCAGCCATTTTTTGTGTGACAACTTATCTTTATTGGGACCAATGAACTTCCTCTCTTTCTCACTATTTTCTCATTCCTGACCTCTGGGCTTTGTCTCAATGCTTTGGTGTCCTCCTCCATCTGGTTTGGAGTTGAGTTTCATGACCTCATCTACTTTAACTTGACTCATTTTATGGCTTCCACTCCTCCACATTGTTTTGGCTGTGGCATCTTCCAACTCTTTCGGCTGCCTGTGGATCTCTCAATGAACCCAGACTAGCTTCCTGCTGGAAAATCTGTTCTTTCCTTCCCTTTTTCCTTCCTTTCTCTTTTATCCCCCAGAGCCTTGGCCTTTTTGGTCCTCATCTCCTATTGGGGAACAGAAATGCTTTGACACACTGTGATGTCACAGAGGTATGGAGATATCGCCAACTTTTGCTTTGCATGGAAAACTACTTTTGCTTTGTATGGTCCTGTAGAAACAATGCTGCATAAAAGAGCAGCTCACTCCTGTGGCTGAGGAAAATGTGACTTTATGGGCAAGGCTGATGTACTCCAGCTCCTTCATGTCTGGGTAGATCACACCAACTCTGCCCTATCTTTTCTTCCCCAATTATCTCCTAAACCATTAAACTCCAGACAAAATTTCCATGTTGATGGAGATTTTTCTTAGACTTAACTTACTTAATACTATCTGTTTTTGATTCTCTGGCTCTAGGAGCTAATGTTGGAGGGGGACAAGATTGGGTTTCTATTGCACCATATAGAAGGGCAGGCCATGTGTGATTTACCCAGTGTATTAGAGAGACTAGCCCTTACTAGACCAGATTGACAAATTAGTAGAAAAGCTCTAGCAGGCGTTTGGCAATAGCCTCTAAAAGGAAGTTGGCAACCAAAGATTCAGGCAGCTCCAACAGGGGTGGGGTTTTCATGAAGCTACACCCACTCATTTTGAATGCTCAGCCAGGATAATTCCTTGGGGGATTTCTTTTAGGAATGAACAGGACTATATGTAGGCATTAGCCACCATGCCTGAATGAATGACTGGAGCAGTTGCTGTCTTTGTTGATAACAAGGGCTTGGTCAGCCCCAACAAAGCCATTTTGGCTACTGCTTTAGCCAACCCTTCTCTGTTTAATCAAGGAAGCCCAAGAAATCAAGAGGTGGGAGCACTGACCCCCATGCATGGAGCGGATATGTCTGTTAGGAGACTTAATGTCTATTCTACAAATATGCTAGCCATTAACCTACTAACTTGACAAGAGAAATACAGTAGAAATCCAGTAGAATCCAAGCATTTCTAATAGAATGTAAGCTTTTGAAGGTAATGACTTTTATTCTGCTTTTATATAGACTCTGGTCCCAGTATAGGGTGTAGCACATAGTAGGTATTTAATAAATGCTATCATTTATCCACCTCATGGATAAAAGCATAGATATATGTATGCTCATTAAATTGACAAATGACATAAAGCTGAGAGGGATAATTAATATACTGGATGACAGAATCAGGAACCAAAGAGATCTTGACAAGGCAGAAGACTGGCCTGAATTTAATTAGATGAAACGTAGTATGGATAAAAATAACATTATTTCCCTTATGAGTATTTTTTAAAACTATCTGACCAGTCCCAACTTTTCATTAACAAACAATAACAACCACTTAGTTAAAGAGAAAATATGGGAAAAATACATACAAATAATTTGAAGGTAAGTGGGAGTTGGGAAACAGTAGTGGTAGGGGTGCCCTTCTTGAGTCATTCTTGTAAATTACATAGTTTCCTCTCTCAAAGAAATCTAGATAGGTAGAAATAATTGAATTTTCATTTTCATTCTACATCTCCTGAAAGAAAAAAGGAGGATGTCAACTATGGAGATGCTTAAAGATTAGATAAGCATTAGATAATCACAAGCTACTCCAGAATTTGAGCTATGAGGAACTTTCATTTATAAACTTGGAAACACACAGAACTAATTTCATTTTATGATGTCTGAACCAGCCCAAACCAAAGGTTTCATTAGATTTTTGATGGGGTGTAAGCATCATCAGGGTCCTTTAGAGGGCCTTTAGGGTCCCTCTAGTTTCATGTCTTTATATTTAGTGCTTGTCAACCCTATGTATCTGGTACCTACTCAAGGGTCTTCTGGCATACCTTTGCTGCTCTTTTTTTTTTCAAATTTCCTTTACTTCCCTCCCTCCTCCCCCCATGACAGCATATAGTCCAGTATAGGATCTGCAAATACATTCATATTAGACATTATTCCAATTACAAAGGCGTATTGTACTAGGTGGGATGAAAGATGGTAAAGAAGAAATAAAACCAAACAATGAAAAGAAAAAGATCATTTAGTTTTCTTCCATCAGGATTCAGGCTCAGTTCTTTCTAGTTATATCTCTGGGTGGCACATTTCTCTCTTTCTTGAGTCTTTTGGGATTGACTTATATCACTGCATTGCTGAAGAGAGTCCAGTCTGTCATAATTGGTCATCACAGATATGGTATGTCTGTGATTGTATACAAATTTCTTCTGATTCTACTCTTCTCGCTGTAGCGGCAAGCACCCCAATATCCCCAGGGTAGCTGCCAACACAGGTTCTTAGATCTGCTTTTCAAAAGGAAAGCAACTCAAAATGGGTTAACAAGCTTACTTTAATCAAACAAACATACATTACCTAGTTCAAGGGAAAAAGGTCAGCACCCCGAACTTCAGAGTTACAGAACTTACAGATCAGACAGGCTTCCAAACTGTCCCAACATTACATGCATCAATACCAAATCACAGTTACCAGAGAGGGAAGCATCAACATCTGGGTTTTCAAAACCGGGGGGGGGCTCTCAACAATGGCTTCCCAGAGTCTCATCTAGTCAAATCACACAACACTTCTCAAAATGAGCCCCAAAGCAAAGCCTCTCCTCAGGGTTTATATAGCCTTCTCCTGGCTCAGAGAATGTAACAACCTTCTGGACCCACTGCCCAATCACAAAGTATCAAGGTGTGGGCTTTCCTGAAAAACAAGCCTCCCACCACAGTCTCCAGGTGCACTTAAGCTAGGGGCAGGGAAGATCTTTAAATTTGCATTTCCATTACACTCGCTCAGCATCAGTTTGTATAAGTCTCTCCAGGTAATTATGAAATCCGTCACCTCCTCGTTTCTTATAGCACAATAATATTCTATTACATTCATATACCACAACTTGTTTAGCCATTCCCCAATTGATGGGCACCCCTTTAGTTTCCAATTCTTTGCAACTACAAAAAGGGCTGCTATAAATATTTTTGTACATATGGGTCTTTCTCACACTTCTGTGATCTCTTTGGGATATAACCCTAGAAGTTGTATTGTTGGGTCAAAGGGTATGAAATTATTTATAATCCTTTGGGCATAATTCCAGATTGCTCTCCAGAATGGTTGGATAAGTTCACAACTCCTCCAGCAATGTATTAGTGTTCCAATTTGTCCACATCCTCTCCAGCATTTGTCACTTTCTTGTTTTTTCATCTCAGCCAATCTGACTGGAGAGATGTGGTACCTCAGAGTTGTTTTGATTTGCATTTCTCTAATCAATAGTGATTTAGAGCATTTCTTCATATGTTTATAGATATCTTTAATTTCTTTCTCTGAAAACTTCCTGTTCATATCCTTTGACCATTTATCAATTGGGGAATGACTTGTATTCATATAGATTTGGCTCAAGTATTTTAGAAAGGAGTCCTTTATCAGAGACACAAGTTGTAAAAATTCTTTCCCAATTTCCCACCTCCCTCATGATCTTGGTTACATTGGCTTTGTTTGTACAGAAGCTTTTCAATTTAATGTAATAAAAATTATCCATTTTGCATTTTATAATGCTCTCTAATTCTTGTTTGGTCCTAAGTCTTCCCCTCTCCACAGATCTGTCAGGAAAACTATTCCTTGCTTTCCCAAATTGCTTACAGTATCATCCTTTACACCTAGATCATGCACCCGTTTAGACTTGATTTTGGTGTGTGGTGTTAGATAATGGTCTATGCCCAGTTTCTGCCATACTGTATTCCAGTTTTCTCAGCAGTTTTTGTCAAATAGTGCATTCTTATCCCCAAAACTGGGGTCTTTGGGTTTATCAAACAACAGATTACTATATTCATTAACAGCTGGGTCTCCTGCACCTAATCTATTCCATTGATCCACTACTCTACACCTCTGCCAGTACCAAGCAGTTTTGATGACTGCTGCTTTATAATACAGATTAAGATCTGGCATAGCTAGTCCACCTTCCCTATTGTTTCTTTTCATTAATTCCCTTGATATTCTAGACTGTTTGTTTTTCCAAATAAATTTTGTTATTATTTTGTCTAACTCTACAAAGTAGTTTTTTGGTAAATTGATTGGTATGGCACTAAATATATAGCTTAGTTTGGGTAAAATTGTCATTTTTATTATATTAGCTCGACCCAGCCACGAGCAATTGATATTTTTCCAACTATTTAGATCTGATTTTATTTGTGTGAGAAGTGTTTTGTAGTTGTGATCATATAGATGCTAGGTGTGTTTTGGCAAGTAGATTCCCAAATATTTTATAAAGTCTACAGTGACTTTAAATGGGATTTCTCTTTCTATCTCTTGCTGTTGAGTTTCATCAGAGATGTACAGGAATGCTAACGATTTATGTGGGTTTATTTTATATCCTGCAACTTTGCCAAATTTATTTATTGTCTCAAGTAGTTTTTTACTTGATTCTCTAGGATTCTCTAAGTATATCATCATATCATGTGCAAAGAGTGATAGCTTGGTCACTTCTTTGCTAATTTGATTCCTTTGATTTCTTTTTCTTCTCCAATTGCTACTGCTAGTGTTTCTAGTACCAGATTGAATAAGAGGGGTGATAGTGGACACCCTTGTTTCACTCCTGATCTTATTGGAAAGGCTTCTAGTTTATCCCCATTGCATATAATACTTGCTGATGGTTTTAAATAGATGCTAGCAACTATTTTAAGGAAGGCTCCATTTATTCCTACACTTTCTAGTGTTTTTGATAGAAATGGATGTTGTACTTTGTCAAAAGCCTTTTCTGCATCTATTGAGATGATCATGTGGTTTCTGCTAATTTTATTGTTGATATGCTCAATTATACTGATGGTTTTCCTAATATTAAACCATCCTTGCATTCCTGGAATGAATCCTACCTGATCAGGGTGTATTATTTTTGTGATAAGTTGTTGGAGTCTTTTGGCTAATATTTTATTTAGAATTTTTGCTTCTAAATTCATGAGGGAAATTGGTCTATAATTTTCTTTCTCTGTTTTATCTCTTCCTGATTTAGGAATCAGCACCATATTTGTGTCATAGAAAGAGTTTGGTAGGACTCCTTCTTCACTAATTTTCCCAAATAGTTTGTAGAGTATTGGAATCACTTGTTCTTTAAATGTTTGATAGAATTCACTAGTGAACCCATCTGGCCCTGGAGATTTTTTCCTAGGGAGTTCATTGATGGCTTGTTTGATTTCTTTTTCTGAGATGGGGTTATTTAGGTAATTCACTTCCTCTTCAGTTAATCTGGGCAATTTGTGATTTTGTAAATATTTATCCATTTCACTAAGATTGTCATATTTATGTGCATACAATTGGGAAAAATAATTCCTCATTATTTTTTTGATTTCCTCTTCATTGGAGGTATATTCACCCTTTTTATTTTTGATACTCATAATTTGGTTTTCTTCTTTCTTTTTTTTTATCATATTGACTAAGGGTCTATCAATTTTGTTGATTTTTTCATAAAACCAGCTCTTTGTTTTATTTATTAATTCAATGGTTTTCTTAATTTCAATTTTATTAATCTCACCTTTGGTTTTCAGTATTTCTAATTTAGTACTAAACTGGGGATTTTCAATTTGTTCTTTTCCTAGCTTTTTCAATTGCATGTCCAATTCACTGACCTCCCTTCTCTCTGCTTTAATTAAGTATGCACTCAGGGATATAAAACTTCCCCTGAGAACTGCCTTTAGTGCATCCCACAAATTTTGGTATGTTGTCTCATTATTATCATTCTCTTGAATGAAATTATTGATTGTTTCTATAATTTCTTGTTTGACCCACCAATTTTTTAGGATTAAATTGTTTAATTTCCAATTAGTTTTTACTCTATCTTTCCATGGCCCTTTATTGCATATGATTTTTATTGCATCATGATCTGAGAATTATGCATTTAATATTTCTGCCTTTCTGCACTGGATTGTGAGGTTTTTATGCCCTAGTACATGGTCTATTTTTGAGTATGTACCATGCACTGCTGGAAAGAAAGTAAATTCCTTTTTATCCCCATTCTGTTTTCTCCAGAGATCCATCATATCTAGTCTCTCTAAGATTCTATTCACCTCCTTAACTTCTTTCTTGTTTATTTTGAGGTTAGATTTATGAAGTTCAGAGAGGGGGAGATTAAGGTCCTCCACTAGTATAGTTTTGCTATCTATTTCTTCCTCTAATTGCTTTAACTCCTCCTCTAGGAATTTGGATGCTATACCACTTGATGCATATATATTAAGTAGTGATATTGCTTCATTCTCAATGGTGCCATTTAGTAGGATATAATTTCCTTCCTTATCTCTTTTAATTAGATCTATTTTTGCTTTTGCTTTATCTGAGATAAGTATTGCTACCCCTGTTTTTTTACTTTAGCTGAGGCATAATAAATTTTACTCCAATCTTTTACCTTTACCCTGTGGGTATCCCTTTGTTTCAGATGTGTTTCTTGTAGACAGCATATTGTAGGATTATGGTTTTTAATCCATTCTGCTATCTGCCTCTGTTTTATGGGAGAGTTCATCCCATTCACATTCACAGTAATGATGACTATCTGTCTCTTTCCCTCCATCCTATTCCCTCCACTGTTTATGTTTTTGTTTCTTCCTTCTCCCTTCCCCTCCTTGAAGTTTTCCCTTTTGACCACCCCCTCCCTCAGTGTTCCCACCCAGTGATGCCCCTTTTTAACCTACCCTCTCCCCTTACTACTGTTTCCCTCCCTTCTAATCCCCCCCTTTAGTCTCCTTTTCACCCCCCCCCCTTACCCTTCCACTATCTATAGGACACAATAAGTTTTTATACTTATCAGAGTAAATTCCTCCCCATTTGATTCCAAACCAATGAGAGTAAATTTCAAGCAGTGCTCCTCTCCCTCCCTCCTTTTCCTCTATTTAATGAATTTATGCGTCTATTCACATTAGAATCTTAAACTTCACTGATTAAGTTGATCCTTCTTTGAACCAGAACCAGTGAGAATAGTGTTTAAATGATGTTCCTCTCCCTCTTTCTTTCCCCTCTTCTATAGTGTGTTTTAATGTCTCTTCAGATGGCATATTTTACCTGTTCCTATCTCATACTTTCCTTTTTCCCTTTACAGTCCCTTTGACCCCCTTAATAGTTTTTTTTTACTTCATGTTAGTGTATTCATACCCACACCCTCTATCTAAGTATAACCCTTTTGAAGGTCATGATAATCATAAAGATTTCGAATATTGACAGTTATCAGCTCCACATATAGGGATGTGAACATTTTGCTCTTGTTGCATCCCAAGTAATGATCGTGTGTTTGTGGGTGTGGGTGTGTGCACTTATGCATGTGTGAGTCTGTGTTTCTCTTGTTTACCTTGTCATGTCTTTCTTGAGTCTTGTAATTGGAGATCAAATTTTCTATTGAGCTCTGGCTTTTTCATCAGGAAAATCTAGAAGTCTGTTATTTCATTAAACGACCATCTCCTTGCCTGAAAGATTATGCTCAGTTTTGCCGGGTAGTTAATCCTTGGTTGTAGTCCTAGCTCTCTTGCCCTATGAAATATCACATTCCAGTCCCTCTGCTCTTTTAATGTAGAAGCTGCTAGGTCCTGTGTGATCCTAACAGTAGTTCCTCAATATTTGAATTGTTTCTTTCTGGCTACTTGTAGGATTTTTTCTTTAATCTTGTAATTCTGGATTTTGGCTACTATATTTCTTGGAGTTTTCAGTTTGGGATCTCTTTCAAGAGGAGTCTGGTGAATTCTATCGATAGCTATTTTATCTTCTGATTCCAGGACCTCAGGACAGTTTTCTTTGACAATCTCTTGGAGGATGTTGTCTAGGCTGCTTTTTTCATCATGGCTTTCTTGTAGACCAATAATTCTTAGGTTGTCTCTCCTGGATCTGTTCTCTAGGTCAGTTATTTTTCCAGGGAGATATTTTACATTTTCTTCCAATTTTTTGATCGCCTTGTTTTGTTTGATTGACTCTTGCTGCATCATAGAGTTCTGAGTTTCAGTTTGATTGTTTCTAATTTTTAGCGAATTATGGTCTTCAGTTATTTTTTGAAGTTCCTTTTTTATGGAGGTATTTTCTCCAATTACTTCACTGAGACGTTTTTCCAAGTTGGTCACTGCCTCCCTGATTTAGTCTTTAAAATTTTTCTTAAGCTCCTCCAGGAATGCTATTTGGGCTTGAGACCAGATCATGTTTCCTTCTGTGGTCTCAGGTGTGGGTAGAGAGTCTATATTGTCCTGTGTATTTGGTTGTTCATGCCCTGCATAGTAGGCTCAAATAGACTTTCTTGCCTTCCCCTTCTCCTTCTCAGCTTCCTTCTTTCCCGTTGTGACTTCCTGTTTCTTAGTTTCTCAGGCTATGAGTTTAGGGCCTGATCCTAGACTTTGTTTACCTCTGGGTGGTTAGTTTATGGCTAAGTCAGGGAAGTCAGTGAGGAATGTAGATGAGTAGGTGGGGGTGCATCTGACCACTTCAGATTTCTGCCTCTGTACCTCTGTACCCTAGGCTTTTGTTGGTGAGGTGAGGTGGGGCTTGTTGGGACTCCTCCCTCTCTTCTCTTCAGACTCCTGGCTGTCTCAGTTACACACCTTCTTGGAGACTCTGAAGCCTGGGGCTATTTCCATTAACTTGGGATTTCAATCTGGGTGGGAGACTTATCTTTGGGTTTTCTGCTTCATGAAGGAGGGATGGGAGGATTGGAACAGCTAGAATTTACTTTGCCATTCCAGCCCATGTATTATACAGGCAGGCAGTCTCCAACCTTCCAGTCTGTGGGCCGATTGCAGCAGGAGAAGCCCCTCTCTCCCCTGGGCACCCAACTCTCCTACCTGGCTCCAATGACCCCTCCCGTCCCTTAGTGAGATGAAGGGGAGATGACTGCTATTCGTCCTTGGTAAGTCTGCAGGCTGGGGCTTTTTCTCTCTCTGGTGTAGTCTGCTTGTCTGCTCTTAGGTCTGAGCTGTGCAGACCCCACTTGCCCTGCGATTGTCCTGTCCCGACACATTAGGCAACCTCCTGGGCTAGACTCTGCCACTCTCCATCTTCCAGTGGGCTCAGTCACTCCAGAATCCGCTCAGATTCACCCTTTGAGACTTAGTGACCGAGGAGCTCAGTGAGGTTACTGCTTCCTTTCCACCATCCTGGCTCCTCCCCCTTTGCCGCTCTTTTGATCTCCAGTGTGGTATGGCCTACAGAAAGGCAGTGCTTCATGCTCTTGACCTTGCCAATACCTCTCTTTTGCACTTTTATTAATGAATTTTGTCATCCATATTGATAGTACCTTAAACTCCCTAACTGCCTAATTCTATAGTTTCCTTAAATCCCATGATCCATTCCCTCATTGTGATTTAGCACCACATAAAGATGTCACAAAATAGATTTTACTATCATCTGTGTTATACCTCCCTAATTAAAATCTCTGACATTCTTCTATCTGACCATAATCTATCATTCTATCTCTTTCTCTGCCCCACCCTTCCTAAACACATTTATTGCCCTCATCAAGGCCTCTAACAACTTTGCCCTTCAGTATATGCTCAGGCTATTACCCATTCGCTGACTTAACTCCCCTCCTTCTGCAATATTGACCATTGAGGAGCCAATTCAATGTTACATCATTCTCTACTTTCAAATCTCTCATCCCTATGACCTATTACTGCTCATCCCTTGCAAAACATCTGTCTTGGATTACATCCACTAACCACCTATTCCCATTCTAGCCATCTGCTTCTCAACAGAGTTGCAGGAGTTATACAATGCCAACTAGGTATATTATAATTTCAAGTTATCAAACTCCAACCAAGCTCTCACTGCAGCAAGGCAGTCCTTTTTTCTTCCCCGATTTATTCACAGTCTTTCTCCCCATAAAAGCTTTTTCAAAATCTTCTCTTTTCAAGCGTTCTATACTTTTCCTTACACTCACCCTTTAGCAATGGACCTCTGCTCTTACTTTATTGAAAAAACTGAGGTCATTCAATATGAACTTCCCTTTTCCTCTTATGTTTTTATTTTCTTGAAAAACATCATTAATTCTTTCCTCCTATACCCTCAGTTTCTGAGAAGGTGTTCCTTCTCTTTGTCAAGGCCAGTCCCTCTACACGTGCCCTTAATTGCACCACTCCCATCTTCTCCACCAGATTTCAATCTCAAAGTCCCCTCCTCTCTCTTGAATCTTTGATGTCTCCTTAACTCCTTGCTCCTTATTTTCACTTAGGTTCACATCTTCCCCACCCTTAAAAACCTTTCACTATGATCCCTTCAAGCCATTGTCCTATATCTTTCATTCATTTCACAATAAACGTTGTAGAATAAATTGTCTATACTTGTTGCCTTTACTCCCTCTCCTCTCATACCTCAATCCTTTTCACACATCTGTCCTTTGACCCCATCACTCAACTGAAGTTGGTCTCTCCAAAGTTAACAATGAAGTGAACAAATCTTCTTTTCTTAGTCCTCGACTTTGTCCACCTATCTCCTACATTTGACACTCAATCACCTTCTCCTCAAGTATACTTTCTTCTTCATGGGATGTTATCATAATATTATCTGCTGGTTATCTTGTTACTTGTGTTACCAATCCCCAGTCTCTTGCTGATTTCATCTGAATCATTCCACAGCATTTAGCACAGTGTATCTGTATCCCCAACACTAGTTGTCTAGCCACCTCAGTTTCTTTGGCATGTGTGGGTAGTCTCCAATGTGCTCTGAACTAGGTACCCTGATATTCTCTCTTGTTATTCTCCCTATTTGTAACTTCATTAGTTTCCATGTCATTTCTATGTTAATGACTATATATCCAGTCCAAGTTTCTCCCCCAGACTTCAATTTCACAACACCAGTTGCCTACTGGACATTTCAAAGTGCATATCCAAGAGATATCTTAAAATCAACTTGTCCTAAACAACTCATCATCTTTCGCCCTGCCCAAACTTACCCCTCTTAGTCTTATGTTTGTTGAAGGCACCACCATTCATCCACTCTTCTAGGTTTATAACCAGCATTTTCTCTGAGTCCTTAATTTCTCACATCCCATATATCTAACCAATTGCCAAATCTTGGCATTGCTAGCTAAGCTTCACATCTCTTACATTTGCTTAGTCTTTACTTACACATCTACCACCAACTGTAAGCCCCTACTACTTCCTGCCTAGAGTGTTGCAATGGCCTCCTAATGGTCTCATTGCCTCTAGTTGTTTGTTTTTTTTTTTATCCGCTCTAGTCTTTCTTTCATACAACTTCCAAAATGAATTTTCTTAAGTGCAGGTCTAGCCATGTCACTTTACTATTCAACAAGCTTCAGTACCTCTCTATTGCCTCTAGAAGAAAATATAAACAGAGATGAGGTGAGTGTGATGGTGCATGTGGGGAGAGAGATAGAGAGAGGAAGACACACACACATACACACAAAGAGAGAGAGAGAGAGACAGAGAATAGAGGAAAGGAAGGAAAGAAAAGATAAAGAAAATAGAAAATGGGTGGAGGTCATAGTGGTAGAAGATCAGAGTTAGAAGTTGTAAGGTGGAGGGAAAGATGGAATGACAAATGCTTATGATCAGATAAAGGAATTTGAGAATTTATGAACATGGAAGTGGTACACATGTGGGTGTGTATTCAAGGGTATGATCATCTCTGTCAGTATTTCTATGTGTGAGGTAGAATAGTTCATGGAAAATAAACAAATTGAAGAACTGGGAATTTAGAGTATATGAAGGTGTATCAGTATATATGTTGATGTCCTCTAACATGAAAGCAGGAGTTGAAGGGGAGAGAAAGTCCATGAATCAGGCATCAAACACTTTAAGGAAGGCAGGAAATATCCAGGAGATTGGTAGATAACAGCTACCAGAAATCTTGATTGGGTAATAAATATGAATTGAATGAACTTTATAACAAGAAAAATTGCTGAGGCATGTTAGTAGAGGAGGAGTCTGGAAATAGCAATGGGAAGCAAGGAGTATTCTGACTTTGTGGGGGAAGTGGAATGATCAAAAGAGCGAAGAGAAATGGAAATGGCAACCAGGAGTCCTATGTCTTCAGGAGGGAGCCAGGCCTCAGTCCACAGAGAAAGATGGAAGAGGTAAGAAAGGAAAAGTTTTAAGATGAAAGCAACTTTTTCACCTACAGAGCAAGTATCCTTGATAGCACACTGGAAGAGGTAGGTAGATCTGAAAAAGAATATTGTGGGGAGGGAAGGTAAAGGATAATGGGAACAAGGGGATGAGATTTATACAATGATAGCCAAAGGTTCAGAATCACTGGGATAAAAAGATTATGTCAACGTGGCTAATCTTTGAGGAATGAATTCAGGCAGACTATCAGCCTCAGAGGGCAAGGCAAATGGTGTGAGGTGGGACCAGTTATTGTGGCAGTATGGAGTTGGGTTCCAGAAGGTAAGTGAACAGTATAGATGAGACTTGAGATGATATGGTGGATCTAGATAAGGGAAACTTTTCCCTGGTGCAAGACAACTGATGAGAACTTTGAAAAGTGCATTGGATTTGGGTATTAGGAGATCACTGATAAAGTTGGAGAGACTAGTTTTAATTGAATGATGACATAGTTTGCAATAGAGTTAGAAGTGAATATGAGGAAGGCAAGTAGGGCCAATAAGTTTAGACAATTTTTACTATGAGTTTTACTCTGAAAGGGAAGAGAGCTGAAGGACGATCACTTGAGGAAATGATGGTTTTAAATGAGGATCTGTTGAGTATAGGGGTTGCACAGGCATGTTTGAAAGCAGCAATGAAGGAGCCAATAATTCAAAAAGGTCACACAAAAGAGAATAAAAATTAGAAAAAAGAGAGCATTGATCTAAAACACAATATTTGAGAGATGAGGGGTAGGGAAATGAGGAGAGGGGCAGATGGGATCAAGTATGTATGTAAAAGAATTAGCCATGGTGAAGGGAAGGACTCTCTCTTTTTCAGAACTGGGTAAATGAGAAGAAAATGGGAGATGACAACAAGGTATTTTCAAGTGTAGAGTAGGGAAGAATAGGGAACTCCTGGTGAATAGTTTCTCTTGTTTCAGCAAAATATGAGGTCTTCTGCTAAGAGAATGGTGGTAACCGGTGCTTAAAGAGAGTTGAGAAATTTTGGAATAATGAGACAAGTTTGAGGAATACAAATGGAAGTGAAGGAGGGAAGAGTAAAAGGACAAATCAGATGAAATTAGAATAAGTGAATTTATAGTGTATCCATTTAACATGATTATGTGACTTCTTTTCTGTAGCACCCAGTCAGCAATGTTTGAATTGGCATAGAAAAGGTTAATGGTGGTGGGTAGTCTGAACTTGGGCTTTGGCAAGGCAGGGGCAGCCACAGAGCAAGGTAGGGGGAGGGAAGATATTAAAAAGTAGAGCCGATAGATATGAGAGGATGCTAAACCTTGCATAAGGATCCCTGAAGGCTGCATATTAACTTAGAAAATCACATGTCAACATTATCTATGTTCTACTCTAATTTGTTTTTTTAAGTATTTCCTGATTACTTTTTAATCTTGGTTTTAAGTATTTGAGAATATTGTGGGTGCCAATGCTGTTTGGGGGGCTGTATATTTGACACTTCTGCAATAGTTGTTGTTGTTCACTCGTTTCAATTGTGTCCAATTCTTCATGATCCAATTTGAGATTTTCTTGACAAAGATACTGGAGTAGTTTGCCATTTCCTTCTCCAGCTCATGTTATAGATGATGTACTAAGACAAACATGGTTAAGTGACTTGCCCAGGGTCACACAGCTAGTAAGTGTCCCAGTCTAGACTTGAACTTCTGATGAGTCTTCCTGATTCTGAACCTAATGCACTATCCACTGTGTCAAGATCAATATAAAAGTGAATTGGTTCAAATGAGATATTTGTAAAAGTTCTTTGTACAGTACCTAGCACACAGTAGGTACCATATAAATGCTAGCTATCCTCATCATCATTATTGTTTGAAAATGATGATGATGCTGATTATGATATCAGGAACAGGAATGAAGAAAAGTGAAGTGAGACAGGGGATTGTCTGAGTGATCATGGAAAGATGTGGGGACTGGAGATCACAGTGAAGATGAAGAATAGGTTTATAAAGAATCAATGTCAATGAATTCACAAATCTCTGGTGAGGGAGAGTGTTGGTAGAATATCTCCCCTAGAGTATATAATAGAGAACAGAACATGGTAATCCTTTAACAGATATTTACTGAAAAAAGTTCTTTTTGGGTCTGGGTTGGACCGGATGTCCACCAAACTCCCTTCCAGTACTAGAAATCTTGTAATACTGTCCTGAACAGGGAGCAAGCCTTAGACCAACTGTCTAGGCCCTCACCCTTAGAAGGGCCCAGTGGGAATTCCAAAGTCACCAGCAGGAGCTCTGAGGAGCCCTTTCCTGATAACCCCCTGTGAAAGAATAAAACACTCAGGCTGTGATGGTGCAGTGCTGCTCTCCACCCTGAGGTGGCCCAATGCTGATGAAGCATGGGAAGAGGACTCCTTGCTGCAAGGTGGGGATGAGTGCTCTTTGTGGATCTATGTAGATCACCATCCATCCTCCCCTTTATTACTGCTGGTATAAGTGTGTGTGTGTGTGTGTGTGTGTGTGTGTGTGTGTGTGTGTGTGTGTGTGTCCTGCTGAGTCACCAGACTGCACTGCCCAGTCACTCCCACCCCTGTAACTTTGCCTGCAAGACTAATAAACTGCTATAGTGATCAGACAAAAAAAAACAAAAAACAAAACTGAGCTACTGATTGAATTTTTTCCCTACCCTTAAACTAATTACTATAAGATTTTAAAGAATGGATCATGCTTTATGTTTATCTGTACCCATAGTACATCACATGTAGCTTTTAATAGTCAAGTTAAAAACTGCTGATAGGTATTAGTATAAAATAAGATAGGGATTAGAACTCAGATTTAATTGACTTAAGGAATTTCCAGGTAAGGAAACTCAAATAATGTAGTGTAAACGTAGAGCTTCAAGAGATCAAGTGACTTTCCCCAACTCATCAGCCATAACATGTAAGAGGTGAGACTTGTACAAAAAGCTGCCCAGAACTTCTGAGCACAGAAAACAAAGTGCCATTCCAAGGAATTCATAGATAACCTACAAAAAAGAAAAAAAGAAGAAGGAAAAAGAAAAACCTGTGTGGTAAACTCAAAGACATATAATGGTTAGATTTAACAATTCTAATGGAGAAAGATCTTCAAATATAGAGGAAAGGAAATTTGAACACAAGGCAATGATTATGTACCCACCAGAAACTGGAGGAAGGAATTGAATATAATTGGAAAAGCAATGGAGCTTAAAATGCAACTCAAAGTGACATTCTTTGCAAACCTGAGCTTGATCACCAATAAAAATAATAGATGTTCAACAGATGCATTTGGACCATTTCTACAAAGAAAGCCAGACCTGAGGAGATTATTTGCATTTTAAACATCTGAAGATCAAGGAATCACATGTAATTAAATAAATCCTACTGAAAAAAGAGAAAAAAAACTAGAAAGAGAAAGACATCCATGGAGTTAAAAACAACAGCAACAGTAGCAATAAAATAACAACAGAGAACCATTGAGAGATTTCTTTTCTAAAAATATAGAAGGACACAAGGGTGAAAGCAGAGTGTAAATAGGAGAAACAGATGGGGAGCAATAGGATTCAAACATCACCCATTCAACAGTGTGTGTGACTCTGAGAAAGTGTTGGATCTCCATGGGCAAGGATCCTGTCTCAATGAGAGGAGAATTAGAGGTTGGAGTAGCAAACACTTATGATAGGGAAAACCTGAATCCAGAGAGGAACTATCATGGGGAAAGGAAAGGAAGGGAGGGAAGAAATGTGATAAATTTTAAGGAAAAAATACAAGAGAAGGCTAAAGCATAGATTCATAGACCAATATCATTAATGAATATCAACTCAAAAATTTTATGTAAAATTCTCTCAAGCAGCAATTCATCCAAGAAATAATTCATTATGACCAAGCAGGATTTAAATCAAATAATGTAGTTTACTGAATTAAAAATAAAACACCCTAAAAGACATGATTATTTCAAGAGATTCAGGAAAAGCATCTTACACATACAAAACTCCTTTATGCTAAAAAGCCATAAACAAAAACATAGGCATAGAGAGAACTTTTTTTTTTTTTTTAATGACAGCATGAGAGGAACTTTATAAGCATGAATGGACAAATGGACATGGAGAGGATGATTGAAAAGTTGCGACGACATTTCATATGATGAAATTAAATGAAAAGTAAAATGTTACTAAGCAACTTTAATTTGGTTGTACTGATGTTCAATATTAAAGTAATAATGAAGCATTTTTAATATCCTAAAGAGAACTATGTATATGCCTTTTGTGCTCCAGATGTTTGATCTTCCCATAAAATCTTTTTGCCCCGTGCAATCCGTTCAAACTGTTCCACAATTTTCTTCACTTTCCCTAAATTAACCTGAAAGTCTATTTATCTATCTATGTTGCAAATGTACGTGTCACACTAATATTGTCCAGACGAGAGTGGATAAGAGGCGACCTTCGAGGGGAGGGTCTGGAGCACTTGGGGACGGCGACGGCGGCGGCGGAGGCCGGGCCGGGGTGCCGGTCACTGCCGCTTCCAGTCCTTCGGCCTGACTCTGCCCACCGGGGACAGGTAATGGTGTAGGTCATAGTGGTCAGCGCGTACGTGTAGGTGACAAAGCAGAAGAGGCTCCCGCTGACCAGGATGAGCATGCCGTAACTGTCGTGGAAGTCGGGCTGCTTCTTGAGCTTGGGCCTCTTGGCAGCGTGCTGGAGGCTTCGAACCAAGATGCGGCTCAGGGCGCCGCGGACCAGGGGCAGCATCGCGGACGGCTGGAAGGCGTTAGGCACGCAAAGGCAGGAAGCCGCGGTTGGCGCGGGCCCCCACCCTTCCGGGAGTTCCGAGAGAACTTTTTAATATTATGTAAAAGACCCTCTTTAAAAACCAAAAGCAAGTCGTATATAATGAGGATACCCTAGAAGCCTTCCCAATAAAGTCAAAAGTAAAGCAAGAATGCCCACATTCCCCACTATTATTTGATATAGTTCCAGAAATATTAGTAATAACAATAAAACAAAAGAAAGCATAAAGACAGTTAAAGCAAAGATAAAACTATCTATTTGATGATGATATGATTGCATGGAAAATCCCAAGGAATCAGTATCAGTATAAATTGAGATAATTAATAGATTCAGCAATGTTACAGAGTGCAGAATAAACCCTCAAAGATCAACCACATTTCTATATAATAATAACAAAATCCAAGAGACAGTAACAGAAAGGGAAATCCCAGTCTAAATAAGTACAAAGTGAATAAATTATCTGGCAATCAATTTACCAAAGCACATAAAATTTGGAAGAATATTCACTGATCATGGTTGGGCTGTCCCAATACAATACAAAATGAAAATATTATACAAATTAATTTGCAGTTTTAATGCTATGCCAAACAAATTATCAAGGGGATACTTTATAGAACTTGGTAAAATAACAAATTCATTTGGAAAAATAAAAGATCTAGAATATCAAAGGAATAACAAAAAGAATTAGGGATGAAGGTGTAAGGCACTTCAAGATCTCAAACTGTGTTATAAAGCAAAATCATTTGATATTAGTTTAAAAATAGAGAGCTTATCAATGGAAAAGATGAGGCCAGGGTCAGTCAAGAACAATGAAACACAATAATCCTGAATTCAACAACCAGAAAACATCAATTGCTAGGAAAAAACATTTTTCATTGATAGCTTGCAATTCTTTTGAGAACTATTTGTTCATATGCTTTGCTATTTCTCCATTAGAGAATGAATTTTAGTTACACAGAGACACGTGTGTGCACATACATTAGTCTGTGTGTTGATATGTGTGTATATAACCAAAAGCCATTCTCCAGCGGAGAAGTGGCCAAAGGATATGAACAAATAATTCCCAATTAATAAACATTTATTAAATGCTAACATGTGCCAGACACTGTGATGAGTGCTGGGATACAAAAAGATGCAAAAAACAGTTCCTTTCCTCAAATAGTTTATAATGTAATAGTTTTCAAAAGAAGAATTTGCAAGCTATTAATGAAAGAGTGCATCACATCACTAATAATCAGAGAAACATAAAGAAAATAATATTGAGTTTTCACTTCACACCCTGCAAATTGGCAAGTATGACAAAAAATGAGGATGGTCAATGTTGTAATTTTGGGAATGTATATACTGCACCATTGTTGGTGGAGCTATGGATCAGTACGTCCATTTTGGAAAACCATTTGGAATTATGAAAATAAAGTTAATAAAAAGTCCATTTTCTATGACCTAGAGATTCCACTGCTAAATTAAAATACCAAGGATGTCATTTATAAAGAAAGAAATTCCCACATTCCCTGAAATATTTACAGATATGTCCCTCATAGTGTTAATAATGAATCCTATGAGGTTGTTGTATGTATTCTAATGTGCAGTATTGAAGTCATAGTTATGTAAAATATGGTAATTTTTCCAGACCAATGGAAATATTCAGGAAAAATTTGAATACTGAAATTATTTCATAATATTCATTTTTCAATTATTGAGATCTAACTCTACTATAAGAAATTATATGAATAAAGGAAAAAATGGAAATATTTACATGAACTGATACAGAGTGAAATAGGCAAAACCAAGAAAACAACATACACAGACACAACAATAATATAAATGGAAAGAACAACCACATACCATTAAATTTGAATATTGGAAAACCACAAAGAAGCAGCACAGCTCCAAATAAGACATATGGAACACATAATGGAACACTCCCTCACCTCACTACTTTGCAGAGGTGCAATGTTCGTTAATGTGGTGTACTGTATCTTTTTTTTTTACTTTTTTGATACATTGATCAGTTTTGCTGATTTTTTCCTCATCTTTTAATTTTTGCTTTATAAATATTATTTCTTATATAGATTGGTTTCCAGGGAGAAGGGGAACGAATACTGAAAAAAATTTTGGTGATGTTAAAATACATAACATATCTCTCAATTAAGTGCATTTATAAAATTATCAAACTAATTAATTATTCATTTCTGAACATGAGCTTTACTATAACATAAACTTTTGAAACATGGAATACAATTTATAGTCCCATTGGGACTTTTTCCCAAGGAGTTATTAAAAGTACCAAAAGCCCTTTAAGAATGGCAATGGGTGTCCTATTGAAATATTTTTCAACTCAGATAAATTGAATATTGATTAAGTTCTTTCTCTATTCAGAGAATAGAGAAATACTAAGGAATAGGTTAGACATAAAACTCAAATGTAACACTTCTTATCCTCACAATATTTATTATCTAAAAAGGGGATGTTTGCATATAGCATAGTATACCGTAATCCCATAAAAGGACTGTCAGTTTTTTTTTAGCCCTGTGATTTGGGGATCATGACAGAAGTAGCTACCAATAGAGAAGGTTGAGAAAGAAGTGGTATCTTCAAGGGAAAGAAGTTTATGTTGAAAGAAGAGGGTTTTTCCCCCTCTTCTCTCCTTTTTATTTCACTTGGAGATAGGGCAGAGATTATGTTTCTGTCGTGTAGGAAACTCAGACTCAAAGGACGACTTAACAGTTGAAGAATATGAATGATAACTGATATTGGAGACTGTATGCCTAATTTCAGTGCATTTCTTCTTATACTGTGCCATGTTGCTGGCTGGATCTTGCAAAGTAATAAGCAATATGCTTGGGCAGATTAATTCAATTATGAAAGGAGTAACTCTTTGGGAAACTTTGAATTACACTACAGGTGAATCTATCTCCTGCTGATTTCCCTTAGTTAAAAACAAAGCAATTTGTAGTTGAAACAACTTTCTAATCTTAGTCATCTGCCTCTCACTCTGTCTTTTTGTTCCCCAGGACTACAAGTCCAAGCTTTAACACAGGATTGCAAGCTAGATAAAATGACGCTCTTTGTGTTTCCAAAGTAGGAGAGATTGTGCCAGAGATCTAATCAGGTGGTGACATGGAGGACTAGAAAAAGATGTTTATGGACATGGAAAAGGTACATCTCCAAGTGCTGGGTGCCAGCTCTCTGTTTGCAGTCTAAGTTTCAGTAGCGAGCAAAGATTAAAATGTGTTTGCAACTGTACTAGTTCTTCAAAGAGTAGTGCAGATGATGCAAAGTGGAAAGTCCTGCAGGGGCCCTGGAAATGCAGGTGTTTTGCTGTGAAGTGTTAACATCATTTAGCCATTTACAGGCATTCTCTAATGAAGATGGAAGGTCTGGGTTGTTAATGAGTGCCAAGATTGAAACTGGTCTTCTGTTAGTGTGCTTTTCATTGCACAATATTCTGGAACTACAAGGGCTGGGAATAGACTACTCTAATTGAAGGCTAAGTGTCATTGAATAATCATCATGTTAATCAGGTAGCACAATCTTATTTTAATAAACCTGGGATAACCGAAACTCTGGATTAAGTTGTAAGACATTACGGGACAGCAACTTAAATCAATTGGTTTACTAGATAACAATGATAATATAATATTAATTCTATTACCTTACAATTATGTGGTTCTCTACCAATTATTTAAAAATATGTCATGTGTATTAATTATCTCATTTGACCAATGCGAATTGACTCAGATCTTACTTACTATGTTCCATTACAACCTCTTTGAGCCAGTACACTTACCTTTTAAGGTTAATATAAGGAAATATGTTTTGTTAACTTTAAGGTATCATAGAGAAAGGAATTGTTTTTACAATCCTAGTTTGAAAAATTTCAGTCATTCAAAATTTTAAAGAAAAATTACAAAGAACTTTGCTGTTGTGTCTCTATCCTCTATCAGTCAAATGCAAGCTCTTTGTGAGCAAGATTTGTTTGTTTGTTTTTCATTTTTTTTCTGCATGTGTTTGTAGCCCCAACATAACATAGTTGCTTACATTTAATAGACACTTAGTAAATGCTTTTGGAAATGCATTAAATGGGATTGATACCAACTGCCCATTTAGGACAAAAAAAATTGTGATTGCATTTGAATTTCAAGGACATTTTGAATAGAATCAAAGCCCAGTCCAGAATCATAAGATCTGAGAAAGGACCTGAGAAATTTTCTAAACTAATCCCATCATTTTGTAGGTGAGTGAATTGAGAGAGATCAAATAATTTGCTTAAATTCACGCAGTTAGTCATCTAATGAGCCATCCTCAGTATCTAGGTTTCCTCAGTACTATTACTGTCAGTTTGCCAATAAACCAAGGTAATAAATTATAAGAGCTGAATATGAAAATTTGTTTTGCTTAACTATAATAATTGTCACAAGGGCTTTTATTTTTCTTTTTTTTACTCATGGGATGTGGAAAAGAGAAATATTAATGCTTAATAATTGAAAATAAGATTTAATTTTTTAAATTTAAAGACTCTTAAAAGACTTCTTTGGGGAAGGAATATTTCATAACTCATCTTGTTATAGAGGGTTAATATCAATTTTGTGCTGCCAACCAGGTCTCTGGCTCCTACCTGATTATGTAACTGCCTGTAACCTGGGTCCCTAAAATACATGTGAATGTCTGTATTTTTTTTATGACTTGGCTTAGTATCTTTCTCCAACTATCTTAATATCCTCTGTTTATATATCAGTATTATTGTTAGGATCAGACTTGAACACCTAAAGTTCAGGATCCATGTCTAAGAAGTACATTGAAAAAAATTACATGTAATTGGATGCCAAAAAGAAAAAAAGAGAAAAGAAAGCTTTTCATTTATTCCTCCACTGGTAGGTCAGGGGAATGACACAAATAACATATATCTGTAGTTAATCAATGTATGTAACAGCCAATTTCATACTGTCCTTGTGGTTGAGACAGAGAGGTATGGGCTAGATAAAAGTGCATGTTGGTACACTGAGAACTAGTTGAATGATTAGACCTAAAGAGCAGTCAACATTGGTCTGGGGAGAGTTCTTTAAAATGGTACGTGGAGCTTTAATTGGCTCTGGGATGCTCAATATATTTTATTGTATTTGTATAAAGGGAAAGATGACATGCTGTACATCAGATTTTCATATGAAAGGACAGATAAATAACACACTGGGTGATGGAGTTAGAATCCAAAAATGATATCATAATGTAAAAGTTAGAACCAATTCCAATTAGTGAAGGTTAAATAAGGATAAATATAAAGTCCTATAGCTGTGCTCAAGAAACAGTGTGATGGGGAAAGCATAGCAAAATAACAATTCACGTGAAAAAAAAAAGATGAGTTTTTAGTGTACTAGAAGTGCAATATGAACCAATTGTACATGACATAATAGCCCAACATTAGCATATACTTGATCTGTATTAAGATAACCACAGTGTTTTGAATAAAATATTATTTCTATTACACTTTGTCTTGGTGAGATCATATCTTTTAAAATTTTTTTATGAATTTATTAGTTTTTTTAGTTGTTTATAATCCTCTTTAAATTTTTTAATTGATTAATTAATTTTTAGTCTTCAACATTCATTTATACAAGATTTTGAGCTCTAAATTTTAAAACTTTTAGTTCCAAATTTTCTCTCTTCTTCTCTTCCCACCCACCCTCATTGACAAGGCAAGCAATTCAATGTAGGTTATACATGTGTAGTTATGCAAAACACTTCCATAATGGTCATGTTGTAAAAGACTATATTTCCCTCCATCCTATCCCACCCCCCACTTATTTTTTGACCCTGTCCCTTTTCAAAAGTGATTGCTTCTGACTACTCCCTCCCCCAATCTGTCCTCCATTCTATTCATCTCCCCCCTCTTATCATCTTTCCCCTTACTTTCCCGTAGGTAAGATACCCAATTGAGTGTATTTGTTATTCTCTCATTAAGCCAAATCTAGTGAGTGTAAGGCTCATTCATTCCCTCTCACCTCCCTTGTTTCCTCTCCATTTTGAAACCTTTTTCTTGCCTCTTTTATCTGAGATAATTTACCCTATTCTACCTCTCCTTTTCTCCTTTCCCCAATATATTCCTCTCTCACCCCTTAATTTTATTTTTTGAATATCATCCAGAAGGCAAAGTTTTTATCTAAGATTTGAAGGATGCCAGGAGGTAAGGAAGAGAAGGGAGAACATACAATGCAAGAGCACTGGACTTAAGAGTCAGAACACCTCCATTCAAATCCTGACTCTTGCACTTACTGGCTGTGTTTGTTACCTTGGGCCTCGATTTACTCATCAATAAAATGAAGGCATTGGATAGGATATCATCTAAGGTCTCTTTCATCACTAAATTCTCTGATCTTATGACATAAGTCTGGTTAGAAGTCAGGTGATTTATAAGATTAAAATAGGATTTGTCTGATAGTATATGAGCTATCCTTTATGCCTGGAATGCATGCTTTCCATCTAGTCTCTTTTGAAATTCTTATTTTACTTCCTGCCCTAGCTCAGTTGTTGTCTTCTCCGTGATGAAAGTCCTAACACTCTATGAATCAATTTCCAAAATTTGACTCTCTCCTGTGTCCTCATCACATTCTATAATGTGACAGATTTGTTTATATTTCTATATCTATATGTACATATATATGTTATATCTATACATTAAACTATTAGGGAAGAGAAGAACTATGCCATTTTTCAAATATGTATGCCTAACACCAAGCACAATGGTGTGCACATTGTATGCATTTTATAAATGCTTGTTGAATGAATGATATATTTGCTTGTGTTTTGAGAAAGTCCTTAAATATACACAATCCTTTAACTCTGTCTATTGATGGCTCAGTTCTTTCTCTTTATGGTTTTGGAACCAGAATGAATAAGCAGAGTGTCATCTTGTTCTTTCTCTGTAACAGAGTATGCTTCATGAGGCAAGGGTTTGGAGTCAGAGAACCTGAGTTCAAATGCTGGCTTGCTAGCTTCATGACATTAAGTAACGGAACCTCCCTGGGTCAAAGTTTTCTCATCTGTAAAATGAGAATTTTGGACTATCCAGAGTTCTTAAACTTTTTTTCTGTCATAGACACCTTTAGACAGTCAGGTGACCTCTTCTTAGAACAATGTTCTTAAATATGTAAGATAAGATACATAGAATCATAAAACAATTATGTTGAAATATATAACATATAAATGTACACACACACACACACATATATATATATATATATAAACATATGTGCGTGCATGTTTATATATATAACAAGCTCATGTGCCCCAGCTTAAGAATTACTGAACTTGGGGGCAGCTAGGTGGCACAGTGAATAGAGCACCAGCCCTGCAGTCAGGAGGACCTGAGTTCAAATCCAGCCTCAGACACTTGACACTCTTACTAGCCATGTGACCTGGGCAAGTCACTTAACCCCAATTGCCCTGCCTTCCCCGCTCCAAAAAGAAAAAAAAAAGAATACTGAACTGAATGAAGTCTTTGGTTTTTGCCAACTTTCAATCCTACAACCTTTAGCCCTATCTTCTGTCACTTAATGTTATTTAAAAACAAACAATAATTCTGTCTCTGTACGTGTGTGAATGCCTGTGTAAGACTAGCTTTACAACATGATTTCTTTCATTTCCTGACAAGCAATATACTTCCACATCCCTAAAAGGATTCAATTACCTTGGACCTACTCCATTCTTCTAAATACCAGGAAGGGTAGAAATTTAGTTATGTTTACCTTGAATGAGCCTATTTTTTTAGAATTTCTTTTTTTAAATTTTTTGTTTTAAAACAAATGCTTCATTAACTCCTGTTTTACATCATTCATTTCCACCAGATTTTGAGTTACAATTTTTTTCCCCGTTTTTCCCCTACCCACCATCCCAGAATAGCATTCCCACAAGATATCCCTTCCTCCAATCTGCTCTCTCCCATATCTTCTCCCTTACCCCCTTCGACTTTTCCATTACCGCAAGGTGAATCTCTGTACCCTGATGCTTATACATCTTATCTCCCAATTACATGCAAAAGAGTATTGATAATAGTGTTTATATATATTTGAAACATTTAATTTTAAGACCTTGAATTTCAGATCCATTCCCTTCCTCCCTTGTCACCCATTCCCTCTGGAAAGATAAGTAATTCAGTATGTGTTGTACATGTATAACTATGCAAAATATTACCATAGTAGATATATTGTACAAGGCTGCTTATAATTCCCTCCCACCCATCCCACCCCCACCTGGTCCATTCCCTACTTGATCCTGTCCCTCTTCTATAGTGGGTACTTCCAACCTCCCCTCCCCCAAAGAATGCCCTCCCATCCATCATCCCTCCTCTCATCCCCCTTCCCCCTATTCTGCTGCAGGTTGAGATATCCCATTTAGTATGTATGTCATTCTCTCCCTGAACCAAATTCAATGAGAATGTGGTTTTGCCTTTTTGCCTTCCTATTCTTCCCCTTCCCTGTAGCCACTTCCCCTTGTTTCTTCTACATGAGATAGTTTACCCGACCCTGTCTCTCCCCATCTCCTCTTGCCACTTTCCTCTCTCACCTCTGAATGAGCCTCTTCTTTTCTTAGAAAGAATCCATGTCCTCAAGATACTTTTATTCACAAAATTTGGAATTTCCAGAAGAGGAAGTCTGATACACATTTTTGGAGCAGAAAAGGAGGAAGACAAAAATGGATGCATCTTGTAGTGGTATCACTCCATTGCCCCTTGTGACAGCAGGATTGGGAGTACTCCTGCAACCAAAAACCAAAGTCTATGTGGAATTTCATTAGACAAAAGTTGGCTTAATTTTTGAGAGCAGATTCCTGCCTTTAGAACATACGTTCCAGCCTTGTCACCTTTTCTTTGTGATTTCTAATTATTTTCTACCCACTACACTCAAAATCGTATTTTCCTTTTTCTTATTTCTTATTCTGTTTTGAGTAGAGAGGAAAGTGTAGTGATTTTAGTGTAGAAGACCCAATATGTGGTTCCAGGCCCATAACTTCCAACTCTTTCCATCTTTCCATCTTCCTGTATTATATTCAATAATGGGGACCTGTATATCTAGTGCCATTAGCAAGAAGGTAAGGATTTTCTCTCACTCTTGCTCCCTCTCTCTCTCTCTCTCTCTCTCTCTCTCTCTCTCTCTCTGCCCTGCCCCCCCCCCAATGTGCCCAATTCACTATGTTGGTGGACAAATTTGCTGCTGGCATCAGGCTTTAGACTTATAATAAAATGTTTTCCTCACAGTTAGTGCTTAATAATGTGTGTGCAAATGCACAGCCACCTTTATATAATAGAATCATGGACTGCTTTTTTTTTCTTGCTTTTTTGTAAGGAGCATTGGTGCTAAAAAGTATATTAATGACCATATTAGAATGTAGAAATTAATGGAGCAAAGAGTATGGAACTGTTAGACAGAAGCCTAGGCTCAAATATGTTTTACCACTTATTGTACAATCATTGACTTTGAGTTTAAACTCTCTAGACAGCAGTTTTTTCATTAGTAAAAAGAAGACATTTCCCTGGATAGTCTCTAGGGATTTTATTTATTCAAACAGTCTATGACTATCAGAGGCAGCATCAATAGAAAGAGGTCTTCAAAACCAGGAAGACCTTGAATCAAGTCGAGTCCACTGCATTGTGATAGTGAAGATTCCCATTGTATTGGCAAGCAAACAGGTACTTAGCACTCAAGTTTATACTTGTGTCAAGTATTAAGACCTAGAACTTGTGAATCCCACAGTGAGATGGACTTGTTGATGTAACAGGAAGGGGAAGAAGGAGGAGGAGCTAATACCATATATAGGGAAAAGCCCATGATAAGAGAGGCTGGAACTTCTGGGAGCAAGCATATGGAGGCAGGGTTGCTATTGCTGGAAAGAGAGAAGAGAACTGAGAACTGAACTGATGGAAGAAAAAATGAGAACTGAGGACAACTGAGAATTGAGAAGAACTGAGAAATGAGAAGAAAGGAGAATGGGGAGGAGGCATGGATGCGGTATCAGTACTTTGTCTGTCTGTTTTGATGTTACTTTATCATATTTGTCTGCTGATAGAGGATGGTACTGTTGTTACAGAAACCCTGGAACCTTGCTGCTGCTTCAGAAGCCCTGAAAGAGGATTTTCTTGTTGTATGTTTCCAGAAATCTTGGAGGAGGGTCTTGCTGATGATTTCAGAGATCCAGGTACTATAAGGATGACTTGTGTTGATTCCTCAGACCTTGTTGTTGGGTCTATGTTGATTTCACAGGCAGAAAGTGAATTGATGAGGATGCTAACAATGTTAATGAATGTTATTGTGGCTTTGTTAAGCCTTGTCTTCCCAGGAACAGAAACTGTGAAGGAGTTGAGGTGGACCAGACACTGTGAGCTTCAATATGGAACAGGAACTGCATAAGAAGCTGGATAAAGAACTGAGAATTATTGCCTTTAAATCCAAGTGGCAGTTTGATAGATTCGGGCAAGAGCTGGGACCATGGAAGAGGAACCATGGAAGCTAAGAGCCTGCCTTGATTCAAGATGAAAAGACTTCTCCTTGGGTATTTAATGCAAACTGAGAAAATCATGACTTATTGTGGCCCAGGGGTGGAGAATTCTGACCTTTATATTTAGATGATTGAGTTAAGGACTTCTCCAATTAAGAAGAAAGAGGACTTTTTGATTGAAGAGATTAAGACAATGTGACCTAAAGTGAAGAACTTTGACTTTTGTACTTTGTGTCAGTTAAGGAGGCTTGCCTATAGAGAGTTCACTATACTGTATAATCGGAACCTTGAGAGTTGTCCACGGGAGCAGTCCTCTTGAATGCTGCTCATGCTTGGCTTTATAAGCATATGTTATGATTCCATACAGGGTTGAGTCCTAATGGTTTCACAGGAAAAAAATAAAATGTTCTTCTCTTATTAAAATTTTTTTTCAGTTCCAAGTTCTTTCCATCCCTCCTCCATCTCCCCAGTACAGTCCGTTGCAGTTGTGGTAGATCATTGTATTGATCATTTGTCCTAGTCTTTCATAGTTAATCATTGTTGCTATATTTGGTTCTTCTCACTTCACTTGGTGTCAATTCATAAAAGTCTTCCCAAGTTTTTCACAAATCATCTTCTTCATAATTTCTTATAACATAATAGTATTCCATTATATTTACCTTCTGTAATTTCATCAGCCTTTTCCTAATTGATGGACATTCCTTCAATTTCCAACTTTTTACCACCACAAAAGAACTGCAATAAATATTTTTGTACTATGGGTCCTTTTCCTTTTTCCTTTGATCTCCTTAGGGTACAGTCCTAATAGGGGTATTGCTGTGTTAAAGGGTATGAAAAGTTTTATAGTTCTTTGGATATAGTTCTAAATTGTTCTCCAGAATGATTGGACTACTTCACAGCTCCACCAATGGTGCAGAATTAATATTCTATCAGCCTTTAAAAATACTAGAAATATTAAATGCTAATATAAATAATAAAATACTATAAGATTTCTTTTAAATATTTATTTTTAATATTAAAAATTAATTCCAGGTTCTTTTCCTCTTTCCTGCCCTTCTCCCACCCATTGAGAAGGTGAGCAATATATTAATTATGCATGTGAAATCATATAAAACATTTCCATATTAGCCATGTTATAGTAAAAAAAAAAAAAACAGAAAAATGAAGAAAGTGAAAATGTATGCTTCAATTTACACTCAGAGTTCATTAGTTTGCTCTCTGGAGGTAGATAACATTTTTCATCATGGAACAATTGGAATCATCTTGAATCATTGTATTGATTAGACTAAGTCTTTCTTTGTCAGTAATCATTAAAATATTGCTTTTACTATGTACAATATTCTCCTTGTTCTGCTCATTTCACTTTGCTTCAGTTCATATAACTCTTACCAAGTTCATAAAAATAACTTTTTAAAATTTAGAAGGAAAGCATCTACCAGATTCCTTTTTGTGAGAGAAGTAAGATTTTCCTTCCTAAATCATGCAAGGATAAAACACAAAAAGAAACTAATATGTTAATGAATATCAATTTTTAAAATTTAGATGTTCAAAAAAGGAGGATAAGTAGATTCTTCAAGTTATGTATAATTGGAACCTTCAGTTCCTAGCAAAATTCTAGAGTATGATATTAAAGGTATGATGTGTAAACAATTGGAGAGGGAAGAGGCTCATAGTTATTTTAATTACCTTTGGGCAGGTGATTCTCTGATCTGTTTCTTTATTCCTAACCTCTTTCCAGACTTCTAGTCTCACAATTCCAATGGCCTACCTTGACATTTAAACTAAGTGTCCTAGGGTGGCTAGGTGGCACAGTGAATAGAGCGCCGGCCCTGGATTCAGAAGGACCTGAGTTCAAATCCGAGCTCAGACACAAAAACTAGCCATGTGACCTTAGGCAAGTCACTTAACCCTAATTGCCCTACCTTCCCCCCTCCAAAAAGCAAAAAAAAAGCAAAAAGGAACTAAATGTCCTGTAGGCATCTTAGACTCAACATGTTGAAAACTGAATTAATTGTATTTCCTCAATGGACCCTCTTTTCTTCTGTGGGTATCATCATTCCCCTAAGTCACCCTGGTTTAAAATACCTTGTTAATTCCCATCCGGTGTGATTCCTTTCCATTTACTCTGTATGTATCTTACATAGTCATTGTCTGTATGTTGTCTCCCCTATTATAATGTGAATATTTTTACACCAGGGACAACGTTTTTGCCATTCTGTGCATCACCAGGACTTAACACAGGGCTTCACACAGAGAAAGCAATTAATAAGTGCTTGTTAACTGACTACAAGAATTCAAACTTGAACAATTATGATTGCTGTATTAGTATGGGGCCATCATGTGGAGGTGAAGAATGTTTTCAAGAGGTTTCATTGGCTCCCCTAGGATGGAATATAAACGCTTCTGTTGGGCATTTAAAGCCTTCACAATCTGGCTCTCATCCCCAACTTTTAAGTCTTATTTATATTGCTTCCTTTAATATGGCCTCCCCCTAATGAATATTCCATCTCCCCCTTTATTGTCTTTGCACATCCTGATCCTTATTCCTAGCATGATCTTTTTCTGCAATTCTACCTCTTGGACTCCCTAGGTCCCTTCAAGATTCAGGTCAAATGCAATGTTTTATAAAAGGCCTTTTCCTTATCATAACGATTATACCTGAAATTACCTTGTAAACATTTTATATTTACATATTTACACATGCATAGCTTCCTTCCAGGGTAATGTGAATACCTTGAAGGCAAGAAGTATTTCAATTTTTGTTATTCTATCCCCAACATCTGTTGAAGAGTTTATTTTTTATTTTGAAACTGGCTATCACGATAGCTGGAAATGTAATTGCCATTCACTGGTCCAAATCCCACTACTGATTGGCATGGGGACTTTGCCTCCATTTCCAACCTACATTGGTTCACCTCTCCTTCGGCAGCCTGGTAGACTGGCATCCTGGAGGCTCATCATATTGGTGCTGGACTTAGGGCAGACACTTGATAGCTTAACCCACTGGAGGTTAAATCTGAGTTAAAGTCTATCAGCCTCTGCTCTCCCCCTACCCCAATAAGCGATATTGAAAGCACAAACCACCACATCTGCTTACATAATTGAATTTTAATCAATTCCTGTTGAATGGAATTGAAGTGAAATTAGAGCTCACCTAAAATATGCTATACTTTGGGAAAATAAGTATTTAATTCAAAGATGACTATTTGGCTGAAAATCATTAGTTCTATAATTCTTCAGTATACTAATATTCACAGATGACTTTGAGTCATGAGATGGCCTTAGGAAAGGCTGAGACTATTTTTTTGGTACCTCTTTGGCTATGATTATTGTTGAAAATTACTGAAAGTGAGCATCATAAGGGATCCAAGAGCCTATTTGGTCAAACAAATCTTAAAATCCCTTCTACGTTGCCCCTGGCAGAAGGTCATACAGCCTTTTCTTGAAGACTTCCATTGAAAGATAATCCACTATTTTTTCCAAGTCATTTCATTTTACTTTGGGAAAGTTCTTATTGTTGGAGAAGATTTTTTCTTTACAAAAAGCCTAAATTTCTCCCCTTTTGAAGTTTTTAGATATGCAAAAATAAATTAATTACTTAATAAACTTCATTTCTTTTCTACATGACAGCTCTTCAGATACTTGAAGATATTTATCGGGGTTGGCTAGGTGGTGTAGTGAGTAGAGCGCTGGCCCTGGAGTCAGAAGGACCTGTGTTCGGATCCAGCCTCAGAGACTTAAGGAACACACAAACAAAAACCTAGCCGTGTGACCTTGGGCAAGTTACTTAACCCCAATTGCCCTCCAAAAAAATAAAAAAGCAAAAAAAAAAAGATATTTATCATTTCTCCCCTTACCCATTCAGCATCTTCTGTTCTCCAGATAAAACATCTTTAGTTCTTTCAACTCATCATATGACATGTACTTGAGGTTTTTATCATTCTGGTAGCCTTTTGTAATGACAATGTAAATGGGAAGATCTTTCCCATCCATTAATAGGCCCACATGACCTGCTTAAGGCACATGGAAGCCTAAGACACATGAGTTTGAGTCACATGAAGCCTGTGGTGGGAGGAACTTGCTGACTGGGTAGAGCAGCAAGGGTGAAGAAGGAAAAGTAGGGCAGAGCCCAGAGGAAGTGGGTCAGAGTAGTTAGAGGTGAGGGAGAGAGAAGAAGAAGGCAGTGAGCTGTGAGTGAGAGGGTGTTTGTTTGTGGGAAGGCTTGGTGATGGTGGTACCCTCTCCATCGTTAATATATATATATATATATATATATATATATATATATATATATATATATATATATATATATATATATATATATATATATATATATTTCTTTGTTTCTATAATGGATTTGGCTTTCTGGTGTTGAAATTTGGTTTTCTGATGTTTGAATAAATATTTTGGTTTTGCCTTCTATGTGGAGACTATGTTATATTTTGCAATTCAGACTCATGCAGGTATATTCATAGCCAATGTAGGTGCTGTGAATATTGTGTTGGTGCTGTATCTTTCCTCTAGATGTTCTGCAGTTTCTGAGTCTTAATGAAAATATGGCACCCCAAACTGAGGATGATGATGATGATGATGATGATACATAGTACATATAGTGCTAAGCAGGCACTGTGAAGCACTTAGAGCTTAGTTAGACATCAAAGACGCCAAAGATGCCCACTGTATCCTGGTCCATTACCAGTCATTTTGATTTTTGTCCTGCCACTGGACTTTAATGACTCTGTAAGGGAGAGTAAAATTGATGACTTTGTGTAATTCTGCCTCACTTAAATCCAATTCACATGCAAATCAGTACATCTTCTGTGATGTCATTGGTCCTCTTTAAAAATGGTGGATGAAGATGAACAGCAACAACTGCTTTAAGGGTTGAAAAATGCTTTACATGTAACCCCATTTGATCCTTACGGTAACCTTGTGAGGCCACAGCTGATAAGTATGTGAGACAAGATTCAAACTAAGATCCTCCTGAAATAAATGCTATTGCTCTATTCACTGTGCCACAAAACATTCTACCACCATATTCCAGGTGTGGTCGGCCCAGGGCAGAATACAGCAAAGATGATTGCCTCCAGCCACTGAAAGATGTGGGCTTGAATAGTTCACCTCTGAATGGAGATGTAGAGTTTCTTTATATGTATTTTGTATCCTTGGACTGAGTATGTATGCAAAGTCAGAGGTAAATGGTGCAGTGGATAGAGTATTGAAACTGGAGTCAAGAAGATCTGAATTTGTGGGGCGGAGCCAAGATGGCGGAGTAGAAATAGCACCTCCAAGGCTCTCTTCCCCCAGATTACCTCTAAACTATGTAAAAGGGGACTCTGAACAACTTCTGGAGCCCCAGCACCCAAAGAACGACACAGAGAAGCTAACCTCCCACTGAGGACAGCCCAGCAGCCCTGCAGGAAGGGCCAGCTCAGTGCTCTGGGAGCCGGCAGCGCAGCACGCACCACTCAGAGAGCTGAACCCAGTCCTGTGGTTTTAGCTCCAGGGCAGCCAGGCCAGCAGCCTGCTGGAGGGACCCCAGAACACCAACAGCTGTGGAGATTCCAAAATGGTCAACACAGACATGCCTAGGACAAAGTGAAAGGTTAGTGGCCTGTGGACTTTGAGACCAGTATTTGGGGAACGCATCGGCTTCCTCCCCTGGGGGATAGAAGCCGCTGAGGAGACACTCCATTGTGCTGTTTTCAGTGGCGGCCCCAGCTCCTGGCTTGCGAACTGTAGGGAGATCCAGCGATCAGTCTCCGGGGGTAATCTCTCTAGCTTTAACCTCGCTGGATCTGGATTGTGATCTGGGGGGGAGGTAGTGCGGCAGGTTTCCAGATTGCCAGAAGCAGAAGTTGCCCCCCCACACTTTCAGGATGAAGGTCCCCTATCTGGTGGCAGAGTTCTACTGTGGCAACAAGCCCAAAAGTCAAGTAATTGAGTGGCATCATGCCAAGGCAAAGGAAACAAAATAAACAGAAAAATGAAACATTGGACTCCTATTTTGGGGGCAAAGAGGATCAAAGCATGGAACAGAGGACTGTGAGGTCAGAAATCCTGCTCCAAAAGCCCCAAAGGAAAATATGAGCGGGTTACAGGCCATAGAGGACCTTAAAAAGGACTTTAAAAATCAAATAAGAGAAGTGGAGGAAAAATTGGGAAGAGAAATGAGAAGGATGCAGGAAAAGTATGAAATGAGGGTCAACAGCCTGACTGAGGAAAACAACACCTTAAAAAATAAACTAACTCAAATGGCAAAGGAGACCCAACAGGGCAATTAGGAGAAGAATGCCTTAAAAAGTTGAATTTGCCAGATGGAAAAAGAATCTCAAAAGTTCACTGAGGAGATTCATTCCTTCAGAGTTAGACTGGAGCAAATGGCAGCTAATGACTTTATGAGAAATCAAGATCCTGTTAAGCAGATCCAAACAAACGAAAGATTAGAAGGCAATGTGAAATATCTCATGGGAAAAACCACTGACCTGGAAAATAGATCTAGGAGAGATAATTTAAAAATTATTGGACTACCTGAAAGCCATGATCAAGGAAAGAACCTAGAAATCACCCTTCAAGAAATTCTCAAGGAAAACTGCCCTGATGTTTTAGATCCAGAGGGCAAAATAGAGGTTGAAAGAATCCACCGATCACCTCCTGAAAAATATCCCAAAAAGAAAACTCCCAGAAATATTATAGCCAGGTTCCAGAATCCCCAGATCAAGGAGAAAATACTCCAAGCAGCCAGGAAGAAACAATTTCAATATTGTGGAAACACAATCAGAATAGCCCAGGACCTGGCAGCTTCTACACTGAGGGATCCAAGGACATGGAATATGATATGCCAGAGGGCAAAAGATCTGGGATTGAACCCAAGGGTCACCTACCCAGCAAAACTGAGTATTTTGTTTCAGGGGAAAATATGGTCATTCAGTGGAATAGAGGACTTTCAAGCATTCTTGAGGAAAAAACCAGAGTTGAATAGAAAATTTGACATCCAGACACAAGAAGCAAGAGATACCTGAGAAGGTAATCAGGGAAAAGAAATCAAAAGGGACTTATCAAAGTTAACCTATTTACATTCCTACATGGAAAAACAATAACTGTGACTGATGAAACTTTTCTCAGTATGAAAATAATGGAAGAAGGATATATGGTCACATGAATACATATGTGAATGTGTGTATATATGTTTACAGTTATACATGGATAGAGGGCATAGGTTGAATTTGTTGGGAAGGGATGATACCTAAGGGGTGAAATTATGAGGTGAGAGAGGAAAGTGGCAAGAGGAGATGGGGAGAGACAGGGTCGGGTAAACTATCTCATGTAGAAGAAGCAAGGGGAAGTGGTTGCAAGGGAGGGGAAGAATAGGGAGGCAAAAAGGCAAAACCACGTTCTCATTGAATTTGTTTCAGGGAGAGAATGACATACATACTAAATGGGATATCTCAACCTGCAGCAGAATAGGGGGAAGGGGGATGAGAGGAGGGATGATGGATGGGAGGGCATTCTTGGGGGGAGGGGAGGTTGGAAGTACCCACTATAGAAGAGGGACAGGATCAAGTAGGAAATGGACCAGGTTGGGGGTGGGATGGGCGGGAGGGAATTATAAGCAGCCTTGTACAATATATCTACTATGGTAATATTTTGCATAGTTATACATGTACAACACATACTGAATTACTTATCTTCCCAGAGGTAATGGGTGACAAGGGAGGAAGGGAATGGATCTGAAATTCGAGGTCTTAAAATTAAATGTTTCAAATATATATAAACACTATTATCAATACTCTTTTGCATGTAATTGGGAGATAAGATGTACAAGCATTTGGGCACAGAGATTCACCTTGCGGTAATGGAAAAGTCAAAGGGGGTAAGGGAGAAGATATGGGAGAGAGCAGATTGGAGGAAGGGATATCTTGTGGGACTGCTATTCTGGGAAGGTGGGTAGGGGAAAACAGGAAAACAAATTGTAACTCAAAATGTGATGGAAATGAATGATGTAAAACAAGAGTTAATAAAGCATTTATTTAAACAAAATAAAAAAAGATCTGAATTTGAATGTGGTGCAGACATTTAGTAGCTGTGTAACCTTGGGCAAATCACGTAACTTAGTTTTCTCATCTATAAAATGAGGATAATAATAGCATCTACCTCCCAAGGTGGTTGGAAAGATAAAGTTATGTGACATGTAAAAGTGCTCTGGAAATCTTAAAACATTATATATAAGTGCTAGCTAGTATTAGTAATGTCACTATTGTGATATTAGTAGTAATAGTGGAAGTGTTAGTGTTAGTGTTAGCAGTAGCAGTAACTGGTCTAATGCTTTAGTGATTTAGATCTTTGTGAGGATAAGAGATACTCTTTCCAGTTTTTCTGATCTTTCTTTTTAGCATTTGTTTTGGTGAACTTATTACTTTTGACTCAAATTCTTCTTTTGAGTAAAGCTAAAAGCAACTACTTTGTCCTATTTTCTCAGGTTGTCCAATTGCTCTGGGTGACATTTGCCTGTCGCCACTTAAGCGGGAGGGAAAACAAGGTAGTTTGCCTAGAAGAGGGGAGGTTGATAATCGAAATGTATTTTTTACTTGTTTTTGTAGAGATCCAGGTGTCTAACCTCTCCATCCCCCAAAGCCACCAGACTAAATGCAGGGGTGTTGGCAGATGAGATGGCACAATGGGCAACCTGCCCATCAGATTATTCAGCCTGCTGTTGAAGTAGCACCTGAAAGGCTAACATAACACATTAGGAATGCTTCGTAGTCCACAAACACAGGAGATCTTCCCAAGCGGCAACAGAACTGAGAGCATGCGATTGGCCAAAAGTTCTATTTGGCCTTAGAGTCTGTGATTTCAGGAAGCAGGACTAAAACCCCATAAACATAAATCATCTTCCTCCGACTAATTTTATCCGTGAATTTTTTTATAAGTAGTCAAAAAGAATTTTCCTGGACTTCAGTCTGTTAACTAAGAGTTTATACTTGAAATTTTGAAAACTAATCTCTAGAATATATCTGGTTAGTGGAAAACAGGCTGGATCTTCTTGACTGTATATCCATTCCTATCTCTTTCCTTTCATCATTTCAATATACTTATTATACTCTGTTATAAGAGAGAGGCAAAATGTCTTTTATCACCCTGCTTAGTCAGTAGTCAAGACTGAAAGACCAGGGGAGAAACCCTCAAATCCACCCCTCCAGAAAAAAAAAAATAAACCATAAAATACAAGATCAGGGCAGATAATTAGAGCAATTCCCAGCTCGTTGAGAGAAGGATGGCCATGCTGCACTGGGGGGAAAACAAACAAACAAAACACAAAACAAAACATTGGAATTGAAATCAGAACACCTGAGTTAAAATCTCATCTATGTTACTACTTCTGTTGTCTTGGATATAACAGTTCACCACTCTAGGCCTCATTTTCATCATCTGTTAAATATGGAAGTTGGAATGAGTGATTGTTAATACTCTTTCTAGCTTTAAATACCATGATCCCATTAAACCCAGGCAGGTAGGTTGTCCAGAAACACACAAAAAGGAAAAGATTCAAGAAGTAGAATAGTCTTATATGTTTTAGAAGGGAATTAGGCAGAAGTCCAGAAAAGCAGGCAAAAGGCCTAAGGTTAATAAGAACCCCAGTCCATTGATATTAGACAGGAAGCCCTCTTGTCCGTAGAAAAATTATGAATGGCAAGGTAAAGATGAATCCTGGCAAGAATTCAGACACAGGAGAGAGAAAAGGACCCAGTATTACCAATAGAGTATGAGAGATGGACTTGGTCACAGTGGATGGAATTATGACAAAAGCCCAGTTACTAGGACTGAAATAGGAACAAGATCAGCTGCCAGGGCTCTTTATAGTCTTATATCTAGAAGAAAATTGGTTTTGGAGTATGGAGTAGGTATTAAATCTCAAGTAAGATTTAATTGACTCAATCCAGGTAGGTCACAGGAACATAAGGGCAGGAGAGAAGCAGACCTTGCAATGTGAATTAATCAAGAGATGTTTGAGTGTTTGATGTTATAATGTGTCAAGAGAAGTCAGTACTCTAGGACTACCTACCTGTATAATTAATTAAGTGAGCCAGTACTCCACTGGGTTTGAGATCTCATCTGTATTCAAAGATAGACATTGAAACTTAGTCATGCTTGCCTAGTCCTGTGCAACTCTTGTCTGCATCTCCTGTAAGCCTATCACATTCATGTAATGTGCTGGGGCTCTTCTTCAAGTTCTCCTACCAGCATGAAGATATGAAGGGAGCATGCAGATTATCCATCAGTTATCCTTCACTTTCACCATTTTCATTTTTTAATCACCTATTTCTTTGATAACATCCTTCCAGTCACTTATCCTTTGTAATCCCTTATTTGAAATGTTTTGCAGCCTACTCCCTTCCACCATATATCTCTCCATTGTGCTTTGGGTGACAGCTTAACTGCTTCAGAGTCTATAGTATTGCATGTCTTTCAATTATGCACCCTCACTGGAAAGAAAAAACTTTGATATACAACATATAATTTGATACTTGCTTGATCAATACAAAATGGTCATAGATGAGGATAGAGAAATAATATTTTGGAAAATATTCTTCAGGAGTAACGAATGAGAGAAGCAAAAGACTTGTAGATTATATAGGTGCCTTACACTTATACTTGCATGAATAAGTTCTTCAAGAAAACAATCAGAATGCACAGGATATGAAGAGTTTTAAGTAACTTTACAAAAAAGAATGGAACTGATTGTATTTTAAGAGAAAAGAAGTGCCTTCTTATTGCTTTAGGAGCGGAAGGGTGCCTGACATATGTTTTCTTCATTCTTGGCCATATTTTTATTTGTCTTTTCATTTCCATCAGTAGTCAATATATCAATGACCTGTGGTTTCATCAGTGTGGAACAGCTCACAACGACTCTATAGTATATGGTTTTATAGAGTGTCCTGAGGCTCAGAAAGATTTAATGGCATGCCCATGTGACAGAGGTGTGATAAGAACACAATTCTCTGCTGACTCCAAAACCTAACACCAAGATGCTTCTCTTGAGGGATAGATTAATGCTTAAATTCTCCTTAACATAGAATGAAACTAGACTTGGTGGCAAGGATATGAATTGTCCCTAAAACTGCCACTTAAATTAGTTTTATGGCTAGAAGGCATTGTATGCCATATATGTGTGTAATAATAGTCTGTTGCTGTCTTTGACGCATTATCAATGTGATTACAAATCGAATAGCAGATGTATAACACTTTGTAAACCTTAAGGTATCATAGGGAAGCTAGAAAGGATTATTGTTGCTATTAGACCATCAATGTAATATTTACTACTTTTTAAAGCCAGGGATTGTTCAATGTTCATACAAAGTAAATCAAATGGTATTGAAGGAAATTCTGGCTAAACCCAGGAAAAGGAATTCTTTGGAATCCTTTGATGGATTTCTTGCAAAGGAAAAGTTGGACTTAGAGCACTTAGATAAACTCTAATAGGGAATTAGAAATATCACTGTCATTTGTTGGTTAAGTTTCTTTCTCATATGGGAAATGGATAAAATCCCCTTACTTGAAGTTTTCTTCCTTGTCTCCCAAGAGAAGGAGTATAGCATGGTCTAACTAAAATGAGAAGGAAAAAAAACCACCCTGCTCTTCCTGTTAACTGGTTCAGTTTGTGATTGATACTGTATTCTGTTTTTTTTCCCCTTTCTCCACCAGTATGGTTCAAAGAGAACTGTGGACAATACCACTCCTAGAGATGTATCCCAAAGAGATCATACAAGTGGGAGGAGGACCCATGTGTACAAAAATATTTATAGCAGCTCTTTTTGTGGTGGCAAAGAATTGGAAATTAAGGGGATGCCCACCAATTGGGGAATGACTAAACAAGTTGTGGTATATGAATGTAATGGAATACTATTGTGCTATAAGAAATGAGGAGCAGATGGACTTTGTGATAACCTAGAGAGACATATATAAACTGATGTTGAGTGAGGAGAGCTGAACCAGGAGAACTTTGTAAGCCATTATAGATACATCATATCTGTGATGACTAACTTTGATAGACTTGGCTCCACTCAGCAATGCAAGGTTATAAGACAACTCCAAAATACTCATGATGGAAAGGGCTAGCCACATCCAGAGAAAGAACTAGAGTCTGAATGTAGATTGAAGCAAACTACTTGCTCTCTCTCTCTTATATGTTTTGTCTTATTCGGTTCCTTCTTTTTTGCTCTCCCCTCTATTGGTTATAATTCTTTGCAACTTGACTTATGTTTAATGTGAAACTATTTGCAGAACCTATGTTTGATTTCATGCTGCCGTGGGGGGTGAGAGAAGACAGGAAGGGAGAGAAAATTTGGAATATAAGAGATTGTGGAACTGAATGTTGTTAACTAAAAGTAAATAAATAATTAAAAAACTATTGCAACCTGAAAAAAAAGAGGGCTGTGAAAAGAGCCTTAGCTTCAGTTATGAACCTCAGTTGCTATCATCAGGCTCCCACTGACTCCTCCAACTCTTGTGTCCTCAAAAACTCATTCAAGTTCTTTACGGATGTTTGGCCTCATGATTTGCTTGTATCTTAAAGGTACAAAGGAGGGGCGGCTAGGTGGCACAGTGAAAAGAGCACTAGCCCTGGAGTCAGGAGGACCTGAGTTCAAATCTGGCTTGAAACACTTAACACAAAAACTAGTCGTGTGACCTTGGGCAAGTCACTTAACCCCAATTGCCCTCCCAAAAGCACAAAAAAAATTGTACAAAGGAACTACCATTCTGAATATGTGGTACTGGGGAGAAAGATAACCAAAGACTTTCTTGAATTTCCTGGTACTTATCACCTAAAACATGCTTGGCGATTGATTGCTAGTTTCTGCAAAAAAAATTTACCAAATACTTAATGGAAAAAAAGAAACCAAACAGCTACAACTTTCTAATGAGGAAGAAGAAAAGGGTAAGAATGAAAGAAAAGAATTCCCAGAAAAAGAAACGACAGAGACATTCAGTTTGTCTGTAAAGAAAAGAAAAATGAAACACCTGGGACAAAATAGTAGAGGTAGATGGAGGTGATTGTGGGGTCCAAAGCTGGTGAGGGTTACTGTACACTGTTAATCTGCTCTGTGACAATGAGAAGCTAAGCAACTCAGTATATTAAAGCCTGCATTTGTACACACACACACACACACACACACACACACACACACACACACACACACACTAGTGATGTTGTCACTTAACCCTTTTCCTTGGCTCTAAACAGTGGTTCATATTTTTGATGCTCATTACAATAACGAAGACAGAGGTAATTGCTCAGGTTACCTCGGCTCTTTCTCCAGGTAAGTAAAAAACCAGAACAGTAATGTCCCTCCTACAAAAGGAGATGGGACAATTATTAGTGATTCGCAATACCTCCTGGGTGACTAGGGAAGAGGAAAATGTGCTTTAACTTCTTCTCCTTTTGTGTATGAAAAGAAGAATTTGGAAAAAAAATGAATTCATGGTATAACTACTGATAGAAGGCATTTGAGTTTAGGTACCAATTGGAAATTTCATTGGTTGTATACATTGATCGTAGGACTACTTTGTACTTGCCAGACAAGTCATTTAACCTCTTAAATGTGGCTCATTTCCTTCTTCTGCAAATGGAAGATGGTGGGAGAGCCCTCTTACCAAAATGCTCATTGACTACAAATAAGTAGAATATTAGATACATAAAGACCAGATAATCATTTTCAAACAGACCCATCTTGGTCAAATACAGTGTTCTCTTTTATTCAGAGGTTAGAAATTGATCCTGAACTTGTCTCTAAGATGCATTCGAATGGGTCATGTTTGGCTTGAGTACTAGACTTGCCAGTGTGCCCAGCATTCCTTAAATACTAGATAGTCTTTTGATCATCTTCTCAGCATGCACATGGAAGAACACTCAGTACTTATTGTACACATGGGATATTCCTTAAGAGGAAATGGCAAAATGGCTTGATTAGAAAATTGCTCTCTTACCAGATGTTATATGTGCAAAATGAAATATTTTCATGATATGGAGCTGAACAACTGCAGCATGGAAACAATGTGCTTTTCTGTGACTTTTTACTTTTTTTCTTTCTCTTTATTTTTTCTTCTCTTTCTTCATTTCTTCCTTCATCTCTCTTTTCCCCTTCACATCTTCCTTTCTTCCCTTTATCCTTTCTTCCCTCCTCTCCCTCCTTCTTTTCTTCCCTGCTTTCCTCCTACCTTCCTTCCATACTTTTTTCCCTTCCTTTCTCCTTCTTCCCTTCCTTCCTTCCTTCCTTCCTTCCTTCCTTCCTTCCTTCCTTCCTTCCTTCCTTCCTTCCTCCCTTCCTTGCCACCAATTTCTTACTGATCGGTCTGTATGTTAGGATAGAGAAAAGAAAAAGTTATTTCACAAAAGGATTCCTCATTCCTCTGCTTTGGAAATTTGAGGCTTATAAGTCAGGGAGCTTGGGATTGAGAGGTATAATATGGTCGATTGTTTTTAAAATAGAGAAATGCTTTGGTAAAAAATTTAAGAATTCATATGTATGATGATGAAGTGCAGAGTAATAGTCTCTTTTCATTCACAGGGTGTTCCCTCCTTTTATTCAGTCTCTTAGCATCTTGCAGATAGTGCCTTGTCCTAATTAAAGTGACATAAATTATTATACTGCTGTTGCTTTTCTAGTCCTTTGCCCTAAAAAACAGTTCCAATCAAGAACTAGTCATTGCTTCATTTTTCACAAAGCCTGGAGCTTGCTTAATTAACATACTGGCAAAGGGATTTAATAAGCATGTTTCTGTAAAATACACCCTGGCTCGAGGATCTCATCCACCTGTCCCAATAGGACTTTGGGGAAGAGAAACAATACATTTTGAGGAATTTAAGGAGAAAAATTGGAACCACTTTTTAGTCTATTGCTGCCTTACTATTTGGTCTAGGAGTTGTAAAGATGATCAATTGGGTCTTGCTACTATTATGTATGTTCCAGAAGAATTTGACTTCTAAAAGGAAAATAAAAGATTCTAATGCGTTTCAAAGTTTTTCACTATCCATTATAAGGTATAAATTTTCCTTGCTATTATTTCCCCCCTGGCTTTTCCATTCTTAATCCTTTGTTTCATTTCTTCCAGCTATTCCTGCAGGTCACCTGTATCCAGGACATTGTTTTTTTCTGTGAGGCTTTACCTAGACTTGTTTTGGGGCCACTAACCTCTTAGAGGTTTATCTCATAGGACTTCTTTCAAAACAAGTTATTTCCTTATCGTATTTAGAGTTTGCTTTGGTTGGTTTATGAGTGGGCTGTACTTGGGTCAAGTTCAACTTGACCTAACTGCATGGGCAAGGCCTATCTGGTCCTCAGCCAGACTAGTCCCCTCCATACCTTTTTCAAAGGACTCCAGGGATGCTCTGTTGCTTGGTTCTGCCAGAGGGTTCCCTCTTGTCTTAGGGTATAGGGAGACTTTCCCCTCTATAAACTCTTCCTCTTGATTTCTGCAGGACCCTTGGAATCCCTCCATTCATTCTTAGGTTGGATAAGGGAATTTGGATGTGATTCTTCCTATTTCTTAATACAACAGTCTGTCTCTAATCCACTAGGGATCTCTAATCCCTAGTGGAGAATTTGAAGGGGACCTTTGATCCTAGCACATACCATCTTTTCACTCTTATAGTACTTTAGGGAGAATCAATATTGGGAAAAGATGACATGGGATAGTTTGATGTTATAGCTATTACTTGTAGACTAGCTTTGAGGGTTCCTAAAAATATCATGTTTTGTGTATATGAGGAGAGATAAGAAAGGAGTGTAGGCCATGGCAAAAAACCCAGCCATTCTAATTTTGGTTTTTGTTCATTGTTTATTTAATTTAAATAGTAGAGTGTGAATACTGCCTATTGGATTGGAAGGAGGGAAGGAAAAGGTAATAATAAGGGCAAGAAGGGAACATTATGAGTCAAAAAGACCACTAAAGTATCCTTGTAGTTGTAATAGAAAAGTCATTTCAGGAGATTGCTTCGCCAAAGGGTTGCAGAACCACAGCTCTATGGACAGATTCCCCAAAGAGTCTATTTCCTTCTGTAGAAATCAATATCCTTTTCAGTGCTCCATGTCCTCATTCCTCTCTCTCCCTCACAAACCAAGAGCACAGTTTCAAAGAAAACCAACTGGCATCCCAATGAGTCCTTCTAATTCCTCCTGTTTCACAATAAATGGGAGCAGGGTAACAGGAGGAAGCTGACAAATGGGCTATTTTTGAACAAGAAGTTGGCTCAACTGTCAGAAATAATAGCAGCCATGTAATGTTTGTGGGATAGCTCACTCATGAAAGATGACTTTATAATTGGCCTTCCAGATTTCTAGGATAAGAGCACATGTTGAAATCAGCATAACTTTTGTGGGTTTTCAACATCCACAATCCAGAGGCTTAAAGAATGTCCTAGTGCATTTTACCCCTAACTGCCAATATTATCATGGCACTGTTTGCTTATTTTCAATTGTTCTGCACATATTTATTTGACATTCATTTATTTTCTTGTCCCTGTCCTTTCAGAGATTAAATAACAGATGATAATTCATCATAACATCTTTCCTTGGCACTTATTATTACTTTTGCTGTTTATAAAATCATTTTCTATTTAATCCTCTACATACCTTTTTTTTTGGTGGTGGTATGGAAGAAAAAAAGACGGCCAATTATGTTGTGTACCATGTAGGCTTGTACATAAGCACTTTACTGTTCCTCAGATGAAGATAACTCATTATTCATCTCATTAGGTCTGACTGTGATTTGAAATCCTTTGAAATCCTTTCCTGGCATGGGCTAACAGAATTTTTTACTAAGTTTTACAGAGAACTAGAAAAATATTGCATTCATTTCAGGAGAATTTAATTTCTGCATTGTTAAGTATTTGAGTGGGCAAAGATCTCTAGAGAACCTATTTATGAATCTTTAATGCAAAGGGCTAGATGAAATTTGACCATTCTTTCTTTGCTAGAAAGGATGGATTTCTGAATATTTGTATCCTGCTGGTATTCTTGGCAAGGTTTTTTTTGTTTTGTTTTGTTTTGTTTTTTTTTACCATTAGGGATCTGATAGATTTGATCTAATCTTCACTTTCTAGGGAGAATAAATTATTAGCTCTGAAAGTTGATTTAAAACTGGCTTAAATAACATTATCACATTTATACAAGGAGTACTTTAACATTTACAAAGTGCTTTCCTTACAACAACCTGCTAAAGTAAGTAGTACAAATATTATTACCCCCATTTTATAGTTAGCAAACTGAAGTTGAGCAAAGATGACAGGAGCAAAGTCATACCTAGGAAGTGTCAGAACTAGGATTTGGACAGCTTTCTTCATTTCAAGGCCAGCAGTCTTTCCTCTATCATGTGCTGCTTTATCCAAAAAAGTTTCCTTAATCCTTCCAAAAGAGGATCTAGAGCAAACAAGCAATCAAATCAAAGTTTATCAAGCAACTACTATGTTTATCAAGCAACTACTAAGCAACTACACAGAACTATGATAATCACCATGGATACAAAGATAAAAACCAAGCAGTCCCTTCCCTCAAAGAGCTTGCATTTACGCTGCCTTTAGGATCACATGTTAAAAGTGGAAATTAGTGGGATGGCTAGGTGGTGCAGTGAATAGAGCACTGGCCCTGGAGTCAGGAGGACCTGAATTCAAAAGTGACCTCAGATACTTAACATAAAGCTAGCTATGTGACCTTGGGCAAGTCACTTAACTGCAATTGCCCTACCTTTCCACCTCCAAAAAACAAAACAAAACAAAAAAAAGTGGAAATTAATGAAAGTAAAATTTTCCTCTCAGATCACAGTGTTTTCATTTTTATAAATATACTATTTTATTGTGGCTAAGAAGATTATATATCAAATTAATTTATATGAGAGAAAAGAAAGAGATGAGTTTTTGTCTGCTTTCTACCTTTCTTTCTCTTTGTCCCTATCTCTCAATTTCTGCCTTTGTGTATCCCTCTCTCTTCTCCTCCCTCTCTCCATCCCCCACCATGTCTCTGTCTCTCTGTCTCTGTCTCTGTCTCTGTCTCTGTCTCTCTCTCAGGAAGAGTCGGGTTGCATTTGTATTTTGCATAGTGCTTTCATTTTATTTCCAAATGATCCTACCTATTTGTTTAAAGGAAGCAACATTAGCAATAATGATCTCTTCTTGCCAAAATACCCAGGAGGATCTTGACTAACCAGAGTGCTCAAGGGAAAGGGTATTGTGGTTACTTTATTTTTTGTTTAACTGGAGGTTAGCCAGAGAACTATTCTCATTTCAACCTCTAGTTGTTAATTTGTTTAAATATATGTCCATTTTTCTGTCTGAGTCTGTACAGACCACTGAAGAAGATTTAATCTTGCTTTGATAATTTTGCAGCATATGAGGATCTTTATTCCAAATAGTAATTTTCATCACATAGGATTAGAAATATGGGCTTTGGGGAGTTAAGCAGAATCCTTAGGTCCTTATGGCATACTTTGAGCTAAAAATATTATCACTTATTTTTAAAGCTTTATTTCCTTAAAATTATATCACATAAAAGCTTATAATAACTACTGATATGTTTAGGGAAGTTTAGGGTTTAGGTAGAGTGAAATGTCTACTGGCTCTGAAGTCAGAGACTCCAAGTACAAATCCTGCTTCTGATAAGTACTACCTGTGTGACTTTGAGAAAGTCATTTTATCTTCCTGGGTCTCAGTTTCCTTTTCTATAAAATGAATGGGTTAGATTATATGGCCCCTGTGGCTCTATGATCTGATCATCATCACAATAAATCTATGAGGTAGGTAGCAAAAGTATTATTATCTCTATTTTGCAAATAATATAATTGAGGCTCAGAGTGGTGAAATATTAATAGCTAACATTACTGTGGCATTTTAAGGTTTGCAAAGTGCTTAACAAATATTTATCCTCAAAAACCATGGGAGGTATTTTGCAGATTGGGGAAACTGAGGCAGAAAGGTTTAGGTGACTTGCATACATATGGCTGGTCATACAGCTGGCAAGTGTCTGAGGTGGGATTTGAAGTCAGCTGACTCCAGGCGAAGGGCTCATCACTTAGCTTACCTATGGTTACTTACGTAGTGCATGTCAAAGTGTCAGGCTCAACGTTTGGCAATTTCACATATTTCAGCTCTTAAGTTTAGTGCTCTTCTTTTGCCGGGGCATGCTGGGTAACTCTAGGTTCCAGTTAAGTAAAATTTCACTGTTCAGTAAGGATAAAAAAATTTTAATTGGTTGAAAGAGGAGGCAGCTGCTCTTAACCCAGAGGCTACTGTAATTTGCTACCTCTGCTGTCCAGACACTTTTTCTCCACCCCATGCAACAGAAAGCAAACCAAAGTATTCAGGGTTGTGGTAGTTTTCATTTTTTTTTTCATAGAGTATTCCTTTTGAGTCAACAATTTGTCTGCTCTCAACTTTTCCCTCCTAGGGCTCTGAATCCCGACAGGTGTTTCACAAACTTTCTAGAACTAATAGCAGTGCTAATCTTTGCCCTTCACAAATGGATCTTTTGTGCTGCCTGCAGGATTTGGATATGAGTCTTTCTTTTTCCTTCTTTTTCTTTTTAAATGAACAATGAGAGCAAGCAACCTGAGGTGGTGGGGGGAGAGAATGGGTGGGGAAGAAGAAATGGGCAGCTCTGGTTGGTTGGTCATGATGACACCTTTTATTTGGTATAGATGATACAGTACTCAAGGGATGTGATGAGGGGCAGGCTCCCCTTGTAAGGAAATAGTGTGGTTATATGACCAAGAGCTAAGTATGAGACAGACCACAAGGTATCTGCTACCAGAACAATGAAAAGTTCATGGGTGTAGAGACCTTGGATCTCAGGTGCAGTGAAAGAGAATAGGCCCTTATTGTTAGGGCAGGATCAGCACCCTCCTTTGTTCATTTTTTCCCTTGGCACTACAATAATGATATCTTGTCAATCTGGAGACATGTTGGCATAGATCGTAACCACTGATGGATATTTAGCCAGTCAATGCACTAAAATGGCTTGTCCTTGTTGATGTGTGTCTTTGTAGAATCCTCTAATGGGCGTATAAATAACTGAAACCTTCAGCAGTCACTGCATTTCACGATATCAGCTTTAACCCCTCAATTGCCTTCTCCCCTTGATAAGATGCTATAATCTTAAGACCTTGTAACATTTTTTTGTTTGTTTATAGAAATTGGAATTTCAAAGTGCCTTTCTCTGAGAAACAAACAAACATACAGGCTTAGGACTGAAAAAAGAAAATAAATTTAGGAGACCTAGTTTGTCCAAATTCTTAGATTAGTGGAAAATATGAAAAATAAGAATATATTACTTTTGTATTTATGCCCCACTGAACCCAAAAGACAGTGAAAGAATAGGACAAAAGCCTATAAGGGGCTTTGTACGTAATAGCCTAGCTGGTACAAAAAAAATGAGATTACTATTAAATTTTAAATTATTTTAAAATTAGTATTTTTTATTTTTTTAAATCAGAAAATGAACTGCATATCATTCAATTTAATTATCTCAATGGATTTGTAAGTGACAGGCAAAGCTGCAGGTACAAAATATCAATACTATCTTACATTATAGATGGAGACTTTGTTAAATTTCATGAATACCTGCCTCCTGTCATAATAAAGGAAGGGAAGACAGGAGCAGGTCACTACTACACAGCTTTCTATAAAATTGTTTGGGATACATGAAATTTTAGAAAGGGAGCCCTGTTTTAACTTAAAATCAATTTTAAGCTTTTCTGAAGTGCCTGGTCATTTTTTTCCTAAGATTATCATGAAGACATAGCAAATGTAATATTGGGGCCAATAGTGAATACCCCTCAAGGACAGCAGGGTTAATACCTTTTATTGTGGCTTAAGTACTGATAATTCTTTTAATGATTCAATGTCTGGTGGTTTTAGCTAGGTGAATAATCTACTGTTTTGGTTTGAACAACCTTTATGTACCCTAGCAGATTGTCTTTATGAGTTTCTGTGGCTGAAAAACAAATCATGTGTTGGCCAACCGATTAGAGGTGTACCTCTCTGAACCTAACTCAGGGAGGCCTCAGGAAAGAAGAGTTCAAAAGAGTTCAGAGAAGAAATAGTAAGAGCCCATAAACTAAAAATTCTTCCAGGAAAATCAAACCAGGTGGGAGAGAGACCCCTTAAGAATAAAATTCCCGAAACATGTAGAAAAACAATTCAGCTGAGAAGCAAAATAACTTGTCTAAAGAGACCTATATTGATGTACTGGAAACTCATCAACCAACTTAGATTTAAAAGATGTATGTATGCAAGGTGGAAACAAGGGCAGGTTACTCATAACAAATACAAGTAAGTAGCAAGATCCTTTAAGAAGGAAGTTGAGGCAGGATGACTAGGAGATGCAGTGAATAGAGCACTGGCCTGAGGACCTGAGTTCAGATCCGGCCTCAGACACTTAACACACGCAAAAAACTAGCCATGTGACGTTGGGCAAGTCACTTAACCCCAATTGCCCTCCAAAAAAAAAAAAAGAAGAAAGTTGAGAATGTAAAAAATTGGAATAAAGTTGGCAAGGAATGTTAAGGATGTATTTTTCTGTTAAATTATTTTGAGAGGTCAGTTGGGTATGTAGTGGATAGAACCCTGGCCCTCAAGTCAGGAGGACCTGAGTTCAATTCCAACCTCAGACACTAGCTGTGCCACCCTGGGCAAGTCACTTAACCCCCTATTGTCTTCTCTCTCTCTCTTTCATTCATATATGCATGCATGCATGCATGCATGTATGTATGTATGTGTGTATATATGTATGTATGCATATATATATAAATATATGTGAAAAGAGGAGGATCATAGTAACAAATCTAGAGTCCAAAAGGAACAATAGAGTTTCCCTCATTTTTCTTTATTTAAAATTATTGATAACTTATGTTTTTAATATCACTATTATTTATAAACACGTCCTTCCTGAAGACCATCACCTACAACAAAGAACAAAAGTGAAAAAGAAAAACGAAAACAGTTCAGCCAAATACCTTGAAATAATTGAATCTGACAGCATCTGCAAACTTCTGTATCAACAGTCTCCTACTTTTGCCAAAAAGTTAAATACTCTCTTCCCTTTCTACTTCAGGACTGAACTTTGGCATTATATTTATACAGTATTTGGGGTTTTCTATTGTTCTTGCTCTTTTCATGTAAAATGTTGCCATCATTATGCATTTTCTTGGTTCTGCTTCCTTTACTTTGCACCCATTTTGTCTTACCACCTTTCACTATAGCTGTCTTATTTACTGCTTCCTACTAGGCCATTTCCCAATTGGTGAATGCTTATCTACTTTGTTTCCCATTCTTCAATACTACAAAAAGTGCTACTATAAATATTTTGGTATATGTGCTTCCTTTGGTTCTTTGATGTCTTTGTCTAGCAGTGGAATCTCTTGGTCATAAGGTATGAACATTTTGGTCACTTTCTTAAGTACAATTCAAATGCTTTTCCAGAATGGTTAGATCAATGTACAACTTCACCGGCAGAGTGTTATTGCACCTCCCTTCAGCTTTCTTTTCTTCTTATTATGACCTGGGAATCGCCAAGTTGTTAATTATGAAATTCGCTCTTATTCTATTCTTTTTCCTGCCGTCCTTTCTTCTTTTAAGTCTCAACTAAAATCCTGTTTTCCATGGGAAGTCTTGTACAATCCTGATAAATGTGCGTGCCTTCTCTCTGAGATTATCTCCAATTCAGTCTGTATATATCTTCTTTGTATGTTTTGGTTTACATGTTGTCTTTCTCATTAGATTGTGAGTGCCAGAGGAGAGGGATTGTTTCTAACCTTTCATTGTATCTCCAGTGCTCAAGTCTCATAAAAAATGTTTGTGGCTTGTTGACTTGATCTTAACAAATATGGATACACATACACAATAAATGTATATCTATAATATCAAATCTATAATATCAAATCTATAATATCAAAATGTTTGGCTAGGGGCGGCTAGGTGGCGCAGTGAGTAGAGCGTCGGCCCTGGAGTCAGAAGGACCTGAGTTCGGATCCGGCCTCAGACACTTAACGCACACACAAACAAAAACCTAGCTGTGTGACCTTGGGCAAGTTACTTAACCCCAATTGCCCTCCAAAAAGGCCAAAAAAAAAAAATGTTTGGCTTATCTGTGCCTTTCTCTGTATTTTTAATGTTTCATTAACGTCTTTGTGTTTTCTTCTTTTTTTTGAATTACTATCAGTACTCCAACTACCCTCCCCCCCAACAAATAGGATTCTTCCTTTCTAAGGAAAAAGTAAAAGCAAAAAAAAAAGCAAATCAACACATTGCCCATGACTAAAAAAAAAAATCCCAACAACTTCTGATTTCTTCATCTCGAATCCATTACTTCTCATCCATATGCTTCCTTATTGGTCCTCTCGAGTCTTGGCTGCTCTTTAATCAATTCTTAAGTCTGTCACAGTTATTTTCTTGCACAATGTTATGATAATTGTATCAGTTGTTCTTTTGGTTCTTCTTTCTCACTTCCCTTTGCATCAGGTCATACAAATGCTCTCAGTTTTCTATGAATACATCATCTTCATTATTTCTTGTGGGATAATGATATTCCATTAGATTCATATACCATAACTTGTTCAATTATTCTTAAATTGACAGGCAATGATTTTTCCTAATTATTGGCTACAATGAAAAGTGCTGCTCCAAATGTTTGTTGCACATTTAAGTCTTTGTCTTTTGACCACTTTAGCTTATTTGGCTAATAATAGTATCCTTTGGTCAAAGGGTATGTATGTACAGTTGATTTTTGTGGAATGTTTGGAGCAATAAAAATTTTTTCTAGTAGTATTTTAAGGTCTCTCTCCTCTCACAGCTCTTCTGAAAATTGCCGTTTCCCTCTTTTATACTCTTTGGCAATCTAATAGCTATGCGATAGAACCTCAGAATCATTTAATTTCATTTTTCTATTTAATAGTGATGGAGCATTTTTTCCTGTTTTTATTGATAGATTCTCTTTTTTTTCTTGAAAACTTCCTAGAAGATATGAGAATATATGTCCAGAAGATGAGTAGAGTGTTAGGACCTAGAGGGGACCAGATCCCCCTCAAATATTCCAGTAAAACTCTAAAAATTTACCAGAAATAACAATGATAAAGAAAAACAAAGGGAAATAATGCAAAGATCTTTCAGCCAGTCCAGTACTGTGCGAAATGATGGCTAGCACCCTGAGGAAGCTTTACTTCAGGGTATATTGAAGGCAAAGTCCACAAGCAGTATAGGATGGAGATGGGGTCAACAATCTCAAAGTAGGCATAGCAGGAGACAGAGACAGTGTAGCACCCAGACAGCCTAGCTGCTAGGAACCTCTACCTGGAACACAGGAAGAGGCAAGTCTAGACCAGTACATAGACAATAGATCAATCAGGCAGCTCCATCCACAGTATAATAAAAGAAAGGGCCAGACGAGCAGTCAGGTCTAGGCAGGATAGGACCCAGGTAGTTCATGTCCAGGCCACAGTAGGAACTAGAATAGGAGATAGAGCCAGGGAAGCACTCAGAAGGAGAAATACAAAATAACATCTGTCAGAGTAATAGGGAGGAATGGATTCAGTTTCAGATACAGGACAATGAAAAAGTAAGGATACAAGAAAGAACCAGGGCCAAAATATCAAGTAACCAAGAGACTGAGCCAAAACCCAGGAATTCCTGCAAAAGATGGGTTCTAGTCTTAGCCAACATATCTAGAACATAGCAGAACCTGCCCACAGTATTTAGGACTATGAGAAAGAACAGAATCAGGCCCAAGTCTAGAAATTGAGGCTGGAGATAGGAGTGGAGAGAAGAAAATTCCAGATTCAATGAAGAAAATCATGGACTGAAGGAAGCCAAGAGATAAACTCAGAAGAAGAAAATAATTCCACAAGTTGAAATTAGATCTGAGGAAAAAAAAAAAAGAGACTGGTCCTAAGGACTACAAGGATACCTGAGTGGGGGTGGGCTGGGGGATATAAAATATAATGTTAAAGGAAATGACATCTAGGGAAGAAAGAATGGCAAGGAAAATTAATATCCTATAACAGCATTGAACCTTCCTCAGGAATTCAACTTTGTGAGAATAAGAATGGGTCAAATGGAAAGCAATGACTCCATAGGGTAAAAAGAAATATTAAAACAAAATCAAAAGATTAAAAAAAAAAGAAAATGTGAGGTGAAAAGTATACAAACTTATACGAAGTGATGTGAGAATCCTACAAACCTCATTTTCAGCTGAACTGGACAAAGATTGAACACAGATGCAATTTGGCACACACAAATGTCTTTGTATACAAATATGCAAATCCAACAGAGAACAGCAGGGACATGAAGAGGGAAGTTTAGAGGAAGGGCAAGATAGGGGAAGGTGTAATATTTACAAAACTGTCTACTCTTGCAATCATTTTTCTATTTGGAAATAGATTTTTTTCATATTTATATGAATTCATTATATATCTAAGGTGTTAGCCTTTTGTCACAGATGTTTGCTACGAATAATTTTTCTCAGTTAACTAGTTCCCTTCTAGTTCTAACTATACTGGCTTTTCTTGTGAAAAAACTTTTCAATTTTACATTATCAATGTATAATCTACCTATATCCCTTGTTGGTTAAGAACTCATCCCCTACATGTATAATTGTGAAATTCATCTCTATTTCATTTCTTATTTGCTTTATGATATCACCTATTTTTAAAATCATGTATCCCTTTGGAATTTATGGTATGTGGCATATAAAATTGGAATAAATTACTTCCCTATTTTCTCAGTAGTTTTTGTCCTTTAGTGAATCCTTACTACCTTGCTGGTATCCTTGGGTTTTTTTCAACACTTTGCTGCCATGCTCAATTGCTTCTGGATCTCTTTATTTAATATACTGTCCTAATGAATTTATACTAAATATTTTTATGGGTATTGCTTGATGTGTTAGTTTGACATTGAATATTGATAGATTCCTTTCATCCTACTTTCCTCACCCTCATTATTTCCTTCAAGATTCTTGACTTTTTGTTCCTCCACATGGATTTTACTATTTTTTTTTCTAATTCTAGAAAGTAGCACCTTGATAGTTTGAATATTATGGCACTGTATCTATACATTAATTTGGTTAGTATTGCCATTTTTACTGTATTAGCATAGTCTGACGACGCATGATTAATCTTTCTAAATATTTGTCTGTCCTTATTTTTATCAAAAAGTGTTTAGTTGTTACAGTTATATAAATTTTGAGCATGTTCTAAGCAGTCAACATTTGTATATATTTTATAGTTATTTTGAATGGAATTTCTTTTTACATATTTCCATGTTTTTGTATAGTAATCTAGTAATAATATTCTGTGACTTTTGTTGATTTATTCACATTATTATGCATCCTCCGTGTTTAGTACTGTGCCTGACATATAGGAAGTACTTAATTAAAGTTTATAGACTGAGTGGCTGACCTTCTTTGTTTCTGTATGGATTGGTACACTGCCTGGAAAATAGCAAACACTTAATAAATACCTGTCAACCAACTAAACTTATAATTAATCCTGCTACTTTACTGAAGTTACTAGTTATTTCAATTTATTTTATTTGAATTTCTAGGGTTCCTTAAGTAAATTATTTGAAAAAAAATCACTTTTTTGTTTATGCTTGTTTTCTTTATTTTGTATTATTGCAATATCTAGGGTTTATAGAACGACATCAAATAATATGATGAACATGGGTGTCTTAGCTTTGTCCTTGATCTTGTCAGAGAGAGGTCTATAGCATTTCTCTATTACAGGTCACAGAAAGATACTATATATAGTATTTAGGAAAAGCCCATCATTCTTACCTTTTTAGTTTTTTTTTAAAATATAAATGGATATTGTATTTTAAACCTGTACTTATATAGCTCAATTAATTTTCCCCATTTTTTTATCATCTTTGCTAACTTCATGCTTGTAAAGTATGACCTCAGGTTTTTTCGAAATACCTTTCTTTTCAGTCATTTGAAGCAAACTTTCATACAGTTGTTTGTAGTTTACAATTACTTTGAGAAATGTTTGTCCATATGTATATGCATCTATATATTTGTGTGTATATGTGTATGTATATATATACACACATATATATGTGTATATACATGCACACATATGTATATGTGTGTGTATATATATGTATATATATACACACATAGATATATACAAACACATATCACTAATCCTTTGGGATACGGTTCTTATTCTTGAATATTTGTGTTAGTTTCCCATGTATCTTGGATGTTTGGACCTTATCACAAATATATGGTGCAACTATTTTGCCTTAACTAACTGCTTCTTTTCTTACCAAATTACATCAATTTTTTTCATGTTAATGTTTTCAATCCCATATAATAAAAATTGTTCATTTTATCTTTGTGATTACCTCTCTAACTTGGTTGATTTCTAATAATGCCCCCTCCCCTGCCATAACTATGAAAGTTACCTGATTTTATTTTCTTCTACCTTTTTTGTGAGTGAGGGTGGGGTAGTATGACCTGTAATCTTTTGTTACATGCCCATTTTGAGTATATTGTGGTATTTTGTAAGATGTAGTTCTCAACCTAATTTCTGCCAGGTTTTCTTTCCAATTTCCTTAACATTTTTTATCATATAGAGAGTTCTCCCATATATAATTTATGTTTGGGGGCTTATGAAAAACTAGATTATCAAATTTAATAGTTAATTTTCCTTATTTCTTCACCCAAAATCAGTGATTCACTTTCTTATTTTTCACTAGTAGCAAATAGTTTTAATGATTATTGATTTCCACTGTAACTTGAAGTCTAGAAATGCAATTTCCCTTTAATTCATGCCCATTTTTGTCATTATTTTTCTTATGGTCTCTATTTTTTCCTTTTCATTTATTTATTTGCTTTTACAAAGAGAATAGCAAGATCAGAAGTACAAACATTAACTATACTACTCTTGGGGACATACTTTCTACTATACCACCCTGATGCCTATAGAGAATGGGCTTATGCTCAAAGTGATTGCTACAAGGTGTTTGCCCTATTGAGTTCACTTTTGAATGTGGCATAGCTAATGGATGAATCACTGTCACTCTCTTTGGCATGCTTTCTATCTATGTTGGGTCAATCAGGATGCTTGAGACTTCACTCCTCACCATCTCAGCTGACTGCAAAAACTGGTATGAACTCTGGTTCCCAGACCTCTAGAGGGTGGATTGCCATTCCAGCCTTTTGCAACTCACAGACTCATAGTTGCCTCCAATACTTCACCAAAAACAGGAGCTCTTAATCTGGCACCTATGAACTTTTTGTTTCAAAAAATATTTTGAAAATTATATTTCAACATAATTATTTTTCTTTGTAATCCTCTGGATTTTATTTTACATATTTAAAAACATTGTTATTAGAAAGTGTTCATAGGCTTCACCAGACTGTCAGTAGGGTCCATGGCACAAAAAAGGATTAAGAACCCCTGACCTAAAATCAAAAAGAAATAAAGCAAAGAGGCAAAGAATAGAAGTCGATATTTATGGGCCCTATGTGGGGAGCAGGTAGGATGGCCCAAGGCCTATCCCTGTCCAGTGGTTCACAGATTTCTCTTTCTTCCTTGAATTCATCACAGGGGTAGATCTACTGCTTGGAATAGATTACATTATGATAGAGATAAGTCAGAGTGTCTGTTTTCTCTGACAAGAAGAATTATTTTGAAGCTAACAAAAGACAGAACATAAATAGATGATAGGGAATTTATATGTTAGAGAAATAGAGGCATAATAAAAGAGCACCCTGCTGCCTTTAAAATCAATCAGTAAACATTGATTAAGAGTGACAATGTGCCAGGTACTGGGCTAAGCGATAAATGAGTCCCCGTCACCAGGCCCAGAAGAATTAAATCTTTACATATTAAAAAAATTAGGCATATATGATTACCAAGGCAATGTGAAGTGATCTCTGAAAGGTCATAGAAAATGAGAAAGATTCTATAATATTGGAGGACAAATGTCTTTATTTAAAAAAAAAATTGAGGTAGAAGAAAATGGGGGTCTGAAAACTATAGGTCACTGAGTTTGACTTTTATTACTTGCAAAATTCTTTTTCCTATAATTAAAGAAATTTTTAGTTAGGACCTAGAAAATGAAAGAGCAGCCATGATGGGCCAGAATGAATTTTTAAAGAATAGGTAGGATCAAAATAACATCATGTCTTTTTATGTTTGTTTCTTTTTGTTGGGTTGACATAATGGTAGATCAGGGAAGTGTAATGGATAAATTTGCCTTATTTTTAATAAAGCAAATGATAAAGTTTCATTTTTATTGTGGGAAACATGGGGAGATGTAGCCCAGAGTATGATATATTTAGGTGGCTTCAGATCTTGTTGAATGACCGAAACAACTAATCATTGATAGTTGTTACCATTTGGAATATTCATTTCCAGAGGAAACACCAGGGCAACTAGGTGTGCTAGGTGGCTCAGTAAATAGCACACTAGGTCCAGAGTCAGGAAGTCTCTTTTTGCTGAGTTCAAATCTGGCTCAGACACTTACTAGCTGTGTGATGCTGGGCAAGTCACTGAATCTTGTTTGCCTCAGTTTCCTCATCTGTAAAATAAGCTAGAGAAGAAAGCGTTAAACCATTCCAGCGTCTTTGTTAAGAATACACTAGTGGGATCATGAAGAGTTGGACGTGACTGAAACATGACTGAATAACAACAACCATTTGGAAATATCCAATGGAGGATTCCAGGGCTATGTGTTTAGCCCTTGGGTATTCAGTATTTTTTCAATATTTTGAATAAAGGCATGAATGATATATTTATGAAATTTTATAGATTGTACAAAGCTGGAATGATAAGAAAAATACTGGTTGACCAAGTCAGGATTAAAAAATATCTCAATGGTCTAGAATATTAAGATGAACTAAAAAGAAATACATAAAGTCTTATACTTGAGTTCTAAAAATCAATCTCAAAAGTACATATGGGGGAAGTATTTTTTTTAAGATCTGGTGATTTTTGTGACTTACAAATTTATTATGAGTTAATGGGAATATGAAAACCAATCAAAATAATTCAATTGTAGTCTTCATTGAGAGGCAACATATCCTGGAGTAGGGAGGCGATAGTTCTGCAATACTTTAGTTAAGACTAGATGTTCTCTGAGATTACTCATATTCTCTGATAAATAGCTTTCCAGAGGGATATACTGTCCATTATCATGCTTATTATGCTGGAAACCTTTCCAAGTTGGTAGGACCTAGAGACTTTAACTTCTAGAGACACTTAACCTTTCTTTCTGTTATTTTCCCCTTTCAATCAATCAGTAAGCATTTATTAAGCACATACTTTGTGGCCAGGCACTGTGCTCAGCTTTGGGAATATAAAGGAGAGGTAAAATAGTACTTGCCTGCAAGAAGTTTACAATCTAACCAGGGCGGGGGGAGGGGGGGATGAGGAAGAGATAACATGAAAGCAAATATATACAAAGCAAGCTGGATAAATAGGAAAGGATCAACAGAGGAAAGACACTAGAATTAAGAGGGGTTAGGAAAGGCTTCCTGCAAAAGATAGGTTATTAGTTGGGATTTAAAGGGTGCTAAGGAAGTTGGAGGGGAGGAGGGAGAATATGGTATGGGAGAAAGTATCCAGTTCCAGGAGATGAAGTGTCTTGTTTGTGAAACAGGCAGGAGACCAGGGTCCCTAAATTGACCAGTATTTGTCAGGGAAAAATGGAAAGGAAAGAGGGACCTAGGATATAAAGGGCTTTGAAAGTTAAACAGAGCTTTTTGTATTTGATCCTGGAGGCAATAGGTAGCCACTGGAGTTTATTGACTAGGAGAGTGACAGGGTGAGACATGACCTCTTTAGCAGTCTGGTGGTGCTTATGGACATCTCAGAATAATGTTTATGAATGTATAAAATAAATGTATATGACTAGAAAGGAAAATAATTATATTAAAATATAATTATCAAAATATGTTTTTCAGAAACACTAAATTCATAAAGCTCTAAGGATCCACTGGCATAGTATTCAAGAACTCATGGACACTTTTACATTATGATGAGGGATCAAAGGAAGATTTGAGTAGAGGTTCTCAAGCTATATCCACTAATGCAAATAGCTTTTAATTTGACTTTTCCACCATGCCCTGGAACTTGGTAACTTCCACCCTACCCTCTGATTTTGAGCTTCTTTTTGTGTTGTCTTTCCCCATTCAATTATAAGTTCCTTGAGGGCAGGGATTGTCTTTCTCTTCATTTCTTTTTTTTTTTTAATTTGTGTTCCTAGTGTTTAACACTGTGACTAGTAAATGCTTAATAAATGTTTGTTAACTTGAGTTGAACATTTTGAATCAAGAGACTAGTGAGGCAAAACATTGTTTATGCTGTGTCAGATAAGGTCATTATAGCAAGTGTTTTGGTAATTTTATTTCTTTGTTACAAGAAAACTCTCAAACGAGTGTATTTTTTCTCTCCTAAAAAGATTTGATGTACAAAAGACATAAAAAGAAAACAACAACCTTTTTTTAAATAAAGGAGAAGCTACTTTTGTTCTTCTTACCAGGAATTTCAAGGCCATTCTGAGGAGAAATTGAATAAAACTGACATTTCTATCCTGTTATTACAAGGGCCTCCTGACCTTTCCTTTCTTCCTCACCAGTCTTATTTCAAGGAAAATCATAGCAGAGGAGTTTCATTTTGATTGAGATTAGTGTTGAATTCTGCATTGGTAAATTAAATATTTAGAACAAGACATGTTTGCAACATTTTCTTTTTTTTAAGGGAGATAGTTCAACCTATATAGCTCCATACCACTCCTTCTTCCTTCCCTTTTTCTCTCATCTCTTCCTTAGCTTTCTGTTCTGTCCCTTTGCCTTTATTGGGGGTGGGGGGGGGGGTGCTAAAACTAGTTCTACAGTCCTGTGGCTTTCTCTGTTCTAAGTTTTCCTAAGTCTTGAGGACTGTTTGGGCAATGATAAGATTTCAAGTCCAGAGATTTCAGCCCCTTGAGGCCATTATCCTTTTGAACCAAAATGGGGTCTGATTTGATTAGTTCAAAAGCACTTGTTGGGCAGTGTCATATATAGCATGGCTAACTATTTTGAATTAGATGGTGCTTGGAAGGGCTTTATGGAACAGAATGCCTGTGAGAGAATTTAGAAAGGGCCATGCTGCATATGCAGTCAGTGGAAGAGATAAAGTTTAGCAACAGTCTGCCCTCTGGGTCAGCAGGTTAGTCTGGAAAGAACACTTTAAAGAGTGGTTGAAGAACCACTTGGCCTTTCTGTGCCCTTCTTGAGGTGCCTCTGGATAGAGGCCTATCAAAGAATGGGCTGAAAGAAGCAAGAATACAACCGAGCTCATTGGCTCTAATAGTGGGCCCCTAGGGATGTCTGCTTCTCTTATGTTTGACCTCATAAGCATACCACCATTTCTAAACCTGTGGATATTGGGAGAGAAGATGCTTGCTCTACCATCAAAACTGAGGCAACAGAAAGAATAAGATCATAGTATCATACACTTAGAATTGAAAGGGACCTTAGAAGTCATTGAGTCTATGTTGGATACTCAGTCATATTTGAATCTTCTCTCTGCCCTTTATTAGGGGTGTATAATTTCAGCCACATCTCTTCAACTTCCTGGGTCTTAGTTTCCTGTAAAATTATAGCATTGAGACTGGACGACCTCTAAAATCCTTTCCAATTCTAAGTCTATGAACATGGATAAGACAAAGTTCAAATATGATATCTGTAGCTAAATTTGGGACTCCTGGACTCAATTTTTCTCTTACCTAAGTGAAATTGGCTGATTACATCATATTTCAACATTCATGGTCTCCTACAATCTCTCTAATTGCACTTCCCAAACATCATGCCCTGCTAGTTTACTACATGTTCTCTCCATTCTGGCAAGACCAGTTTCTTCAGTGACCCCCCAAATAGAACTTGTGTATTTTTTATTTTGGAAATTTTATCATGGGTTTCCCCTACCACCTCTTTACTTTGGGTTGGCTCAAGTACTTGAAGGCCTGACTCAAGTTCTACCTTCTCCCAGAACCCTTGATCAGTGATCTTTCCTATGAACTCCTGTAACACTTATTTCCTTTTTTACCTAGATGACCCATTTAATATAAGGTGTTGTATACATAAAGAGTAGTGTAGTGAAAAGCACTCTTTATGGAGTCAGAAAGAACCCAAAGTTCACATGCTGTTTCTGGCAGTAAGGCATCAGATGGATAGAGATCTCGGTCTAGAGTTGGGAAGACTCATCTTCCTGAGTTCAAATCTGGCCTCAGATACTTACTAGTTGTCTGACCCTGGGCAAGTCACTTAACTGTCTCCATTTCCTCCTTTGAAGAGGGAAACAGCAAACTATATGTATCTTTGTCAAGAAAACTGCAACTGGGGTCATGAAGAGTCGGACATGACTGAAGCAACTGAATAACAACAACAAATTGTGTGGCTGTGGGCAGGTCACTTAATCTTTCTCACTTTCCTCATCTGTAAGATGGTGGATAAGAGCACCTACATTACTTGTAGTAGGTTACTTGTCCTGGGTCTCACTCTGAGTCTGACCCTGAGCAAGACATTTAACCTCTGCCTGCCTCAGTTTCCTCATCTGTAAAATGGGAATAATAAAAGTACCAACCTCACAAGGTTATTGTAAGGATTGAGGTAATATTTGCAAAGCACTTTGCAGATGTTAAAGCACTATGAGTATGCTAGCTGCTATCATCATCATCATCATCATCACCAATATATTAGTAGTACCTTTGAAAGCCCGAGAATAGAATAGGTATTTAAATATCCATTTCTTAATTAATGGAAAGAGTCATTGATACACATCAACTGATCACAATTTCAGCTCGCTTTTGTTGTTCAATCAGTTCAATCATATCCAATTCTTCATGGCTCCATTTAGGGTCTTCTTGGCAAAGATAATAGAGTGGCTTGCCATTTCTTTCTCTAGCTCATTTTACAGAGGATAAAACTGAGGCAAACAGGGTTAAGTGACTTGCCCAGGGTCGTGAAGCTAGTAAATATCTGAGACTGGATTTGAGTTTAGGTCTTCCTGACTCCAGGCTTGGTACTCTATCCTCTGTGCCACCTAGATATCTATCAGTTCACTAGTCACGCCTAATGCATACAGAATGATATTTTAGGATGATGAGTTTTTGTTTGTTTTGGTTGTTCTCATTGCCTTTGTGTGGGGACTGTTTTGCAAGTAGCATATAATACTTCACAAGTATACTAGAACACGTTCTTATTGTCCAGCAGATTTGTGTTTAAAAGTTAGGGGCCAAGACGACTTCATTTTATAGTTCTCCTTGACTTTATCTGTCTCATATAACTCAAATAACTTCACTCACTATATTTCTGTTTCAGGAAGTAAAAATTAAATAATAAATAGACATTTCTGAAGAATACAAGTGAGTCTGTTTAGTGTCTATGGCGGGGTGAGAAAATTGTGGCTTTGAGGCCCCATGTGGCTCTCTAGGTCCTGAAGTGTGGCTAAAAGTTTAGATTCAAAGGACTGCACTTGAGGACCTAAATAGTCACATGTGGCCTTGGGACCACAGGTTCCCTACCCCTGGTCTAGGAGATTTTATTAGATCTATGACCCAGAACATAGCTCCAAGAACACTCCATTTCCGATGCTACTTTTTGAGTCTTTTATTATAGAGACTAAAGTTGTTAACATATCACTTGGCCACCATTCTCGATTATTTTAACTTCCTTTGATTTGCTTTTTTCTTTCTCATAGCAACTTAATTCAGTTCAGTAGTATCAGCAATGTCATACTGACAACCAGGAGAGAGAACCATCTCTTTTCCTTTCTCCACAGATTTTATCTCTGGGGTTTGGGAGATTTCATGCATATTGAGAAAAGGGGGTCCTTACTTTAAACCATGGAAGCCTGTAATGGAAATGCAGATTTAAAGATCTTCCCTGCCCCTAGCTTAAGTGCACCTGGAGCCTGTGGTGGGAGGCTTATTTTTCAGGGAAGCCCAACCTTGATACTTTGTGATTGGGCAGTGGGTCAAGGAGGTTGTTACAATCTTTGAGCTAGGAGAAGGCTATAAAAACTCTGATGAGAGGCTTTGCTTTGGGGCTCACTTTGAGAAGTGTTGTGTGATTTGACCAGATGAGACTCTGGGAAGCCGTTGTTGAGAGCCCCCCGGCTTTGAAAACCCAGATGTTGATGCTTCACTCTCTGGTAACTGTGATTTGGTATTGATGCATGTAATGTTGGGACAGTTTGGAAGCCTGTCTGATCTGTAAGTTCTGTAACTCTGAAGTTCGGGGTGCTGTCCTTTTTCCCCTGAACTAGGTAATGTGTGTTTGTTTGATTAAAGTAAGCTTGTTAACCCAATTTGAGTTGCTTTCCTTTTGAAAAGCAGATCTAAGAACCTGTGCTGGCAGTCACCCTGGGGATATTGGGGTGCTTGCTGCTACAAAGCCCTAGTCTCATTTTGCACATCATTGCCAGAAGTGATCATCCTGAGATGAATTTATCTCAGGCAAGCTACTCCCAAAAGACTCAGAAAGGGCAGAGATAGGAGAGCTGTTGGGACAAGAAAACTATATAAAAAGTAGGGGCCTGGGTTAGGCAACCTGTTTTATCCCAACAGGAGCAAGTTGTGTGAATGCATGAGCAAGTCTGGGGTGCATCCATAGTTCCCTAATGAGGGCACAGTAATTGGTCCTGGAAAGATGACTTGCGTAAACAAACTAAGCAAGACAATGGGGCTCAGCTCCATAGAACACATTCACAACCATGAGACAGATGAGCGGTTTGGAAGGCACTCAGTGATTCAGAATCCTGGGGCACAGAGGCAAAAATGTCATCCTCCAGTACCCTGGCCATTCTCTGCCAAATGACTACCCACAAATCATCACCTGATGACTCACCAATGTGAAGTAGGTCATAGAGGATCAATAAACCCTGCATAGTTCACATCAGAAGTCTGAATCTCCCTAGTTTCACAGTAACCAAGATATTTACTAATGTTTTCTGGAAAATGATAGGTACTTATTTGGATATATCTTTAAAAATCACTATAGATTTCTTACAAACTCTATTAATGGGTTGAAATAAAATTGTCATCACTTAAAAATATTCCTTTAATACTTATAGACACAAAATTTCATTGGTTTGAGTACCCCCTCCATCCATACGGATGAAAACTCTTTTATACTTCAGTAAATGGCCTTCATGAGTTGCTGTGACTGGAAAAATAAAACAAAACAAAATAACACCATTTTATCAACTTGATGATCTTCCTTATACAGCAGCTTCTTTCCTCCCCATATAGTCGTAGAACTGAAGGAGATTTTAGTGATCTAAGTCAAGCTCCTTTGAAATCCAGATAGATGAGATAAACTACCCAAGATCACACAGCTAGTCAGTGGTAGAACCAATGCTAGAACCCAGCTTTCGTGATTTCAAGTTCAGAGTTCTTCCTGTTGCCCTGTGATGGATAAAATATGTTACCTGTAATCAAAAGAAAATCATGGAAGCACCTACAGCAATGATTCTTGTTTAATATGACTACCCTTTGGCACACTTAATTTTCCAAGCAATTTGTTTACAAATCATTCCTTGAACTCAGACAGACATCTCCCATATTTTGTGTGCCATACCCAGAATGGACACCCACCTCAACTCTGTCAGACAAACTTTCTGATTTCCTTGAAGGTTCAACATAGGCATCACCTCCTCCAAATTGCTTTGCCAATTCCTCCAGATTTCTTCTCCTCTCCTCAAATACTTCTAAATTACCTGGCATAATTATCTTTGGTCCCTCCACTTCTTGCTTTGTGTTACAATATCTCTTTGTAAACAAGCATACATATCTTTACGTAAACTTCTTGAGAGAGAAGACTGGTATATTTTTATTTTTGTATTCCTTGTACCTAGTAAAGTGCCTTATGCTCAAAATATCTTTGTTGAATTGAATTTTAAGAATGTTGTATTTAAATATTCTCATGTACTATATGTAAAGACTTGCGTTAAGGTCTGAGTAAGATTCTTGATGACAGAGAGAGCGAGAGAGTAGAAGATGGGATCATGGAGAAGGAAGTCTCTTTACTCTAAGTGATTCAATGGATCATAACTCACCATCTATATCTTGAGATCATCGGGTGTCCATTGACATCGTTACCCATAAATCCTTGTTCTGGTTGTCTGAACATTTCAGGAGGATAAAAGAGCTTGTATGATAAAACTTAGCATACTTCCTTTTGCCACTGAATGAAATTTATCAGAACAGTGGCAAGATAATCAGACATTAATTAGAAATTTCATTAATAACTATTGTCAGAGACCTTACATCAAGAATTTGTGGTTCCTCTTAACATGTTAGTCCTCTGTCAATTGATGTAGATTGTAGTACATTGATGCCTTAGCCATCATGAGTTACCATGCCCCATCCTTCTCCAAAAAAATAGCCATTATCCATTTGTCATTGTTTTGGTGATTATCCTTTCCTATTTTAGCTAAACTAGTCTTGGATGGCTGGTATACAGTCCACCACTGTGGCTCACACTTCAAGCCTTTAGAAATGGTAGAGACCCACTGACACAGACTTTGTGTTCCCAGGGTCTATTCCTTAAAATGGTCACTCATTGGAAGAGGAATTTAGTGAATGAAGTCTTAGAATCTATCACATTATAAAGAGCAAATATAATGACCCTATCATACAAACCACCTAAAAGACCAACATAGCCCCATAGTAGTCCACCAATGTAGAAAATAAGCAGCACAGGTAAAGCCTGGTTCCACAATCCTGTATGTAGGTAAAGAAAGTTGACTATAGTCTGTATGGCAATATTGCAGTGGATCTTTGATCTCATTGATGAGGACTGGAAGCTATTGGCACTTTCTTATCTTATGTGATTTTTCTCCATATTCTACCATAAATTCTTTGAGTCTATCCAACATGGTAGGAGTCTTCTTCTATACCTATTGACTCATGAATGGGTCACAATTTCCATATTTGGAGGGCATACCCACATCAATGAGTTCACAGATACATTAAACTATTGAAGGAATACAAGCTATGATTCCCTCCCCACCACCAATTATTAAAGGAATATGGGCTATGGTTCCCCTCCACCCCAGCATCTGTTATTTTCCCCTCTTTCAGCTTGAGAACTGACCCTTCAGTATGCTAAAATTGCCTTTAGCATGGACCAGCTGGATACATTCATCTTCCAGATAACTAAGTGGTAGAATGGATAGAGTATCAGACCTGGAGTCAGACAGACTTGAGTTAAAATCCAGTCTCAAGTATGTACCCTGACCCTGAGCAAGTCCCTTGTACTTTGTCTACCTTGGTTTTCTCATCCATAAAATGAATATAACAACAACACCTACTTCTCAAGGATGTCATTAGGATAAAACATGAATTTATAAGATACATTTTAGAACTTTAAAGTACTATATAAATGCTACTTACGATAATGATGATGATGATGATGATGATAGCAATGTTTCTTTTCATTTTTGTTTTCTCTAGTACAATTTCTTGTTCCTTATTGGGTACTTTGAGGTTGGGATCCTAATATATTGGTCACCTCTGAGAGTGTCTATTCTGGGGAAAGTAGGTAACTACGTATTGGGATTTTAAGGGTCTCCTTCTACTAAAAGCACTTCCATGCACTTATGTCTAGAATTTATTTAGTAACGAACAAAGCCTTTCATCATGTAACTATAGAAAAGGTTTAAAATAGAAATATAGTTGACAAACTGAGTGAAAATATATTGTCTGATTTCCAGTCCATTCCTGAAGGTAAACAAATAAGGAAGAAGGCGTGAGTGCACAGGGCACTTGAAGGTAATCAATACTATGGGGGAGGAAAGGTCAAAGAAATAAAGAGGGAAAAGATCTGGCACAGAATACCTACTCTTTATAACACAATTTTGCCTGGGATCAGCCCTATTCATGATCATAATATAATTATACTTTCACTCTGGTGACTCTTCAGGACCTTTTCATTCTCCTTCCTCTCCAAGATTGACATTTGGCTACATTTTTCCTGCTCATTAGCAGTGTCACTAGAGCATGAGCAGGAAGAAGAATGAAAGCTTAAACATGGGCAATAGGCTGTTTTAGTTCATTTAGCTTCCCAGATAGCTCATAATTAAGCAGAAACTTATTTTTTCTTCAATGTCCAAATAAATCTTTTGAAAAATTAGACTATTTTCCTTTCTATTCAGCACAATATGAAATAAATAATTGACAATCTTTAATGACTGAGGATCTTACAGGCTTAGATATCTAGTGGCCCAAGGTCAGGAGACTCAATGTCCAAGTCCTTTGCCTTTGGACATGGGCAAGCTACTTTCTGTGCATAATATAATCATTTAAATATTTGAGTTAAATTTAATTAATTTCCAAATATCTAAGTTTCTTCATATGAAAACTTAGCATGTTAAACTAGACAATGCATAAGGTCATATTTCTTTCAGATTTAAATGTCTATGAGACAATATGTATTAGTCATTACCAAATATTTTAAATGTAGATATAAATCGAGCAGTATCGGTAGTACTTCTAGGATATACCTGGGGATTTGTTGGTAAATGTAAACAACCATCTCTCATGGGTTGGGTGGGGGATGGGAAGTAGAAACAGCATACTTTTTAGTTTAATATTCATTATTAACATTTTCCCATCACTTTATTATATCTAAACAGTCAACAAAACAAAAACCTGAAGCCCTGGTTTGTAACATTCGCCAATTTCAAGATGTAAATGCTTACACTAAATATTTAACAATCGTCTCTCATGAACCAGTTTGAGGTGACTATAACTAGTTGATATTGTTCATTTTTATTGGATTCCTCATATCATCTTGTTTCTTATAATTTGACTCTTTCTCTAAAAAGTTTATGTAGGGTGAGGAGGAAGATTCTGTAGGGGATTAAAAGCTGGTTAATTGAAAGATCTTGTTAGATGAGCTTTGTTAAGGACCGTTTTTGCCATAGTTTCAATTAGCTATGTGTTAGCAGCCTTGATTGATAGGAAATGAGATTGCATGTTGACTGACACTGAGGAACTATCTGTGGATTTCAACGTTTTAAGCTATTAATGATAGCTAGCATTTCTATAATATTTTAAGGTTTACAAAACACTGCACATATATTAACTTATTTGATCCTTACAACAATCTTGTGAGTTAGGTGCTATTATTATCCCAGTTTTACAGATGATATAACTGAGGCTAAGAGGTTACATGACTTACCCTGGGTGACACATCTAGAATCTAACCTAAACTCCTGACTTCGTTGCTGTAGTCGGTAATTGAAAGTTTTCTATGCTTGTCTTATGCAAGGAAATATCCTCTCTTTATTGGGGGGAGGGGGGACGATGCCAAATACTTTTTGCATAGATAAAAAGAAAAATAAGCACACATTAAAATCTTTGGAAGACATCAAATTAAGATGACTTTGGCAGTTCAGTCACCCTGTTGTATCAGTCAGGTCAATATGCCTTTCAGGTGTTGGGGAGGAGCAAAGAAACATCCTACCACACTTACCATTAGCAGGTTGAATCAAGGTATTAGGTAGAGTAGGAATGTATACTATATGACCTATGTAATAACTTCCAGATACCAGGATCTATGAGATCTGGAATAGCCTCTATGTCACCTGAGAAAGACAAGAAGACAGAGGTGGCATGGTGGTGATGCCCAGGTATACTGGTAAGCCAGGTTAATCTTGAAGTCATCCTCAATTCTCCCCTATATCCCATATCTAACCAATTGCCAACTTCTGTCAATTCTTTCATAAAAACATCTTTCATATCCATTTCTTTCTCTACTCATACAGTTACTTCTTTAATTCAGGGTCTTATCACTTCTCGATGAGTTATCACAGTACCCACAGTAAATAGTTATTGTTTCTGTTTTAGCCAGAAACATTGAGGGTCTTCTGCTCCCCATATTTCATTCTTTTTACTAGATAAAAGAGAGGCCATTCTTTGCCTCATTTCTTACCTAGACTTAATCACTGAATGGGCATTGATTCAGTCAAACTGAGACCCAGGACAGGTCTTAACTTAAAAAGACCAAGGTCTCTCATTATATCTGGGGCCATCTCCACTTGTTCTACTCTGTGTCTTACCACTGTGCCCAGATGACTCCAGAGTGTGGAAGCTGGTTGACTTTGCACAGCCCTCCTTCACTTATATATAATTTACTTACAAGTCATTGCATCACCTTCCTGAAATCATGGTGGTCTTTGAGAACAAACAACAAACAACAACAGCAGCTGCAGTAGTACCAACCCCTCATTTGGTCTGCTTACCTCTTGTCCCCCTCCTCTCTATAAGACCCTCCGCATATTTCAAAAGAGTATTCATTTTGGAGGTCATTACCATTTCCTCTTTTTCCCCCCAGACATTTAAGTCAAGAAGGGACTTTTATTGCTAAGTGGATAATCCTAAAACAGACTCTGTTATTCCTTCAATGGTGCCCTATTAGCACTAGGATAAATGCAAATTCCTGTGATATTTAGTTACCTTCACAATTTAACTCTTAAGTAAGCTTTTGGGATTAATTTTACATTATTTTCCTCTTACCTTCTATGTTTTGGCCAAACTGGCCTATTTGATGGTCCTAATACACAACATTCCATCTCCCTCCAGTGTGTCTTTGCACAAGCTACCTCTCATATCTGGACAGCTTATTCTTCTCTTCCACCTTGGAAAAACCCTGTCTCCTTCAAAAGTTCAGCTCACGAGACACCTCTTACATGCACCATTCCTTGTTTTTTCTTCTCTAGTTCTTAGTGTTCTCTCCCCTCCCAAAAAACCCTTTAAATTTTATGTGCATGCACACATGTATACATACATATTTGTATTGTATTTATTTACTTGTGCATATGGTATTTCCCCCCAATAGAATGTAAGCTCTATGATGACAGGGGGTGATTAGTTTTGGTTTCTGTTTCCCCTACACTTAGTAGAGTGCCTGGTATATGGTAGATATTTAATTTATACTTATTGACTGTATTGAGTCTTATCAAGATTAAGTAACTTAAGCAATGGCCACAGTGACAAAGCTTTGACTAGAACCCAGATTTCTTACCTTCCTGACTGAGATGCTTCCTGCGCTTTCATGAAATTTTCTCACAGTTCTAGCCAAGCTGTCAATTCACTGCTTTTGAAACACACCTAGATGATTTACCAGAGATATGAAAAAAAAAAAGATGTTGCAACTGTAAGCATAACTCAGTCGCCCCATGGAAAAATGGTTGAATGGGTACATACTGTATCTACCAGCTCACTCACTGTGCAGTCTTTCCATCTTGCCCTACCCTTCAAAACCAAATATACTCATCTGGAAACTATGCATTCATTCTATTCATGGTGTCCCTCCAGTCATCCTTAGGACCAGGATGATTGTTTGCCTTATTCTGACCATTACACAGGATTCATTCATTTCTTTGTTTAAGTGAAAAGCTGTATGGAATAATGGAATCAGAACTGGGCTGGGTGTTAGGAGTCCTTGGTTTTGTTCCTAGCCTGGTCATTAACTATCTGTGTTGCCCTAATCTCGTCATTTAACCTTCTTAAGCTTCAATTTCATCCTTGAATACTCAACTTTATGGCATTATGGAGAGTTTTACTTTGTAGCCATGTTAATATGTTTGTTGAATTGAACTTTTTCATTTATAAATTGATAGAGTTGGAATACATGATTTCTAATGCCTCTTACAGAATCATCTGGTTGCAAACTGGTCCTGGAGTCAGGAATGCCTTAGTTCAAATCCTTTCTCAGACATTTGCTGGCTGTGTGACCATGGGAAAGTCACTTGACATCCATATGTCTCTGTTTCTTCAAGTGCAAAATGGTAATAAGAATAACTCCCATGTTAAAGGGCTATTGTGAGAATCAAATGAGATAATATTGGTAAAATATTGTGTCTGGCCCCTAGTAGCTACGATATAAATGGGTATTCCCTTCCCTTCCTGTCACTTTTCCTTGTAGTTCATCAACAAGCATTTATTAAATGCTTGCTATGTGCCAGGTAAGCATCTATGGAGAGAGACAGAGGAAGAAATAATGAGTTTGTCCATGAAATTGTTTCTTTCCTTTTGGTTCTAAACTTCAGGGCCTTGTTTGTGCCTTGGATGCTCCTAGATGAAGACTTCTTAGTGTGTGTTATGGACCCAGTAGTGTGCTAATGAATGTTTAATAACTAACTCCCCAGGAAAGCTTACTAATTTGTTGTTGTCACTTTGTTGTTTCAGTCATGTCTGACTCTTTGTAACTCCATTTGGGGTTTTCTTGGCAGAGACACTGGAGTGGTTTACCTTTGCCTTCTCCAGCTCATTTTATAGATGAGGAAACTGAGGCAAACAGGATTAAGTGACTTGCCCAGGGTCACACAGCTAGTAAGTATCTAAAGCTGGATTCATATTCATGAAGATGAGTCTTCCTGATTCAAAGCCCAGTGCTCTATCTACTGCTCCACCCAGGTGCCTGAAATTTACATATACACATACACACAAACACATATGTATGTGATATGTATGTATGTAATCACACACATATAATGTGCATGTGTGTATAAACATACACCCTTTTAAATTTAATCTGCATTTTAAACATTTTATTAATTTATTATTTTTTCTATCCATGTATTAAATCTAAGTAGTCATCAAAAATAAATCAAGACCTGATTTGTGGTTTTTGCCAATTTCTGAGATGTAAATATACTCACACTAAAAATTTAGCAGTCAACTTTAACAAGCCAATTGGAACTGGCTCTATAACACCCTTGAACGGACTTCTTTGGTAATCTGGTAAAGTCTATGGCCCCCTTTTCATGATGATGCTTTTAAATAATTGAAGGAAATGAGAAATTTCATTTAGAGGTTAGTGAAAACAAAGTTGTAATATTTTCTTATCCAAGTTCACAATCCCTTTGAAATCTACTCACAGGCCTCTTGACTAGGCAGGGTAAGAACACCTGTCTTAGCTGTTTCTAAATATTAAACTACACTGAAGAAATGTTCTTTTGGGAAAAAAAAATACTTATGAGTGGGAATTCTGTTATAATGGTATAAAAACAAAAGAATAGTTTACCATTTTGGCAGACTGCTAAAAGATATCCAGATCATATTTTCATGTGATTTTATGTGGCTAATTTTTACAGTTCTGGTTGGTTATACCCAGATGAAGTTTACTGTGTATATATATAAATGAGGAAGTTGTAACTTAGGCAAGTATAAGTAGAATTTTGAATGGAGTACTTGATGTGATACAGAGACATAATAGAAGTAGAAAATATTCTTATAAGTTCTGAGACTTTTTCCTCCCTCCAATTCCTCAAGCATCAGAAGAAGAGCTAGTATAAAGTATTGTGGGTTTTGGTGGGCTTTGGGTCTACCATATGTGAGAAAATTCTATCTGGACAGGAGACTCCAGGCATTTTCATGCTCTCATTGTTCACCCTAGAAGATACAGGGAATGTTTTTAGACCTTCCTCTTAGAGACCTTTTTGGGTCTGTATTCATCTCATCCCCTATTCTAAAGAAAGACCAATTAAATGACATTTTATATATCTACATGAGGTCAAATAGATTGATTTTTAAAAATTCAGGCAAGCTAGTAATTTGGTAGTGCATAGTCAGACAACAATAGTAATAACAACAAACCCAAACAAATAAACCTAGATGTTTTATAATGCACTAAAACTTTAAAAACATTTTAAATACCTGTGAATAGATATAAATACCTGTGAATAGATATAAATAGATAATAAATAGATATAATAGATAATAAATAGGTATAAAATTAAAGCATGCCAAATCTGAGAAGTCTGTATAAGAGGGTAGGCTCCTACGTAATGTGGTCTTTAAAATGTTAGATACTAATGTATCTAACAAAACCATGTTCCTTGAAATGCAGTATCTCCAGGAGACACTATGGGTCAATGAAAAGAAAAATGGCCCAGAAGTCAGAGGACTGGATTCAAATCCTAGTTCTATAACTCATTACTTGTTTGACTTTGGTCAAGTCACTCTGGATCTGTCTCCTCTTTTGCAAAATTATGGTGAGGAGAGGAGGGAAATGTGAATAGACAAGCATGATTCCATATGAATATGAGCCATAGACATAAAGCCTACTCACAGAATATATATGCTTCAAGGCATATACTAATCTGATATCCCAACATTTATATTTTAAAAAGAGTCCTACAGTATGAAGAGTAGAATTTTTATTAATATTTGGTATCAACCAAATGTGCAATTGGTCATTTAATAACATTTTAAAAACAATTCTTATTATTTTTACTTTAAAAATAATAATATTTCAAGGATACATGAGGTAATTGAATGCCTGGTCAGCAGTTTCATGAGTTTTTGCAGCCAAAAAACATTTCATCACTTGTTCAGCCCTCTGGTGATGAACCTCTGTGACCTTAGATGGACTTCTCTTTGGATGACACCAGAGACAGATTCAAAGCTTTTCCAGCTTGGTAGGACCTGTCAGAGCTTGAATTCTATTTACTTAGCCTTTGAAAACCTGTGCTTAACTTCATGCCACACCAAGGCAATAGCTCATGTTTATAAAGCTTAAAAATTCGGTAAGATTTTGGGGACTTCATGGATTCATTAGATTGTGAGCCCCTTGAGGGCAGAGGCTTTTTTGTATTAATTGTATTCCCCGTACTTAGCACAATGCCTGGTATGTAGCAGGTGCTCAATGAATGTTTGTTGTATTGGATTTATTGGATTGGTGCTTTATTTTTAATATGAAAAAAATTCCTTATATCCTTTGATGTAGGTAGTGAAAGCATTAGTATCCCTATCTTCCCAGTAAGGACATAAAAGCTACAGAGGGGTCAGTTGACTTTCCCAGAATTTAAATAATTATCATAGTGACTACCAGAATCTTCTGAAGCATTCTCCTGATGGCTGGGTAGTGTTTGCTAAGAGTTTTCCTGAAAATGTATCTTTCTCTCAGAGAAAAATAAAAGAGAACTATAAATTTAGACCTGGAAGTAAGACTTCCAGGCAAAACATTCAACACACTGATTTTATAGATGTATCATTTATATATATATGGTTTTTATAGATATAGAGAAAACTGAAGCAGATATATATCAAGTAACTTGCCTGGGTCATATAGCTAATAAGTATCTAAGGCAGGATTTGAACTCAGATCCTCCTGATTTCATGCCCAGTAATCTATTCTTTGTACCACAAACAACTTGGGGTTTACTTTCATCCATGTATTACAAAATCCCAGAGTAAGAAAAGGCTGTTCCCATCTGAATCCTTTCTACTACATATAAGAAAAAGTTATTTAGACTTAGCTTAAAGACCTCCAGGGAGAGGGATCCCATTAAGCACAGTTCTAATTAGGAAGTTGTTGTTGTTTTTCCTTTTTTTCCCCCAACATCAAGCCAAAATCTGCCTATGTAACTTCTACCTATTACTTCTAGTTCTCCCGTCTGGGGTCAAGCAGAAAAAAATCTTGTCACACTTCCAGGTGACTTCTTCAAATACTAGAAAGCAGCTATTATATGTTTTCTTCTCTAGGATAATCAGGTCTAGTTAAAATATAGCTAATATTACTGGCCCACTATTATGCTGGTTGCTGTTTCTCCTTTCTTTTCTATGAATATCCACCAAGCCATCCACACCTTCTTAGTGCTTACTGACTTACATCTCTAAAGTAATTAGCTAGGGATGCATTACATGGCTATATTACAGAACAAGATATTTCACATAGAGATCAGAACTATTACTGGTCTTGCTTAGATTGTTGCCTAATCAAATGAATGAATTGACTAGAGACTGAGGCAAAACAAAACAAACAATAATAATAATAATAATAAAATAACTTGGAGTAATGCAAAAGCTTCCTATCATGTCTAAAATCCAAAGAATCTTGAAGTCTACACATATTGAGACATTAAGTTATTAATTAACAAAAATTTGTGAAAGGCCTTCTATGCTGGCAGGCACTAAGCAGGCTGCTGCTGATACAAAGACAAAAATGAAATTGTTTCTACCCCCAAGGAGCTTATTTTCTGCCAGGAGACACACCACATTTGCACATAAAAATGTAACATTCCCTCTGAGCTCACTCCCCAACTACCAACTGCAGTGGAGGGCCAGGTCCCCAGAAGGTAGATGACTCTTTGTCCCTTTAGGATTCTAGGGATAAACCTGAGAGTTTGGGGTTTTCTAGGGTATTTATTCACCTATCTGGTAGTTCCCACTGATTAGTAATCAGTTAATTAGCTTTTGGAAAGCAGAAATACTAAGCAGATATAGCAAGGTTAGTTGCTACAAACATATTCCCTGCCAAACATTCTCCCTTTGAATATAAAGATCTCTGAGGATAATGGGCCCAAACTTAGACCATAGATGTGGCCAAAGGGTGAGTTAATAGTTGTGGGATACTGGAAGTCCGTTTCTCATTTCACAGAGTTTTCATAATGTTTCCCTTCAATTTAGCTCTCTATTGGATTTATGCCCTTGTAGAGGCCTGAAGCTATCTTTCCTTGGTGCATTTAATTTTTGTCCTCTCAGCTCTCAGTTCAGAGTCTTCTGATGGGAACTCAAAGGTTTTATCTGGTCAATGATAATTGAAGAGAGGGGAGAAACTCTACCTTCTATCTGTTCCACTAAGGGGAAGTTTCCTATCAGTAGCAGTTCAACATGGATTCAACCAACACCTGACTGATCTGATGACCTGTGTGATTTTTAAATTGGTTTACTAATCTCAGAAATGTGTCTGATTCTTCCAGTCAATCACAAGGCATTTCTTGAATAGTATTATCTTTAAACAATGATCAAAGCATGTAAGGCTTCCCAAAATGACTAAGGACTATTTTCAAGCTTAGTTTATACTTCTAATTAATCCATTGATTTATTTGAGAAGTCTAGGCTGTCTGTTTTTTTCTTTGAATTAGGGTAGGATTTCTACCCCAAAACTTACAAATTAAATACAGAATTTAGTCAAAGTAAACTCAGAGGGCTTGCACTATCACCTCTTGTAGGTAGCTGAGCTTGAACTGAGTTTTGAAAGAGAGTAGGACTTTAAGAGGGAGAGATGAAGAGTTGATATATTCCAGCATAAACAGAAGGAAATGGGATCTGAATTGTTGTGGTATAGGTGAAATAGTAAGTAAGTCAGTTTGGCTGGAATGTAATCTGAACAAAAGAGGTTAATGGGCAATTACCCTAATACTACATGATGAAGGGCTTTAAATTTGAGTTTGCATTTTATCCTAGAGACATTAGGGAACCACTGAAATGTTTGATCAGGGGAATGATGTGGTTGAAACCGTGCTTGATAGCTATGAGGAGATGGGATTAGAGAAGGGAGAAGAGGGGCACCAATTAGGAGTCTATTTCGATAACGCAGACATGAAGTGATAAAGGTCTAATGTGAGTGGAGGCCAAGAAACACATGGAAGAGGTACTATGGCAGTAGAATAAATGAGATTTGGCAGCTGACTGGATATGGGCCATAGAAGGAGAGAAGAGGTGAAGTTTACTCCAAAGTGCATAACTGGGTGAGGATGGGGAGAATGATAGTAATATTGAGAGGAAAAAAAAACAGGAAGAGAGAAGAGGAGGGTTTAAGGAAAAGGGAAAGTTTTATTTTGGACATGTGGAATGAGAGATACCCAAAGGCTTTCATCCATTTTCACTCAGCATTCCCTATTTCAGGCCTTCATTACTTCCTCTTGTCTGGACTATTCCAATAGCCCTATAAGTGGTCTCTCATCTTTCATTTATTGCTTTCTAATCAATCTAATGCACAGCTGTCAGATTAATCTTCCTAGAGCCCATCACTGCCCTTTAAAAGAAAATTTCCAATTTCAATCTACATTTCTATAGCAGTTTAAGTTTTACAAAGGGATTTTCTCATGACAACACCGTGAAGTGGTTAGAATAAAGGAAAGCATTCATGACCTTCCAAAATATGACCTCAGTAAATCTTTCTTGACTTATTTCCCACCACCAACCTACATGTGATCTGTGCTCAGGCCAAACTAGACTACTTACTTCCCTCACAGTTCCTTCCTCCAAGGCTTTGTGTGTATTCTTCTCCTTGACTAGAATGTGTCCTGTTCCATCCTCCACTCCCATCCTAAGTTCCTCTTGTTGAAATCTTATTGATCTGTTCATGTTTAGATCATATACCACCTCCTCCACGATGACTTCCTTGATGCTCACAACTAATAAGTTCCCAATATGAATTGTTTCTCTCTAATTGTAGTTAATCATTCTCTGTGTTATATAATAGTTATTTCTATTTACTTGTGTTGTTGTTATTGTTGTTCAGTTGTATCAGTTTTGACTCTTCGGGACCCCATTCGGTGTTTTCTTGGCAAAGATACTGGAGTGGTTTTGCCATTTCCTTCTCCAGTTCATTTTACAGATGAGGAAACTGAGGCAAACAGGAGTAAGTGACTTGTCCAAGGCCACACAGCTAGTAAGTGTCTGAGGTGAGATTTGAATTCACAAAGCTGAATCTTTCTGACTCCAGACCCTGGGCTCTATCCACTTATTTCTACGAAAAGACCATGTATGGCCTTTTCTTTTTTGTATCCCTTAAAGCTCTTGCACAGTGCCCTGAACCCAGTAGACACTTAGTAAGAAACTGTCTAAATGAATTAGCCCTGCTCTTCCTTCCATTTACCATACTTGGCCTGGTTGGCTCATGCACAGACTTCTTAATGTGTATTTCAATGAAAAAAGTTTTAACCCCTAATTCCTATTAAAGGAACGGTGCCTGGTGATTATTTATCTTCATATTCCCATGTAAAAGATCTCTAAGGCTGCCTACACTGATAGACTATATCTATGTTAACTTCCCTTTGCAGTGGTGGATAGATAAAGTCAAGCACCTACTAATGTACCCGATTTGGGTCGAGATAAATAGAAGCCTGGTGATACAAAAGCACAGCCATTAGCACCCTCACCTTGGCAGGAAAAGCCTAAGCAATTAATCATGTACTCCTTCATAATCTGAAACTTCAATTATCCCTGTTTAACTGGAGCTTAGCTTGTCCCACGCCTGCTGAAGTGACACAGCCTTCTCTTAGCCCAGATACAGAGAAGGACACCGAGTCCATACTGGCTAAGAAAAGCTGCTGTTGTCGGAAAAGGAAATGACACCACCTTGGAAGCATTTTATCACAAAGCCTGTATGGATATCTGAAAATTCCCTCATTGACACGTCCGTAGCCCCTCACTTCTCCTTCCCTCACTCCCACCTTCCTGAGGTGCCAGCCTGCTTTTTAGCTGTCTCTTGCTTTCTCCAGGAGGAAGCACAGGGCCATTTTTAGATGATGTCAGCAGGCTGATAAGACGGAAGCTGTAAGGAGGCCGCTGATGGTGGTCAGGACCTGCAAGGGTGCTTTTTGGGGGGCTGTTTCTAACTTGGGCTTGGGCAGTGGAAAGGGGTAAACTGAGATGTTCATTTTTTTGCCAGTATGTACTTCAGGGAAACACTTGATTCCTTTGGATAACAAACCCAAAAATCAGAATGGAGATTATCTCACAATGTTGGCCATAACTGAATTTCTGAATTGAAAGAGACATTAAGAACCATGTGGTTGTAGCTGCATCTGAATGAAACATCTTTTCTTTAACAATCTTAGCCAATCTTAGCCAATCTTTCCTAGAAGGACTTCAGTGAGAGGGGAAGCTACTGTTTCCTGGGGCAGCCTATCCCACTTTGGAATAGCTATAATGGTTGACATTTGCTTTACCCCTTACCCTGAAGACAAAACCTGCTTTTTTACACTTCCAACCCATTGCTCCTAGTTCTTCCTGAGGTCAAAAATCACAAATCTAGTCCTTTTTCTACATGTTAACCCAATACTTAAGATACCTTTCATATCCATCTCCCACCACCCTCAATCCTCTCTTCTCTGGACTAAATATTTCCTTTGGATCTCTTCAGTTTGATCTTATATTTCAACATCTTATTCTTACTGTTTATATGTCTCTACCTTGGTTAAAGCTATTTCTTACATTTCATATCTATCTACCACACCCCCCAATCATCCACGTAGATACTACTACTACTCATCCATGAAGGTCCATTCAAGTTCTTCCTTAAAGACTCCCTAGCACACTTCAGGACCCAATCATTATCTTTTCCATTGAACTCACAGCATTAAATGGCTTACTAATTTGGTAATTGATTTTGTATGGCTTGAGAGACCTTGTAACTGTGGGATGCTAAGCAATTCACTTGAGCCTTAGTTTCCTCATCTATAAAATTGGGGATAATATGCCAGGGTTATTGTGAGTATCAAATGAGATAAATGTAAAGCATTTTGAAAAATTTGAACTACCATATGCTATTATTCCTTTTCATTGTTATTAAACTCATATTGTTATTTAACTTTTCATGTCTTATTTATTTTTAAATCATATTTTAAGTTTTGGGGAGGTAGGGTAAGTCTTATCATTTTTGTTTCAGGTAGATGAAAAAGCATTTATCCTTAGAAGACTATATTCTGTTTCTCTCTCCCTCTTCTTCCCCTCCATGCAAGAGCCCTTAATTTCCTTATCAAGGATATTGTGGTTGTTCAGTTATATCTAACTCTTAGTCACCCCATGGGTCATATTGTCCATGGGATTTTGGCAAAGATAATAGAGTGGTTTGCCATTTACTTTTCCAGGGAATTAAGGTAAACATAGATTAAGTGACTTGCTCAAGGTCACACAACTAATAGGTGCCTGAGGTTGGATTTGAATTTAGATCTTTCTGACTCTAGGCCCAGCACTCTATCCATTGAGACATGTAGTGACCTAATCAAAGCTACTAATGGCTTTTATTTTTTTATCACTAGAATAGGTGATGAATTAGTCGTGTTTTTCCCCTAGCTCTAAAGTTCTATTCCTAAAACAGTACTTTCAATTTTCATTTGTTCATTCATTCATCCATTCATCCATCCATTCATTCAGCAAACATTTATTAAACAGCTTCTATGTGCAAGGCATTGTGTGTATTATTGTGAGTCAGAACTTTTGGAGCTGGGTAAAAAAATATGGTGATTTGGTCAAATGTACTGTTTAGCACTTTTAAGGCATCCTGACTTAATTAGCAATAAACCATAATTTTTGTTTGTTTTTGCTTTTAGATGAAAATTCATTTTTATTTAAACAAATACACTTAAAACAGAGCTGTGAATCTCATACTTCACATTCTATTGGTTAAAGTAAAAGTTCCAGTACCCTATTTTCCCAGTGCTGGCTGGAATTCTATTCTTTAACTGTTTCTTTACATGTTCATCAGACAAAAGAAGTTCATTTTCATGGTTCATCTAAATAGTATGAAGAAAACCAAGAAGGCTTGAGATAACATTGGAAAATGTACCCTGTGAAGTAGACTTCCTAAGTCACATAAAAGAGTGAGGATGAAGCATCCTCTCATTTTCAAATTATTCTCCGTGTTGAGAGGAAAAGCAGAATGCATATTATCATCTTAGGGCAGGTTTGCACTGGGAAATGATACAGAGCTGTCAACCACTGGATTAAAAGTAGAGAAAGCCTGTTTGTCAAATTTGTAAATGACAAAGCTAGGAGAGATGGTATTCTGAACCCAGTGCAATTTAATAGGCATAGATGAAAAGTTCTATGCTTGGGTTTAAAGCAAAAACAACCACTTCACAAGTACAAGGTGCGGAAGCCATGTCTAGACAACAGCATCTATGACAAAGATCTGGAGGTTTTATTGGTCTGTGGACTCAATGTGAGTCAACAATGGTGGCAAAAAAGCTAATGTTATCCTAGGCTGCATTGAATATGCACTGAGTCCAGAATGAGGGAGGAGATAGTTTTGTGATACAGATCTCTACTTTGATTAGATCACATTTGTAATGTTAAGCTTATTTCTGGTCACCACTTTTGAGGACATTGATGAGCCCTACCTTTTCCTAATGACCTTATTACCTTTAAGGACGCCCGACATTCTGCCAGTCATTAAGGCTCGAAACCTCTAGTATCATCCTAGACTCCTCAATCTCTCAACCCCCATACCCAAACCATGTTCATATCTGATTTTTTCTGTCTTCACAATATCTTTTGTATACATGCCTTTCTTTTCCCTGACATTGCCACCATCTTGGTGCAGGTTCTTATTATCACACTAGTGCAATAAACAACTGGTTAGTTTCTCTGTCTCAAGTTTCTCCCCACTTCAATCTATCCTCTATTTAGCTGTCAAATGACTTCTAAAGCAAAAGCTCTGGTCTGACCATATTACTCCCCCCACCTCATTCCATAAATTCTAGTGGATACATGTTGCTTTCAGAATCAAATTCAAAATTTTCTGTTTCGGTATCCAACCCTTCGTAACCTGGTCTCTTCTTACAGTTCCAGTTTTGTTATACCTTACTCTTTTTTCATATATTTTACCCTTCATTCACACTAGCCTTATTGCTGTTCCTAGAACAAAATATTCCATATCCTGATTATGAACATTTCACCAGCTTTCACCCACAGCTGGGAAACTCTTCCTCTTCATTTTCACCTCCTAGTTTCTATGGTTTCCTTCAAATCTAAGCTTAAATACTTCTATAGAAACCTTTCTCCACCCTCCTTAATCTTACTGCTATCCCTATGAAACTACTTTCAGTTATTCTGTACATATATTATTTCTATATGGTTGTTCACATATTATACCTTCTATTAGGCTGTGAGCTCTCCAAGAGCAGAGACCATTTTTTTGCCTTTTTTGTATCCTACTGCTTGGCACAGTGCTTGGCCCATAGTAAATTAACACAGTCCTTGGCACATTGTAGACATTTAATAAATTCTATTTGACTGACTAGCTATATCAAATACAGAAGAGAATAGGTAGGATGATGAAGAACTAGAGACTATCCCATAATGAAACAACTCAGAATGCAAAGCTTAGAGAAAATTTAGGAAGGAATTTTAGTTAGCTATGTATAAGTATTTGAATTGTTGTCATGTGGAAGAGGGAATTGTCTTGTTCTGCCTGACCCCAGGGGCCAGAGCAAGATGCAATTGGTAAAAGTTCCAAAGAGGTAAATATTGGCTTGACTTAAGGAAATAGATTCTGAAGTCAAATGGGTTGCCTTTGGAAGTTGGGAAAGGAATTTCCCTTCATTGGAAGCCCTTCACTGGCTTTCAACAAAGGCTGTTGAGTACATTTTAGTGGGGATTTTTTCTTAAATACAGATTTATATGAGCTCTGATATCCTGACCTAGCACATTTCCTCCCTCCTATCTTGAGAGATCACTAAATGTTTGTGGATTGATTACTATCTCTTCAGAGTTAAATTTTGTGGTTCTTTAAGTACTGTCCAGTTGGCCAGTTTTTTCAATGCCATGTAGCAGAAAAAGCTAGATTGGCCTTGTGCATATTTGCAAATGGCATCTCTCTTCCTCTGTATCTCCACCTCCTTCTCATGTTCCTTTCTCATAGAACTTCTAGAAATGGTCATCTTTTATTCTAAGTCAAGACTCTAGATTGCTTCAATAGGAAAACAACCACCTATCTGACAAATAATACATACTCTTGATTCCAGGCCCTAGGAGGAACAAATGTTTAAAAGAATGACATGCATTTTTTAAAAATTAGCAAACAAAAATTTTAATCTTCCTCTCTGCTAACTTTTAATGTATTGAAAGTAAAAATGTTTGCAAAACAAATGAATCAGACTGGAGAGCACCAGTTCATCTGAGTATAGATGGACATTAGCCAAATAGCCGCTTTCTTTTAATAGCAGCTTCATTCTTATATTTAATAGTGGTAGCTCACACACAGCCTTGCATCCTGGAGTTTGTTTTATTAAGGAATGTTTGGAACTAAACAGTTGCTCCATTAATTCCTTTAAATTGGCAACAGGTGATCTTAAAGGCTTGTGGACTTAATTTGAAAATGTGAGCCAAAATTTTAGCATGCAAAGTTAGAAAGCTCGTGCAATGCTTTAAGCCCATATTGCTTTTCTCCCTCCTGTCTTGGGGTTATGTTCCTTTCATCATTCTTTTCCATGACCTTTTCCTCCCTTACATCTTCCTATTAGGGTCAGAATTTTACCTTTCCTCTTCACTCCTTCAGCCTAGCTATGAAAATATCAAGCTACATGCCTATGACTCAAAGGCAATTATACAGCTGCCCCCTAAGAAATTTCATGTATTTGGCCTCTCTCCTGAGTTCTCTTTTCGATTCATTTTCATAGGACTCCATGTGTAGAGCTCTGGTTGAGCTTTCCAGGGGCAGATGCTGACATCTGTTAAGCTCTATGAGAGAGCAACATGAGAAGGAGGTGGAGACACAGAAGAAGGTAGAGACGCCATTTGTAAATATTCACAAAGCCAATCTAGCTTATTAAAAAAAAACACATCAGAATGTCCTTTTATACACTGACAAAAGACATTTGGAATCAGATTCACCATCTCGATGCTATTGAGTAAATATTTTTGAAAGTAGTTCATATTTAAAAGGATTTAGGGATGCTAGTGAAGATCACCAACAAGCAAGCCCTGGTTAGTAGCTGGGGCATAAAAGGGAAATGACAACTTCATCTTAGAATCTTAAATGTTACCTCCCTTCTCTCCTTCTGGAAATGTCAGCAGGACAGGATATGGAGATTCCTGTGGTCTTGGGTCACCACCAACTGTGAGAAACCCAGTCTCCATGTGGGTGGGACAATTTATACCCTTAGGTGATCATGAAATCATGTCACTAGAGCAAGAGGTAGGGACCAATCAGGTTCTTGGGGGTAATTTTATTGCCTTTTAGTGAAAACTAATCCATGCTAGGGGGTTGTGAGGCATACAGGCCTAATCCACATTGTGTGTGGGAGTGGGGGAGAAGAGGCATGTGAGGCATAAGAAAGCCTGGTAGATATTAGTCCTGTCACATCCTACCCCATGGTGGTCAAGGGCCTATCCTTATGTTTAGATTAATGGCGCCAGTTCTGTTTTTTGTTTGATGCCACTGTTCTAGAGGATCTCTCACCATTTAAATGCTTTCAGGGTATTTACTAGATAATCCTCCTGTTTGGGGCATCAAACTAGGGAAAAATAAGGAAAAAAACCCCATACATCCCATCCCCTTCGAAGTTCTACCAACACTGAAAAGGAGGAGGAAGTGAGGAAGGGACAGAGAGGGGGGGGGAGGGAGGGAGAGAGAAAGAGAGAGAGGATATGAGAGAGAGAATATGAGAGAATATCTTAAGGTTTTTCTTCTGGTCTTCAAAAGGACCAAGTCTCAGGTTTCAACAGTTTGATCAGTGTGGTGGGTGATTTCTTCTTTTGCTGTAGGTGGTGTTAATGAGCAAAAACAGCTCCAGAAACATCAGGGCCACGTTTCTGGCACAGTTCACAATTAATCATGCATCAAGGACATTTGTAGTCAAGTGACTAAGAGGTCATAAGCTTCTTGCTTGCAACCTGTTCTGGGATCTAAAATTAAAACAGAAGCTCTCCCTATACCATTATCTGATACTCAGTGTTTCTTAATCTACCCACCATAACCTTCCCCTTCCCGGGTCCCCATCAGGCAGATGATAACAAATATTTTCCCTTCCAGAGGCTTCTGCTAAAGTCCTTCCCCCTACTTCCACAGGGGTCAAGAACTCTTCCTTACCTTTATGCAGGTACTCAAGATTGCCACCAAATGGACTAAAGGATATTCTTTTTACCATGTAAATTCACAATCATGATAAATATTTAGAGACAGTGTCACTTCTCCCATGACATGAGAAAGCAAGACACCTCCTGTCAATTTCACTCCATGTTCCCCCAAACCTTCTATGTAAAGGAAGTATCTAAACCATCCCAGGAGGAAAGATATCTGCCAGTTGAAGGAAGACCTGAGCCATTTCACCAGAATATAGAGAACACACTAAGTGAGAAGGGATATTGAGACCTGCATGACTTCATTTAGGGAATAGGACAAAGACTTGAGAAGGTGAACCAGAACCATGTCTGAAATCAGTCTATTTTTATCAGGTAAGCCTGGAATCAAAAAACCACCAGAATGAAGACCTCTTTCATTTCCTGGGCTAGTGTTGATGTATTAAACACACAATCTATGGGAGGTGGGGCACCCAACCATCATAACCAGGCTGATGGTAAGGAAATTTTTTCAAAAGCCCATTCTGATGTTCAACAGTGCCAGCATCCTGAGAATGGTATTGAAGGAGGAACTGATGTGATGGCAATGAATTCAATCTGAGACCTCCTTTACTGAAAAGCAGGTCTCTTCATCAGAAGAAATAGTGAGGGGCGGGAGCATACTGAAGGAAGCTGCTCTCTGTAAGAACTTTGATGATTTCTGCCTAAGTAGGAGATTTGACTGGAACCACAAAACCATAGATATCAATTGCAGTAAGACACATCTCTTGCTCTGATATTATGGAAAAGGGCCAATATAATAAATGTGCCAGTTGGAAATAGGTTGCAAATCACATAGGATCATGCCATAGTGTTCTTTCAGATGTAGATATTCTGATTGGCTTAAAGAGCATAGGGAGAACATAACTGCTTCATCCTTTGTCCTGTGCCTACTACAACAGCATCACACCTCCCTCTACCCCATGTCTAGATTGGCAGTGGGCTCACTCCCAAACTTCTACTGTTCTCATAAAGGCATTAACCACCTTACCTAGTGTAGCTGAAGGTGTATGTATGGTGTCTCTGATAGGCACTGATATTCCTATCAGATGATAGACATCAGCAATATTTCTCATTGATCCCAAATGGGAGAACTTTTGGCTGTCTAATCCTATTTTCCCAGGCTCTAGACCCCTCTGCCTGACCTATAGCCTCTGCTTTGGAAACAGGGTAGATAAAATCTGATCTGCTTCATTATCAAGGTCTTTTCACATGCCAACCATGCAGCTTGACCCAGTGCACTGAGAGGACTTGACAGGATTCTCATCCTTCAATTATCCCCTGTTCCTATATCAATGGCTACTGAAGTCTACTTTTGTGTGCATCTCTCATAATGGGCTGAGCTATTAGTAAATCAAGCAAATTTAAGTTCCTCAGGGAGTCTGGTCCTCATAGGCAGGAGCCCATTCATCTAGCAGAGGAGGTAAAGCATCAGGGCTTGACCTGGAGGATTTAGTGTCTAACAGAGTTGTAATGTGTTCATGTAATACCCTAGGAAACCAAGTAAGCACTTTCTTGAATGTATCATTTAGACACAGGGATCTTTTATGACTATCTTCTTGTTAGAGGACCCATCTTGTATTACTCAACTTGTAATAGGCAACTCTGGATGAAGGGGGATAATAAGACCTTATGTCCTCTTGCCCCGTTGCAATTAGGGCCCAGTAGTAGGAGAGTAACTGCTTTTCATGCCATAGCAAGTAACTGTTTTGAGAACGTTTTGCTCAAGAAACCTAGGTAATAGTTGTGGGCTCAGGACAACCCTGGGTGTAAGGTTCGACTTCATCTTATCTTTGTGGACTGAGGCCTCTAAAAATGTGGACCCCACAGAATCATGACAGCCCAAGGGGAAAGACTGTTGGGCAGCCTGCTTTATATCTAATAGGGCTATAGCTCATTATGGGCTCCATTTAAAAAAGACAATCTTGCTGGATACTCAATAAATGGGGCCATTTGGATACCCAAGTAAGAATTGTGGGTTCTCTTGAACCCCAAAGTCTAAGAAACCCGTTGATTTCCTTTTTGGATTGTTGGAAAGCAAGTATCAGTAGCCTATTCTGAACTGTGTCCATAATCACCTGGGCTCTTCCCATCCACTGTATTCCTTCAAGCTTTACTGAGCAGGCTGGATCCTGAATTTTCTTGGGATTAATTTCTTTCCCTTTGTCCCTCATGTGAGTCACCATCTGATCCAATGTACTATCATGGCATCATCCAGTATAGTCAACATTATATCATCAATGTGGTGGTGGGCAACAATGCTCTCAAGAGAGGAAGTTCTTTCAGATCCCAGCACATCATAGAAGGTGCTCAGGTTGCCCTGGGAAAGCACTGTCCTCCTTCCCAGGGGAAAGTAAATTGTTCCCAACTATTTCTGGACACAATAAAAAAAGAAAAAATTATTTTGGCAAGGTTGATAACCCATACCATTCATCCTAGACTGCAATACCTGGTCTGCCATGTTGGCAGGGTCAAGAATAGTTGTAGCTATGAGCATGATGATTCTGTTTAGTACCCTGTAGTTTGCTTTAAGCTGCCAGGTGCCATGTACATTCTTTACTGGGTATACTGAATGTTAGTAAGGGGAGTTGGTGTAGCGAAGTACTACAGCCTCCTTCATCCCCATCTCCAGAGATGAAATGTATTTTGCTACCTCCTTTGAAGGATACCATATTGTCTAGTATTAACTACACTAGATAGTTTGGGTAGCTCCATCTTCATTTTATCTTACCCAGAATGATCTTGCTGATAGAACAGATGTTGACTTCTAAGAGCTCATAATGCCCATTTCCACAATTCACTTCCTGTCATTAGTCACCCCAATGACACACACAGGTGCATCTTTTACACACAAAGATGCCCCTCTAGTGGTCTGTCCTCTGAGGCCCCCCTTTGGAAGGCAGTGAGTTGCTCTGTGACTATTTGGAGTTACCTGGTACTATAATAACCTGGCTTTCAGTGCCTAGAAGTCTCTCATATCCTTGAAGTCTGCCCTCTATTTTCCAGGTTACCATAACTCAGGCATATGGCCTTTCACCTTGAGACCTACAGTTGGGATTATCCAAGATTCAGGGAAACCTCAACCTTGGCCCTAGGTGGACTCATCCCCTAAATTTCTCAAGTATAAATACAGAAATTTGAATCATTTAGGACTGCCAAGTTGTGTGAGAGCCTTAGAGGATGTCTTAACCTTGGGAAGGATTGAAGGACTGGTGTTACTTATGCCCTGAATATCATAATACATTTTCACTGAAATTCCCATAGGCTGCTGATCAATTGCTTTATCAATTCCATGTTTCATAAACCATACTCAAAACTTTCTGTGACAGAGAGTCATCAACCTCTGCCCTTCTGGTGGGTTGTGGGGTGGTTATAGGGCCTCTTTTCATCACCTCCCTGCCCTGAGTCCCTTTGCACTCACAGCTATGTTTTCCCTGACCAAATCTCCTACTCAAATTTCACCATTTGATCTGCCCACACCTGTATAATTGTGTGGTAAGGAAGACTGATAGCTAAAAGCCTGGTGAGGAGCCACCCAGGAGTGAAAATCTAATTGCCCCAGATGCAGACTAGTCAGAGAGAGTGTGGTAGGCCATAGAGGAACTAGATAGATTCAATCTATCAAATCCATTTCCTTTAGGAACTTGTTCTCTTGAGGATCCCCATTGATGAGCTGGGTGCAATAAGAATTTATCTTTATGGGAACAGGTACAAGTAATTCCCTATCTTAGCCATCTTAAAAAAAGGACAAATGGTAATCCCCATCTGGATCCTCTAATTGATTTAGCTGACTATAGAGAAGTAAATCCTCATAGACCTCTCTAAGCCTATGGAACTCTGTTGACGAGAAATTCTCTTAATTGGTTCCATTAGACAATGCCCTCAGGGACTGTTTCTCCAGTTATTCATCAGGTTATTCTTTGAACTTTTCTTGTAACCTCAAAAGTTCCTGGGTGGTAAAAGCTGGCTCACCCCCTGCTCCATCCGTGGAGGAAAGAGTAGCAATAATAAGGCTAGCCCAGGGCTGTCTTACCCCCAGTTGCAGTTCCCAGTCCCTTCTTGACCTCTACTCTCATTCTCCTGTCTTATGGCCTTGATTTCAAAAGGATGAAGCATAGATTCTGAGTCAGAGACCTTATGTCCATCCCCAGAACCATGGGTTGTTGACTGTAGCCTTTAGGTCCACAAACTCCATCGGAAGAGCTCCCTTCTCTTGTATGGTCTTCTACTTTACTGATTTCCCTTAGGTCTTCAACGAAGGGTCCTTAACAGCTGAGAGCTCTGTGTTTAGTTGCTGAATTTGTTGTTCAGTTGTTTCAGTCATATATGACTTTATGTGACCCCATTTTGGTTTCCTGGGCAAAGATTATTTTCAGTCTATTATGCAGGTAGACCAGCTTGTGCAGGATAGCTAACAACTACCAGGGAATGCTGGACCTGATTCTCTCTAACCTTCTCTGTCAGCTTCCTCTGGCACCCTCTGAGACAATCGCTCTACATCAGTTGGGGCCTGCTCCCTATTATGTTGGGAGACCTCTCAATATATGACCAGAAAGTCCCTACCCACTGGATGCCACTGTGGCATATCCAGCCATATCAAATAGCCAGAGCCTACCAGGAAGCTTCAGCACAGGAGGCAGAGGCCAATGAGACCTCAAGGACATGGAAAATTAATCCATGTTGTCATGTCACCTGAGAGGGGATCAGGGAAACTCTAAGTCACTGTGCCCCTTATCATATTGATAAAACAGATCAAATCCAAAGAATTGGTATGATTGTAAGAAAACCAAAAACCATGTTATGGGAGGATTGGTTCAAAGAATTGGGAATTCTTAGTTTGAAGATGACTAGTCATTGCATTGGGGTGAAGGAGGGAAAGGTCTTATGAAAAATGGATTAGACTTGTTCTATTTGACTTCTCTGGACAGATCTAGGAATAACAAACAGATAATAGGGAGAGATCTGTTGGGAACAGTATAAGGAAAAATTGTATAATTTATTAAAGCTGTCATGAAATTAGATGAACTTTTTCAGGTGACATCGAGTTCTCTGCCATTGGGAGTCTTGAAAAGGAAGGTTGATAACACCTCTTTGGGGAAACATGTCTTTGTTAGGGGTTGGACTGGATGACTTTTGAGCTTCCTTAAATATTATGATTATATAATGAATCTTGGAAGAGTTGACAATGATTTTCCAGTTCTTTTTCTGAGTCATGATTGATCAGATTAGTTATAGTGTAAAATAGGTTACCTCACTGTTCTGTGGAGGTAACCCTGGAATATCAAAGTCTGTGCCAACAAATTACAAGCTCCAACAGGTCTTTTTCAGATTCAAAAGACTTCAAGTTCAAGTCCAGTGGTGGACTGCATGTTTGCCAACCAAGAACCTACCTAAGTTTTGAAATCTCTTCATAAGAAGGCTAGTGATAAGATGATGATTCTTTTTGGATACAATAATTTGTGAAAACTGTGTGGAAAAGTTTAGGAGGATTGTAATCTGGATGAAGAATATCAATTCAAGTAAATTCAAGCAACCAGTTGATGAACAAGCACCTACTATGTTCCAGGTACTGTTAGGAGCTAGAGATAAAGATAAAAATGAAAGTCCTGACCTCCACAAGTTTATAATGAATCCATGAGAGATATATACATATATAGCTACACAAAAACATTAAAGATACATGCAAAACAGTATTGTGAAGGAAGGCATTAGTTAGATGGGGAATACAAAAAAAGCTTTATTTAGCAGGTGGTGCTCAAGCTGACCTTGCCCATAAACCAGGGATTTAAGAGGTAAATGTGAAGGAGTACATATATTTCAGGCCTGGAGATGGCACATGAATCTCTGAGTATGAGAAACCATAAGAAGGACACTGGCTAGGCCTCGATGTGAGTTAAAGAGAGTATTGTGGCTGACACATAGTAAGCATTTTCTAAATGCTGCTTGTCTAACTGACTGAATAGGAATATTGTCATCTGTGTTTATGGATAGTTTCCATAAAGAGAGTTCCTTATTGGGAAAGTTAGGTGGCACAGTGAATAAAGAACCAGCCCTGAAGTCAGGAGGACCTGAGTTCAAATATGGCCTCAGACACTTGACACTTACTAGCTATGTGACCTTAGGCAAGTCACTTAGCTGAAATTGCCTTGCTTTCCCCCCTCCAAAAAAGAAAAAAAAAGAGAATTCCTTATTTATAAAGTCACAGATTCTTTACAAATTCATATGTATAGTGCTTTAAAATGTACAAAGTACTCTCTTCACAATGCCTTGAACTTAATAGGTACTGAATAAATGTGTTTTTGTTGTTAACTGAATTGTGATAGATTTTTGCAAGTATCAATATTCTGATTTAATAAGACTGAGGCTAAGCAATGTTCAATGACTCATTGTGACTGAGTAGGGATTCAGATAATGTCACTATTTTCCTTCTCATATAGTGCAATGCAAAATTAAAATGAACAAGAATGAGGTTTAATCATCATAGCACCTGAGCAGCCCAGGAGAATTGTCTACAACCTTTGATTTGTCATATTTTATCTTCTCTGACACAGCTAGTAGCAAAGTATCTCCTTTAGAGGGAAAGGAGATTGACCAGGAATGATATAAGCTAGTGGAAAAATTGATATAACAGATTGGTATCATCTCAGGTTGACTAAGACAAATATGTGGAATCCAGGCTTGTCAGCTGGTACATCAAGTACTGGCTGATGCAATGTGAAAGAGAAGAATTAGTTACCCTGAAGAACCCAGGGGTATGGTGGAGATTGGCAGTTCACCACTAAATGCAATGCTAGGCATTGTGGGTTCTACTAGGTGAGATGGAGAAAATTAGCATTGAGTATAGGACTAATTTAAAAAAAAAAAACAGGCTTAATGAAGATAAAATTCTGTATTCATTTGAGGAGCAAAGGTAAAAATTAACATTTATTAGAGAGAAATTCTGTAGTTTTTAGTCAGGTCAACAAAACAATAATTTATTTAAGTATTTATCATATACCAGACATTGTGCTATTTTCCAAAATTATAAACTTTGGTTTCATAAGCTGATCATTCAGACAATCATTATATACCCGGATTGTCAAAATTTTCAGATTTTTAAAATTTTCTTTTCAAATTCTGTAGTGAATAGATCCATCTCTTTCCTTTTGGCACAGGTACTATGCTTTCTCATTAGAGCCAGAGTAAATGGCAATATAATAAGTAAGTTACTTTTAAGATACTTGAAATTCAACAAACATCCAAAAAATGATTACTAAGTGCCTACTATGTTCCAGGAACAAACAGATGTTATTTATGTAGTACAGGTTCTGGGGCTACTATCCCAACTCCCACTTCCATTGGCAAATCAGGTCCTCTTAGGGATATAGTGGTAGCCCTGAGGGGTTGGAGGCATCTTTCTGTTCTAGCTCATCAGCATCCTACTAGCATCCTGTCCCCATGAGTATCAGGAGACATCAATTAGTCCAGAAGCCAGGGGAAAGTGGGATCAAACTTAGAGCATATGTGACAAAAGGGGTGATTCATAGTTCTAAAAATCCTCTTGGTGGAGACATCAGGATGTTCCCTTTCTCAGTCCTCTGGAGTTAATGAGGTTCTTCTCTGATCAGAGGTAAAGGGGAAAAGAGACCTAGGTTGAAGGTCAGGGTCCTCTCCTTCCCATTATGGGCAAGAGAATTCTGCCCAAGACATGTCTGATAACCACATTTTCAATTCCAACCTATTTTGGATCTCCAAATCACTCAATCTGAAGGTACTTCCTGTGCAACATCAAGGACATTTTATACTTTGTCTAAAGCCTATGAGCAAACCATTGATTGATTCAATGTAGAGGTCCAGGCCTGGTTTATATCCAGTGAACAATTAAAATACATTCTCTCCTGGTCAAATTATCTGAACCTAACATCTCTTTGCATATTTTAAATGAATTAATTAATTGTCTATGGACCTGTATAAGGTACTCTTTTCCCATTTCCTGTCTCCATGTCTAGACCATCTCACTGTTGTTCTGTGGAATATTAATTGAAAAACATTGTGTTAGAGCAAAAGTCAAAAGACTGTGGAAAGTCAGAGGCAAATCAAAAAAGAGATGTGAGAATCTGCTTCCATACCTTCTTTGTGAAGTTGGGGGACTACAAGACACAACACATCAAATACTGAGTCTCCATACTGTTGAACTCAGTCAACTGGTTGGTTAGTTTTGATGAACTTTTTTCTTTTTTATTATTTATAATGAGGGCGAAATGATGATAATCATAATAATTAATGCTAATAGCTAACATTTTGTGCTAAGAGCTTTAAAATTGCTATGTCATTTGATCCTCACAGCAAACCTGGGAGGTAGGAATTATTAGCCTCCTTTTACAGATGAGAAAAGTTAGAGGTTAAATGACTTGCCCAGGGTCACATAGCTAATAAGTAGCTAAGGCTATATTTGAACTCAGGTATTCCTTATTCCATCCACTGCTATATCTATTGTGCTATTTGTGGGGCCATCTCCAGTCATTCTAGTCTATATCTTGCCTCTGGACCCAGATGGCTCTGGAGTAGAAAGTGAGGCTGGTGACCTTGCACAGCCCTCCCTCACTTAAATCCACTTCCCTTGAAAGTCATGGCATCATCTTCCTGATGTCATGGTCTTCTTCCATATTGAAGGACAAACAACAACAACAACAACAAAAATATTGTGCCACTTTTAAAACAAACATATATGTGTATAAATACACACACACACACACACACACACACACACACACACACATATATATATATAATATTATACACACATGTGTGTGTATTTTTTTTAATAGACTTTCTCTCCTGGACAATACCTGTGCATTTCTTCATTCCTAAAATGAATAATTTTCTTGAAACACATTTTGGGTCTTATACTAATTTCTATTGAATTTTGAGGAAATAGTTTAGTTTACTACATCCACAACTTACAGGAAGTATCTGAAAGTCTATCTAAATTCATTCAACTTTATTCCCCCCCTCACCCACAGAAGGATATATTTTTAAATGGAGACTAAAAGATAAAGGTCAGCCTGAAGGGTATTGCTTACCCAAACTCAGAATGGGAATCTACTGCAATTATTCTGAGTGCACTTAAATCACGTGTCACATAGAGAATATTACAAGAGAGTCAGTGTAGCAGCATGACTACAGAGCCAACTTTAGAGTCAGGAACACCTAAATTAAAATTCTGCCTCTGACCTATGCCAGCTGGGCAACCATGGGCAAATCACTTACCTAATATCTTCATGCTCCCAGGGAAATTTTGTTCACTGTAAATTACAAAATACAACAACTATAAAAAATTTCCAAATTACATTATTAGAGGGTTTCCACAATCCCAAGTTTAGACTCCTCTCCCCCAAAAAGAGTAGGAAAGAACATTAGATTGTCTTCTAATGCAACCTTTCCTCAAAGTAAGAAACCCATCTAAAATATCCTTTAGAAGTGGTTATCAGGGTGGGGGTGGAGCCAAGATGGCGGAGTAGAAACAGTTCATCCAAGCCACTCTGCCCCCAGATTCCCCCCAAACTATGTAAAAGGGGACTCTGAACAACTTCTGGAGCCCGAGCACCCACAGAACGACATAGAGAAGCTAACCTCCCACTGAGGACAGCCCAGCAGCCCTGCAGGAAGGACCAGTGCAGCGGTCTGGGAGCCAGCAATGCGCAGCGCACAGAGCACAGGAAGCTGAGCTGAGCTGGAGCTGAGGTCCCGGTGAGCCGAGGTTTTAGCCCCAGGGCACCAGGGCCAACAGCCGGCTGTAGGAACCCCAGAACACCAGTAGCTATGGTGACTCCAGAATTATCAACATAGACATGCCTAGGACAAAGTAAGAGGTTAGTGTCCTATGGACTTTGGGACCTGTATTTGGGAAATGCGTCAGCTTCCTCCCCTGGGGGCTAGAAGCCAATGGGGAGACACAGCATTTTGTAGTTTTCAGAGGCAGCTCCATCTCCTGGCCTGCAGAACCATAGGGAGATCCAACGATCAGTCTTGGGGGGTAATCGCTCTTGCTTTAACCTCCCTGGATCTGGATTGTGATCTAGGGTGGAAGCCGTGGGTGGGTTTACAGCTTGCCAGAAAGGGAAGTTGCCCCCCACACGTTCGGGACAAAAATTCCTCTATCTGGCCTTAAAGCCATAGTGTGGCAACAAGCCCAAAAGTCAAGTATTTAAGTGGCAACATGCCAAGGCAAAGGAAACAGAAAAATGCAACCCTAGACTCCTATTTTGGGGGCATAGGGCTGGAAAAGGACTGTGAGGTCAGAAGTCCTGCTCCAAAAGCCCCAGGGCAAAACATGAGCAGGTTGCAGGCCATAGAGGACCTTAAGAAGGATTTTAAAAATCAAATAAGAAAAGTGGAGGAAAAATTGGGAAGAGAAATGAGAAGGATGCAGGAAAAGTATGAAATGAGGGTCAACAGCCTGACTGAGGAAAACAACACCTTAAAAAATAGACTAACTCAAATGGCAAAGGAGGCCCAAAAGGGTAATGAGGAGAAGAATGCCTTAAAAAGTCAAATTTGCCAGATGGAAAAGGAATCTCAAAAGTTCGCTGAGGAGATTCATTCCTTCAGAGTTAGACTGGAGCAAATGGAAGCTAATGATTTTATGAGAAATCAAGATGCTGTTAAGTAGATACAAACAAACAAAAGATTAGAAGGCAATGTGAAATATCTCATGGGAAAAACCACTGACCTGGAAAATAGATCCAGGAGAGACAATTTAAAAATTATTGGACTACCTGAAAGCCATGATCAAAGAAAGAACCTAGAAATCACCCTTCAAGAAATTCTCAAGGAAAATTGCCCTGATGTTTTAGATCCAGAGGGCAAAATAGAGGTTGAAAGAATCCACCGATCACCTTCTGAAAAAGATCCCAAAAAGAAAACTCCCAGGAATATTATAGCCAGGTTCCAGAATCCCCAGATCAAGGAGAAAATACTCCAAGCAGCCAGGAAGAAACGATTTCAATATTGTGGAAACACAATCAGAATAGCCCAGGACCTGGCAGCTTCTACAGTGAGGGATCGAAGGGCATGGAATATGATATTCCAGAGGGCAAAAGAACTGGGAATGAACCCAAGGGTCACCTACCCAGCAAAACTGAGTATTTTGTTTCAGGGGAAAATATGGTCATTCAGTGGAATAGAGGACTTTCAAGCATTCTTGAGGAAAAAACAGAATTGAATAGAAAATTTGACACCCAGACACAAGAAGGAAGAGATGCCTGAGAAGGTAATCAGGGAAAAGAAACCAAAAGGAACTTATAAAAGTTGAACTATTTACATTCCTATATGGAAAAGCAATAACTGTGACTGATGATATCTTTCTCACTATGAAAATAATGGAAGAAGGGTGTGTGGTCATATGAGTACATATGTGAATGTGTGTGTAGATGGTTACAGTTATATATTGATAGAGGGCATAGGTTGAATTTGTTGGGAAGGGAGAATACTCAAGGGATGAAATTATGAGGTGAGAGAGGAAAGTGACAAGAGGAGATGGGGAGAGACAGGGTAGGGTAAACTATCTTATGTAGAAGAAGCAAGGGGAAGTGGTTGTAAGGGGGGGAATAATAGGAAGGCAAAAAAGGCAAAACCACATTCTCATTGAATTTGGTTCAGGGAGAGAATGACATACATGCTAAATGGGATATCTCAACCTGCAGCAGAATAGGGGGAAGGGGGATGAGAGGAGGGAAGATGGATGGGAGGGCATTCTTGGGGGGAGGGGTGGTTGGAAGTACCCACTATAGAAGAGGGACAAGATCATGTGGGGAATGGACCAGGTGGGGGGTGGGATGAGTGGGAGGGAATTGTAAGCAGCCTTGTACAATATATCTACTATGATAATGTTTTGCATAGCTAGACATGTACAACATATACTGAATTACTTATCTCCCCAGAGGGAATGGGTGACAAGGGAAGAAGGAAATGGATCTGAAAGTCGAGGTCTTAACATTAAATGTTTCAAATATATATAAATACTATTATTAATGCTCTTTTGCTTATAATTGGGAGATAAGATGTGCAGGCATTGGGACACAAAGATTCACCTTCCTCTTATGGAAAAGTCGAAGGGGGTATGGGAGAAGGTATGGGAGAGAGCAAATTGGAGGAAGCGATATCTTGTGGGACTGCTATTCTGGGAGGCTGGGTAGGGGAATAACGGGGGGAAAATGATTGTAACTCAAAATCTGGCGGAAATGAATGATGTAAAACAGAAGTTAATAAAGCATTTGTTTAATAAAAGAAAAAAAAGAAAAAAGAAGTGGTTATCAGACTTTTCTTTGAAGTTCTGTGTGATGGAGAACTCATTATTCTCAGAAAAACCCATTTTATTTTGGGGCAGTCCTAATTGTTATCAAGTTTGTCCTTGAGCCTAAATTTACCTTTCTGTAATTTGCACCCATTGGTTCTAATTGCCCCCTTGATGTCTATTGGAATCAGGTTCTCTTTGATTTTGTAAAGAGAAACGTTCCTGGTCAAATAGGTGACTCTCAACTTTGAACTGGCGGATTGTAACAGGGAGACAATCTTTGGTTTGTCTGTCTTAAAGGAAGGGAGACAAAAATTAGTTTGCCTGCTGTTATCTTTGCTGGGCTAGGAGCTACAGGTAAGGGTTGGGCTAGATGGCTTCTGAGGTCATCTTCTAAAACTGACATCCTGTGTTTCTGTGATTCTAAGCATCACTATGTGAATCCAGCTGATTGGTTGATTCCAGTCAGTTACATCCCATCTGCCTTCCTGAATCTCAAAAATGTTTTTTAAAGTATTTTACAAACATTATCTAATTTGACCTTCACGATAGCCCTGAGAAGTAGGGTTATTATCTTAAAGTCACACAGCTACTAAGTGTCTGAGTCGAGATAGGAATTCAGATTTTCTTGACTTGAGATCCAAGGGCTCTATTCATTCTGCCACCTAGCTGCATCCTATAACGATAATTACGCCATGGGCTGGAAATATAAAAATGAGAATTATATAATCCCTGATCTCAAACATTTTGTAATCTACTAAAGAAAAAAAAGGTGGGCTATAGATTGTTGGTTGTGGAAAAATAGATTGTTGGTTGTGGAAAAAGTTTTCCTTTTTCAAATACATTTATTGCAATCTTTTGTTTTTGTATCTACTTCATTTCTGAATATGTTCCGTATCCCCTCCCATAGCGAGGAAGAAAAATGACTAGCAATAGCAGTTATAATAGATAATAACAGAGAACAAAATCATTTCAATAAAACCAGTAAACATATTAATTATGTCTGACTGAATATTCAGTATTTTATATCCACGATTCCTCACCTTTGCAATGAAGTGAGGGGAAGAGGTAAAATTTCTCAGCCCTTCTCAAACTTAGACAGCACAGTTTCTGTTTTGTTTTTGGAACCACAGAGTATTAGAGCTAAAAGAAAACTAAGCAATCATCAATTCAATCCTTTCCTTAACATAGACCTAGAAATCGTGTTTTAGGATTAATGAGTTATCTAAGTTCCCATCAAAAATCATTGATAAAACCAGTGCTTGAACCCAGTTGTCCTGACATCTGGTATAGTGTTCTACTGTTTGTACTACATTGGTTCTCAGAAGTAATTTGAACAGTTTTTTTTTTTGGTCAGAAATTGAGGGAACAAAGTTATAGAATGATCCTTCTCATGTTACCAAAATTTTCATATGGAGGCAAAACCTGGTCCTTCTTACCCAGTATGATCAGGGTCATAGAAAACACCACACTTGTGTTTTCAAAAACATTCCAGTATTCCTGTCTTCTACCCTTCAGATTAGTTGTCATTTTTCTTTTTCTTTTTCCCTTCCATGAGTTTATCCACTTTCCTTTTTATATTTTCCCTTCCCAGAATAACCAAGTAAGACTGCCATTGCTGATTCTTGTTTAAGAAGGGAGAACATATCTGAACTCTGTGACCTGTTGGAGAATGGAGTTGGGGGCTGACAGTACCATAACTAGCCTGTTGTGAATGAGCATCTGCCCCAGGATGCCAATATTTGAGTGGGATTATGATCCTTCTGGGTAAAACCTGCATCTTTTTCATAGCAAGTTGGCCCTATGCTTTACCTGCTTCATAGAGAAAGGGCTTTCCTTCCTCCTGATACAACTGAACCAACTGTTCTCTGCGATATTGCTGCCCTCATTCTCTCAACTTTTTTTGCCCTACATGAAAACATTCTTATTATGTTTCCGATTTCTTCAATGATCCTGACATCTTTAACCTTCAAAGTCTTGTAGCCTTCATGAGACTGCTGAAGCTGTGAATTCTCATGAAGAGATCTGTGAGGACTAAGGAATGTTAAGCATCTTTTTACTTTGTCTATTATAATATTATACATATAGATGACATTTTGCTTAAAATGTCAGATGCATAACACATGTTATAAGTATTAAATATGAAATTTTTTGAACCTTCTAACAATCCTATGAAATATATACGATTCGTAATCTCCAGGCTCCGGTTTCTTTATCTGTAAGATGAGTATATTTTATAAGGTTATTGTAATGCTCAAATAAAATTTCACATATAGCATGTAATGTTTTATATGTGTGTGGTATATAAACATAGATGTATATATTTTATATGTGTGTAACATTAAATGCATGAAATTATAAATATGTACATAAAATTTTATTTGAGCCTGGAGTCAGGAGGACCTGAGTTCAAATCTGGCATCAGATGATTGACACACTTACGAGCCATGTGACTTTGGGCAAGTCACTTAACCCCAATTGCTCTCCAAAAAGCAAAAAAGAAAAAAATTACAAAAAAAAAATTTTAAAGGCCTGTAATTAAGACCTGATTCTTATGCTTTTAAGCTATGTGCCTTGTTCAAATCATAGTTTTCTCCTTTGGGGCCTCAGTTTCTTCATTTGTAAAATCAGATTCTTAGACAAGATGATCTCAAAGGTTTCTTCCTCCTCTAACAGTAATGAGCCCACATATCCCAACAAATGTGTCATATCTCCATTGACAAAGATGCATAACACTTTCTATTGTATTAACAGTGTTCTATCAAATATGATGGACTTTTTTTGGTTTTGTTTTTGTTAAAACAGTCTGGTTTCTGGACATATTGAGCAATTACTTCACTCTCTACCAACAGTGGGGAAGGCATAAAAGGAAATGGTTCATGACACAAAATGTTAACTATACTCAGCTCTAACATTCCTACAGAATTTCCAACTGGGACAAATGGGAAGAGAATGGAAGCGAAGCAGCAGTAGCCTGCCTTTTTAAAGCAGGTTGTTGACTGACTGACTTGTGAGAAAACTAGCATTTCAATGAAACTCTTAGAGATTCTTCAAATTGGTGCATTATATGGTCCCTTGATTAAGTTTGGGTTATGTAAACAGAAGAGTGTTTAGATTTAGCCTTTGCCGTTGGAGTCTAGGCAGCTGTTTGTACTTAACTCTAGCAAGAAGTTCTGTTAATCAAAGAACTGACTAGATTTTTTTAAAGGGGGGCGATTACCTGTGTTGTTTTTCCTTCTGTCCCAATACTTGGTGCTCAAAGATTGTTGGGGGGCAAATCGAGTCATTTTGAATGCCCCTCTAAAGACTGGGAACCTATTTTTTTGATTATGTGATGACGTGCCCCAAAGATTTTCTCACTGTGAGGTAATCACTTCATTTATCCAAGTTTTACAAAGCCTTTATTATTTTGGTTAGTCCATATTTTTGAAGTTAAGTCACCGGTTTGATGCATTTGTTGTAAAATGTGGTTTAACAGCTTGTTAGCACATTTATTTTTTCTAAATGAAACCCAAAGATATTTTATGCCTGAACAGCAGCAGATTTAAGAGCTGCTGAAAAGCATCAGAGCATTGGGCATGTCAGCTGTGTAACAATGGCCCTGGAACACTGAACACGCGTGGTAGAGGTTGGGACCAGCAGCAGAGTGAGACACAAGGCATGGCGTCTGTAGAGGCATCAGGCCTTCGTCTCTCTAAGGGTGCCTTAGAAATCATCAGAGATGCATTGTGCTTACTGGTTTCAGGTTGTCTGGGATGCAATGAACCATTTTAGCAGGCTGAGTTCATGTGGTTTTCTACCCACTGAGATGATTTTTTTTCCCTTGTCCACAGAGCAAAGTAGGAACTTGGTCTGTTGACTTCCGTCTCCTGCATAGGGCTTTGTGAAGTTGTCTCAGAGCTACCGGAATGAAACTGAAAGCTATTATGGGTCTCAGTGAGTGCCGGAGGTACTTTGGAAAACAAATGTGGGAAAGTTGCCTATCTCCCAAGTTAGTTATATCACAAATACAGACTCAGCCTCTCTCTTCTGAGGCAGGGTAGTGAAAAATAGACATCTTGATTTTAATGAAAGAAAACATGCCTGTGCATTCGTGTGTGTGTGTGTGTGTGTGTGTGTGTGTGTGTGTGTGTGTGTGTGTGTGTGTGACTTGAAAACTTTGGGAAGAAATTTAGGTAGACTCTTCTAGGCTTAAATCTAGCACTAACTTTGTATTGAGTTTCCTCAGTTTGTAGAATGTGAGAAACAGCCCCAGGAAACAAACATCAGTTCTTTCAAAGGATTTTTCAGTTGCAGCTGAAATCTGTTGCCATATTATCCTCTCCTTCCCCATACCCGTATTACCATTGACATGAAGTGGTCGCCAATCTCTATCTTGCAAACCAAAGCCTATAAAAACCCCATATTATGTTTAAGCCAATGGCAGGGTGAAAGGAGGGGAGTTGGCAGGGGCTGGGATGTTGAGAGAAGGAAGGGAAAGTTTGTTATTTAATAGTATATATGAGTCACATATGTTTTCAAAGATGGACTCAATACTGATAAGCTGCCTATAATCTGACTTCTTTTAAAAAAATTATATTAAACAAGATTGAAGCACTTATGTGGGGGGAAAGCCCCATATGTGAAAAATTACAAGTTACTCCACCCAGCGATTACTGAACAATGAATAAGATCCATATTTCCGATCCACCCACTGCCACAAATGCCCCTTTGAGGTTGAGAAAGTTAAGTAGAACCCTGTGTGGAATACTTGCCTTTTACTTAAATATATTGGTGATGAAAATAAAAGCCTGTCTGGAATGGTAATAGGGCTGATTCATATGACCATTTTAGACCTGGAAGGGACTTTGGAGATCACATAGTCTAAACCCCTTATTTTGTCAATAAGGAAACTGAGGCCCAGAGAAAAGCAAATTTACTTGTCTGTGATCACACTTCTTATTCCTAGGAAACAATGCCTAGAAGTCAGGCATTTTTATTCTTATAGTGGTACCAGTGCTCCTTCTAACAAGCCATACTACATCCTTTGGATATCACACTGTGAAGATGTCTACTAAACCCACATTCAGTCAAGCCTACACTTTGAATTTTTTTTTCCAATAGCAGCAATAGATACAATTGTTATTGATGATCAAAATGCAATGTTCTTTATTTCATTTGCTCTGAGCAGTGACCCATAGGTTCTTGTGGTTTGTTTGTTTGTTTCACATATGATCTGTGGCCCTTAGGATATCTTTCACTTCTGTGTTAGAATATTATTCTGAGTTAGCCTATCAGCGTGTATTTATGGGTAAGTACATGGTTGAACTCAATTATGAGAGACACAGTGCTAGCTATATAATCTTTAACAAATGGTCATACACTGTACCAGAGGGTGTTCAGAGAAATGTCAAGTCCTCTTTGGCTCTCTGAATGCTGCTGCCTTTTTGTGGGTGTCAGGGCTCATCTCATTAACACAGAGGTATAGTGTATGTGGTTTTAGCTAAATAAACTTTTGGATCAACTTTAACTTATTCTCTGTTTCAATGGCTTCTAATCATGAGAGCATAGCATAGAGTGAAGTACCTAAGCTGAATTTAACTCTATATAGTCTTTCCTTCCTTCCTTTCTTCCTTCCTTCCTTCCTTTCTTCCTTTCTTCCTTCCTTCCTTCTTTCCTTCCTTTCTTTCCTTCCTTCTTTCCTTCCTTCCTTCCTTCCTTCCTTCCTTCCTTCCTTCCTTCCTTCCTTCCTTCTTTCCTTCCTTCCTTTCTTCCTTATCTCTCTTTCCTTCTTTCATACAGTCTTTGCTTCCTTCCTTCCTTCCTTCCTTCCTTCCTTCCTTCCTTCCTTCTTTGCTTCCTTCCTTCCTTTCCTCCTTCCTTCCTTCCTCTTTCTTTCCTTCCTGTCTTTTTTCCTTCCTTATCTCTCTCTCTTTCCTTCTTTCATAGTAGGTCTCCCTGTCTTGCCCTCTCCCAAGCTAGAAATGAAGTAGTCCCTCACTGATGACACTCTTGATTCTACTAATTGGCACGATTGACAAGGAACCTTTGAACTACTGCATTTCTAACTTAGGCTGGTTTGTTCCCCCTTAGGCAACCTGGTGGGTTCTACTCCCATGGATTAGAATATTGATGCCCTACTTAGTGCAGACACCTGAACAACTTTTGCCCACTGCAGCTCAGAATTTCTGAGCTCAAGCAATACCATCAGCCTCAGCCTCCCCAGTAACAGGAATTACAGGTGTATAATATGACCTCTGGTCAGACTGTATATGCACATTGCCACAGGCACCTAACCTACATGGTAATACAGTATTTGTGCCAAGACTTTTGGAACACCCTCTCTATTTAAACTACTATATGTGCTAGGTACCTTTTGTTTTTGCCTTCACCTGTCCACCAGCACACTATAATAAACTCCAAAGCCATGGATTTTTTAAAACAATTCAGGTGTCTAGACTCAATCTGAGTCTGACTAGAAGCAAGAAAACATACCCATTGTTTTAACTCTTGTGGTCTCTGCAAGGTCAATATTCAATCAGTTGAAGGGCCTTCTCATTCCTAGTGGTTTAGTAAGTCTCTAACTCCTTCTGAAGGGTAATTGCTGGCCATCACAATTGAGAAATATAATCTTGCTATTACATTCTCAAAAACAAAGCCAGAAATTTACCCTCTCCATGTCAATACCTTCCCATTTCCTCTCTTCCTGAAGTTCACACATTGGCCATATTGTGCCATCTCCACACCAGACCTTCAATTTTTGTCGAGTTTTGCCTTTTCTTGTCTTTGTGAGTAGAACTGACCAGAGAATCTAGACCTACAACTTGTTCAGCGGGCCATACCTATAACCCTCATGACACTGAAATCTCCATATCTTATAGACCCCTTATTGCCATGAATATAGATTTTACTTTGCCTCAGATCTTAGACAAATCATGAAAGTAGTCTGTAATTGGGCATTTAGGGAAGCAGATCAGGGAAATGAGAACAATAATGAAAACAATAAAAGACAAAGGAACAGTAAGTACAAGAATGAATAGCATAATTGTATTTAAATTGAAGGCAATGTAAAACTGATGGGAAATAGAATTTTTGCATGGTCGTTTTGTGTTATTTTTAGGGATCTCCCACTATTGTTTTTATTCTTTTCAAAGAGATTTCATACAAATTCTATAGATTTCATTTGAGTCAACACAGGATTATGCCAACAAGTACATGACATATAGTAGTCATTTGACTTTTTTCATCAAAGGTGATCTCAAATATGGTTTCAGTCAGTCATTCAGTCAAGATAGTCAACAAGCATTTATTAAAGTATTTCATACCCTTTTCTAAGTGCCAGGGATATAAAGAAAGTAAAATACAACAATAGTAACAACATGCCCCTGTTCTCAAAGAGTTTGCTTTCTAATGATGGAGACAAAATGCAAACCACTATATGCATACAAGATAAATACAGGATAAATGAGAGGTAGTCTCAGAGGGAAGTACTAGGAAGGAGGGTGGTGGGGAGTGGTAGTCTGGGCAAGGCTGTTGCAGAAGGTACAATCTTAAATAAACATTTAAGGAAGCCAGTGAAGCCAGGTGTCCCATGATTATGAGAAGCATAAGCTTTAGAATAGGCTGAAATGATACATGAAGCCAGCAGCATCAAATAGTAAAAAGAACACTACACTAAGAATTAAGAATTCTCATTTTGGGGGTAGATTGAACCTGGGACTAAAAATAGCAAGTCACTTATCCTCTTGGATTCCTCATCTATGAAATAGGGATTAACAGATATCCCCTCACCATTTCCACAGTCATCATCCTGGTTTAGGTCTCTATTGCCTCTCATGTAGATTATTACAATTGGCTTCCCTGGCTCTAGTCTCTCCTCCATCCAATTCATTCACCAAATAACTGCTGAAGTGATGTTTCTAAAGCACAGGTCCAATCACATTACTACAGTGTAAAAGACAACCCAATAGCTTCTTCTTATAAAGAAAAAAAGAATCTATCATTTTAAAAGCCCTTCTTAATCTAACTCCAAAATATCTTTCCAAGCTTACTGCAAATTACTTTGCTTCAAACATTTTGATTTCCCTCAAAACTGGCCTATTTGCTGGTCCATATTCACAACGTTCTGCATAAATGAGCTCTTACAACACTGCCTGGCACATAGTAGGTACTTAATAAGAACTTATTCCCTTCCCTCATTCCTGAGCCTCTGCACAATAGCTAGTGTTCACCCCAATTCTTTTGTATTCTTTGTAATTGATTTAGTTGTGTGAATTGACACACAATGATAGCATGCAGCAACAAAATATATTAAAAACAAAGTTAAAAAGCAAAAAAGTAGAAGAAAATATAAGGTATCTCATTGCAAAACCGTTGACCTGGAAAATAGATCAAGGAGAAAAATAATTATTGGACTATCTGAACACCATGACCTCTTGTATTCTCCAAAAGATCCTAGACATTGTAGTTCATATAATCTTAAAAGAAAAATATGCAAATCTCTTAGAACCAGAGGACATAACAAAATGGGAAGACTGTACTGGTCATTTCCTGAATGAAAGATTAAAGATTTCATTAAAGATCCATTTCCCTCTGCAATATTATATTCTGCTTTCCCGGGTAAATTATTCTTGACTGTAATCTCATGTCTCTTGTCTTCTGAAACATCATATTCCAAGTTTTCCACTCTGTTATAACAGTGGCTACTAAATTGTGTGTGATCCTAACTGTGGTTCCTAACTCATAACAGCTAGCATTTATTTATAGTACTTTAAAGTTTACAAAATACCTTACAAATATTAACTCTTTTTATCCTAATGCTTGGAACTAAGGGCTATTATTATTCGTACTTTACAGAAAAGGAGAACATGGCAGACAAAGAGGTTAAAAAGTCTTGTTTGAGGCTGAATTTGAACTCAGTCTTCCTAACTCTAGGCCCAATGCCCTCTGAACTATGGTACTCCTTAGCTTCCCTGGTATTGTTACTTAACCTCTGAGAGTCTTGGTTTCCTCATTCATAAAATGGGCCTCAAAATATCTACCTCAGAGATTATTGAACTGAAAATACTTTGTAAGCCTTAAAGTATAATAAAAATATAAGTTGCTATTTTAAAAATATTTGTCAGTATAATGATCTTTATTTGATTAGGATCACAGGTACCAAGACTAAACTTTTAAGAAACTTTTAAGTATTTAGTTTTTGGACTTAATTTTGTAAGTTAAGTTGAGATCAATGTTATGTCATGCTACTCTTTTATGTAACTTTAGTAATTAGTTATACCAGTATTTTTCAAACATATAATAATGTAAGATTTTACTCTTCTGCAATTTGATGGAGATTTTCCATTAGAAGGACCTTCTGAGGTCATTTATTCCGTTCTATACCAGAACATCAGCTTCCTTTGAAGAGCTTCACTGTGAAGCTGCCTCCTAATATCTTATAGTTATCTACTATACTTTAGGATAGCTATAATTGTTGGAAAAAATTTCCCAAAATAATAAAAATAGCTAACATTGAAATAGTGCTTATCATGGGTCAGATACTATTAAGCTCTTTATGAATATTATCTCAATTGATCCTCACATCAACCCTGGAAGGTAAGTGTTATTATTGTCTCCAATTTACACATATGGAAACTGTGACAAACAGAGGTTAAGTGACTTGCCCAGTGCCACAGAGCTAATAAGTGTAAGACACCAGATTTGAGCTCAAGGTCTTCCAGACTCCAGTATTCTATCCACTGCTATACCAACTTCAAACCTCAACATGCTTCTGTAATGGTAATGGGAATTTGAAGGTCTTCCCTGCCCCTTAATAAGCCTAAGGGAATTTGAAGATCTTCCCTGCTTTGAAGATATACCTTCCCCCCTAATAGGCTGAATGTAATCACATGGAGCCTGTGGTGGGAACAGTTTGCTGAAGGGTGGAGCAGAGCTCAAAGGAAGCTGGGAGTCAGAACAGTTAGACTGGAGGGAGGAGAGGACACACCTGAAGGAGGCAGTTAGGCTTGTGAGTAATTATTGGTTTGTGGGAAGGCTAAAGGATGCTGTGGCTCTCTGTGCTGTTATGGTTTATTAACTTCTTTGCTGCTATGATGGAACTGGCTTACTGGTTTTGGGATTTGGTTTGCTGGTGTCTGAATAAATGCTTTGCTTCTATCTTCTATATGGAGAGTCAGTTATTGCAATTGAGCACTATACCAACACATTTACAGTGGCTGTAGGTGCTGTGAATATTGTTTTGGCACTACAGCTTCTCTGAAACTTTTACCCATCACTCCTAGTTCTGCTCTTTGGAACTAAGTAGAATAAGTCTAACCCTTCTGCCACATGATAGCATGGTTGTACATAGTAAGCACCTACTGATTCAATGTCTTTTAAATTTTCTGATTTTTTTTTAGAATATACAGTTCTAGATGGTGGTCATATCATACCTTGTGAAACTCTAGCAGTGGGACTACTCACAGGTCACCTTAATTCTAGTGCTCTTTTCTATTCTTTATATCTGTGAAGTGTGAAGGGAGGTGTTAATATCTTCACATCTCCATTTGTAAAGTATGTCATGTCCAAAATCATGGCCTATATGCATAACTTTGATGCTGGTCTAATTAGTAGTATTTTCCCCCACAATTCAATTCAGTTCATCCTTGTACCATCAGATGACACTGTAAAAACTGAAATTTTCAATCTACTTTTCTTCTTCCTAGGTTGTGATCAGCATAAACATTTAAAACAAGGATTGGAGAGTGTTGCTAATTAGATTCTAAAAGTACTTCCTGCAAGACCTGGTGTTCAAAGGCATCTTAACACTTGCAATTCAATATTACATTGAAAATAGACACAGAGTTAGCACAAGCAACTGCAGTAGTAGCAGACCTGAAAAGTTTAACAAAAAAAACTAACAAAAATTAATTATGTTAATATACCAACAAAATGGTAGATTAAAAAATTTGTGATCATCAAAATCTCACTTACACTTGTTTTTCCATTCTTATTTCATATTATTCCCCTTCATGCTCTCTCTGCTCCAGGAAAGATGGTCTGTCATCTGTTCCCTATATTTAATATTCCATCTCCCTGCTTCTGTGACTTCAAGGTGGTGCCCCGTATCTGAAATACACATCTTTACTTTCTATTTCCTGGAACCTTTAGCATCCTTTAGGGCAAAACTTAGGTGCTACTCTTCCACATGAAGCCTATCCTGAGTTTCCCCATTCTCTCTGTTTCTCTCTCTCTCCCCACCCCATGCCTCTCTCTCTCTCTGTCTTTCTCCCCACCTCCCTCACCTCCTCTCTTTGTCCTTGCATCTTTTTCTCTTCTTCTTCTTCTTCTTCTTCTTCTTCTTCTTCTTCTTCTTCTTCTTCTTCTTCTTCTTCTTCTTCTTCTTCTTCTTCTTCTTCTTCTTCTTCTTCTTCTTCTTCTCCTCTTCCTCCTCTTCCTCCTCCTCCTCCTCCTCCTCTTCCTCCTCCTTCTCTCTCTATTACTTCGTACTTATTTGTGTATATACGTTGTGCCATTTTGGTGTATTATTGCTCCTTGCATGTAAAAACTGCTTTATTAAAATGTTTTTAAAAGAACAACTGCTTTATTTTTATCTTTGTATAACTAGTGCCTAACCCTCTTTACCCAATGCTTTGTACATAGCACAGTAAATATTTGTTGAATCGAGTTAAATTCCTATCCTAAGTATTTTCTTCAGCAGATTAATTGAATTAATCTTCTAAAAATTAATTTTCTTCAACAAACTTACTTTGATATGCCAAGAAATCTATGATCCTATCATTACATCTTTTTTCATCCTGGTTACCTATTTCTAGATCAGGGGTTCTTAACTTTTTGATGTTATCGATCCCTCCAGCAATCTAGTGACACTGGTGGGCATCTTTTTGGAATAATTTTTTATTCACAAAATAAAATACAAAAGAAATTACAAAAGAAATACATTGAAATATAGTTGTCAAAATATTTTAAGAAACACATTCATAGGCCCTAGCTTAAGAAATCATGTTCTAGAATAGAAACACACACAGTTGGTTACAGAAACACATTTCACTTAGGGAAATAGAAGGGGAAAGGGAGATGAGAGAAAGGGAAATTAGAGAGTAGATTTGGGGAGTGATTAGTCCTAAGCAAAATAAACCCTAAACATATGCCAAAAAAGTTATAGTTCTTTCTGATATTGCAAAGTATAGGAAGTTGAGGGATTGTCAATAGATTGGGGAACGGCTGAGCACATTGTGGTACATAAATGTGATCTGATACTACTGTGCTATAAGAAATGATGAAATGAATAATTTCAAAGAAACCTGGGAAGAGTTGTGTGAAATAACACAGAGTGGAGTGAACAGAACCATAAGAACAATTAAAAAGACAATAATATGATAACTATAATAAATATGAAAAAATTAGGAAATCTGTTCAATGTAATAACTAACCACAAATCTAGAGGACTAATGATGAAATGTTACCCACCTTCTTGATTGAGAGAGCTGAAAGACTCAGAACACAAAATGAGAAATGTATCTCTTTAACTACAACATGGTCTTCCATGTCTGAAATGTATTTCTTTACTCTGCCTCCTAGATCCCCTAGCATCGTTTAGGACAGAGATCAGACGCCACCACACAAAGAAGAAAAGAGTACATATCTATATCTACATCTATATCTATTTGTTTCATGTCTTTCCTAAAAGACAGTGTGCCAAACTGTATGTGATGGTCAAAATCTTTTCTAACCAGGGCGCATTATAGTAGGATTATCATTTTACTTTTTTATAGCCTTTTTGGTTATAATACCATTGTTGACTCATGTTGAACTTACAATTCATCAAAACCGCTGGATAGTTTTATGATGACCTACAGTCTGGCATATAATATTCATGAATGTCTGATACTTGAGAAGTTGGTTTTTTGAATTCGAGTATAAGAATTTACATTTATCACTATTTAATTTCATCTTATTAGATTTGGTTAACATTACAGGAGCGCAGAGCGGTTTGGTCATTGATCAGAGCGGGAGTATTCCCTGACTTTAGGTACTCAGAGTGAGGCGAAGTCAACGGCATGGCAGAGTGGACAGAAGCGGCGGCATCAGCAGGGAACCCCTCGGAGGAAACATTGCCTGTTCGTTCGGTAAGACAAGATGGCCCGTACAAAGCAGACTGCTCGTAAGTCCACTGGTGGGAAAGCTCCACGCAAACAGCTGGCCACAAAGGCTGCCAGGAAAAGCGCCCCCTCTACCAGCGGGGTCAAGAAGCCTCACCGTTACCGGCCTGGCACTGTGGCCCTTCGTGAGATTTACCGTTACCAGAAGTCAACAGAGCTTTTGATCAGGAAACTCCCCTTCCAGCGGTTGGTGAGGGAGATTGCTCAGGACTTCAAAACAGACTTGAGGTTCCAGAGTGCAGCTATTGGTGCCCTTCACGAGGCTAGTGAAGCGTATTTGGTGGGTCTCTTCGAAGATACTAACCTGTGTGCCATCCATGCCAAGAGAGTTACTATCATGCCCAAAGACATCCAGTTGGCTCGCAGGATACGGGGAGAAAGAGCTTAAGTGAAGGCAGTTTTATGGTGTTTTGTAGTAAATTCCATAAAATACTTTGGTTTTAATTTGTGACTTTTTTTGTAAAAGTTGTTTATAATATGTTGCATTTGTACTTACGTCATTCCATCTTTCACTCAGGATGAATGCAAAAAGTGACTGTTCACAGACCTCAGTGATGTGAGTGAGCATTGTTGCTCAGGAGTGACAAGTTGCTAATATGCAGAAGGGATGGGTGATAATTCTTGCTTCTCATGATGCATGTTTCTGTATGTTAATGATTTGTTGGGTAGCTAAAATTGTAAGGTACTAGAATTGATATAAATGTGTACAGGGTCCTTTTGCAATAAAACTGGTTATGACTTGATCCAAGTGTATAACAATTGGGGCTGTTAAGTCTGACCATACATCACTGTGATAGAATGTGGGCTTTTCAGAGGGTGATAATATACAAGTCTTCACCACAATGTAATTTACAGTTTCCTAAAAAAAAAAAATAAATAAATAAACCTGGCAGCTATAGAATACACTATGTGCATTTATAATAGCTATTTTATATATTGTAGTGTCAACGTTTTTAAATTAAATGTTTTACATTCACCTGTAAAAAAAAATTACAGCATATTCAAAATTTTCTAGGTCTCAGGTCTGTCATCCAGTAGGACAAGTCAAGAACTTTTATAAGTATTACCTCTTTTCCTTTATTTAAGTCACTGATCAGGATGGTCAATAGTACTAAGCCAAGCATAGCCCCCTGTGATCCTTTATCCAAGAGACTGCAATCTGAGGTAACATCAAAATACTACAGGCTATTGCTTGTTTCTGTCCCTTTAACGAATACCAAATCCACCTGAATGTGCCATTTATCATATATCTCTCTATATTTTCCACAAGAATAGCATGAAAGACTGTGCCAGATACTTTGCTGATTGAACCTAGATAAATGATATTCATAATATTCCTCTGATTCAATTGGCTAACATGAAAAAAGGAAAATGACAAAAGCTGGAGAGGAGGTGGAAAAATAGGTACAAAAATGCATTAATGGTAGAGCTGTGAACTGGTCCAACCATTCTGGTAAATAATTTAGAACTATGGCTAAAAGGCTATAAAACTGTATATCCTTTGACCCAGTAATCCCAGTATTAGGTCTATAAACCAAAATGATGAAAAGAAAACAGAAAAGGATCTGTTCATGCAAAAATATTTATGGCAGCTCTTTTTGTGATAGTAAAGAATTGGAAATTGAAGGCTGTCCACCAACTGGGGGACAACTGAACAAATTGTGATACGAGATTGTGATGGAAGACTGTTACACTATAAAAAATGACAAGTAGAATGGTTTCAGAAAAATCTGGGAAGATATATATAAATTGATGCTAATAAAGTTAGCAGAACCAGATCACTGTACATAGTGTAGCAATATTGTAATGGTGATCAACTGTAAAAGACTTAGCTAATCTGACTAATACAATGGCACAAAACAATTGCAAAGGACTCATCATAAAAAAAATGAAAAAATCTCCAGATCGAGAAGTGATAAACTCTGAATAAAATTGAAATATGATTTTTCACTTCATTATTCTTTTTTGCACAATGGCATATATGGAAATATATCTTGCATAATCTCTCATGCATAATTAATATAATACTGCTTACCTTCTTGGTGGTTGGGGGAGGAACAGAAAGGAGAAATAATTTGTAACTCAAATTTCTTAAAAAGTTAAAAATAAATAAACAATAAGTTAGTAAAAATAAAAAAGAAAGAAAAAATATTCCTTTGATTCACAATTCAAGAAATCCTTCCAACAAATGTAGGTTTCATTTCCCTAGTGGCAATTTTTATTTTGTTCTTTCTAGTCTAAGCATTATTCTACTTGTTAGAGAAAATAGAAACAAAACAAGGGTTCAGTAGTTCTGTCTTTTTTCTGTCTTCAATTACCACATTCATCTTTACCCTAAGCAGTACTATATTTTATCATTTGTTATTATGATAATAAATAGTTATCAAATAGTCTTTATCAGAACCATACTAGTGTGAGGCAATCATGACTTTTTCCTGAGCATGGAAATTTAGGAGACATAATACCATTTCTAACCTTTTAGCCAATTTGAAATAACTAAGTTTCTCATCCAGTTAGTAAGAATAATTAGTTAAAATGTGAAATTTCAGAAGGTCCCTCCTCTCAATACTGAGCCCCAAGCTAGTTCTTCCTAGGTCTCACTCCTTGCCTCTACCTTCCCATATCTCTTGTCTGAGGAACAAAAATCTACTAGTTAAAGACATTTCAACTTTTTTTTTAGTCCTGTTTTCACTTCGGGGTGGCTAGATGGAGATGTAGATAGAGGGATAAATTTTCAATCAGGAAGACCTATCTGAATTAAACTCAGATACTTTCTGGCTGTGTGACACTATAACTGAAGATGAGATGCTAAGTGATATGTGATATTTAAAAGAGATACTATATGTAAGATGCTTAGCAAATCTAAAAGTGTATTATCAATATATTTACATTATTGTAGTGATCTTGTATATGCTGTTTTTCCATCTCTATTGTATTCATTCAAGCAGGCTTTCCCATGCTTTTCTGAATTCTTCATATTATTAATTTCTTATAGCACAATATTATGCCACTATATTCACATATTTTCTATCTCTGGATTGTAGTCAAATTGGATCAAAAGGACTTCAAATATTTTAATGGATTTTCCACATATAAGTCCAAATTGTTTTCTAGAATGATTGAATCAATTGACAATGCCATTTATAGTGTATTAGTATGTCTCTTCCTATTGCCCCCCCCACCCCGCTACATTGTCAATTTTACATTCCATTTTCTATGCCAATTTGTGAAATATTTGGTGAAACTTTAGAGTTATCCTAAATTGAATATCTCTAGTGATTTGGAGTATTTTTTCCTCACAATTGTTGAGAGTTTGGATGGAACTAGAAACCATTAATCTTTTATAATTTATCTCTTAGGGAATACCTCACTACATAGTTTTTGTTAATTTTGTGTATATCTTATATATACACTTTTATCAGAGATGTTTGATTAAAATATTTTCTACTTGGATTTTTTTCATATTCTAATTGCACTTATTTTGCTTATATAAGAAATTTTGAATGTAATATAACTGAAATTCTTTATTTTACCCCTTATGAACTCTCCTAATTCTTAAGGATTTTTTAACCTAATCTTAGTTGTAACAGGTACCACCTTCAATTTTCCTCTTGTGTTTGTATGCTATCACATTTTATTTGATCAAATATATAACTGGAACTTATTATACGACTTGGTTTAAGATTCTAGAAATTTTCTTATCAAATAGTTAGTCTTTACCCCAGTAGTTGATGTCCTGAGTTTATCAAAGCTAGATAGTTGCTATATTAGATTGCTTCTGGATCTTGATTCTCTTGAATGCTTTTCTGATCCACTTTTCTATTTTTAAGCAGAAAAAAATCATTTTGGTGGTTATTACTTTATGATGTTGTCTGAGATATAGTAATTTTTTTTCATTATTACACATGAAATTCTAGACATTCAAAAAATTAATTTTGTGATTATTTTATTTTAGTTCTAGAGGATAACACCTTGATATTTTTAATGGTATCGCACTAAATCAATAAACTAATTTAGTTAGCATAGTTATTTTTGACATATTGGTGAAATTAACAAGGAAAGTTACCTCTAAAATTGTTTAAGCCTTCTTATTTTGTCAGAATATTTTGTGATCAAGTCTGTCTTAGAAGTTTAAGTCGCAGATATTTCATACAGTATTTATTTATTTTGAATGGAATTTCTCTTTCTATTATTTCTTCCTGATTTTTCTTAGTCTGGATAGAATCCTGATCCTGTTAACATAATGAAGTTATTCGTAATTTTAATTTATAAAATCTTTTTTTTTTACTTATTATATGGGGTTTTACAAATATGCACATGAAGGGCAAATGAAGATTTCCCTCTCCTTTTTGTTAACATCTTTACCTTGAATTCTTTTCTTACTCTTTCAGCTTGCATTTCTAGTATTTTGTCAAATGAAAGAAAGAGGAGACACCTTTGCTTTACCTCCTAAACTTGCTAGGAAAACTTCCAATGTTTCTCAATTGCAAATAATACTTGCTCAAATATCTATCTATCCATCTATCCATCCATCCGTCCATCCATCTATCCATCATCTATCTATTTTATTATTATTATTATTGTTGTTGTTGTTGTTATTATTATTATTATACTGAGACATACTCTTTCTGTATGTGGCATTTTGTGTTAACATAAATGATTGCAATATTTTGTGGAAGGATTTTTTCTTGTGTATATCAATGAAATTACATAATTTCATATTTTTTGTTAATATAATTAATTATCTCAGTGATTTCCTATTGAGTTTCTGGGCAGCTAGATAGCACAAGGTATGGTAGAGTACTGGATCTGGAGTCAGGAAGACCTGAATTCAAATTCAGCCTCAGATACTTAAAAGCTATAGGAAAGTCACTAAACCCTGCTTGCCTCAGTTTTCTCATTTGTAAAATGAACTGGAGAGGGAAATAGCAAACCACTCCAATATCTTTGCCAAGAAAACCCTAAATGGGGTCACAAAGAGTTGGATATAACTGAAATGACTGAACAACAAGGTTTATGACTATAAATCAAATTAGAGTTGAACTGAGGAACATACAGGGATAGTAAGGAGAGGTCAGTTCACAGAACAATTCTAAAAAGACTTCAAAGAGTAGATATGTTCTAAGTTTGAGTGTTTGTTAACTTCTGTGAATAGACTTGTTGAAGGAAAAACATTTGATTGCCATTGCCTTATAAATCTGACTTCATATTGGTCAAGAGAGATGATTGGCAAAATCTTCAGTCTTCACTGAATGAGAAAGAGTTATCAATCAAAAATAGCAACCACCATCCAAGAGAGGACAGAGTTGTCTCTGACCCTTAATGTAGATCCTTTACTGAATCCTATCAACTGGAAACCAAGAGAGTAGGCTGAAAGAACTATATCTCTCCTTTTTAAGGGAGAGACATATTAAACAGCATCTTCCACACCCCCTGCCCCAGTCCCAAATGGATGATGAAGAGTTGTCTTTTGAATTAGAGAGAAATACTCACTGTGGTTGAAGCTGGATAGGGTTTTAGGTGACCTTAAGGCTATTTGGATATTAGAAATCAAGTTAAAGCTGAGATAGAATGCTATTTGAGATCAGTTGAATTGTGACACCATGTGGAATGCACCAAAGTCTAATGTTGGATAGTCCAACAAAAGGCAGTGTGATTGCATAGTAATAAATAATCATCTGTGTAATGTCTAAGGTATGAGTTGCTCCATTATTTGAGTGCCCTGGCCACATATATTTTGTATAAATGCATATCCAAATATAGAACAAGTTTTCTCACTGAAGGAATGTATGTATTAGGAGAGTAAGCTCAAAGTTCAACTTTGTCATTTATAACTAAGATATTTCACTAAATGTATATACTCTAGGGAACAAATAAAAGTACATACCTTGATTAAACTTATGAACTATTAATTGGAGGTCATTCTGACTAAAAATGTACCTAAAATTTGAGGGGGCTTCCTAGGAATCCACAGTCGAAGTGAACCTTTGATGCTACATTTTTATCTTTTGAGAAGCCTTCTTTTGTTTTATTTTACTTTTAGAAATATTAATTCATGAAGCAGAAGGTGTGGCACAATGGAAGTGACTCTCTGCATCAAGTATAGTACTGTTAATAAATGTTAGGTTATTGATGATTTCCACCTTGTTTTTCTGGAGCCATAGGTTCTACTTCAACTTCTAGTTTTAAACCTTTGTGTTAACACTTTATATTTTAAATGAGTTTCTTATAAACACATTTTTATGTTTTTCTTTCAGATCCATTCAGCTATCTTCCTCCATTTTATCAGCAAGTTAACTTCATTCATTTTCATGGTTTTGATTATTAAATTAGCTTTTCCCTCCATCATACTTAATTGTAATATTCTTCCCCCAACTCTTTGCCTCACTACCTTACCTTGCTGTTGTTTTATAAGGCTTTATAATATATCAGGGACGTTTCCCATATCTTTTGCTCACTTCCATTTTAATTATTATACATCTGGTATATCTTTGGTTTCAAGGTAGTGAGATGTGGGTGTTAAGTTGAAAACCACTATTCAGCCATATTGCTGGCTAAATGTTCCTGACAAATACATTTTTATCAGATCTTTTTAGTTGTAGCACTGCATCTAGGCCAAGATCCCAGAAGCTAAATTCCAGAATTCCCAATCAATCAGTCAATCAATCAGCATTTATTAAGCACTTACCATGTACCAGGCATTATGCCAAATTCCCTTCTTCATGATTGTAACCAGTTGTTTACTTCCCAAATCTTTTTCTTGTAAAATACAGTGATAGCAGCAATGAAAACATTATCTATGCCCCTAAAGTCTTCAGTTTCTTCCTTAAAACTTCATTATTCATAGCAGTGCTTTCTAAATTACTATTTGTAATACATTTGCATTATAGATTGCATGAGCCCATAGAAGTGGGAAGTAACCATTAGGATTGACAAGTTTGGGGAGACTTTTCAAATCTTGGATGCCTCACAAGGAAACCAGAAGACCTTTCTATTTTATTTTATAGGCAATAGGAGTTGGATCAAATGAGATCATATTTGTAAAGCATTTTGCAAACCTCGAACTACTATATAAATGCTAGCAATTATTCATAGGGAGGTCACAGGAGATTTTTGAGTAGGGTGGGTATCCAAAATATTAATTGGACGACTATATGAAGGATGGGTAGGAAGCAGGAAAGAGTGGAGTCAGGGTTAGCATTTAAAGGCTATTACAGTAAGTGGAACAAGTGATAAGAGCTTGAATCAGGGTGGTGACCATTCTGTTACCAAATATTAAGAAATGATTTCATGCTTCTGGTTACATTTCAAACAAATTTACAAACAAATATACATTAAAAATTTTAAAGCCAAATTTTAAAAATGTTTTAACAAAAATGTGATGAGCTTAATAAAATAATTTTAGATATTGTTTAAATGTTGTTTTTAGATTGTAAAATACTTAAGTACTTAAGCAATTGTTTCCTTCCTGTTAATCTCTAAGTAAATTGCTTACAAATTTGTTATATTTGGAGAAATTTATCAAAAATATTATTTTAGCCCAACATCTTATTATTTATTAACATTAGGCATTAAAGGCCATTGTACAAGATTTTACTGTAAGTTTTCTACTGTTTCATTTCTTGTTGAGGGTCCCACCCCAGTTAAAAAAAAAAAGTTTTAAGAACCACTGGATTAATTTATGGGAAACCTGTCAGTGAGCAGCTTATTTTTAGGCCCATATTCAAAATGATGTAGTTATAGGGATGAAATCTGGGGCTGGGGGCCCCCAAATTTGAAACAGTATGAGTGCCTCTTTATTGTAGACTTCAAAGGAAGACTACATGCAAATGCCTAAATTGTGATTTTAATGCTCTTCTGTTTACTTAAACTAGTCTCCTACAAGGGAGGGGTAAAGCTAAAGAGATTTGAGCTTTGACCTCTTCATATGGTCTTAGAACCAAATAGGCTATTTTTTTCTCCACAATGTCAACATGGAGGAGAGAATGATCTAAAAGTCAAATTATCTATTGTTTCTCCATATGGGCCACTGCACCAGAGCAAAGTCATGTTTTTGCCCATCTTGAGATAGCCTTGCAGTATTGCTACTGAGCAATACCTGCTGTATTGGCACCACTAATAGAAGACTTTCTTTGCCATGCCCAGGTCCATACCTAATTCAAGTATGAGACATATTATAATGGTAGTATATCTCTGTGAGTGTGTACATCTGTAGACACATGTGTGTATTCCCAAGAAAGAGAAACAGAGATAGAGAGTCTATCATTGTTTAAGTTCAATTAAGGACAATTAAATTATAATTTTTTAAAATACTATTACTAGTCAGTCATTCAACTAGTATGGTATCCCAGGCACTGTGCTAATTACTAGGGCTACAAGGAAAGGCAAGAAACCTACAGTCCATTCTCTCAAGGAGTCTGGTCTAATGGGGGTAGACAAGTGAACAATTACATATAAATAAAATATATGCAGGATAAATTGGTAATAATCTCAAGAGGGAAGTCATCAAAATTAAGGAGGACTAAGGAGGACTTCTTACACTGTGAAATATTATGTGAGACTTGAAAGAACCAAGGGAAGCCAGGAGGCAGAAATGCAGATGGGGCAGCATTAGAGCAAGTGAAAACCTCTAGAGATGAGAGGTGGAGAAACAGCAAAGTGTCTAGCATCACTAGATCATGGCATATGTGAAGAGGAGTAAGGTATGAGAGGACTACAAGGGAGAGTTATGAAAAACTTTGAATGCCAGAGGATCTTATATTTGATCATTGAAGTGATAGGGAGCCAGTGGAGGTTTTTGAGTAGGGAGGTGATGTGGTCAGACCTGTTCTTTAGGAAGATTACTTTAACAGTTTTCTCCTTCATTGGGCTCCACTGAAGGGGATCTTTTCAGAGGCTTTCTTCATAAGGAATTTTAATGTCTTTCCTGGTATCCTCCCCTAACTGTTTCTAGTTATATTTGAAATTATTTGCCTATGTGCATTTGCCCTACAATTAGCATTTTTCTGTTAGTGTTCTTAAACACAATAGCTGCCCTCAGATGTTCTCTGAAAAGATCTTCTGTATATGTATGTATGTATGTATGTATGTATGTATGCATCTTCTGTGTTCAAGAAGCCGGAGATGTCCGATGACCTGGTGATAAGGTAAAATAAGGCAAGGCTGGGGTTGAGACCTTGATCTCAACAATAGGGATAATGAAATACTTTGCCTTTCAATAACTTATAGTACAGTTATAGAGTATATGGTTGCATAAAAGCAAACTGCTACCTTCAAGTCCCTCATCTCCATGATTCCCAATACTAGACCTCCCATGTTTCAATTTATCTCTGCCTGTTCTTTCTGTAGTGCTCTCTGGGATTTCTACTCCATAACTAAAAAACTACTCCATTTTAATTTTTTTCCTTTAATTCAATGTTCTGGCACTAAAAGAAACCTAATCTCCCCCTGATGACACTGTATAACTGGTCATCCTCTCTAACACTGTCTATGTGCTCCATCTAATACCTCCTTTCACACTGGTCTTGGCATAGCAATTAGAATTTTTTTTTACTGTTTGTGTCTTATTGCCACTTTCATATTCTCACCTTGATACTATTTCCCATGAAACTCTCTACTTTTGAAGTTCATTCTATCAAAATCTATCATTCAAATCAGATTGTGGAGGTTGTAACCTATCATCTTCTAGATTATTCTTCCTACTTTTCCAAGTAGTCTAGAACCGAGCTCAGTGTATTCCTCTTTCTCAACTCTGGCTTTTATACAATGGTACTTAATTACACATGTTAATTCTGCCTCAAAAACACTAACCTCCTGTAATGACAATAAATTTGTTGCCTTGATATAACTTACTCCTTTTTTGTAGTAGGCCACCATTTTGTGATGAAGTGTTTTGATGTTTGTTTTTCATAAATTATTTTTCAATATTTAAGATATGCATTTATGTGGTATATAGATTGGTAAGCAAAATGTATATGTTCATAAACCACTGGCAAACACACACAACCTCCAGATAGGACAGATCACCAATGAGAAAATTTAGCAAACAACTTCTTCATTAGTTTATTTCATCAAATTAATTGGTAGACAAATTAGGTCAACTAATAACTAATCAGAATTTTAATGTAATCAACCATATCCCCTAGCTAGAACCAAAAGGGACTCACTAGACACCTCCAGCCTCCAGTTTGGCCTTGGGTCACAACTGAAGCAGTTCCTATATCTTCCATTCTGGAGACTCAGGCATCATCCAGATTCCCCTGAGTGCCATGCTATATGGCAGAGATTTGCTGACTTGCCCAGCAACCACCTCAGAGGGAGTCACATGACTTCTGGCTGGGAAGTGAAGGAGTGATGTCATTGAGTATCATTAGTATGAGACAGTTTACTAGAAATCCCTGAGAAATTAGGTTAGTAGTTTGTTTCCTGTGGAGTTAATGTTTGTATTGCTCATAGAGAATATGAATTGATGTTTACATGGATTTGATTAAAGTTTGATTGCTAGAATTGATAAATGTAATTTCTAGTTAGTGATTGCACTGTATTAGTTAGCATAAGTAACAGTAAATAAGTTTTTTTCACAAATTCTACATTATTCCTCCCAATTCCTCAGTCTTCTCAAATCTCATGGCCAACACGTCTTATCTACCTCAACATCCTAAAGAGATGGTTACATTCTTAATTTTTCCACCTTCTCAAATCTACTTTTGTGGCTAGAAGCACTGACATCCCTCTATCTGATCATAACCTTCTATTTATTCACTTTGAAATATCCAAAATGAAGTTGGTAACAAGACAGCTCAAAAGAGAGGTTGGACCATACCAATCAAACTACCAAAAAATTATAGAACTAGGAAAAATAGTAACAAAATTTATCTGGAAAAAAAAGTCCAGAATATCAAGGGAATTAATGAAAAGAAATGCTAGGGAAGGTGGCTTAGTCATACCAGATTTTAAACTGTATTATAAAGTAGTAGTCATCAAAATTATTTGGTACTGGCAGAAGAATAGAGTAGTGGATCAGTGGGATAGATTAGGTATACAAGACACAATAGTCTTTTGGTTATTTACTGTTTGATAAACCCAAAGACTCCAGCTAATGGGATAAGAACTCACTATTTGACAAAAAAATTGCTGGAAAAACTGGAAAATAGTATGGCAGAAACTGGGCTTAGAGCAATATCTTATACCATATGCCAAAGTAAAGTCTAAATGGGTTCATGATCTAGATAGAAAGAATGATACTGTAAGCAATCTGGGAGAGCAAGGAATAGTTTACCTGTCAGGTTTATGGAGAAGGGAAAAATTTATGACCAAACGAGATAAAAAGCATCACAAAATGCAAAATGGATAATTTTGATTACATTAAATTGAAAAGTTTTTGTACAAACAGAGGCAATGTCACCAAGATTAGGAGGGAAATGGAAAACTGGGAAAGAATTTTTACAAGCACTATCTGATAAAGGCCTCATTTCTAAAACATACAGAGAACTGAGTCAAATATATAAGAATATAATTCATTCCCAATTGATAAATGGTCAAAGGAGATGAACAGGCAGTTTTCAGAGGAAGAAATTAAAGATATCTATAAGCATATGAAAAAATGCTCTAAATCACTATTGATTAGAGAAGTGCAAATCAAAACAACTCTGAGGTAGCACATCTCACCAGTCAGATTGGCTAAGATGACAAAACAGGAAAATGATAAATGCTGGAGAAGATGTGGGAAAATTGGAACACTAACGCATTGTTGGTGGAGTTATGAATTGATCCAACTATTCTGGAGAGCAATTTGGAAAGAGCTTATATTCAAAGGGCTATAAAAATGTGTATACCCTTTGACCCAACTTTACCACTTCTAGAGCTGTATCCCGAAGAAATCATATAAGTGGGAAAAGGATGTACAAAATATTTATATGTACAAAAATATTTATAGCAGCTCTTTTGTGGTGGCAAAGAAGGGGAAGTCAAGGGGATGTCCATAGATTTGGGAATGGCTAAACAAGTTGTGATATATGAATGTAATGGAATACTATTGTGCTATAAGAAATGAGGAGCAGGCAGGTCGGGACCATAGGGGTGGGTGGGATCGTGGAAGAATTGCAAATGCAGGGGAAGTGAGGGTGAGGCGGCTGGGCTGTGAAAGCAGTCCTGCGACGACAGTGACAGGGACAACTGCAGCAGCGGGGCCGCCCTCCCCATTAGCGGGGAGGCGCTTCCCCTCACGACTGAGGTCTGGGCCGCCAAGGCCCTTCCCTCTGGCCCCACCTGTCTCGGGCATGGCTGAGATCATCAAGAAGCAGATCGTGAAGCACCTGTCCCAATTTACTAAGAAGTTGTCACCTGACAAAATCAACCTGAGTACTCTGAAAGGGGAGGGACAACTGACCAATCTGGAACTGGATGAAGAGGCTCTGCAGAATGTCTTAGAACTTCCCACATGGCTAGGGTCTTCTGCAACAAGGCCTCCATCAGGATCCAATGGACAAAGCTGAAAACACACCCAATCTGTCTGTGTCTGGATAAAGTAGAAATAGAGATGAGAACATGTGAAGAGCCTCAGCCTGCCAATGGACAGTCTCCTATTGCCCTGGCTTCAGGACAGAGTGAGTATGGCTTTGCTGAGAAGGTGGTTGAGGGAATGTTCATTATCGTTAATTCTGTCACCATTAAGATTCACTCCAAGGCCTTTCATGCCTCTTTTGAGTTGTGGCAGCTCCAGGGCTACAGCATTAATCCTAATTGGTAGCAGAGTGACCTCCACCTCACCCAAATCACTGACCTCCATTGAGGTTACTACTATCCTTCTAGTCACCCAGCCTTGCAACTCAGGTTTTAAGGGGAGATTTCATAAGCAAACACAGAAAAGAGGGAATCACAAAAGACAAAGTTGACAATTTAAGTAATATAAGATTTTAAAGCTTTTTCACATTTAGTACAACTGGCAGAAGAAAAACTGTTGAGTGGTAATGAAAGCTTTATACCAAATATCTCTAATAAAAGTCTGAAATTCAAACTAAAAAAAAAAGAAATGAGGAGCAGACAGACTTCATAATAACCTGGAGAGACTTATATAAACTGATGCTGAGTGAGGGGAGCAGAACCAGGAGAACATTGTACACAATTACAGACATATGTATCTGTGATGCCAAACTCTGATAGGCTGGGCTTCTCTCAGCAATACAAGGCTATAAGATAACTCCAAAAGACTCATGATGGAAAGAGATATCAACATCCAGAGAAAGAATTACAGAGTCTGAATGCAAATTGAAGCAAATTCCTTGCTCTCTCTTTTGTTTTGTTTTGTTTCTTTTCTTGTTCATTCCATTGGTTATAATTCTTCTTTACAACTTGACTAATGTTTAATGTGAAGGTATTTATAGAACCTATATGGGATTGCATGCTGCCATGGGGAGGGAGGGAAGAGGGGAAGGGGGAGAAAATTTGGAACTCAAAAGACTGTGGAACTAAGTACTGTAAACTAAAAGTAAATGTGTGTGTGTGTGTGTGTGTGTGTGTGTGTGTGTGTGTGTGTGTGTGTATGAAAAAAAGAGAGAGGCTGGGACTGAGAATATACTGTACATCTGGTAGTCATCTGTACACCTGGGATCTGAGGACCTCATCAACTGGCTATTACAGGTTTCAAGGATGTCTCATAGACATTTCAAATTCCACATATCTATAAGATATATAAATCTCTTTTTTTCTTTCAAAAGAAATTCCAATTCCTATTTCTGTCAAAGACAATCCTTCCAGTATCCCTGGTTCAGAAATTCATCATTAGCATCAATTCTTCACTCTCCCTTAAACCACATATTCAGTCTGTTGCCAGTGCCCACTCTTTTTACTTCTGTAACATCTCTCTTAGATGTCCCCTTCTCCCTCTTCAAACAACAGCCCTCTGAGTTCAGGTTCTTATCACTTCTTACATGAACAGTTGCAGTGGTCTTTGAATTTATCTCCCATTCTTCCTTCTCCCCACTCCAGCTGCCAAAGTGTTTTTTTCTCTTAGGCTCAGGTATGATCTTCAATAATCTCCAGTTTTAAGCACATTTAATAAAGTTCAGTGGTCTCTATTGCCTTTAAGATCAAATATAAACTTGTCACTGTGGCTTCTAAATCCCTCCACAGCCTGACCTCATCTTCCAGTTTCATTATATATTATTCTCCTCATATTCTAGGGACTAGCCAAGTAACCTTTTTGCTGTTGTATGCACATACATGCACATGCATGCACACACATACATGCGCACACACACACTCTCCATTTTGTCTATGTGCCTTTACCCTGGCTATCCCCCATCCTTGCATGTACATGCTCATTCTTTCTATCTTGTTCAATCCCTAATTCCCTTTAAGGCTTAGCCTTAGAACCACCTTCTGGATGAAGCCTTTCTTAACCCACCCCTAACCACAGTTGCTTGTGCTTTTCCTTCCTAAACTACCTTTTATGTATTCTGTTTTCCTAATATATAAATATTAATAAAATAATAAACTAATAAAATGCATATGGTCTCCCCTGAAAATTTCAAGTATCTTGATATCAAAGACTGTTTTACTTTTAATTTTAGACCCCTAAGTACCTACTGTAGTGCCTGGAACTTAATGCGGACCTAATAAATCATTTAATTGATTTATTGATTGGTTTACTGACCCATAAGAAACAGTGAGAGAAATGGAAGGTATAAATGCTAGATTGTGTGATCAGTAATCAAGTAGAATGTACATGGAAGTTCTGCTTGGTTCTCACCCCTTCCCCTCTTTTTATTCATGTCAAGTCTTCATATTTGCTAGAATCATGGAGTAGCAGAGCTAGGGAGGCTCTTAGCAGCCTTTACCTCTACTTCTTCATTTTATGGTTGAGGAGCTAATACCTAAGATAGTTAAAGTCACTGGGTGAACTAATGGCAAAATCAGAATTCCATACAAAGAAAATCCAACAGCAATAACAGTAATAGCTAACATTTATATGGCTCTGATTATTTACCAGGTACTGTACTAAGCATTTTACAATTGATGTCTCGTTTCATCGTCATAGAAACCCTTTGAGTTAGGTGCTATTATTATCCTATGGGCAAACTAAAGCCAGCAGATGTAAGTGACAGGCCCATTGATGGTTTTGACAATTTTGAAAGACATTTTCTATCGATTTGGTCATTCCTTCTGTTGAAACCTTTCCCTGTTGATATTATTTTTAAAAAGGTAACAGTTTGAAATCACACATGTCCTTTATCATATAGGTAGTTTGCTATAATGGACCAAGTAATGAGACCTTGAGTAAAGAGGCTCCAAATTCAAATCCCTCCTGACATTAACTACATGAGCTTGGGCAAATCACTTAACTGTTTTCTGCTTCAGGCAACTAACTCTTTTGGATTTATCTACTAAGTGACAGACAGGTTGTAATCTGTGTTGTTGGAGGGAGTTCTCACACAGGGAATTCCATGTGCTGACTAATTCTTGTCTTATTTGAAGGCTTGGGGCCTTTTCCTCTGAGCAATATCCAAATGAACATGTAGGGACTCCTTGAAAACAGACATGTTGAGAATGGAATAAAGTAGCTAATTCCTGATGACTAGGATTTGGAGAAATAACATGATAAAATGGTATTTATAAGACTTAAAGCAAAACACACATGGCATTTTCCATTGCTGTGAGGATGGGAAGAAACAGATGCTACTTTTTAAAATGAGCCAATCTGTATAATATTTGGTTGTAACATGTTAGATTTAATATGTGAAATCAGATTTCTTATGCTTTACCTTTGCAACTGTGAAATGGGAAAACTCTGGCTTGTTGACTAGCAAACCTGGAGAAATATATATATGTATATTCTCTATACATATACATATATATGTATATTCTCTATACATATATATATATATATACATATACATATACGTGTAACAACTAGAGAGAATAAGGCTTAGTTTTTAGTGGAAATCATTTTTCTGAGCTGTCAGATTTTAAACTCTCTAATTATAAGTTACTTGGGTGTCCATAGCTTGTTTGTTTGTTTTAACATGAAACCCAGCTTTGCTCTAGTATATTTAATGAAATGAATGAGTAATACATACTTAATGACTGTAGACGATGAGCAGGGGCCACATGTTGGGCCTTTAACTGGCCGGACAGGGTCCTAAATCAATGGAAACCACCCTCTTCCTCACTGTTACAGTTAGTTTTCTAATTAATTAAAAAATACATTAGCATTTCCTACAGACGACCCCTTCTTACACATTACTTTTCTGTCCTACAAAACAAGCAAACAAAATATTTTAGTAATTTTATGTATCATTTCACAGTTTTTAGGTGTAGAGTCTCTCCCAACATCCTTTCTCAAAGGGGTAATCTTCCTCATGCCTATAATAAAGAGGCATCATTTTAATTATTACATCTCAGGAATAACTTTCCATTCCAACTATCCATGTTAAAAACTTTACCCTTCTCTGGCATTTCCTTTTCAGAGTAGACATACCACCTCACTGTCTCTAGTTGATTTTTGTACTGCCCCAATCCTGTATCTTTCCACAAATGTAGATGTTCACATGTAAGCAACAGGACAGTAAGGAACAGGTGTCTGTGCATGTACATGTATGTATGTATGTCCAGAGGGTATAGTAAACAATTTGGCTCATATCAATAGATTATGCAGGATAATCAATTGTAATCCCCATTCTCACCTGAAATAACCCTTACTGGTTATCTCTTCCACAATTTTATTTTACATTGACAAACATCATTTTTTTACACTCTGAAATCTAAGTACCAGCAAAAACCATGGCTTTGAGATCTGTTTTCTCTTGTATAAAATGGGGATTATAAGCACTTGCCTTACAAAGTGTTTTGAGTCTCCAGGGAGTTACAAGATATAACGTACTTTACCCACTTTAAAGCACTATGTGAAGGGCAGATATTGCTATTAGGTAACAGAAACAAACATCTACTTCAAGTTAATGTCCTGCTCAGAACAGCTACTCCAGGTGTTCTCCCTATCAGCAAAGCCCCACTTTCTAATATACTTAAGTTTACTTCTTTCTGTACTCAAACACTACAATGGATCTAAGTCATCCTCTAGTGATGACAGTTGTGACTCATCCAGATTTTGCCCATCATGTGGTACTCTTGTCCCAATACAGATTGACCACAGTAGGTCCATCCAATGTACTCCCTTTCTTTTGACACTGAAAAATTTTCAGATCTTTTGCCCATCCACAAAGAGAATAAAAATCATTCTCATCAACACAACTGCTGACAGTCCAGAAACTATTGACATCTCTCTAAAGATAAATATTGTGAAAAGCGCCAATATAATCCCACAAAGAGATTTTGGTAATACCAATATTGGGCTCAGTCTCCTTGGAAAGAGGAGAAAATTTGCAAAACTTGATCAAAGACATTGCCCTGAGTTTTGGTATAAGATGAAGTCTGTGTGCACTCATTTCTCAGCAACATCATTATTCAAGAAAATAGTTTAGGCCAAGATGGCAGAGTAGAAACAGCTCATCCAAGCCACTCTGCCCCCAGATTCCCCCCAAACTATGTAAAAGGGGACTCTGAACAACTTCTGGAGCCCCAGCACCCACAGAACGACACAGAGAAGCTAACCTCCCGCTGAAGACAACCCAGCAGCCCTGCAGGAAGGACCAGTGCAGCGGTCTGGGACCTGGCAGCTTGCAGCGCGCAGAGCCCAGGAGCTGGGCCGAGCCCAGGTCCGCATGAGCCGAGGTTTTAGCCCCAGGGTGGCAGGGCCAGCAGCCAGCTGGAGGAACCCCAGAACACCAGGAGCTGTGGCAACTCCAGAATTATCAACATAGACTTGCCTAGGACAAAGTAAGAGGTTAGTGTCCTATGGACTTTGGGACTCTTATTAGGGAATGCGTCGGCTCCCTCCCCTGGGGGTTAGAAGCTGCTGAGGACAAACGCCATTTTGTAGTTTTCTGAGGCAGCTCCCACTCCTAGCCTGCAAATTTGTAGGGAGATCCAGTGATCGGTCTTGGGGGGTAATCGCTCTTGCTTTAACCTCCCTGGATCTGGATTGTGATCTAGGGTGGAAGTCGTGGGTTGGTTTACAGCTTGCCAGAAACAGAAGTTGCCCCCCACACGTTCAGGACAAAAATTCCTCTATCTGGCCTTAAAGCCATAGTGTGGCAACAAGCCCAAAAGTCAAGTAATTAAGCGGCAACATGCCAAGGCAAAGGAAACAGAAAAATGCAACCCTAGACTCCTATTTGGGGGGCATAGAGCAGGAAAAGGACTGTGAGGTCAGAAATCCTGCTCCAAAAGCCCCAGGGGAAACCATGAGCAGGTTGCAGGCCATAGAGGACCTTAAGAAGGACTTTAAAAATCAAATAAGAGAAGTGGAGGAAAAATTGGAAAGAGAAATGAGAAGGATGCAGGAAAAGTATGAAATGAGGGTCAACAGCCTGACTGAGGAAAACAACACCTTAAAAAATAGACTAACTCAAATGGCAAAGGAGGCCCAAAAGGGCAATGAGGAGAAGAATGCCTTAAAAAGTCGAATTTGCCAGATGGAAAAAGAATCTCAAAAGTTCACTGAGGAGATTCATTCCTTCAGAGTTAGACTGGAGCAAATGGAAGCTAATGACTTTATGAGAAATCAAGATGCTGTTAAGCAGATCCAAACAAATGAAAGATTAGAAGGCAATGTGAAATATCTCATGGGAAAAACCACTGACCTGGAAAATAGATCCAGGAGAGACATTTTAAAAATTATTGGACTACCTGAAAGCCATGATCAAGGAAAGAAACTAGAAATCACCCTTCAAGAAATTCTCAAGGAAAACTGCCCTGATGTTTTAGATCCTGAGGGCAAAATCGAGGTTGAAAGAACCCACAGATCACCTCCTGAAAAAGATCCCAAAAAGAAAACTCCCAGGAGTATTATAGCCAGGTTCCAGAATCCCCAGATCAAGGAGAAAATACTCCAAGCAGCCAGGAAGAAACAATTTCAATATTGTGGAAACACAATCAGAATAGCCTAGGACCTGGCGGCTTCTACACTGAGGGATCGAAGGGCATGGAATATGATATTCCAGAGGGCAAAAGAACTGGGAATGAACCCAAGGGTCACCTACCCAGCAAAACTGAGTATTTTGTTTCAGGGGAAAATATGGTCATTCAGTGGAATAGAGGACTTTCAAGCATTCTTGAGGAAAAACCAGAATTGAATAGAAAATTTGACATCCAGACACAAGAAGGAAGAGATGCCTGAGAAGGTAATCAGGGAAAAGAAACCAAAAGGAACTTATCAAAGTTGAACTATTTACATTCCTATATGGAAAAGCAATAACTGTGACTGATGATATCTTTTTCACTATGAAAATAATGGAAGAAGGGGGTGTGGTCATATGAATACATATGTGAATGTGTGTGTATATGGTTACAGTTATATATGGATAGAGGGCATAAGGTTGAATTTGTTGGGAAGGGAGAATACTCAAGGGATGAAATTATAAGGTGAGAGAGGAAAGTGGCAAGAGGAGATGGGGAGAGACATGGTAGGGTAAACTATCTCATGTAGGGGAAGTGGTTGCAAAGGAGGGGGAGAATAAGGAAGGCTAAAAAGGCAAAACCACATTCACATTGAATTTGGTTCAGGGAGAAAATGACATACATACTAAATGGGATATCTCAACCTGCAGCAGGATAGGGGGAAGGGGGATGAGAGGAGGGATGATGGATGGGAGGGCATCCTTGGAGTGAGGGGAGGTTGGAAGTACCCACTATAGAAGAGGGACAGGATTATGTAGGGAATGGACCAGGTGGGGGGTGGGATGAGTGGGAGGGAATTATAAGCAGCCTTGTACAATATGTCTACTATGATAATGTTTTGCATAGCTATACATGTACTACATATACTGAATTACTTATCTCCCAAGAGGGAATGGGTAACAAGGGAGGAAGGAAATGGATCTGAAATTCGAGGTCGTAACATTAAATGTTTCAAATATATATAAATACTATTATTAATACTCTTTTGCTTGTAATAGGGAGATAAGATGTGCAGGCACTGGGACACAAAGACTCACCTTCCTCTAATGGAAAAGTCGATGGGGGTATGGGAGAAGGTATGGGAGAGAGCAGTTTGGAGGAAGCAATATCTTGTGGGATTACTATTCTGGGAGGTTGGGTAGGGGAATAATGGGGGGAAAATGATTGTACCTCAAAATCTGGCAGAAATGAATGATGTAAAACAGAAGTTAATAAAGCATTTGTTTAAAAAAAAAGAAAATAGTTTACTTGTTTAAATCAGTTCTTAGGTGAAAAATATATCTGAAAAGCAGACATGTGATCAGATTTTACTTACATTATTCCTTATGTCCTGATGGATGAGTTAATTATTAAAGAAAATGATACTGAACTTGTATCAAACTCAGCTATCCTTGTCCAACAAGCCACAGTGTTATGAGAAAAGTTTTGGATGCTATCTCTTTTTCTGAGAAACAGTTTAACAGACTAATGCAAAAGTTTGAGAAATTGTACAAATACAGGAGGAATTTTCTACAGTACTCAACATTTACTCTTATGCATAATATTTATATGATAAAAATAAAGGGGTCAGTGTAGGCAAACACACATATTCCAGTGATTATTCCCTGTCCCAGTACTTGACCAATCCATCTTCTTTTTCACTTAGATATTTCTTTGATGACATCCTTTAGTAAGTAATCATAATTCCTTATTTGTATTGTTTTTAAGCCCACTCACACACATCTTGTGCTTTTTCCCTTGCCCTGTGGGTGATCTACATTTTTAGTTTGTCAGAGGTCATGGTGTTTTATGACTCATAACCAAATAACAATTTAATATTTAATGGGCAGAAAGAGGTTGTTGGCTCACTACAGAGCTCAGGGCTTCAGGCAGACTTACCTTTTGATTCTTTTGTGGAATCACATGAGATATTAATTTCATTTGAAGTTCTTCATGCTTCTTAATGTGGTTACATTTGGTATTCTATTGAAACACATTGAAATTCATGTTATGTGTGTCTGAATATCACAATGCATATTTCACAAATATTAAATGTTAAATTAATTTAATTTTTAAAATTAATTAAATATTAACATGTATATTTTATATATACAAGCATATAGAGATATTTCTGATAACATACAAAGACAAGTCATACTTTAACTAGATTGATGGTCTAATGTTGAACATAAACATTGTAAAAATACCCAGATTTCCTCTATTCTTAAAAGCTTTCACTTGACCCTATGATTCTCTCAAGTTACTGTCCTCCCTTTCAGAGTCAAACCCCAGAAAAAACCATGCTTCCCCCATGTTAAGAATCTCCTACTTGCTAAATCTTAGCACTTTTGCTCAGTTGCCATTCTTCCTGCCCTCCTTAGAGCTTTTGATACTGTTGACTTCCCCCCTCCTCCTGGATAATCTCTATGCCCTTGCAGAGCTATAATTAGGAATTTTTGCTCTCAGATAAATTACCAGAAACCTCGCCCAGGGCCAATGGCAGAAAACATGCTCTCAGTTAACTGGTGATGAGTGTGGTCCAGTACACTTTTCTATTGGTCAGAAGAATGAAAAAGCAGAACCAGAAGCTCTGGGACAGTAATGTCCATTTCTAAGAAGGTTGATCCATGGTGTGTAGTTGAAAGGTGGCCAGGAAAGACCCTTGCCCCATTCTACCAATTGGCAGCTTCCTATTTTAATTTTCTGACTAAGCACCAAAGACTGTTATTTTTATACTGCTGAAGGACTGAAAGTCCTGTCAACAGCCTTTAAATTTGATGCCCTGGGGAAAAATCCAGTAACCCCACCCTAGTTACTGCTCTGACTATACCTACAAATTCCCAATTCATAGCTGGCTTTTGTCTGGAGCATAAACTGGTAAGTATTTACATACTTTTTTTTTCTTTTTAGTTCTTCTAGTATTTATAAGATGCTGTGAAACCTGACTTGCTATTAGTTAAGAAAAAAAGTACGGGTTTTTTTTAAGGACTTATGAAAGGAAGCTTCTTAAGACATATTTTCCTGACAAACCAGAATTCTAAGTTCCCCTCTATTCTTCAGATGAAAATATTCATTTGGAGAAACATGGTATGCTAAAGTATAGGTTGGTATCTATATTTCCAAGCTGATGATGAATGGTGTGAAAATGTATCCTTAGTAGTATTTATTGACATGCCTAGAGTCCAAATTCAGTCCAAGGGCTTCTTTGAGGAAAAAAAAATTATCAAATAAAATATCTAGCATTGAAAACATCTTAAATTTCATTATTTGTGTTTCAACGCCAGAATAATGTTTATGTGAAATGAATACAGCAAACTGTAAATAAACCTAAAAATGGGAATTTTGAAAATAAGTTTTCTTCTTATAAGTCCAAATCCCAAATGAAGGCCAGGAAGAAAATGCCTGGCACCTTACCATGCCCATCAGGACATCTTGAAACTGAAAATGAAGAAGAGAAAACTGCTAACATTTATCCACTAAGCCAAGTACCACGGGTATAAAATAGGTGGAAGAATATCACAGAAGCCTGGTAACTGAAGGAAGATAATATTTAAGATTAAAGGCAATTAATAAAATTAATGGCCTCAGATGTACATACACAAATGTGTAGAATATAGCTAATAAAGTCAACAAGTGAATGCAGAGAGATAAATCCTATCTCATAGACATAACATTGAGAGAGAAACAATACACTTTATTCAAAAGTGACAGATTAGATAAAATACAGAAGTTGAACATTGTATATAAAATGATATACTTGAATGAGGGAATCTATGAACTGGGAGGGAGAAGAAACATAGTGGGGAATATTTTAGCAAGAATGAATGGAAAGAGAAACAGAAGCAATATTGTTGTGGGAGAATACTGCAGACTCTGGCCAGAAGGAGGAAATGGATGATGAATTTAGGAAACATCACAAACTTGGCATGAAGCTTTGACATAGTATTACGGGGGACTACAGCTATCTGGACATCTGCTAGAGCACTCTCTACAAAAAGCAGCATAGTTGATGAATTCTTGACTTGCCTTAATGATAATTTTTTTTCTTTAAAAGATGGAAGAAATGATGATGGGAACTGCTATTCTAGACCTGCTTCTGGTGAAGCTTGGTGAAGTAAGCATATATTATACAAACCTTGGAAGGACTGTCATCTTAGAATTAGTAACAGGAAAAAATGATTGAAAAAGCAGGAATATTATCATCCAAGTTCTGGGAAGAGTCAAGGTCAAAGATTTCAGATAGAGAAAAGGTAGTATCTCATGTCCTATGAGCTCCTTCAAGACAAAAACCATTTTTATAACCTTGTTTTATAATTCCAATTTTTACACAGTGTAAATGCTTAATCAGTGCTTCATCACTGTCTCAAGACCTGTATGAAGTTAGTTCTTCAAAAAATGGGATTCTTTTGAGAACATAATTCTGATGACACAAACTCAAAAATTTAAATAAAGAATGTGTGTGTGTGTGTGTGTGTGTGTGTGTGTGTGTGTGTGTGTGTGTGTGTGTGTGATGGGAGGATCAGGAGTCATCCAAAATAGTAGATGTGCATCAAGAGGGAACTCATTAACCCACTCATATTGGAAAAGACACAAAAAAAGATGGAAAGGCAGGCAAAATACTAAAGAGTGACATGGCTTTTAAGTATACATATCAAGAAAGCTAAAACTTAAACCATACTGATTCTTAAGATAAATGCTAATGGACTTTGCAGTTACTGTATGTTGAGACCAAGAGGAAAATTAGAGATAGGACCATTTTCAAGATGGATGTGATGAAAATAATAGGTAACAGAGAGAAGGCAGGATTGCTAAGCTCTTATTTGTTTCTATTTACTCTGCTAAAAACAAAATGTGGCCTTCAGGCTGAGAAGACAGATAACATAGTTAATAGGGAATTGAAATCCAAGAAAGATAAGAGAGCACCTAATTCCTCTCAATGAGGTCAAATCATGGAGTTCAAATTATAGCTCAGAATAAGAATGCCAATGTGATTAAGTTGCTGTTGGTGACACCTGAAAAATCTTCTATGAGGGAAAGTTGCTGCTGTAGGATTAAAGACCAAGTCTTAGGATTTTTAAAAGCAAAAGGTGACATATAGATTCTTCAAATGATAGTGCTGGTGTCATGACTTCAGTTAGTGGAAAAATCATATTATTGAAGGGATGGTTTGTGAACCCTTTAAGAAAAAAAAGACATGATCACTGTGATCCAACAAAGGTTCCTCTAGAACAAGCTCTGCTTGACTAACTTCATTTCTTTCTTTGATAAAATTTCTGTAACAACAGATAAAAGCAATGTGCTCTAAAAAGTACAACTGAATTTCAACAAGTTATTTGGCAGTCTTTCATAATGCCTTTGTGGACAAGGCTGAGAGAATGCATACTAATAGGGGTCAGGATATTACCAAATGCTTGAATGATTGGAACCAAAATATATTAACGTTGATCAATGTCAACCAGAATGAAACTTTTAGCAAAATGCCCCAGGTCTCTACCAATGACTCTTCTAATAATTAAAATTTTTTCCAGAGTGTAATGAACTATCTCAATGTTATGTGACTTCCCCATTACTGCAAATCTAAGCAGATCTAGGGGCTGCTATGCCACATAGTAGATAGAGCACTGGCTTGGAATCAGGAAGACTCATTTTAATGAGTTCAAATCTGGCCTCAAGCACTTACTTACTGTATGACCCTGGACAAGTCACTTAACCCTGTCTGCCTCAGTTTCCTCATCTGTAAAATGAGCTAGAGAAGGAAATGGCAAATAACTCCAATATCTATACCAAGGGTCATGAAGAGTCAGACATGACTGAAAATGATTGAACAACAACAAACAAATGACTGAACTAGATAATCATTCATCAGGAGTGTTGTATAAGAGATTTCAATGTAGATATGAGATGAAATGGCTAATCTCTGAGGGCCTGTTTAACCGTAAGATTCTCTGATTATAGTATCTTGGGGGAGACCAGGCTGATACAATAAAAAAACCTCACATTTTTAAAAATTCATCTACTCAACAAATATCTATATAATTCTAACTATTTCCAAAGCACAGTATTAGTTCCTGCAAGAGACAGAACAATACCATATTAATTCTTCTGACCACCATGTGGTCACTTGCCTTGTGTGAGTTCTCCATAAAATTGTCTTTTAAGCAAGCAAATGTTGGCATTCAGACAGTGTGGCCAACCCATTGGAGTTGCACTGTCTGCAGTAGAGTTTGAATGGTGGGTAGTTTAGTTAGAGAAAGGATCTCAGTGTCCAGTATCTTAGCCTGCCAGGTGATCTTCAGAATCTTCCTAAGACAATTCAAATGGAAGCAATTCAGTTTATCGGTATGGAGATGGTAGACCGTCCAGGTTTCACAGGCATACAACAATGAAGTGAGGGCAATGGCTCTGTAGACCTTCAGTTTGGTAGGCAGTTCTCTTTCTCTCCCACACTTTCCTTTGAAGCCTCCTAATAACTGAACTAGCTCTGGCAATGTGTGTATCAACCACATCATTTATTTGTACATCCCAGTAAGGTAAGTGAACTTATCCACAGCATTCAAAACTTCTCTATTTGCTGTAATAGATGGCTCCATGAATGGATGGTATGGTGCTTGCAGATGATTGTGCACTCAGTGCAGCATCTGAAACTGAGATGCAACAACATATGGATCAATTTTCTGCTACTTGTGCTAATTTTGGCCCAACAATTAACATCAAGAAAACACAGGTATTTAAGGTGGGCCTTGAAGGTATTAGTAGTCTTTCAATTAGCAGAGATTATGGGACAGGCAGAGAGAATTACACAAGTAAAAGAACCAAGTTAGGAAAGCTCAAGGAGTGACACAATCAGAAATGTACTTTAAGAGAATCTATCAGGAAAAAATTATGCATGACAGATTAGAAAGGAAAAGCCACCAGAGGCAGAGATACCAGTAAAGGATTTGTGGTAATCATGATGATGTAATAAGGACCTGTAAAATTGTCATGTTTGTAAGAATGGAAAAGAAGGGATTCCAGAGAGCTGATGCAGGCAAAATAAAAGGATTTGGGGATTTGACTACATCAAGGTAGTAACCAAAGGGGAAAATGTTTTTTAAAATGACTTAGGTTTTTCAAGTTTTGTGTCTGAGAGAATGGTGACTCTATGAACAGGAAAAGGGAATCAAGAAGAAAGAAGAGGCAGATATGACTTGAACAACAAGAAAATATGCTATTAGAAGTTAAAGAAGGGAGAATGAAGGGAGATTGTTAATGCTACTCCATCATGGTAAGATTTCATTCATAGAGAAAACAATGAGGTATGATTACTAATTATGATATTGCAGTTAGCCTCCCAACAGTAAATTGGTCTTTCATAATCTCACCTGGTATAAGTAACATAAAAGTAAATCTGTAAGATCTCAAATTTTAATGCAGAAAACAAAATCCTAAGAAAGTGTGACCCAGGGCAGGTACATATTAATGAAGGAACAAAATCTGCCTGACCATGTTCTATAAAGGGGGAAGACAGTTTTTTCTGCTTAAATAGGATCAGCTTGTTACAGTTCTTTTCCACATTCAAATCCTGGTAAAAGGGAAGTGTGTTCAGAGAAGAATTGAGGTAGAAAGAGAGGTGATGAAGACTAAAAGTTTGCTTTTGCTTAGAACCAGTGAAGTGTATAGAAGAGTTAATGAAAGTTATGCTGTTATGTGGCTCAGATAACAGAAGGTTCTGACACTCTAGGACTGTACAACATGAAGGAGCTGATCAGTATGCTCATTAACAAAGCTTGGAGTTTAGGGTCAGGCCAATATGGCCAATAGCTTCCCTTGATATTTTGCCATAGAGTTCCTGTTGGTTGGTTGTAGGGCCAAGGGGATTTGTGTCCATAGATATCTGTGTAGCCTGATTCATGGGGAGCTCCGCATCCAAAATTGGGGCTTCCCTTTCCAGCTGGAAAGTTGGTTGGAGTTCTCATCATCCGAAATGAATTCTGGCTTCATGAATTGGAATTTGTTCTTAAAGGGCTTCTAAACAACAGACTTATTCTTTCCACAGTGTGAGATGCTGGCCTGATTCCTTATCACAAAATCTAAGGCTCTGGTTTTCAAGAGTGCAGTTCAAAGGCTTATCAAATCCTTCCATTCTTTCTTATTTGGAGTAGAGAGGTCTAACATATTTCATATCCCCTCCCCTATGTCTTTTCCATGGTTCCATGCCTTTCTAATCACTTTAGATCCCACATTTCACCTTGGTAAATTTGGCTACAGACCTTCTATTCTTTCTCAACTGCTATCTCAGTTTATCTGTCTTTTTCTGTTTCTGTCTCTATTTCTGTCTCCTCTGTCATTTATATATATGAAAAATATAGTAGAGAGGGAGAGCTTGAGATTTTCAACTATTGGCCTGTCTTCCTAATTTACTAGTCTACTGAGGACAGACCCATGGAAAGAGTCATTTATTATGTTGTTATAATATTCTAGATTTTTCTGACACAAAATATTACCAGGTCTTGTTAAGAAATATGCAGAAAGAGGGGCGGGTAGGTGGCACAGTGAGTAAGAGCGCCGGCCCAGTAGTTGGGATGACCCAGGATCGGATCCGGCCTCAGGAAATGAGCACCCACACATAAATAATGACTGGCTGTGTAACCTTGAGCAAGTTACTTAACCCCAATTGCTGAAAGAAAGAAAGAAAGAAAGAAAGAAAGAAAGAAAGAAAGAAAGAAAGAAAGAAAGAAAGAAAGAAAGAAATATGCAGAGAGTGGCAGCTAGGTGGCACAGTGAATAGAGCACCAGCCCTGGAGTCAGGAGGACCTGATTTCAAATTTGGCCTCAGACACTTAACACACACACACACACAAAAACTAGCTGGGTGACCTTGGACAAGTCACTTAACTCCAATTGCCCTACCTTCCCTCCTCCAAAAAGCAAATAATAATAATAAAATAAAAATAAAGATAAATGTGAGAGAAGTCACTTTCTTGTCTTATTGACATGTAACACCTAAGGCCTTCACAATCTAGAATCTTCAAATCTTCTTAGACTTTACTCTTTTGGTTATATTGGCTTACTTGTTCCTCACACACAATACTCCAGCTCCCTAATCTTTGCCTTTATGTTGATTATTCCTCATGCCTGGAATGTTCTCCTTCCTCACCTCCCATTCTTAGCTTCCTTCAATTCATTGAAATCTCAGCTCAAAGCTGACCTTTCCAATCTGAAGAAATTCTTTCCCATTCCCATCTGCTCTTCCCTGCCTCCTCCTCCCTAATCCTTTTGTTTTGACATTATTTTCACTTTCACTATATGCATATATACATATATGTGTATAACTATATATACAAACATGCATATATATGTATACATGCTCCTGTACGTGTATGTATTTATATCTAATTTACATAGTTATTTGCATGTTGTGCCCGCCATTAGAATAGAAGGTCACTGAGAACAGGTACAGTGTTTTTTGTTTTTTTGTATCTCCCCCGGCACATAGAAAGCAGTTAATAAATGCTAATTGACTTGGCTTAACTTCATTTCCCTTTAAAGGATAAAATGAGTATTGATATCTTGATGTTTCATTTGGGGGAAAAATTTTGTTTCTGATCAATTCACAACTTGGTTGTCTGTTCTCCCCTCCCTTGTAGTCACTTTTAAATTTTTTTTAAAAGTTACACTGAAACTTTATTATTGCACTCTGCCTAGAATCCACAAAGTTCTTTTGACACTGTACCTAATTACATCCTCCTGAACAAGGCCCTAAATGGATTCTTCATAATCCAATATACTTCTGTGGAAAAATATTTATAATTTTGAGTTTCCAAGTTTTCCTTTTTCACTTAAAATTAATAGATACTTTTTTAAAAAGTACCCTAATTGCCCACTATGATGATTACTATCATCTCTAATTTGTTTTTCTTGTGTTCATTCCTTGCATTTTTCCCACTTAGCAACCTTTTGGCACTGGAAGGCAGTTAATTCCATGGTACCCAGTCAACTAAAGCCAGAACATGAATAATCTAATTTTATAAGGAAGAGAGTTGGCACCATAGGGAATTTCTGAAATCAAATTCTCAAGTGAAAGTGAATTTTCTCAGCTTGGCTGACATTTTTTCATGTGATGACCCTATTTTGCAATTTTCCAGGACAATTTCTGTACCAAAGAAGTGCAGAACTAGAAGGGCAGTCTCCGTGTAGACTGATCTGAATAGGAAAGATTTATATAAGTTCTGTACCATTTCAAGAAGAGATCAGTCATTAAGGAACAGATAGTAAGATACAATAAAGCTTTCCTTTTTTTTCATCTACATATTGGCAAACAGTCTCATTGGTGAAAAGGTCGCCATTTTATTTGTGATAGCAACAAACTGGAAACAAAGTAGATGCATATCAATTAGGAGTGGTGAATAAGTTGTGGTGTGTGAATGTAATGGAATATTATTGCACTATAAAAAATGGTGTGTGGAATGCAGAGTCAAGAAATCACTATACATGGTAACTAGAGCAATGTAAATGGAATGAATACACCCCCCAAAAAAGTCAAATTTGAATGTAACAAAAATATAAAGATCAAGCATAATGGAAATGAAGAGATATGAGAGAACAATCCCAACATATCCTTTTATGGAGGTGGGAGGTCTACAGTTGTTACATATTGCAAATACTTTCAGACTTTTTAAATGTATCAATGAGTTGTGCTGATTATTTTTCCTCTAAAATATGTTATATGGAATGGCTTTCTGGAAGTAGAGGGGAGATGAATATTTGGGAAAACCATGGTGCTATTAGAAACAGAAGATATCAATTAAAACTTATTTAAAATAATAGCAAGGTGGGCTATCTCTTAAAGAGATGGCTACCTCTTCATGTTTTCCCTGGCTGCACTCTTCTTCCCTTCGCCGTGATGTTACCGTGCTAGGTACCCCCACCCTGATTCTTTTCATCTTTTGGTATGTTGCCTTTCCCCCATTAGACTATAAGCTCCTTGAAGGCAGACTGCTTTTTTTGTATTTGCATCTCCAGCACTTAACACAGTGTCTGCTAAATAACAGGTACTTAATAAATGATGTTCCCTTTATGTGGATGATCTCCTAAAACCAATCTCTGCCTTTTGAATGCTACTTATCTTTTTAAATTTTTTTAACTTTTTTGTCTTTATTAATTTGTTTACTTTTAGTTTACAATATTCAATTCCATAATTCCTTGAGTTTCAAATTTTCTTTCCTTCCCCCGCCCCCATAACAACATACAATCCAGTATAGGATCTGCAAATACTTTCACATTAGACATTAGTCAGGTTACAAGGGCCTATTGTACTAGATGGAATGAAAAATGGTAAAGAGGAAATAAAACCAAACAATGAAAAGAAAAAGATCAAGTAGTTTGCTTCAATCAGTATTCAAACTCAGTTCTTTCTAGTTATTTCTCTGGATGTAGGCATCTCTCTCCATCATGAGTCTTTTGGGATTGACTTATATCACTGCATTGCTGAGAAGAGTCCAGTCTATCATAGTTTGTCATCACACATATGTTGTGTCTGTGATTGTATACAAATTTCTCCTGGTTCTACTCTTTTCACTCAGCATCAGTTCCTATAAACCTCTCCAGGTAAATATGAAGTCCATCTGCTCTTCGTTTATTATAGCACAATTGTATTCCATTACATGCATATACCACAACTTGTTCAGCCATTCCCCAATTGATGGGCACCACCTTAATTTCCAATTCTTTGCAACCACAAAAAGAGCTGCTATAAATATTTTTGTACATATGAGTCTTCCTCCCACTTCTATGATCTCTTTGGGATATAACCCTAGAAGTGGTATTGCCGAGTCAAAGGGTATGAAATTATTTATAGCCCTTTGGACATAATTCCAGATTGCTCTCCAGAATGGTTGGATAAGTTCACAACTCCACCAGCAATGCATTAGTGTTCCAATTTGCCCACATCTTCTCCAGCATTTGTCATTTTCCTGCTTTGTCATCTTAGTCAATCTGACTGTTGAGATGTGGTACCTCAGAGTTGTTTTGATTTGCATTTCTCTAATCAATAGTGATTTAGAGCATTTCTTCATTTGCTTATAGATATCTCTAATTTCTTTCTCTGAAAACTGCCTATTCATATCCTTTGACCTTTTATCAATTGGGGAATGACTTGTATTCTTATAGATTTGACTCAATTCTCTGTATATTTTAGAAATGAGTCCTTTATCAGAGACAAAGGTGTTAAAAATTCTTTCCCAATTTCCCACCTCCCTCTTAATCTTGGTTACATTGGTTTTGTTTGTACAGAAGCTTTTCAATTTAATGTAATCAAAATTATCCATTTTGCATTTTATAATGTTCTCTAATTCTTGTTTGGTCATAAAGCCTTTCCCTCTCCACAAATCTGACAGGTAAACTATTCCTTGCTTTCTGAGATTGCTTACAGTATCATCCTTTATGCCTAGATCACGCACCCATTTAGACTTGATTTTGGTATATGGTGTTAGACAGTGGTCTATGCCCAGTTTCTGACATACTATATTCCAGTTTTCCCAGAAGTTTTTGTCAAATAGTGAGTTCTTATCCCAAAAACTGGGGTCTTTGGGTTTGTCAAACAATAGATTACTATACTCATTGATTGCTGAATCTCATGCATCCAATATATTCCATTGATCCACTACTCTATTCCTCAGCCAGTACCAAGTAGTTTTGATGACTGCTGCTCTATAATACAGATTAAAATCTGGTATAGCTAATCCACCTTCCCTAGCATTTCTTTTCATTAATTCCCTTGATATTATGGACCTTTTGTTCTTCCAAATAAATTTTGTTACTATTTTTTCTAGCTCTATAGAGTAGTGTTTTGGAAAATTTATTGGTATGGCACTAACTATATGATTTAGTTTGGGTAAAAATGTCATTTTTATTATATTAGCTCAACCCAGCCATGAGCAATTGATATTTTTCAAAGTAGTTAGATCTGACTTTATTTGTGTGAGAAGTGTTTTGTAGTTGTGATCATATAGGTCCTGGGTTTGTTTTGGCAGATAGATTCCCAAATATTTTATAATGTCTACAATAACTTCAAATGGGATTTCTCTTTCTATCTCTTGCTGTTGAATTTCATTAGAGATATACAGGAATGCTAAGGATTTATGTGGGTTTATTTTATATCTTGCAACTTTGCCAAATTTATTTATTGTCTCAAGTACTTTTTTACTTGATTCTCTAGGATTCTCCAAGTATATCATCATATCATCTGCAAAGAGTGATATCGTGGTCTCTTCTTTGCCTAATTTGATTCCTTTTTCTTCTCTAATTGCTACTGCTAGTGTTTCTAGTACCAGATTGAATAAGAGGGGTGATAGTGGACACCCTTGTTTCACTCCTGATCTTATTGGAAAGGCTTCTAGTTTATCCCCATTGCATATAATACTTGCTGATGGTTTTAAATAGATGCTACCTATTATTTTAAGGAAGGCTCAATTTATTCCTATACTTTCTAGTGTTTTTAATAGGAATGGATGTTGTATTTTGTCAAACTTCTTTTCTGCATCTATTGAGATAATCATGTGGTTTCTGCTAGTTTTATTGTTGATATGATCAATTATACTGATGGTTTTCCTAATATTAAACCATCCTTGCATTCCTGGAATAAATCCTACCAGATCAAAGTGTATTATTCTTGTGATAAGTTGCTGCAGTCTTCTAGCTAATATTTTATTTAAAATTTTTGCTTCTATATTCATGAGGGAAATTGGTCTATAATTTTCTTTCTCTGCTTTATCTCTTCCTGATTTAGGTATCAGTACCATATTTGTGTCATAGAAAGAATTTGGTAGGACTCCTTCTTCACTCATTTTCCCAAATAATTTGTAGAGTATTGGAATCAATTGCTTTTTAAATGTTTGACAGAATTCACTAGTAAATCCATCTAGCCCTGGAGACTTTTCCCTAGGGAGTTCACTGATGGCTTGTTTGATTTCTTTTTCTGAGATGAGGTTAAGTAATTTCCTTCCTCTTCAGTTAATCTGGGCAACTTGTATTTTTGTAAATATTCCTCCATTTCACTAAGATTGTCAAATTTATGTGCATACAAATGGGAAAAAATAATTTCTAATTATTGTTTTGATAACCTCTTCATTGGAGGTAGATTCACCCTTTTTATTTTTGATACTCATAATTTGGTTTTCTTCTTTTTTTATCATATTGACTAAGGGTCAATCAATTTTGTTGGTTTTTTCATAAAACCAGCTCTTAGTTTTATTTATTAATTCAATTGCTTTCTTAATTTCAATTTTATTAATCTCTCCTTTGGTTTTCAATATTTCTAATTTAGTATTTAATTGGGGATTTTCAATTTGTTCTTTTTCTAGCTTTTTCAATTGCATGCCCAATTCATTGGCCTCCCTTTTCTCTAATTTATTCATATATGCACTTAGGGATATAAAACTTCCCCTAAGAACTGCCTTTATTGCATCCCACAAATTTTGGTATGTTGTCTCATTATTATCATTTTCTTGAATGAAATTACTGATTGTTTCTATAATTTCTTGTTTGACCCAATCATTCTTTTTTTCCTTTTTCTTTTTGGAGGGCAACTGGGGTTAAGTAACTTGCCCAAGGTCACACAGCTAGGTTTTTTTGTTTGTTTATTTGTTTGTGTGTGCATTGTGTCTGAGGCCAGATCTGAACTCAGGTCCTTCTGATTCCAGGGCCAATGCTCTACTCACTGCACCACCTAGCCACCCCCCCCAATCATTCTTTAGGATTAAATTGTTTAATTTCCAATTAGTTTTTAGTCTATCTTTCCATGGCCCTTTATTGCATATACTTTTAATTGCATCATGATCTGAAAATGATACATTTAATATTTCTACCTTTGTGCACTGAATTGTGAGGTTTTTATGCCCTTGCATATGGTCTGTTTTTGAGTATGTACCATGAACTACTGAGAAGAAAGTATATTCCTTTTTATCCCCATTCAGTTTTCTCCAGAGATCTATCATATCTAGTCTCTCTAAAATTCTGTGCACCACTTGGTGCATATATGTTAAACAATGAAATTGCTTCATTCTCGATGGTGCCTTTTAGGAGGATATAGTTTCCTTTCTGATATCTTTTAATTAGATCTGGTTTTGCTTTTGCTTTATCTGAGATGATGATTGCTACCCCTGCTTTTTTTACTTTAGCTGGGGCATACTATATCCTACTCCAACCCTTTACCTTTACCCTGTGGGTATCCCTTTATTTCAAATATGTTTCTTGTAGACAGCATATTGTAGGATTATGGTTTTTAATCCATTCTTCTGTCTGCCTCTGTTTTATGGGAGAGTTCATCCCATTCACATTCACAGTAATGATGACTATCTGTCTCTTCCCCTTCATCCTATTCCCCCCCATTATATTTTTGTTTCTTCCTTCCCCTCCTTAAGGATTACCCTTTTGACCACTGCCTCCCTCAGTATTCCCATCTGGTGACCCCCCCCTTCTTTACCTACCCTCTACCCTTACTACTATTTCCCTCCCCTCTAATCCCCCCTTACTCTCCTACTGCCTATAGGACACAATAAATGTTTGTACTTATCAAAGTATGTTATTCCCCCTTTGGCCCCAAACCAATGAGAGTAAATTTCATACAGTGCTCTTCTCCCTTCCTCCTTTTCCTCTATTTAATGAATTTTCATGTCTTTTCACATTAGAATCTTAAACTTAACTGATTACATTGGTCCCTCTTTGAACCAGAACCAGTGAGAATAATGTTCAAATGATGTTCCTCTCCCTCTTTCTTTCTCCTCTACTATAGTGTGGTTTTTTGCCTCTTCAAATGGCATAATTTACCTTTTTCTGTCTCATCCTTTCCTTTTATCCCATTACAGTCTCTTTGACCCCCTTAATAAGGTTTTTTTGTAATCCTCAGATTAGTTCATTCATACCCACACCCTCTGCTTATGTATAACCCTCTTGAAGGTCATGATAATCATATAAATTTCAATATTGACAGTTATCATCTTCTCATATAGAGATGTGAGCATTTTGCTCTTGTTGCATCCCAAGTTATGTGCATGACTGTGCATGTGTGCATGTATGTATGTGTGAGTTTGTGTTTTCCTTGTTTACCTTTTTATGTCTTTCTTGGGTCTTGTAATTAGAGATTAAATTTTCCATTGAGCTCTGGCTTTTTCATCAGGAAAGTCTGGAAGGCCCTTATTTCATTAAGGGACCATCTCCTTGCCTGAAAGAGTATGCTCAGTTTTGCCAGATAGTTAATCCTTGGTTGCAGTCCTAGCAATTTTGCCCTACAAAATATCAAATTCTAATCCTTCCAATCTTTTTTTTTTTTTTTTTTTGGAGGGCAATTGGGGTTAAGTAACTTGCCCAAGGTCACAGGGCTAGGTTTTTGTTTGTGTGTGTTAAGTGTCTGAGGCCGGATCTGAACTCAGGTTCTTCTGACTCCAGGCTGGGTGCTCTACTCACTGTGCCACCTAGCTGCCCCCCCTCCAATCTTTTAATATAGAAGCTGCTAGGTCCTGTGTGATCCTGACTATAGTTCCATGATATTTGAATTGTTTCTTTTTGGCTGCTTGAAGTATTTTTTCCTTAATCTTTTAATTCTGGAGTTTGGTTACTATATTTCTTGGAGTTTTCAATTTGGGATCTTTTTCAGGAGGAGTCTGGTGAATTCTTTCGATAACTATTTTATCTTCTGATTCTAGGACTTCAGGACAGTTTTCTTTGACAATCTCTTGGAGGATGTTGTCTAGGCTGCTTTTTACATCATGGATTTCCGGTAGACCAATAATTCTTAAGTTATCTCTCCTGGTTGTGTTCTCTAGGTCAGTTGTTTTTCCAGTGAGATATTTTACACTTACTTCCAATTTTTCAATCTTCATGTTTTCTTTGATTGACTCTCGGTGCATCATAGAGTTTTGCATTTCAATTTGACTGATTCTAATTTTTAGCAAATTATAGTCTTCAGATAGTTTTTGAAGGTCCTTTTTTAGGAAGGCATTTTCTCCAATTACTTCACTCATTTTATTTTTTAAGGATTTGTTTTCTTCAGTGAAATTTTTTGTCCAATTTGATCACTGTAGATTTAAATTTGTCTTCTGCCTCCCTAATTTGGTCTTTAAAATCTTTCTTAAGCTCCTCCAAGAATGCTTTTTGGGCTTGAGACCAGTTCATATTTCCTTCTGTGGTCTTGGGTGTGAGTATAGATTCCATGTTGTCCTCTGTATTGGGTTGTTCTTGATCTACATAATAAGCTCTGGTCGATTTTCTTACCTTCCCCTTTTCCTTTTCAGCTTCCTTCCTTCCCATTGTAATTACCTCTTTCCTAATTTCTCAAGCTGTGAGCTAAGGGCTTGGTTGTTGACTTTGTATGTGGAGCCTCTGGGTGTCTAGTTTGAGGCCAAGGCAGGAGTCTCAGTGAGGTATGCTGATGCACACAGAGTAATCTGTGGAGGAGGAGTGGTCTGGTCACTTCACATTTCTGCCTCTATACTCCTGGGCTACAGCTCAGGCAGGCTTTTGCTGGTCAGGTGAGGTGGGGCTTGTTGGGACCCCTCCTCCTCTTCTCTTCAGACTTCGTGCTGCCTCAGTTATACCCTTCTCAATGACTCCCAAGACCAAGGTTATTTCTACTATCTCAAGATTTCACTCTGGATGGGACACTTATCTCTGGGTTTTCTAGGTCAGGGAGGAGGAATCAGAGCAGCCAGGGTTTATTTTGTCATCCTGAGCCCTGGAAGGACAGGCAGGCAATTTCTAAACTTCCAGGCTGGGGCCTGATAGCCCCAGGAGAAGCTGCTGTCTCTGCTGGGGGCCCTGAGCCCTCTCTTACCCAGCTCTAATGATTCCTCCCATTGTGTCCTGTGGTGAGATGCTGGTGAGACAGCTGCGAATCGCCCTTGGGATGGGTGAGTCTGCTGGCTGGGGCTTCTTCTCTCTCTGCTGTAGTCCACCCTCTAGTTCTAGTTGCTGCAACCCCCATGTGCTCTGCATTCCCCCTCTCTGGACCCACATGGGCACTTTCCTGGCCTAGATTCTGTCACGATCCATCTCCCAGTGGATTCTATTACTTCAAAAACCATTCAGATTCACTTTTTAAGGTTTAGTGAAGGGATTCATGGAGGAGCTTAGAGAAGTTACTACTTCCATTCCTCCATCTTGACTCCACCCCTCGCTATTTATCTTTTAAAGCTCAGGCCAAGAAATATTTCTTTCAGGAATCCCTCCTTGATCTTCCCAGTAATTCTTTTTCTTCAGGCCTTGGAGAGCACTTTTTGTTTTATCATTCAGATGATACTAGTCAAACTCTTGGAGTTTGTTTATACATCTTTATATCCTTGATCATATCTTACAATAGCAGTCACTACCCTAAAATGGAACAAAGCAAACAGTACTAGGTTTAGACACTGCTGCTGGAGGCATAAACCATACCTTCTATCTCTGAGTTCCATATTCAATCAATCAGTCATCAAATCTTTATTAAGCTCCAAGCCTTGTTTTAGACACTAGAGTTACAGAGAATGAAACCACACCACCTCACAGTGAGCTTGTATTCTAATGGGGGAGACAACTGTTGCATATAAAAATATATATAGCATAAATATGAAATTCATATAAACACGGAGAGCTTAAATACAAGGTAGTTTGGGAGGGAGAAAATTAGCACCTGAAAGATCAGGAAAGAATTTATGCGTAAGATAAAACTGTGAAGGAAAAGAAGGACTCTGCAAGATGGAGGTAAGGATCGAGTGCATTCCAGGCATGGAGGTTGGCCAGTGCAAAAGCTTGGAGAGCTGCTTGGAGAGCTAGAGTGTTGTGAGAGAGAAACAGAGAGAAGTTTAATTTGACTGGTTCACAGACCATGAAACAGTGTAGAACATCTATCTAGAGATGTGAAAGAGATAAATTAGGGTCAGACTGTGAAGGCATATTGTCCTATGGTTTACATTATAATCAAGTTGAATCATTGCACTCAATTGTAATGAAAAATATGTATGTGTACTAAGTTGCCATGAATGGTTGTATATTATAATATGTTCTTTGTGCTTTCATTTACCTAGCAAATTCTTCTTGTTTTTCACCCTTAATACCATTAAAGTATGTACCTCAATGAACCACCATTTGTAAAGCTGAAAGCTGATATTTACTTAAAGTAATAAAATTGGACTTCCTAATTCCTTTTAAAGGGAAAACCCTTTTAAAAAATAAAATAAAAAGCACAGAGGATAATGCTCATATTATTTTCAGACAATAAACAACTTTGTATAATCCTATTATGGACATTAGCATACATTTCACAGTCCATCTGGCAAACAATAAACGTTGTGACTCCATGTATTTGAAATGCTATACAAGGCTTTGTCTTCAGAAAATGACAAAACCTACAGCTGTGTCAGTGGGTCAAGAAGAGGTCATGGAACATTCTCAGCTATTGCAGATTACATGAACAAACTTTTGTAAAGACAAGCTGTGTATTAGGAAATGTGTTTTTAAAAGGTAAACAGGCTTAAATGAATAGTCATGGGGAGAGAGAGTAGAGGCCAGTCTGCTACATTTCAATGTTTTCAGTGATCATGTCAAACTGAACTGAACAAGTATTGTGTTTCTTGTGGTATGCAAACCGCTATGGAAAGAATGCCCTTTAGGAGATGGAAAAAAAATACAGTATCTGCTTCAGGTTAAAGAATCCTCATTTACTGGAAATTTAAAAGACATAGAAGCACAAATATGCTGCCTGAGAGATTTTTACCTACTGGACTGATTTATAGTTTCATGGATTCATATAAATCTTTCTGTTTAGTATCTCAGAAGTCATCAAGTCCAAACATTTCATTTTGCAATTAAGGGACCTGAAGCCCAGATAGGTTCTGGAATCATAGGAAGGATCTTAGAATTTCAGGGTTGGAAAGGACCTCAGTAGCTGTCTAATCTAATCAAGTATTTAAAAGGTATACTTCCTTGACCAACCTCTGGTTAAGTAGATCAACCAACCTCTGCTAGAAGACCCATAATGAGGGAGAACTCATCTCCTCCCAAGACGGTTCATTCCATTTTGGGATTGCTCTAATTGTTAGGAATTTTTCACGAAATCAAGCTGAAATTTGCCTCTTTGCAAACTTCTACTCATTGCTCAGAGTAACCCTCTGAGAAGAAAAAGAACAAACGTAATCCTTCTTTCAGGTATTTGAATATTACTATCATAACCCCTTGAGCTCTCTCTTTTCCAGGTTAAACAGCTCCTCTTCCTTCAACCAAATCTCATTTGATGAGGTCTTTCTCATCCTGGTTTTCAGCTGGCTGCTCTCCAGCTTCTCTGTGTCCTTAAAGTAAGGCACCCACAATGTAAGACAATACCCCAGCTGATATCTGACTAGATTAGAGTATAGACAGTCTACTACCTCATTAGTCCTGGAAACTATACCTGATTTAAAGTAACCCAAGATCTCATAGATCTTTTTGGCTGCATGTCACATTGCTAGTTCACCCAAACCCCCTGATGTTGTTTTTCCCTTCCCAAGTATGACAGAAACTTACCTGTGGTAGTGTTAATCCACCATTTGGTAGCATTGTCCCATTTCCTTTAAGTAAATGGCATAGCTCCCTGAGCACATTAATAATAAAGTGAAGTAGTATTAGAGATTCTGCTACAGGTAGATTCTAAAAATGAACCCTAACTCAAGGAGTGCTGTGAATTAATTACATGATGCTAGGCTTCTCACATGACTTATCTATGAGTGTTTCCTGTTGGGTGAAATTTCAGTTCCTTGAACACAAAAGATGCTTTAAAAATGTTGGCTGAATTGAATTTACATGAGAATTAAATGTAAAATTTGAAATAATGATTCCCAGGAACATGTTCTTGTATACTGTCCAGATGTTTATAGTGTGCCCTTCAAGTATAAAGTTATATAACATAGTTCCAGAGTCACTTTCCAACAAGACAAAGCTAGAAAGTGATGTTCTGCCTTTAATAACTTTGGCATTGGAAGGAACCTAAGTGGTCACCTAGTACCTGAATGAGAGTACTCTCATGACATATCTGACAAGTGGTTTTCCAGTCTTGACTTGAAACACTCAATTGAGGTGGGACCCAGGCAGCCTATTAAACTTTGGAATAGATCTAACTGCTAGAAAGTCTCTCTCTCTCTCTCTCTCTCTCTCTCTCTCTCTCTCTCTCTCTCTCTCTCTCTCTCTCTCTCTTAACTTCCATAAAGTTTAATTTGCCTCTTTGCTGCTTCCCCACTTTTTCTCATTCTGCTTTCTGAGACTAAACAGAATAACTTGAATCCTTCTTCTATGGTAGAAAATGACTTGAAAATAGCTTCTTGTTTCCCTAGCTCTTTTTAAGGTTCCATTTCCCTAGTTTTTTCAATTTGTCTTTATATAGCATACCTTTGAGGCCCTTCACCATCCTGGTTTCCCTCCTCTGAATACTCTCCAACCTACCAAGGTCCTTTCTAAAATGGGGCACCCAGAACTCAACAAAATTGTCCAAATCTTATCTGAGTAACAAAATGTAGAGTATGAAGATTACCTCTCTAGTCTTGGACACTACTCTTTCCACAATAAATGCAACCTGAGATTGAATTAGCTTTCTGGTCTGCTTATTTAAATATTATTGACATGTATTTTGTGTTATTTAAAAATATTACTTAGGGACTTAGTGATTCAATTACTTAATCACCTCCCGGTGTTAGTAGAATAAATGACTTGGCAGCCCCGGATGTTCCAAAGCATTTTACGAACATTTGGTTACCGTTAGAGGTCATGTAGTCCACCCCCAGGTTTTTTTTTTTTTTCCAGATTTAATAAAGTGAGGCCCAGAGAGGTTGTGATTTACCCAAGGCCACATAGCTAGTTAGGAACAGAACCACAGTGAGAACCCAGGTCTCTTCATTTTCAGTCCAGAGCTCTAACTACATTACCCTTTCTCTTACAAAAAAGATTAACCTCTTTTTTTTCTTCAGTATATATATATATATTGTGACTCTGATTTGAACCAAAGTTGTTTGAATCATAGACTCTTTGTCCTGTTGAATGGGTTCAATCTGGCAAACTGGTTTTGGCAGCTCAGAAACCTATCTCTGTCTTTTAATGGGATCTTTTGTTCATGTGATTTTCCTGTGTGCACACGTGGGAGTTCGAGCGCGCGCTCGAGCACACACACACACACACACACACACACACACACACACACACACACACACACACACACACACCAAACCATCAAGGAGTGGATGGGAAATTAAAAAGAAAATTCGCTTTAATAAATGTTGCTACTTGTGAGCAAACTTCCACAACAATCTAGGCAGGAGATGAGGTTGAAACGCTTTGCTAATGACGCTTGACAGTTACCTGAGGAGTATATTATTCATGTTTCTCCTGGTTCCCATGATAGTGTATTTTCTGGGGTAGGTAAATTTGGTCATATGTTCTTTAAAATATTAAATTCAACTAGGAATCACAGTGGGTACAGTGCTAGACTTGAAGTCAGGAAGTCTTAAGTTCAAATCTAGTCTCAGACACTTACTAGGTTTGTTACCCTGTGCAAGTCATTTAATTTTTGTCTGTCTTACTTTCCTCATCTATAAAATGGGGATGATAGCACCTGACTCCAAGAGTTATTGTTGTGAGAATAACATGAAATATTTATAAAATGCTTTGCCAAACTTTAAAGTGTAATACCAGAGTTATTATTAACTATTATTAATTAAATATATGAAATTAAATTATAAATATATAAATTATAAAATAAATTAAATTATTATTAAGTATATTAAATATAACTATTATTAATAGCCGTGAAGACTTTCAATGGCAGTAAAACCTTAAAAACTTTTTTTGTCTAATTATAGGATCATAAATTTGGTGCATGAAAGAGTACTTAGAGGCCAAACACCTCCATTTTACAGGTGAAGAAACTGAGGCTCAGAGAGATGAAGTCAGTTAGCCAGGGTCATTCAGATGTCAGATCTCAGATTCAAAATCTGATTCCAAACCTATTATTTTTTCAATTATGACATACTGCCTCCCTTTGACTGTCTTTTAAATTCCAATGTGTAGGCCCAAAGCCTTTCTTAAATGTCTTTTGGCAGAGGAGTAGGAAATGAAAAACTACAGATCTGTCAGATTAAACATTTTGGCACAATTAAAACGCTTATTCTTATGTATGACATGGATCCTATCTGAAATTCTCTTTTCCTCTGAAATTCCAACTTCTCTATAACTGACTATATTATAATAATACTTTATAGAAGGATGCAAGTAAACTGTAATTAACCCAAGTTATGAGAATCCCTAATTAACTAGAACTACAGGTCCCTTCTTTTACCCTTCCCCCCATACCCATTACATCCATTAATCACTTTTAGAAAAAGGCAAATTATAGGAAACTTATCACAATCCTATGTAGACAGCTAGCTTTCAAAACCTATCCTGGACCAGAGTAGATTCAACATTATGTATTATACACATATATATATGTGTGTGTATACATGTACATGTATATATGTATGTATATATATACACACATTATATGTATATGCATTTTATGCTTCATACCTTCTATATCTAAGATTACCATATAATGGGAATTGATGATCAGAAAGATCATCCTGGTCATTTTTTTAAAAATTATACTCTTATGAAAACAGAAGAATAATCTATTTTAGAAGGGTTTTCAGTGGGGTTTTAAGATAGCTAATCAGAAAATTTACTCTGTTCCCTAAGATCTCTAGTTAATCAAGGTTCACAAAATATACTCAATAATAATTCTGATCAAAGTTTCTTTGGTTTATAAGTGGAGTATGTATGCCTTCATATGCTCGTGAATCTATTGTACCATATTATCTTTATAAATGCCCTGTGAGGTACAAAGGGACTGGGATTGTGAATTATATCTTATGCATATAGAGATAAGCTGATTAAATCAATCAAACAATCAACCTACAAAGATTTATTAAGGATGTGATATGTGCCAGGTGCTGTGTTAGATTAATGAGTATACAAACACAAAATCAAATAGTCTTTGCCTGAAAAGTAACTTAATTCTATTGGGGGAAATAGCATTTATAAATAAAATTAATACAAGATACATCAAGGTAAGTATAAATTCATATGGGGGTGGCAGTAGTTGAGGACTTGTTCTGAGATATTTTGAAATGGAAGAAAGTTAGGCATTCTGAAAGAAAGATGAGAAGGAACCCTTGTTGGCATGCAAATACAAAGAAATGGAATGTAGTTTACAAGAAATGGTGAGCAGACCCTAGAATATTTTCAATAATTAGTTGTTGTTGTTAAGTTGTTTCAGTCATGTCTGCCTCTCCATGACCCCATTTGGGCTTTTCTTGGCAAAGACACTGGAATAGTTTGCCATTTCCTTCACCAGCTCATTTTATAGATGAAGAAATGGGGGCAAACTGGGTTAAGTGACTTGCCCAGGGTGACACAGATAGTAAGTATCTAAGGTCTGATTTGAGCTCAGGAAATTGAGTCTTCCTGATTCCATGCCTGGGCATTCTATCCACTTTGCCACCTAGCATTAATGGAACCATCATGAAACTCTGACAAATTTTGAAACTAACAAACCAGTGTAAATCCACTAGACTATGCTCTCTATAGGCAGAGGGCTATTTTTTCTCATACTTTTTTTTTCTAAAAAGGATCTCTCCCATTCATTTAAGTAGTTGAGCTTCTAAGCAGCTCACAACTGAAATATCACAGATAATCCTAAAAATGATGGTCTCACTTAAATATTGAACGTCTGCCAAATATTTTCAGGAGATCAGGTCTCCTGGGAAGAGAAGATAATAGCTTTGCATTAATGTCTGCAGGAGAGCCTTACTTTAGTGCAACAAGAGAAAAACAGCAGCTTAATCAAATCATCTATCAAAATAGGTTCAGAAAACCTTCAAACTGACCTAAACCTTGAGTATACTTGGCATACTTCCACCAGCTCATCCTATGTTCAGCAATTTCTTGAAGGTACTCAGTATCTTGTAGAACCACATAACTGTAATTTAAAGGAAGACCTAGTGCTCTGTGGGTTCTAATTTCAAATTTGATTAAATCATTACTTGCCCAATATATGATTTCCTCTGTGGTCCTTAGGGCTATCAGTCACTGCTTATCTGCATAACGAACTTAATTATTTTCTTTTTACATCTGTCACACCCAATACAAATTAATAAGATAATCTCATTGATTTTTCTTTTTTATAGTTATTTTTTAATTTTTATTTTAAATTTATTGATTTTTGTTATAGCTAGCCTCTGTTGCTATGGTTCCCAATGTGTGACAGGCTTCCATGTGGTAAAATGGACAGGTCTTTTGTAATATTAGCTTGTAGGATATAATCAAGTGAATAGTTTCATTTCTAGCTTCAATTAATAATTTATTTAAGATATTTGATAAATGCCAGACATGACATCATTGGTGTCTCATTTAAAGTAGCATCAGTCTTCCCATTAATTCTAGTGAAATTTTTTTGTCTTGACAAGCTAGAGATGTAGTGTAGGTGGTCCATACATTCCAATACTCTAACTGATCCATGATCTCAATATAGGTCATTACTCAAATGTTGGACATGCTACAGCCTAAAATCCTTACTTTTAGAAAGCTAGTTAAACCACTTTGTGTCCATAAGGTTCCTATGATATAATCTACCACTGACAGCTTCTCAGGAAAGTGGAATGAATAAGGAGTCTAAACCTCTCATCTTGGCATTCAAGCCTCTAAAATATAGGCCCCATTTTTATTTCTCTAACCTTATATCTCATGACTCCTCAGCATAAATCATTATATGCTACAGCCAGACTGATTGCCTTATATACCATGGTCCTTCCTGCATCCAGGCCTGGATGTATGCTCTTCTTCTCACTTGGAATGACCTACCACCTCCTCTTTGACTAGTCAAATCCAGATTCTTCAAGATTCAGCTCAAGGCCTATTTCCTCCCTGAAACTTCCTGAAATAATGTCTGACCTCTCTGGATTTCTCATAACATATGTTGTTCGTGTAACCTGATATTTTGTTATATTAAAATTAGTACTTTATTATATATCCTCTCATATTCTTAAATAATGACATAGGTCAAAATCTTTGCTCCCCAATAAGATTTAAGGATTTTTGTTTACTCACATTGCCTAGCCCAGTTGTGGGCATTCATCCATTTGATAAGCATTGATTAAGCATACACTGTGATAGGTGCTAAGGAAGATACAAAGATAAACAGCAGGTGAAGTGTTTAATAAGGTAGCATAGTGAATACTGTGATGGGTGTGGCGTTGGGAAGATCTGAGTAAGAATCCTGCCTCAGACACTCACTGGCTATAAAGTTAAGTTACTCTGAACAAGTCATTTAACAAAGCCTCAGTTTCCTCTTCTGTAAAACAATGATAATGATAACATCTACCTCTTAGAGTTGTTGTGGGATAAAATAAATGCTAGCCATAAATAAAACTTATACGTATATGCTAACTATAAATGACTACACTGATATATGACTTTGCAAACCTTGAAGTAATATATAAATGTTAGCTATTACTCTTCTCTCCAACAGGCAAGATGACACGTAATGACGATAAAAGAGTAAAGGTGGACCATGGTAAGCACATAAGAAAAGAATGTGTAAAATAAGAGTTCTGTAGAGCTAAATGTCTTTGCTGATGAGAAAGGTCAAAAAAGGTAATATGAAAGCAAGGCCATTTAGATTGGATCTCAAAGGATGGGTAGGATTTCAACAAATGGAGACAGATCATTCTAGGTAGAAGGTACAGCAAGAGCAAAAATCTGGAGGTAGAAAATTATGTGATGTTTTTGTGTAATATTAATATTAACATTTGGCTAGAGTATAGACTATATGAAGGGGAGTAGTTTTAGACATAATTGAAAAGGCAAATCACAACTTCTATCTTGTTTTCCCCATTTTACAAATGGGGATAATAATGGTGTCTACCTCCTAGGGCTTTTCTGAAGATCAAATGAGTTTGTAAAGCACTTTATAAACCTTCAAGCACTATATAAATTCTAGTTATTAATATGATAAATATTACTATTTGGTAGAGGATTTGAATGTTCATGGGAGGTCTTGAATTGCAAACTAAGTTCTACTTAACTTGGGGTTTACTGGCTAGTTTCCTTCCTTTCTTCCTTCCTTTCTCTCTCTTTCTTTCTCTCCCTCCCTTTATCTCTCTGTCTCTCTGTCTCTCTCACAAAACCTTAAACCCAGTTCACTCTCAAGCTCACAGATTGTACCACAATAGATCCCTGCCCAAGCTCCACTTAATTGCTGTATTTTGGGCCCTCCTAACTTAGAGTGAATGTCAATAGCAACTGTTTCTCTTTGAAACACCAACCCTGAGGGACTTTTCCTCCTAGCTTGATTTAAAAAAAAATGTTTTTCTAATTAAAAGGGGCTTCACTCACTTATTAAAGAGGCCTATTCACTGAATGGATTTTACCTCACTCTAAGTGAGTACCTGAAAAAGCCTTAGCCTAAAAGGGCCAGGGTGTTCCATTGCATCTTAAGTCATCTCTAGTCATCCTGTTGAACATCTGGTCACTGGACCTTGATGGCTCTGGAGAAGAGAATAAGGCTGGTGACCTGGCATGGCCCTCCTTCACTCAAATCAAAGTTAACTGCAAGTCATGTCATCATTTCCCTGATGCCAAGGTCCTCTTTGAAAACGAAAGACAAAACACAAGTTCGAACTTTATTTGGTGGACCTTAAGAAATTCCTGAAGGTTTCTGAGCAGTGGAGAAATCAGAACTTTAACATCAGAAAGATTGATCTGGTATCAATAAGAAAGATGGATGAGAGGTGAGAAATTGGAGATAAGACCACTGTTAAGGAGGCTCTTACAGTCTGGGAGAGACATTATAACTGGAAAGAGAAGAGGAGGGGAATCTGAGAGAGATGGTGACAGAAGAATCAATAGAGCTTGGTAACTGCTTGGATGTGGGTAAAAAGGGAGAAAATGGAGTCAAAAAAGATAGAGAAATGTAAAGCCTGGGAATATTGAGGTGCTAGTAATAGAATTGCTCAAATAAGGAGAAAGGTGCTTTTTAGAGATAGTGACACATTAAGATGTACATCAAGAACTCAAGAGACAGGTAAGAACTGAGATAGAAAGTGAATTTTGGGAGACATTGTTATGGAAGTAAAAATTGAAACTGGAAGAGAGGAGGTCTTCAAGTGAAAAAAAAAGTATTCAGTGAATAGTGATTGAATGAATGGGTTTCCTCGCCTTCAACTCTAATGAATTCCTGGGATGGGATGAGAGAAGTAATTTATAGTGCTTCCTCATTGCCTGCAGAGTCTACCCCCTTGACCCAGTGTGACCCAAAGGTGTTGGGCTGCTTAAGTGTGGAGAGGAATTTTCTCCCTTGTCCCTCTCTTCCAACACACATTGAGTGCAGTCAGGATTAGACACTCTTGGCAAGAGACTGCCTGTGGGCAGTGGTGGGGAAAAGGTCATTCCCACCTTGGAAAAAGGTTCTACATATCTTTCCTTCAACAAGGGGCAAAAAACCCATCAAGTACCAGTAGCTGCTGAGATTATGTCTGAGTGGGGAAGAAATGTGAAAAGCGATTGAAGTTAAAAATAAACATCACCTTGTGAGTGTGTGTTTGTGTGTGTGTGTGTGTGTGTTATTCCTGAAAAGCTAACGTATATGGAAGTTAAGCAGTGTTGCACTGAGTATCAGGATGACTGATTTCTGAATAACAAACATTGATGTTTATCTCTTTTGACACCAAGTTTTCCAGTGCTGTTTTTCATGTACATATAAAGCATTCTAGCATAAAGCCCACACATTCATCATTCCACAAAATGTGCTTTTTTGCAAATGTTTTGTATGTAATGATATCTGTGACCAACTTTGGCTGCTAACATTGCATTTTCTGGACTGAGTAAATCAAAGTCTGATTTCTTCAAGGTGAAAATGCAGATCTTTAAGAACAATACCTGGTGTGAAAAAAGCTGTTTTCTTTGAAAAAGGTAAATTAATATTCTGCACCTAGAATACTCAGTATTTTTAAAATGTTCATTGCTTGGCCAGATTACAAAAAAGACTCACATAGTGCTGTCATTTTCAAAAAAGTGCTCTCCTTACTGTGAGGTGGGTATTACATTATTGTACCCATTTTTCAGATACAAAAACTAAAATTCAGAGAGGCAAGTTTCCTGGTTAGGGTCACATAGCTAGCAAGTGCTAGATCCTGAGACTTGAACCCGGGCCTCTTTACTCCAAGACCAATAATACTTTTATCACTACCATGTACAATTATTACATGACAAATAGCTGGATTTTTCAGGTTTTATTCTCTTCTATGGTAGGGCTTTACTCTGACTCTCATAAAAAAAAATCTCTCTTATGTTCTTATATTTGGCCACATTCTACTGTGCATTAGTGTATAGCAATGCATATGTGAATGTGTATAGTCTTCTCCCTAATAGATTATAAGCTTCACTGGAATGAAGACATTTAAATTTTCTTCATGACTCCTTCAGGAACTGGAATAGTATATTAGTTACATAGTAGGTGCTTAATAAGTGGTTGTTGAATCAATACATCACTAAATCCATTATATAGACCAAAGTTAAGGACTGAAATAGATTATTTTATTTGATCTTATTTTCATTCTTTCTAGCCAGTGAAAATAATAGTAAATAGTGAACATAAAGTAAAAGGGAGATCTTCTTCTTAGGGGATCCCGTTGCTCTTTTTAGTTTAAAAGAAAGATTTGAAAGGGGAATAGTAAAGGAGAATGACAATGTCAGAGAGGTGAGAGAGAGTGAAGGGCTGTCAGAACTGTAAAGACCAGGAGAAGAGCCGACTTGGGGGGGGGGGGGGGCGCGGCAGCATGTGAAAGTTGTATTTAAATATGTGAAGGGTTTTCACGTGGAAGGGGAAATTGTCTTGCTCTGCCTAAGCCTTGCAGGGTAGAAATGATAAAAATGGAGTGGAATGTGCAAAGAGACAGATTTCTACTTGATATAAGGAAGAATTTCTGAATAATCAGAGCTCACCAAAAATAAAATTGGCTGGCTTGGGAGGTGATAGTTTCCCCTCTCTTGGATATCTTCAAGCAAAGGCTGGATGGCCATTTGTTGGCATGCCATGTAAGAGATTCTCTTTTGTGTAATTTTGCTAATAATTCTGTAAGCAACTTATACAACATAAACTATCCTTTTGATGTGCTATTCAACGTGCTATTCATTTAAAAGTTTAGTTTTCTTGTTAAAAGCATCTAACTTTTCTAGGAAAAATTAACTGATCTTGCTAAACATGTTCTGCATGTCTATTTTTAAGATATCATGTCAGTTTATTAGGTGTTATGCTGAAGCATCTGAATAAAGGAACAAATGAGTCATTCTCCATTAATAATAGTACTTAATACTATTTTTAAAATTAATAATACTTAATACTTAAAATAATAGTAAATAATCATTATTAATATAGTGGATCACATTGAAGAATTGTTGAAGAATTGAGTACTCTGCATTTTCTTGCTTAGATAAGACATTGTGTTTTTATTACTTTTAGCTATAGGAGAGAAGACAGATGCATCAAATGGGTGCCATATCCAACTTCATAAATAGCTGAACAATTTATGATGTTTTGAGACTACAGAAAGATCAGATGAGATTGGTTTTTGGTTAGCTGGGAGAGAGAGACATACAAGGTTAGCAGATTGATGAAGATATTAGAAGATAAAATGAAGGTGTTAGATATAGTGCAATTCATCAGCTGAGTGGTATTTTTTTTAACTTTCCAAGAAAGAAGTAAGATATTAACTGATAATGTATTACAGATTTTACATTCATGGTACACAGGCAATTCCCATTGTTCAGCCTACATGCAGCAAGGTTTCCTATGGAAAATGACTTTGCCATAGCCCATCAGCATAGTAATGACTGACCGACTGTTGACTGATCAGGATTACCCATAGCCATTTGCAAAAAATGTTAAGATCTCTAGTATCAGAACAAAATAAAATAGGCCTAGAATCCTGATCTAAATCATGTTTTCTGAATTTGGGTTTTTTAGTTTGTGTTTCTATATTTACGCTTTTTTAAACTGTTAATTTCCTTAGTTTGTACAAGTTTCATAATTCCAATGAATGTTTCTCTTTAAAAGTTATACATTCACCCTTTATGAAGGGATATGATCATAAATAAAATATGGACAATTGAAATTCTAAAAAATTTTATTTAATTATTTAAAATTTCAATTATATATAACTCTTCTCCAGTTATTCCATTTTTAAAAATTACAGTTCTTTTGGACACTAGTATATTTAATTATGGTTACAAAAAAGGATGAAATTGAGGAATATAACATACTTTGATTCTTTAACTGTTACACAAAGATTGACTATGTGCTATGCTCAAATAGGCAACAAGCAGTTCAATGACTCAACTTATCTCTGTCTTGAGTCCGTGCAGATTTATGTTGAAGGTTTCAGATTGCATCTGTCAAGAATTGACACATACTAACTCAAATTTTGTTTCAGATGCTCATACCATATTACCTACTCACTGAGCTCTATTCGCAGTCAAATTCACCAAGCTAATTTTTCTTCTCTTGGATTTGATTTGATTTCAACTGTACTTTCATTGAAAAAAAGTAGATATATTTATTTAGGAGCGATACTCGAAAGTATCCAATAAGTTTGGTCATTATTTCACAGACATTTCCTTTCCCTGATTCAGAAGAGCTCACACTTCAACTGTACCTACTTGGGAAAGGAGTTCCTTGCAGTTTGGAAAACTATGGTTTAAAACCTATTATCTGCAGACCATTCTGCTCTCCATTGGCAGTGAAGTGAAATATGGATGTCTAACAGGTACAGCTTTATTCGTTTTATTATGCTGTTTTGTCTGAGGTCACTATGAGTCTGTTCCAATTTTCACTGCTATTTGGAGGGGGGAACTATGGCAGGAATCATTGAGGATCTTTCCTGGTTGTGTTCTGGAAATGCACAGAACAGAAGAAATTATAAGACATAAGTAACCACTTTCTGCCCAAAGAAAATGCAAATTCTAACAATTAATTTTAACTTGTGAAGAAATTTTTCATTTTTCTTATGGGTACTATGTAGAAAGACTTTTTGAACTTGAAGTGGTCATTCTGTAATGTAATGAAGTAATCATTTTGTCTAGTCCCTTCATTTTAGAAATGATAGGCTAAGGTTCAAATCATTATTGGCAGAAATTACACTCAAACTCACATGTCCTAAATACTAGTCTAGTACTTGTTTTATTGGTCTGTTTTAATTTTGCTGACTATGTTATCTCAGGCTAATCACTCACTCTCTTTAGGAGCACACAGTTTTCTGATCTGTACAACAAGAAAAATTGAACTAGACTATCCCAAAAGTCCTTTCCAATTCAAACATTTTAAGATTCTGTGGTACTTAATTTTCAAGGATATATGTATATTTGTAAAGGTTAATAACTAAGGTGAACTTAAAGGTTAATAACAAAGGTGAATTATCTTTAAAATATCACAGAGACATACAGTTTTCCTATATAAAACTCATTTATATATTAAATATTAAGATAAAATAATAAGATCATTTAGTAATATGTTGATTAAAGGTGCAGGAGATATGGCTTTGCAATAGTTCATGGGAAAAGACTATGGTTTTTGCAATCACAATAAGTCAACATTCTGATATGGAACTAAAAATAAGTTAATGAGGCCATAGTTTGCATTAATAGAATCAGTGTTCCGAACAAAGTTTATGATATTCTCCCATAAAATGTCTTAGATATCGCATCTAGAATAGTCTCTCCAGTTCTGTAGGGCACATTTACATTGCAGGTAAACTATAGTATAACAGGGCCTGGTTCTATTCAGAAATTAAAATCCTAAGCATATGGCTTAACCTCACCTGTCATGTACAGCACTCAGTACCAAAGGGAACCAAGCTCCCTATGCTTCTCTTAGGATCTCAGAGAATCTGGTTGCCATTTAACCCTCAGGTCCTCCCCTTTGTGGGTGGTATCCCTTTTTCATCTATTTATGGATGTGGGCTGGTGTCAGACCAATAGACCCCATCAACTTGGGAAAATCTGATCTCTTCACCCAGTTCTTGCAAGGTTTCTTTCAGATCTGTGCAACGTTTCCTTACAAAGATATAATTATATACAGACCTTAAGCAGAGAAGCAGAAATAAATCAAAGCGGGTTAAGATCAATACACCTTGTGCACACATTCCCAGATTACTACACTTCCAATTACCTACATCAGCCCCTAAAGTGTCAGGCAGGGCCAACACTTAGAAGTTCAAATCCCTGTTGTTCCCAGCTGAGAGCAAGCAAAGTTTTCACAGGGACTAACCACAGATGTTGTCCTTTCCCAGAGTGGCATATTCAGGAGAGAAGTAGATGTGTTTGTACTTCCAGGAGATTATGGCTTTGGTTCCTGACCTGTGACTCTAAGTCTCTTTCACCCTAGGTATGAGCGCTTAAATTTGTCTTTGTCCCTGTCATCACAGGTGATTGAAAGTGGTTTTTCCCCATCCTGAGATATCACTTTCCTGGCTATCTCAGTCCGGCCACCAGAGATGGATAGGGTTTAGTTGGGGAGGGAGGAGTGAGGCAGGAAACTTTAGTTGTCACGAGCAAGGAACCATTTCCCCAACCTTCCTTTCCAAGTTCAATTTCAGTCACTTTTTAAATTTTCTCAATTCCTACTCCTCCATGCTTGACCTTCTCCATTATGTGCAAGCTTTGAGTTCTCTCTAGGCCATGCTTGCCCCCAGATCTCTGCATGGGTATGGCACAGGTACTGTATCAAGAAAAAAATGAGCTAGATTACGCCTAAGGAAGATGGCTAAAATGGTGAGTGTCCTCATACCTATGACAGATAAAGGAAGACAAGATAGGGTGAGGTAGGGTAATATTAGGTGTATTTAAGTTGATGAGAGAGTAAAGCTAGAGCAAAGGTTTAAGTGTCAGAGAGATAGACCGAAACTTGACATGAGGGAAAAGAATAAACTTCCTAATCCTTAATCCTTTATAAAACTGGAATGGCCCCTCATAAGGGGGTCTCATCACTGGTGTCTTCAGGCAGATGACATGTCGCTGCTTATGGTCAGAGATGTTACAGAAGAGATCCTTTATTTGAGTATGGCTATGATTTCTAGAGTTTATTCCAACTTTAATATTCTTTTGAAAAATGGCAATGGAAAATGCACTGCTTGAGAAGAACCCAAGGGTCTTGGGTTCAAATCATTTTCAGTCTTTCATTCAGGGTGAGAAGGAGACAAATCACTAATTCCTCTGTATTTCAGTTGCTTATACACCATATAAAGGGGTTGGATTAGAGAGCCTCTGGAACCTTTTCTATTTCTTAATTCCTAATCCTATGAAATTCATTTTACTTCTTAATTCCCCTTTATATGTGTACATGTAACCATCCATAGATACATTTCTGAAAACATACTCACTTTAATCTTACAACCTAGGAAGAGAGAGGGGGTTGTTCATTTGGATTTCACTCTTCCAAAAACCAGGACAATAAAATGGTCCTAACTAGATAACTGCTATTGATATCCCTGTGAGACCAAAAGCTTACATGGGATTTTGGATCAAGACTTTCATCTTTCCCAGAAACTGTTCAGTCATGTCTGACTCTTCCTGATGCCATTTGGGGCTTTCTTGGCAAAGATACTAGAGTACTTTGCCATTTCCTTCTCCAGCCCATTTTACAGATGAGGAAACAGGCAAACAAGATTGCAAACAGGCAAACAGGGTCACAGATTTAGTAAATGTCTTTGAGATTAGATTTGAAATCATATCTTCCTGACTCTAGGCCCAATGCTCTATCCACTCTGACATCTAACTGCCCTTCTCCAAGGAGAGCTTTAGTCAAAAATTGGAAGAGAGGTCAAGGTATATTTTCAAAGTCTGTGGTAGTAAGTTGATTGCTCACATACCCAGGGGGGAAAAAAAACACAAAGCAGAAGATTGGAGAATTCCTTGAAATGGCAGACCTGGATTGTACCTGACTTTGCTGATGAATTATCTGCTTTTAAACATACACTTTAACAATCACCAGAGAGTCTTCACATTAAGACTCTTATCATTCATTAACAGTACTTCTGGAAAACTGATATGCCTTCTCTTACTTGAAATCCCCTCCTTCCCTCAATAAATTAAGCTTCATTGGATAGACTTGGAGATACTCAAGTTTTCTTTTATTGCCTGAATTCTGACCTCAAAGGTCTCACTCTAACTAACCTAAAAGCTTAACTGATGTCTGTAGAAAGCAAGACTTTTCTCATTCATGGGAACTGGTAGAGTCAGAGTCAGACCTAGAAACAAGCCTTCATCTATTATTATGTCAGAGGGGAGAGCAAAATCAGTTCCCTCCCACACCTTTTCCCCCAACCCACCGCCCCACCCCCACTCTCCCTTCTGAAACTGTGGCTAGATGGAAGGTCTGATTACAAGACCTGGTATTAAAAGCTTTAAGCTGCTATTGTATATGGCATACTGTAAATGTTTAATAGTTGACAATATGCCACAAATGCTATTGTCGAGTCAAACTGATGTTTGTTTTAACTACTGTACATTAGAGTACACTTCCTTATTTGCTAGTATTTGTATTACTTTGAATAAATCTGGACAAATACGCATAAAATGTGTATTCAAAAGATATTTCATTTAAAAACAAAGAAAGCCTTGTTTCTTTAGATAGCACCAGGCCCCAAAGGCTGAGAATTATAAATAAATGCGGCTTCTTAGGCCTGCAGCCATAAATTACTTTTGGGGAGGGGGAACTTGAGCACTACAGAAACTTTCCCTTGGAAAAATGGTGGCATAATTTAAAGAACATTATACTCTTACTCTCAGATGAAAAGAGGCTTTTGATTCCTGGTTGTTGGGAAGAAACTGAACTGTTTAAACCCATGTTTTGTTTTGTTTCAATCTGTGCAGCCGGAATAAGGACCTGGCCCCTTTAAAAAGCTAGTTTTATCACCTTTTGGCTGAAAAGAGCAGTCCTGAATGGTGGAATTAGGAACAGCTGGAACAGACACAGTATCTCCCATTTAAAAGATAGTTCAAAGCCACCATACAGAAAAAAAGAAAGAAAGAGCAGAGAGAGAAAGAGAGAGAGAGGGAGGGAAGGCACATGTACTAAGAGCAGATTTACAGTCTGGTTGCTGCATTAGCAGCAAAGAGCAAGCAGGGGAGCTTGCATGGCCAGGGAGAGAGCTTACATGAGGAGAACCTAAGAGCCATTTGAGGACATTTAGGGTTCAGTTGTGGGTAGCAGAAACTTGCTAATTTAATGCCTTTTCTCTAACAAGCATCTGAGTATAAGCTAAAACACATGGGTTGGCTAGAAGTGAAAATGGCCCTGGGAGAAAGATAACAAGCCAATGTTTAGAGAAGCTGATTAGAGTTAAAGTTAGGAACAGGTCCGCCATTTGTACTTCAGAACGTTGGGTTCTTTTAAAGACTTGATTGTATAATTTTTTTGTTGCTTATAAATAAAAAGGTAAAAAACAACAATAACAACAACCCTAATTTATGTTATTGTTTAAGCTCAGAGTCAGTGTGGTGCTGTGAATATGGTCCTTGTTTTGGAATCAGAGAAGCTGGATTAAGTTCTGCTTATTTCCTAGCTGGGTAATCTTGGGCAAGTCACAACTTCTCTGGGCCTCAGTTTCTTTATCTGTGAAACGAAGAGTTGGGACTAAATTACCCATGAAATTCCTTGTTAGATGTAAATCTCTGATCTTATGATGATTTTAAAAATTTATAAATTTTATAAAAGTAAAATAAGTGGGTTCTGAAGAACTCATAGATTTGGAGCTGGAACTTGACTTTAGAAATAATCTTATTCATCACCCTCATTTTATAGATGAGGAAAATTAGGCACATAGAGATCAAATTATGACCAAAATAAGCGATATTCAAACTCAGGTCCTCTGACTCAAGAGATAAGAACCTTTCCACTACCCCACATTGAGCAAAACACTGACGACCACTGGGTGTCAACAATTGAAAAATAAAGGCCTACTACCCAGCAGGAATTTCAACCTTTCTAGGAGTTTCCCTGAAACCTTAGCCACTTTTAGGTGATAGGTGTGTCACCTATAATATTGGCAAGGATGGTACTGCCCCAGAGGATAAATGAATTTATGATATAAATTATGTTTTTTAAGAGGTTGAGGGGACAGGGAAGAGGAACCCAGAAAACAATGGTTAATCCTTTGTCCAAGAGGATGGAAAGCCAAAAGCTATAAATAATTGATTTATGTTGTCAATAATGGTGAGCATAATTAAAATTGCTGCTCCCCCTCTCCCCTAATTGAATAAACAGTCTGAAGTTTTTTCTCCATTAACAAAAGCAGGGATTCTGTATGCCCACATGTCAGGGACAGTACAGAAAATTCTTAGCCATATTCTAGAAATCTCAGATTGTTGGACAAGACATCATGAGACATGTGGAGAATTACAACTTTCTATCACATCACACTGATGAATTAATCCCACCCTAGAAGGATAAATCAGACTGCTCACCCTTCTCCAGTTCTACTGACTGATGCCAAAGTCTTTATAAATGGGCCCAAAGTGACCAACTTGGAATGAATGGAGGTTCTTTTTAGTAACAACATTTGCAACTATAATTATCTCCCTACTTTGTTCAGCATATAGAATATTCAGTAGCTTTAGTTGAATGTTGGAATGTCTATTGGCTGGATTTGGTTTAAAGAGGCAGAGGTTAGTCTAATCATAAAAGTAAAGTTTATCTCTGTCCTTCTTACTGATTTCCCAGACACTTAGGTCACACACCCCACTTTGTCTCTATGTTTTAGTTTCTTCATTGGTAAAAAGGAGATAATCCCAGTATGCATTTAGGATCACAGATCACAGGATTTCTGTTTTAGAGCTAGAAGAGACTTTCAAGGTTTCTTAGTCCAATTTCCTCATTTTGCAAATGAGGAAACTGAGCTCCAGAAAGGACAGTAATAGTACTTATCTCACTGGGTTGTCATGAGGGTCAAATTAAATAACATAGATAAAGCTCTTTGCAAATTTTAAAATGCTGCATAAATGCTAGGTATTATTAAGGGATTGATCCATGGTCACACAGATAGTGACAAATGGGATTTGAGCTATAGTCCTATTACTCTAATGTTCCTCTGCACAGCTCTATTTCCCATTTAGCCCTTATATTTGTACATTGGGTAGAATGGAGGTGTTGACAGGCTTTGAAGACTATAAAGGTCTGCACCAGCCTAGGTGTTGTTATATAAGGATTTAAGTCACACAGTGCCTACAATTGGCCAGATGGGCCCTGCCCAAATTGGGAGCTAGTTCTACTAGGACTGTTATCTTTGACTTGAACTAAGCAGGATAAACAAAGGCCTGCTCCAGTGGAAGCTAGTTCTGCTACATTTTTCTGCCTTTCCAAGTCATCAAAGCAAGGCATTCAAGCCTCTCACAAGTATATCTACTGCTTTGCTGGTTTGTTTATTCTGTTAACTGAAGTCCTAAGTACCTTGGCATTTACATTATTAACAGTCTTTTTTCAAAGCTAGTGTGTATGTGTGTATGTATTTATTCACTTGGCTTTGAATGGCCTTAAATAGTTTCCTCAAAACTTGGGTTGGGCCCATCTGGTTATTCTGACATAGGTATGCCTATCTATGCAAAGGGGCAGGTCTTTCCACAAGAACAGTAACATATATCCGAAGTGTGAGTAGCATTTGTAACGTGTGCATTGTTCTGTGTAATAATGGAAATTCACAGGAAGCTCATAAAATCATCTCTTCTTTCTTCAAAATAGTGAATAGCACAATTTAGGGACATAGAACATAAACAAAACATTTAACTTGTTTAGAATAAAACCTAATACACCTAAAGGAAAAGAAAATAAAAAACAGAGGTTGTCATGTGGTATAGTGTACTACATGTGAAGTCAATGGACCTCGATAATAATAATAAATAAATAATAATAAATATTTATATAGTTCTTTACAGGCAGCTAGGTGGTACAGTGGATACCTGGAGTTGGGAAGACTCATCTTCCTGAGTTCAAATCTGACCTCAGTCACTTACTAGCTGTGTGACCCTGGGCAAGTCACTTAACCCTGTTTGCCCAGGTTTTCTCTTCTAAAAAATGAGCTGAAGAAGGAAATGGCTATCTACTATAATATCATTACTAAGGAAACCCCAGATGGAGCCATGGAGAGTCAGACAGAACTGAGGAAACAACAGTGCTTTAAGTTTTACAAAGTTATTTTCATGTGTTATCTCATTTGATTCTCACAGCAGCCTGGAAGAAAGGTGCTATAATTACCTCCTTTTTAGAGGTGAGAAAACTGAGGCTGAGTGACTTGCCTAAGGTCGAACAGCTAGGAAGCAACTGGAGTCGGATTCTAACTGAGACTCTTCTGACTATAAGTCCAGCACTCTCTGGAGATTCAAATTCTACTTCTGCTATTTACTGTTAGGGAGACGTTGGGGAAGTTACTCTCTCATACTCATCTTCCTAATCTCTAAAGTTAGAGATTGGTACCTCTAAGATTGTTACCAAGCCTAACAATAATGAATTCTAAGTAATATGACTAATAAAATGGTTTATAAGAATACTTCTCACAAGAATATTTGCTACATTTCCATCATATGGTATTAGGCAGAATCGATAACAATTTATGTTAAAATATAGGATTATAATCTTAAAATCATAAATTTAGAACTGAAATGGACCTGAAAAATCAGCTAGCCCAACCCCTTCATTGTATAGCTGACACCCAGAAAGATTAAGTGAATTGGTCAACATTGCACAGGTTCTAAGCAGAGCTGGGCTTCAAAAAAATCCAGGACATCAAATTCCAAATTTGGTTTCCTTTATACCACACCACCCTGCCATCCCAAGATTCCTGATGACTAAGAGTCGTATTCCTCCAATGGTGTATTCTGAAGCAGTTGGAATGAAGATTGATTATAAATTATTAGTGTTCAAAAAGAAAGATATATAGTTGTTGACTAATTCACATTGTGTCTGTCCTAATTGAAATCTCTGGGTAATCCCTCCCTGGACACACCTTCTATCAAAATGACTACTTAAGAGCAATAGATTTGACAATTTGGATTTCCCTTTTCCCTATTTGTTATATGATAGAGATGATTAATTCAATTCAATTGAATACCTACCGTGTACCAGGCACTATGCTAGATTCTTGGAATACAAAGACAAAATTGGAATTCTCCTTGCTCCCAAGGAGAAATATAAATTTCAAGAGGTTGAGTAGAGATAATGGGAATAACCACTGAAATTATAGTTAGGGTTTGAATATGTCTTCATAGTATTTTTTTTTCCATTCTGGGGACCAGTCATGTATGAAATGCTAGCCTTCAAGTCAAGATAACTTGGATTTGAATCTTGCTGAGATTTACTAGCTGTAAATCATACCTATGTGTGAAAATCATACCTTTAGCACCTACCACACAGGATTGTGGTGAGGCTTAAATGAGATAATTTATGCAAGGTGCTTTGTAAAATTATATATATATATATATATATATATATATATACATTTCAGATTATTATTAAGTCCCAGATAATGAGAAAATTAAAAAGAGAAATTATATGATCATTCATTAGAGAAATTATAGAAAGAAATATTATTGGGGAGACAGCTTAGTGGAATAAATGATCTTTGAAGTTTGGTGATTCTCAGATGGGCAGCAGTAGGATGAAGAAGGGAGGAAAAGTGGTTGTATAATCTCTAAACTGGAGAACTATTTCAGAATAGTCAGTTAAGGCCAAAAGTTGAATTTGCGGTCAAGTTTGCATGATGACAAAGTTCAGAATTTCTTTTGTGTTCAAAGAAAAGACAGAGATAACTTTGGGTATAAGTAGTATTATGGTTAGAGTTCTTCAAGGATCTCTCTAAGAATTTAATTATGAAAATAGCTGGTGAGTAAAAGGCTAAGCGTCCCTGAACTTCTTTGAATGTGTGTAATTAGATGCAGAAAAGAGGTAATTGTCCACTGTGTATTTAGAGGTGTTCATGGTAACCCATGAAGGGTCAATTATTGCCAAAGGGAGAATAGTGACCCAGTCATTGATGAGTCCATCTTCTAAAAAACAAAATTGACACTTGGCCTTCCTCTGCCAGCCCCATGCTAGCCCCACCCTTCACTGTCTGCCAAGCATTGTTCCTTGTATCTGTCCAGTGCCTGGTTTCTGCAGCCACAGATACCTAACCACCTTTTCCTTTTTTCCAAATGGACCTCACCCACCTTACCTCAGCCCCACCCTGCCCCATCTCTTAGCCAAGCCTGTAATTACAGGACCTGAAGAGCAGCCTTCCCAAGGGTTTTTGGAAATGCCATAACAGGGCTGGTCAGCTTCCCACAAGCAGGTCAGCAGCTGTGCTGAACATTGAGCTGTGTAGGATATACAGAGATTCTCTGAACTCAGAAGGCCCTGGAGGGGGTGAAAGGTGTGGCTCCAGCTTCTGTTTTCTAACTAGGCCAAGAACAGGGACTTCCAAGGGTGACAGCAACACCCAATACAGGCCACACTACCCCTTTGTAACACCTTTCTCTAATGATTTAGATGGCTTAGCTCTAGGAAAGCATGCCATTCATTATATTAGTGCTAGAAGGCACCTAAGACATCGTTAACTCCAGTGCTCTCCTTCTATAGATGAGGAAACTGAGGCCCATAAAGGTAAAGCTATCAACTGGCAGTGCCAGGGCTAAAAACAACCGCTACTGATTCCCAGTTAAACTTTCTCTCTAGTGTGCTTGGGGTAGTGGGGGAAAAGAAGAAATCAGCTTCTTGAGACGGGGAGGGGACTGCTTTGTTTGTTGATTGGCTAAGGATTTTTGGGTGTGTATTCCCTGTGATTAGCACTGTCTCTCTCTCATACTAATTAATGGGCATTCAATAAATGTTGAGTTTGGATTTGACTGAGTCTCAAGAGCCACAAAAACTGATGTGGTGGACATTAGTAATTAACTAACCAAGGTATAGTATTCTGGCCTTAGAGTCAGGAGATTTGGGTTCAAATCCTGTCTCAGATGTTTATTAGTTCTGAGCCACTTAACTGTTCTGACTTTCTATAGGGTTATTACATAAAAACAAACAAAAAAACACATAAAAGAAGTTTAAGATACTCTTTAAAACTTAAAATCAGGGGACTTAAATTTCTTTAAACTTAGGAATCACCCTCTTTGGCAATCTGTTGAAGCTTATGGACTCCTTCTCAAAATAAAGTTTTTAAATGCATAAAATAAAATAGTTAGGAATTAATGGAAAACAATTATATTGAAATGCAGTAAATAGAATATTTTTAAAAACAAGTTCATGTACCCCCAGTTAAGAACCCCTGATTTAAATGCTCTTTAAATGGGGTGAAGAGGAAACTCAAAAAGGGTTACACGGAGATTTGGTGATGACAAAAAGTGACAAAGAGGGGTGGCTACATGGCACAGTGAGTAAGAGCGCTGGCCAGAGTCAGGAAGACTCAGGATGGGTTCTGGCCTCAGATACTTAACAACCACACACAAAAATAACTGGCCATGTAACCTTGGGCAAGTTACTTAACCCCAATTGCTTTAAAAAAAAAAAGTGACAAAGAGAAGATAAATCTACTCAGTGATGCTTTCCTCCCTTCTCCCCCCTTATTTTCCACAAAGAAAATGCTCTAAAAACTGAAAAATACAACAAAAATGGTTAATAGGTGGTTAAAACCCAGAATTTATGGAGGAAAACACCTAGGTGATCTTAAGAGATTCAAGTCATCTGGATAATCTAATTAAAGAATTGGTGGATATAATTGCTGAGCCATTATTGACATTTGAAATATCACAAGGAACAAAAACAGTATTATAGGTTTGGAAATGGTTTCATATTATTCCAATTTGCAAAGGAAAGAGGGCATGTTTATAAGCTGAGATAACAAGGTGGCACAATAGGTAAAACACTTTTCCTAGAATCAGGAAAGACCTGTGTTCAAGTCAAGACTCAGATACTTACTAACTGTGTGACTCTGGCAAAGTCACTTAACCTCTATTTGCCTCAGTCCCTTCCTCTATAAAGTGGGGATAATAACGCAACTATATTCCATGGTTATTGAGAGGTTAAAATGAAATAATATTTGTAAAGCACTTTGTAAGTCATTAGATGATATAGAAATGATGCTATTGTTATTGCTATATTATCATATAAGTATGCATCTATATAGTATCACATATATGTTTATACATATATGTTTGTGTATGAGAATATGTATTCTTATCAACTGATGAGGTTTACTTTGAATCCTGACATGATTCTGGGACAAATTATTGAACAGATAGTTTGCAAAAGGGAAGGGAAGCAGTGGCCATCTTGTACCAACATTAGTTCATCAAGTAGAATTCATACCAGACTAACTTCATTTTCTTTTTTTTTGATAAGATAATTAGACTGGCAGATTAGAAAATCCCAAAGAGGTAGTGTAAGGGTTATGGGATTTAAAGATCTTCCATGCCCCATTGGACTTGCTGACATAGCAGGAAGGGGAGGGGCAAGAGGAAGCAGAAGAAGAGTTAGAGTTCGTGTGGGGACTGGCGGTGGCCGCGGCAGCAGCAGCAGCAGCAGCAGCAGTAGCAGCCAAGATAGAGGTGGAGGCACAAACTCCTTTTTGAGCCAGCCGCAATTTCTGCTAAGGACTCTTGTTGGGGACTGCCAGGGAACAGAACTGCGGGGGGGCCGGAGCTGTTGTGAGCACGCTTCCTGGACGCTGAGCAGTTGCTGTGAGTGGGGAGAGAAGTACCTTTGCCTGAGGTAGCCTGTTCTGTTTTGAAGGCTTAAGAATGTGGTTAGTTACTACATTAACTACTTGTGCCAATTTCATAACTACCCTGATGGCTTTGACTTTCTGGTTTTGGGACTCGGTTATTTGGTATTTTAATAAATTCTCTGGCTTTATCCCCCATATAGAGAGACTGATATATTTTGTGATTAATAACCACATAAGCCTATTTATAATTGCTATAGGCATAGTGAATATTGCATTGTTAATACAGGTAGTACATTTGAATTTCAGCAAGACATTTAATATCCTTTTGGAGAAGATAAAGAGAAGGTGGTTTCATGACAGTGCAGTTAGTTAGATTCACAACTAAGTGACCAGATTGATTGGCATAAAAGACACTAATATAATGCCCCCAGGGACCTATACTTGGTTTTGCTCACTTCAAAGTATTTTAATGAGGGCAGAGATTACATAAATAACACAGATGATGGATTAATAGCATTTGATAGATACCTACTATGTGCCAGGCACTGTGCTAAGCATTGGAGATCCAGATATGAAAAGAAAGACAGTCCCTGAATTCAGTAAGCTCACATTCTAATTAATATGGAAAGATGCATATAGGAAGGTGATGGACAGGGAAGGGGGTATTTTGGCCTAGGAAATCACAGGGGTGGTGTGAATGAAACAGATGGCTGACATTTATTTCTTTTCTGGAATGAAAATATTGATTTGATTACTCTTCTCAGATCAAGATAGTGAGGTTGGAGTGGAGGTAGGGGAAAGACTGATATGCTTGGTGGCATAGCTGAAAGACAGTTAGAATGTATGAGTAGTATTGTGGTCTTGGAGTGACATCACTAATCAGGATCATGGGGCTCCAGGATGGGACCTCAAGTATTGGATCTAAGAAGAATGAGGTGTGATGGAATGAAGATATTTGGAGTGTGATGATAATACAAGGATGAAAATGAAATAGTCTTCCCTCAAGGAGCTCATGCCATGAAGTCAAAGGAAAGACAATAAAACTGGCCCAGTACATTTTAAAAAGTTTTGACCCCCCCACACTAATGAAAATAGTCACTGGCATTTATTAATCACTTGCCAAGTGCCAGACATTTTGCTAAGTACTGGGGATACAAAGAAAGGCAAAAAACATGGCCATTGAAGTTTAGAAGTTCATCTTATATGGGGGAGAGATAGCATTTGAATGACTTTATGAGCAGTCTAAAGGGAAGGAAATCCCTGACTGAAGGTGTTATGGGAATGGGAATCTGAAGATCTTCCCTGCCGCTAGGCCCTTTGATAGGCTGAAGTGACTCTGAGAACTTTACTTGATTTGAAAATATACTCTGCCCCCGATAGGCTGAATGTGGTCACATGGAGCCTGTGGTGGGGAGGCTTATTTTTCAGGAACACCCACACCTTGATACTTTGTGATTGGGCAGTGGGTTAAGAGGGCTGTAATATTCTCTGAGCCAGGAGAAGGCTATATATACCCTGATGTGAGATTTTGTTTTGGAGCTTACTTTGATAAGAGTTATGTGATTTGACCAGATGAGACTCTAGACAGCCACTGAGGCCCCCCACCCCACACACTCCGGCTTTGAAAACCCAGATGTTGATGCTTCCCTCTCTAATAACTGTGACTAGGCATGGATGTAATGGTCAGACAGTTGGAAGCCTGTCTGCTGATATGTTTCTGTGTATTTGTTGTCTGCTTGTAACCTCTGTATTCTTTGAAGTTCAGGATGCTGACCTTTTCCCCCTGAACTAGGTAAATGACATATGTTTGATTAAAGCAAGATTGTTAACCCATTTTGAGTAGCTCCTTGACAAAGGAGAGTGTTTTTGATTTCCTATTTTAAATTCTTTGCTTTTCAGTGTTATCTTTATTATCTCTCCAAGACTGGGTCAATCCATCAGTCAGTTGGAGGTACCGGTCTAGAGACCATCTAACAGGTGAAAGTTCCTTATTAATAGAATCCTACATCCCTATATAAGGAAGAGAATGTGTCTATTCTATGCAAAATTATTTTATTTTCCTCATCTGGTTCTAGCTCAATCACACCTAAAAGATATTGATGAATGTATGTAATCATAGAAGGTTACTCTAATTCATCTAGTCATTCAAGTAACATTTAAGTGCCTACTCTGTTCGAGTCACTATACCATCTGTGGTCTAAGTATACAAAAGATACCCCCCCACCACACCCATCCCTAGGAACTTATAGTATAGAGAGGAAAACAATACACAAACAATCATGTACCACAAAATACATACAGATTAATTGGAGAAAATCAACAGAGGAAAGGCACTAACTTTAAGGCGGATCAGAAAAGCCTTACAGAAGGTGGGGTTTTGTCTGAGACTTGAAAGATGCCAGGGAAGCAAGACGAAGCAGAAGAAAAATCTGGGAATGGGGGACAGTTAGTGAAAATGCCCAGAGTCAGGAGATGTCTGTTGTATGAAGAGCAGCAAACAAGAAGACCAGTGTCACTGGATTGCAGAGATATTGGGAGGTGAAGAAAGGAGTTGTGAGGTGTAAGAATAGGAAAGAGGTAGGAAGGGATCAAGTTATAGAGGGCTGCAAAAGCCAGATGACTTTGCTAAGCGCCAGACACTATGCTTAGTACTGGGAATGCAAAGAAAGGTAAAACCATGGTTGTTGCAATCTAGGGGTTCACAATATAGGGAGAGGTAGCATTCCAATAACTTTATGTGCAGTTTCTATAAATAGAAGAAAATCTGTGAGGGAAGGCACTAGCAATTAGGGAAACTGGGAAAAGCGTCTTGGAGGAGGTAAATTTGACTAATGTCAATAGGGAGTCACTACATGTGATTGAATTGGGGAGGGGCAAGGCAGGGCAGATGCATTTCAAGAAGAATTTGATAGCTGAATGGTGGATGGATGGGAATGTGGAGAGACTTGTAGCACAATATCAAACAGTAGGATATTGCAATAGTCCAGGCATGAGGTGATGAGGTCCTCTTGCCAATGCCTTTAACTTACAAATTAAGAAGCCCGGATGTGTCCAAAATGGTGAAAATAAAATAGCAAAAAGGTTATTTTCCAGTTTTAAAAAGAAAGTCATGATATTAGTATACAAAGAGGAGCTCTACAGAGGAAGGTCAATTCAGTTTAACAATTATAATATATGTACTCTGTGTAGAACTCTGTTTTAGGCACAAGAATGGTACAAAGTTTACGCACAGATCTTGGCCTTATGGACCTTAAAGTAGGGGAATGTGATACATACATATATAACTACAAAAATAATACATGATAAATGCAAAAGAGATATAAAATGTGCTCTGTAAGGCCTATGGGGAGGGAATGCGGTTACTGTTTGAGGGGAAGGCTGATCAGGTAAGATGGTCATAATCTCAGAAAAATAGAAGGCCAAATGATTTGCACTGAGTATAGGAAAAAGGGGAGAAGGGACACTTGAGGTTTGTGGAGAGAATAAAGTTTAGGAACAATCATCTAGGAAATGAGATAGGAAGCTGGCAGAGAAACATCAAGGTCCTAGCTCTAGGCTAGATTTATGCACCATAAATTCGTGGTGAGTGAAATCAGCCTGATTCTGTTCTTTTCCTCTCAGGACATTTAAGCAAGGATCAAGGAATGAGGTGTTGCTTACCCAGGGATAAGGATTAACTATAGAATGTTAATTACCTGTTCTCTATTTCCATTGAAGATAGAAAAAATAAAATCCAACTATCTTAATATGAAGAATGTATTTGATTTCAGGATAATTTAATGGAGGCCAGAGATTTCTTCCCTTAATTTAGTAACAGAATGAGATTTTGGAATCACTTTCTCTGAAAGGAGTGCTCTACTATCATTGAGAAAACTTTAATAACTAGTAATTTCCCAGGTAGCCTGTTTGACTTTTGGGTAAATCTAAGTAAGACATTTTTTTCTTACTTCAAGCTTAAATTTACATCTTTGTAAGTTCCACTCATTGCTCCTTGCTCTGCCTTCTTGTGCTAAGAAGAACAAAGGTAATCCTTCTGCCTCAAAATGTTTCAAATCTTTGAAGACTCCCTCAGTGTCTTCTAAGACTAAATATTTTATTTTTTCTTCTTCAAACTAAACATATGCACTTCCATCAGCTAGCCAATTACTCTTCCAATATGCATTTATTAAGCACCTACTGTGTTCCAGGAATACTTCTAGGCACTGGAGATGCTTAGACAAAACTGAAACAGTCTGACCTCAAAGACTGTAATATCAATCACAGTAGGTTCTTCAGTTCTCTTAAAATCCTGGTCTCCCTCTTCTGGATGTGATTCAGCTTATATCTTTCCTAGAAGTCATTGTCTAGGACTGAACATAGCATACCAGATGCTATCTGATCATGCCAAAGTATGACCTCTCTCATTCTGAGCACTATAATAACTTACATCTATATAGAACATTCAGATTTATAAAGCACTTTCCCCACACCAACCCTGTGAAGTAGGTGGTGTTTATATTATCAGCATTCTCCTAATCTACTGGGCTAAATAAACTCTAATTTGAAAAAAAAAAAAAACAAAAAAACAAAAAGATAATGAGATTAGTCTGGTCTTCAATGGCCTGGTTTGGGGTTTTTTTTGTTTGTTTGTTTGTTTCTTGTTTTTTTGTTTTTTTTTTTTAACTGGATTTCTCTTTCTCTCCCATGCTCAAATGCAACAAACACTAACAGTCTGATCCCACTTCTACAGAAACTGATCTGTTCCATTCCAGACCAGGGCTGAACCAAGGTTCCCTTCCTTAGACAACGGTGGTCCCCTAGTCCCAGAGGCTCACCATATTGGTTATGGACTTAGTGTGTATACCCAATCCACTTCAATCCTGCTATAGCTCAGAGCTCCTGAACTCAATTGATCCATCAGCCCCACCCTTTCCAGTAACAGGAATCAGACATGTGTGACTGTGCCTGGTTGAATGACTTTTTCCTCATGCTGGCTTTACTATCACTGCTTTCTATTCTAATTGTTCATAAACTGTCCTTTTAATAAATTCTAGAATTTTGCCAAGGTTAGAAGTAAAGATCCTGACCTCATTTGTTTTGGTAACATTAGTTCCCATGGGTTCAATTATCATTGCTACACAGATCCTTTCCAGATCTATACATCCAGTCCTAGTTTTTCTCCTAACTTCTAGTCCCAATTCACCAATTGCCCTTTGGACATCACAAACTCAACATGTACAAAACAGAAACCATTCTCTTTTCTACAACGTACTGTGCATCCATTTGATTTCTTTTCATTCCTATAGTTATTCTCCTAAGTTTTACTTTGCTTAGTTTTACTTTCTATTTATCTGTATTAGGGTTCTTATCTCTGCTCATCTAAAATGTTATAATCATCTTCCAACTGATAAAAGGAAATATTTGCAAAGTGGTCAGCACAGTTTTTGGCACATAGTAGATATGTCTTAATAAAGGTCTGTTCCCTCCCTACCATATGGTCAACCTAGTTCCAGGATATACTTTCGGCAACCCATTTTCTATACCACTACCAAAATGATCTTTCTAGGTAGAAGTCTGACAGAATTAGATTCTTGGAGTTGGGAAGGACCTTAAAAGCTATCTAGTAAGAATCCCTTTTACATCATACCCAACAAATAGTCATATAAGCTTTGCTTAAAGGTTTCATGAAGCAGTCCATTCCAATTTTGGATGGCTATTATTTTTCTCAAATTAAGCCTAAATTTGTCTCTTTGGAACTTGCATGCACTGCCTCTAGTTCTTCCATCTGGGACCAAAGAGAGCAAATACCCTTTATACATCATAGCTCTTTGAGTATTTGAAAACAAAAGTCATGTCCCTTTCCTAGGAGAAATATCCCAATTATTTCAATTGAATGACCATATTACTCCTTTAAAAATAATCCTTAAGAGACATCACCTACTATAAATTACATACATCTCAGTTTGGCATTTTAAATCTTCCATAATATAGCACCTACCTATTTATTTCATATTATTTGCTTTCATTAATTCAGCATTTCAGGCAAATTGGATTAGTGCATCTTTTCTCATCCGCACAACACCTGCTATCTTCATGCTTTCCTTCAGACACAGCCCAAGTACCATCTTCTGCATGAAACTTTCTTTTCCTGATCCCTCCTAAAGGCCAGCACCCTCTCTCCCAAACTACCTTGCATTTATCTACATTATGGTGTTTGTCATATCTATATCTACTGACTGATCAATTTCATAAAACTTTTTCTCATATCTGAAATGCATGTCCTCCATACCTCTAGCAGTGAATCTGTATCTTCAAGAATCAAGTTCAGGGGTCACCTTCTCTGGGAAATCTTCCCAGATCCCAAAAGCTGTTAGTGCTGTCTCATCCCTTAAGTTATTATGTAATTGTTTATGTGTGTACAAACTGTATACCTCCAGTAAAAACTCAATTCCTTTAGGGCAGAGAGAGTTTTAATTTTGTCTATGAAATCCCATGTTAGTGCCATGTCTCACACAAAGGAGGTACCCAATGACTATTTGAATTGATTTGATTGGGTTCCCATTTGGATAGATGATGGCAGTGTAGTAGATACAGCATAAGTGAATTTCAATGCATTTGACAAAGTGGCTCATGTCTCCTGTGACTAAGATGGAGAAATACAAACTAAATGATAATATAACTCTACTGTAAGGAAGTTTCCACTGGCATGCCATGGGGCTCTGAGACCCAATGTATCCTGCTTAACATTTTTATTAGTAGCTTGGAAGAAAACACAAATGTCATATTTGTCAAATTAATAACTGACACAAAGCTAGGCAAATACAAGATATGTTAAATTATGGAATTAGAATTCCAAACAATTTTGGCAGCCTAGAATTGGAGACTATATCTAGCAAGCTGGAATTTAATAGAGATAAATGTAAAATTCTACACTTAGGTTAAAAAAATAAATTACATGAGTACAAGTTGGAAGTAATAAGGCTTAAAAGCAATTTGTAGGAAAATGGCTTGGTTTTAGGTATGTAGGGTTATGTGTGTGTACATGTGCTTTCATACATTCCACAATATCATAAAGTCATCAATTTAGAGCTGAAAAAGACTTTAAAGGTTATTTAGTGTAATGCTTTAATTTTAGAAATGAGGAATCGAAAGGTTAAATGACATGCCCAAAGTCATTCATATGGTTAGGGCTAGGAGCTAAATCTTTATCCATCTCTTCATTAATAAAAATATAGTTTCTGCCCTCCCCCGACCCCTGAATAAGGATAAACTTTGTGTACTCTGAACTGAACAGACTACATCTTAAGATGGACATTGACAAGTGTTATGACTCGGATGTTAAGAAGACTTGAATCCATGTTAAATGAGGAATGGTTGAGGGAACAGACATAGTTAGGCTGAAGTCGGGACAAAATATCAGGAAGGTTTAATGAAAACATTCAAATATCTTATTTTTATTTTTATCTTTTAGAGGCAATTGAGAGTGTGACTTGCCCAGGGCGACACAGTTAATAAGTGTCTAGGACTGGATTTGAATTCAAATCCTATGACTGATGCTCTATCCACTGTGCCACCTAGCTGCCCCACATTCCATATTTAAGGTGTTTCCATGTGGAAGAATATTGCACTTTGCCTACCTTACCCCAAAGGGGACAACTAAGGATCAAGAGATAAAAGTTGCCAGGAATCTCAATAAAAGTATGAATTTTCTAATAAAGATATTAAAAAAAGAATAGGACAACTTTTGAAGTGGAAAGTTCCAAGTCAATGGAAATGTTCAAGTAGAGGTAGGATACTTTAAGTGGAGCAGGGTTGGGTAGCACTGTTGTATGGAAGGTTACATTAACTGGAGTGTCTCTAAAGGTTCTTTACAAGTCATAGTCTCTAATTGTGTTGAGTACCAAGCTATCTAGTATTGTGTATAATAAGCATTAAGAGCTACATCTTTCATGATATAAGTTCTACCACTATTTTCCCTTCACTATAATGGGATGATGGCAGCTCCTTTGGGTTCAGCCTCAAAATTACACTGGTTGCGGGGGGCGGCTAGGTGGCGCAGTGAGTAGAGTGCTGGCCCTGGAGTCAGAAGGACCTGAGTTCGGATCCGGCCTCAGACACTTAATGCACACACAAACAAAACCTAGCCGTGTGACGTTGGGCAAGTTACTTAACCCCAATTGCCCTCCAAAAAGCAAAAAAAAAAAAAAATTACACTGGTTGGCAGCAAAAGATGACTGATAAAGTTCCATCTTCCTCATCATATTTCCCTGGAATACTTTGCCTGGGTTTCTTTTTTGCCTCTGTCACACTCTACCTTATACCAGTGTGGAGGCAATAATTCCAGTTAGTTAGTCAACTATCATTGTTTACATATCTACCCTATTCTAGACACTGTGCTACACACACATATGTATTTGCTGACTTGCCATATCTTTCCTAGTAAATACAAAATTCCTTAAGAGAGGCCCCTTTTCTTTTTCTCCTTTTTTTGTGGTTTGTGATTGTTTCCTTGATGCCTAGCACAGTGCCTCGTACAGTATAGTTACGTCAATCATCGTTGAGTTGAATTGGATAAACTGATGGACAACTTCTTTCAAAAAAGTCTTCCTCCTGAAGAATTGGGTTGGGTCAGCATTCCTGTCACCCACCTCAAACAGTCCATCCTCTTCTCTGATTTGAAATCTTCTGGTCTACGCTCACTAGAATCCCATTCACTTCTCATGCAGGGATTATTTATTGATGTTAACAAATATTTCTCAGTCGTCTTAGTTGTCCTACACTTGTACCTGTATGGCTAAGTTTCCTATTGCCTTGTTTTGCTTGTACTATTTCCATTCATTTTCCTACCATTTTTGTGAGTGCCTTTCCTTATAATCAACTTCACACCAACCCAACTTCCCTTTCCTCCATCCACACTCTGCTTCTTCCTCCTTTCTCCTTTCAGGTGTACCTTCTTCTCCCAGTAGATGGCAGTATTCAGTTTAGTTTTCCAGTCCTGCATTCTTTTCCTATTATAGATGGGTCTGCCAGACTACCCATTTTGCAAAGTGGTGTCTTCTTTACTTTATTTAAAAATATTTTATTGATGTTTTTGTGTATTATACCACAGTCACTTCCTAATTAACCCTCCCCCCACTTGATCTCTACCTCCCCATGTACACATACTCTATTGTACTATCTCTTAAAGTAGCTAATTCCTTTGTCTGTCTAAAGTAATAATTAATAATTATAATAATTCAAATGATTATACATTCAAAGCCATAAGGGACCTTAGAGCCATCTAGTCCAAAGCCAACTATCTAGATGAGGAAACTGAAGCTTTAGGATATTTATAACTAGCCCCTGTGCCTGTATATAAATTTGGGCCATGTACTTAGAGCAGGAAGGGATGTCTGAGGTCATCTAGCTCAAACCCCTCATTTCACAGTTGAGGAAAATGAGGTCCATAGAAGTAAATGAATTGCCCAAAGTCATGTAGGTACTAAATGGCGTAGTTATTATTTAAACCCAGGCCCTCTGTCTCTGAATCAAGCGTATGTTGCAATGTACCAATCAAGACTTGAATGTATATTTTTTTTTCTTTATAGTAGAACAACAAGAATTCCAAGGAAAGCTGATGAGTGCAGCAAAATCTAAGACTGGGTTGAGTAACCCAGCTTGCCAGGAAGAGGAATGTTTGGTTGCATTTTATTTTTGGAGGGGGAAAGTGGATAGTGAAAAAAAAATAACTTGTATTTCTAGAATCTTGTATATTTTTCAGACTGACCAATCAATTTCATACCCATTAACGTATTTAATGCTTATTTGAAGCAACAGGACTTCTAGGTCCATCAGCTTCTTCCACTCCATGACCTGCACCTTTAGCACACCTTGGCTACACACAGAAATGGTCATATCACTGACCTCATTATCAACAAATACTCCACCTCTGTGATACAGAACTATGAAATTCCCCTGTCTGATCATAACCTACTATCTTTCTTTTTTTTGTCCTCTCTGTAACCTCCAGGTACTCTACCCCTTCCTGTTATCCCAGTCCTATCACCCATGCTCTGACCTCCTTTCTCTTTATTGAAAATTTTGACTATTGGCTAACCAATTCAAATTTACATGATCCTAAGCCCCCAAATCCTTTCCCCCTTGTTTTATTACTATTCATTTTAGATTACCCCATTCTCCCCTTTCTCTACTCCTATTCCTTGCTGTGCTACTCACCATAGCTAGAGGAAATACTACAACTGTACTCACTAGGAATTTATATTATCTAATCTCAACTGGGCCCTCACTGCTCCACAATACTTTTTGATAATCCTTTTGCTCTTCCATGATTGACTTCCTATCAAATACTCCACCATGGCTATTCCAAACCTTCTCCTCTTTCATCTCAGCAGAATGCAGTGTCTCATATCATAGCAAGACAGTCAAGGCCATCCAGTGTGAAGTCTCTCTTGTTCTTAATTTTTATTCTACTAACATCATCCTTTATTTTCTCTTCCTTTGTTTCAGAAGAAATGCATCTTCTTGCTAAGTCCAAAACCTCTATTTTTTGTACTTGAATCTGCCCTTTCCTATCTTTTTTGACCATTCCATCCATCATCACCTTTTTTTTCCTAATCTCATGACTTCTTTAGCCAGTGGAACCTTCCCTACTGCCTACAAACCTGTCTGAGTTTCCCCCATTCTTTAAAAAACAAATAAATAAAGACCATTCATTTAACCCTGTTATCCCTTTAAGTTATCCTAAATCTTGCCTCCCTTTCACAGCCAACCCCCTTTTTAAATGCTTCCTACACTTACTGCCTATACTTTCTCTCCTCTAACTTAGTTGCCAGCCTATCACAATCTGGCTTCCAACATCATCACTCAATGAAAATTGATCTCGGCAAAGTTATCTGCCAAAACCAACTCACTTTTCTCAGTTTTCATCTTTCTTGATCTCACTGCAACATTCAACACTGTTGACCACTTCCTCCTTATAGATAGCTGAAGTGTGGTTGATTTATTCACCCTCCAGGCATCATTCAGAAACTCTGTTCTAGGCCCCAGCTAAAATGTTGATTTTATTTTCCCCACCTAGGTGTGAGGCTATATATAATCCTGGGACAGATAGATTGGTGGTAAGGGGTAGGGGCAGGAGGTTTGATGGCAATAGATTTCTGGACCCTGGTTTATAGTGTGGGGACCATGTATTGTTTCCACAAGTATACATTTTCAGTGATATATTCAAAGTCAACAAAGAGAAAACATGGAGTAGTAGATAGATGGAAACGTGGGGCCAGGAGGACCTGGGTTCAAATTCTGCCCCTAAAACTTACTAGTTATATCACACTTGGCAAGGCACTCTTAGATTTAATGCCTCACTTAAAAATCAGTCTCCTTTTCTATACAGTAGGAGTGATAATAGCACCCACCTCTCAGGATTGTTTTGAGGATCAAATGAGACAATAAATATAAAGTGCTTTGTAAATCTTAAAATACTATATAAATGCTATCTAGTATTAATAGTAAAAATAAGATTTGATATGCAGAATATCACCTTATGGATACTTTTAAAATAATTATACTGTTGCTCATATCCTAATTGAAACTCTCATATTAACAAGTACTGGATTCTTATGAAATTGACTTTCTTCTGTTAGAAGCCAGATGAATAGGATTCCCACATGAATCAGTCACACCTGAAAACCTCAGAGGAACCCATTTAATCTTTTTAATTTGATTGAAAAGAGTCACATTGAGTATTTCCTTAGCTTTGTCAGTGAAAGATATGGTAAATGACCTCTGAGGGACTGATCCCAATTCTTTGACTCTTCTGTTAATCTACTTCCTGAAGGAATTTCTTTTGTACTGACTAGTTTACTATCTTCCTAAAGACTTTTTTTTTTAAAGAAACCCCTATTTCCAAGTTAGAAGAGACTTTATAATCACCAAAATACAAAGAAATTTACAACTTTACCCTAAAAGTATATACAAATTTATAGCCTTCTTCCACAAAGTATATAGATATATAAAACACTACAAAATATATGAAACATTAAGAAAAAAAACTCTGTAAGGATATGTAAATGTGTCCATTCACTTCTAGCAACGCAAATTTATGACCCTGGCCATTACCAAATAGAGGTTACATTTATAATTGACTCTGTAGGATATTTGCAAATTAATTGCCTATTATTTTAAATTGATATTCCTTTTTTTTTTGGCATGTGTCTCATTACCCACATTTAGTGTCATAATTAGCATGAAGAGAATGGGATTTTCCCCTATTGAACCAACTAGGGTAGGGGGCACTTCCCAAGGTATTATTGTTGTGGTATACCTTACATATGGAATTTACCTTCCCCTTTCAATCCCTACTGGGACAAGTGCCAGATCACCCCCTCTCCTTATGCAGATATACCTGTGGAAAGGCTTTCTTCTATGCTATTCCTCTTGCCTCCTCCAAACTATTTCTGCCCCAAGTGAAAATATCCCTAATTATAGCTCTGCCCACATTATTTCCATATTGATAAACAATGTATAGTGGAATTAACCAATCTTCCCATATTGGTAAAAATAAACTTTCTAGTCTCCAGTATGGCAGAATCTCCACAGATTATCTAGAATACTCTCTAAATAAAGTTTAGTTACGATTCAGCCATGAAAAATATAATTTGGCAGGCATACCTGTATCCAGATCTACCCAAATTTACCAAGTAATCTTTTATGCTACATGAACATTTCCACTTTAAAATATTCTTCAAATTACTTTTATAGGGTAAATTAGCTCTGGAATAGACTTGGGTTCTAGTGAGCCCAAGTCCAGAGATATGATCCTGACACATGACCAGTTGGCCATACTCTCAACACAGAGAATGCTGCTTTGATCATAATTAGCCATCTCTCTAGAGAATAGTGAGTGCTATTCAAAAGCAGGTGAGTTCAGCACTAATCTAGTTCTACTGCTGAAAAAATGCTGAAAGCACAAGTTATCCTGTGGGCAGCCTCACAATTTGAATCTTTGGAAATTGTAGTGTTCCATGATCCACAGCAATGTTAGCATTAGATGAAAAAAAATTCTCATTGTCTGTCTGTCTGTCTCTCTCTCTCTCTCTCCTCTTCTCTCACATATGCATATATATATATATGTATATAATTACTGGGGGAATATTAATGTTAAAAAAGTATTTGTGTGTGTATGTATCTGTGTAATATAGTATTTTCTATGATAAGAAGGCTGCACAATTTCCCAAATGCTATCCAGATCACTTTTTTCTTCCTATTCATTTCTGAACCAGTGCCTGTCCAGCATATGTGTTCTATTGGACTAAGTCAATAGGCTTCCCATTCAACTGCATGTCATAGATTAAACAATAGACATGCTTCAAACACTTCATTTTTCCTGTAGCAGACCTGTAGTGTTTCAGAACTTGACACAATCAGCACCATGTCATCTGTAAAGAAGAGCATTTGGAAGACCTCACCATCCATAGAGTTTCTCTTTGATCTTTCTATACTCTGTCTCACTGATGTTACCAGTTCCCATGAGTTTAATGATCATCCCTATACAGATTATTCTCAGCTCTATATATCCAGAACTGGTCTCTCTCCTGAGTCTCATTTCCATATCACCAATTCCTTTTAGACTTTTTGAACTAGATGTCCTCTAAGCATCTCACTTTTACTCACTCATTTTTACCAAAATGGAAATAATTATCAACCCCAAACTACTGAATTTCTCCATTTCTGTTAATGATACTACCCCCTTCCAATCATGCAACTTTGAAACCTCAGAGTCAACCCTGACTTTTTTCTCTCCTTCAACTTGCTCCCCCACCTCCACCAGATCAAATCAATTGTCAAGTCTTGTGGTCTCCACTTCCACAAATTCTCCTTCATCTGTTTTCTTTTCTCTATTCACAATATTCTTTCCATTCTTACTACCCTAATTCAGTTCCTCAAAGGCTTTCACTGGGCTTATTGAAATAATCTTCTAATTGTTCTCCCTACCTAAAAGTCTCCCCCTACAATCCAATATCCACTCCATCAGCAAGAACCAGTTTGACCTTGTGTCTCCCTTACTCAATAAATGCCAGAAGTTTCCTATTACCTCTGATATCAAATTCAAACTTTTCTGTTCAGTATTTAACATACTTCACAATCTGGCTCCATCCTGCCTTTATAACCTTATTAGCCATTACTCTTCTTCACCTATTTTATGGCCTAGACAAAATGGCATTCTTGCTATTCCTCATATAAACACTTTACCTCCTGTCTCCATGTTTTGTACTGCCTTTCCCCTGTACCTGGAATGCAAATCCATTTCATTTCCATCTCTCAAACTCTCTTGTTTCCTCCAAAATTCAGGTCAAATGACATTTAACTAAAGTCTTTTCTGATCCTTCAGCTCTCAGTGTCTTTACTTCCCCAATTTTTTAACATGGCATTTGAATATATTTACTATCCCAATCAAATATAGTTTCTGAGTACAAGGTTTATTTTTTTCTATACCTTCAGCATCATTCATAATGATGGGCGCACTAGTTGCTGTTCTGTCATTCAATCACATCTGACTCTTTGTGACCCTGTAGACCATAGCACCCCAGGCCCTCTTATCCTGGTCTTGGGATTTGGTTTTCTGGTATCTGAATAAATGTTTTGCTTCTATCTTCTATATGGAAAGTCTGCTATATTTTGTAATTGAGCACTATGTTGGCATATTTACAGTTGCTGTTGGTCCTGTGAATATTGTTTTGGTGCTATAAGCCCTGATTTCTCATTATATGACCAAAGTAAGCATCAGCTTCATTATTTAACTTTCAGTGAATAATCTGACTTAATTTCTTTAACTATTGACTGATTCAATCTCCTTGCTATCCAAGGGACTCGCAAAAGTTTTCTCCAGTATCACAATTTGAAAGCATTTTGTGGCGCTCAGCTTTCTTTATAGTCCAACTCTCATAGCCATACATTGCTACTGGAAAAAACATAGCTTTGACTAAATAGACCTTTGTCAGCAAGGTGATGTCTTTGCTTTTTATTTTTTAGGGAGAAGGAGAGGATGGTGGGGTAGGGGTAGAGGCTCCATATTTGAGTTCAGATAAAAAGATAGATCCAATAAAAGAGATTAAGAAGTTATCATAGGTGGGCGGAGTCAAGATGGCAGGGAAGAAACAGGACTTCCTCCCAGCTCCAGCTCCCATAACTTCTAATCCATGTAAAAAAGAACTCTGAACAAACTTTGGAGCTACAGAACCCACAAAATGACACAGAGGAGATAACCTCCCACTGAGGACAGCCTGGCAGCCCAGCAGGGAGTGGCCAGCACAGCGATCTGGGAGCTGACCCCAGCCCTTTGTGAGCCAGAGGTTTCAGCCCCAGGGTGGGCCTGACCAGCAGCCAGCTGGAGGGACTCCAAAACACCAGCAGCTGTGGTGTTCCCAGAATAATAAACATGATAATAAATAGATGCTAAGGACAAAGTGAGAGGTCAGTGCACTGTGGACTTTGGGACCAGCAGTGGGGAGAGTGTTGGCTTTTGCCCGTAGGGCAAGAAGCTGCTGAGACACATCAGCATAGCACATTTCACCTTTAGCTCCTGGCCTGCAGATTGTAGGGGGACCAGGTCACAGGTCTAAGGGGTAATCACTCTTGCTTTAACCTTCTTGGATCTGTATTGTCATCTAGGGTGGAGGTCCTGGGGTGTGTGACCAGCTTGCCAGAGAGTGTGGAGGCTTCAGAGAGGGCACCCAACTAATACCTCCAGGAGCTGAGAAAACCCCAGCATTTGGGATAGAAGCTCCCCTGCCTGGTGGCAGAATCCTACTGTGGCAAAAAGCCCAGGGGGCAAGTGACTGAGTGGTGACATGAGTAGGCAAAGGAAGCAAAATAAACAGAGTACCCCAACTTTATAGTCCTACTTTGGTGACAAAAAGAATCAAAGAATGGGACAGGAGGAAGACAGTGAAGTTAGAACTCCTGCACCAAAAGCTTCCAAGAAAAATATGAGCTGGTTATAGGCCATAGAGGACCTTAAGAAGCAAATAAGAGAAGTGGAGGAAAAATTGGGGAGAGAAATGAGAACGATGCAAGAAAATTATGAAATGAGATTCAACAGCCTGACTGAGGAATATAACACCTTAAAAAACAGACTAACTCAAATGGCAAAAGAGGCTCAAAAAGGCAATGAGGAGAATAATGCCTTAAAAAGCCAAATTTGTCAGATGGAAAAAGAATCTCAAAAGCTCATTGAATCTCAAAAAATTATTCCTTCAGAATTAGATTGGAGCAAATGGAAGCTAGTGACTTTATGAGAAATCAAGATGCTGTTAAACAGATCCAAACAAATGAAAGAATAAAAGGCAATGTAAAATGTCTCATGGGAAAAACCACAGACCTGGAAATAGATCCAGGAGGGATAATTCAAAAATTATTGGACTACCTGAAAGCCATGATCAAAGAAAGAACCTAGAAATCATCCTTCTTGAAATGCTCAAGGAAAACTGACCAGATGTTTTAGAACCAGAGGGCAAAATAAAGGTTGAAAGAATCCACCAATCACCTCCTGAAAAAGATCCCAAAAAGAAAACTCCTGGGAATATTATATCCAGGTTCCGGAATTCCCAGATCAAGGAGAGAATATTACAAGTGGCCAGGAAGAAACAATTTGAATATTGTGGAAACACAATCAGGATAACATAGGATCTGGCAGCTTCTACACTGAGGGATTGAAGGGCTTGGAATATGATATTCCAGTAGGCAAAGGAACTGGAATTAAAACCAAGAATCACCTACCCAGCAAAACTGAGTATCATGTTTCATGGGAAAATATGGTCATTCAGTGGAAAAGAGGACTTTCAAGTATTCTTGATGAAAAAACCAGAGTTGAATAGAAAATTTGACATTCAGATACAAGAAGCAAGAGATGCTTGAGAAGGTAAACAGGGAAAAGAATCATAAGGAACTTATCAAAGTTGAACTATTTACATTCCTACTAGAAAAACAATAATTATAACTTATGAAACTTTTCTCAGTATGAAAATAGTTGAAGAAGGGTATATGGGCATATGAATACATATGTGAATGTGTGTATATATGTTTACAGGTATACATAGAGAGCAAAGGACCATTTTAATAGGAAGGAATGATACTTAAAAGGTGAAATTAAGAGGTGAGAGATGAATATAATGAGAGGAGATGAGGATATAAACTATCTCATATAGAAGAGGGAAGGGAAACTGGTTGCAATGGAGGGGAAGAACAGGAAGGCAAAAAGGCAAAACCTTATTCTCATTGAATTTGGCTCAGGGAGAGAATGACATACATACTAAATAGGATTTCTCACCCTACAGAAGAGGAGGAGGGAAGAGGATGAGAAGGGGGATGATGGAAGGGAGGGCAGGCTGGGGGGGAGGGAAGTTGGAAGCACCCACTTTTGAAAAGGGACAGGATCAAAGTAGAGAATAGAATAAGTGGGAGGTGGGATAGGAGGGAGGGAAATATAGTCAGTCTTTTACAATATATCTACTATGGTGATGTTTTTCATAGCTATACATGTACCACATATACTGAATTGCTTATCTTCCCAGTAAGGGTGGGTGACAAGGGAGGAAGGAAATGAATCTGGAATTCAAAGTTTTAAATTCAAATGTTTAAAAATATATAAATACAATTATTAATACTATTTTACATGTAATTGGGAAATAAGATATACAGGCATTGGGGCATAGAGATCCACCATGCCCTACTGGAAATGTTGAAGGGGGTATGGGAGAAGATATGGGAGAGAGCAGATTGGAGGACAGGATATCCAGTGGGATCACTATTCTGGGGTGGTGGGTAGGTGAAAAAACGGGGGAAATTTTTTAACTCAAAATCTGGTGGAAATAAATGTTGTAAACCAGAAGTTAATAAAGCATTTGAAAAAAATAATAAAATAAAAATATGAAAAAGAAGTTATCATAAAGGTAGAAGGAAAATATATTATGGAAATTGAGGGAAAAGAAAATACCAAGGAGGAGAGGATGGCAAAGGGTGTCATAGTCTGCAGGAATGTTAAGGATTACTCAAATTGAAAAGAAAAAGGCCATTGGATTTGTTAATAAGGAGAAAATAAGACACTCTGAAGAAAATAGCTTCAGTAGAGTTATGAACATGGAAATCATACTGTATCATATTGAGGCATGAGTGAGTGGAAGTGTGTGGGTAGAAAGTAGAAGCAGTGAGTAAAGGTTATTCTTACTATAAGTTTGGCAGGGAAGGGAAGGGTGGAAATAGATGTGATTATGATTTTAACCATCAGTACAGAAAATTGGATTAAAGAGGCATAAAAGAACTATGGGGTACTTGGATGGAATAATCAATGGAAAGGAATAGGATGGGGAGGATCATGGAGCAGTAGGAAGGGCACTGGAATTAGAGTCAGAATACCTGGATACAAGTCTTGAGTCTACCCATTTATTTGACATGTGACCTTGGGCAAGTCAATTAACTTCTCTGCCGCTCAGTTTCCTTAGTTGTAAGATGAAAGAATTGCACAAATCATCTGTAAAGTCCTTTCTAAATATCACATCCTGTGATTCTGTTATACCTACAAAGGAAGAGATCTACCTCATCCAATGAAATTTAGAGAAACAGAGGATGAATGAGAGCATAGAAATATTTGGATTAGAGGAAGTGACTTGAGGACACTCTTGCAGAACATCCTGAACTGAGAGTTCAAGGTGGGTGAAGTGGTGGGGCATAGCATGGAGGGAAGACAAGATCTCAAAGAAATAAAAGAAAGTTTGAAACTGATGCTGGGATAGATTAAAAAAAAAAAAGATGTTGTAGTAATTGTGGCCCAGTTCTGGTTAGAAATATCATGAATTTGTAGTGAATCCTGTCAGCAAGATTTCATGATTTCCTTTAGCAGGGTTTGGTTACTTCCTGGTAGGGGTGGGGGAAGATAAGGGAATTCATCCAAGGTTGAGGATTAACAGGGTGGGAATGACTAAAGGCCAAGATATTAGTAACTCATTTTCTTTGATGTTATTTTCTTCTTTTCTACCAACTAGAAGCTCCTTAAGGGCAGGGACCCTGACTCATAGTTCTTTTTCCCATAGTACTGAACATATAATATGCATTCATTTAATTAATGCTGGTGGACTGATTAAAAATTAAGATTACATTATACTCCCCCACATATGAATTAATTTCTCAGTCTTCTACATTTTAGAAACATAGTTAAGCTTTCAAAGTATACTGCATTTAGAATCTCCCATTTATAATTCTCACCCCTCTGATTTACAGGCTTCCTCTTATAACATTATACAAACAAACCTTCTCCAGCAAACAATATATTCTACTGATTGTCAAACTGTCCCTGCAGAATAAACACAAATAGATCATTTCCCCATTGTGTACACAAATTCACTGTGGTCTAACTGAGCACCTACATAGTTCAATTTGATGGGCATTCTGTGGCCTGTCTCTGGAATGCATATTGGAACTCCACTGTTACACATTTAATTGCCCTTCTCAAAAAATTAAAAATTTTTCCAGCATATGTAATTGCTTAAATGGATACTAGTTAGATGAGGTTCTCAAAGCAAGCCAGAAAAATTTCCAAAAAGAAAGCATTTATTAGGCACTAACTATGTGCTAGGCACTATGCTCAGTCAACACTGACAGAGTGATGGGCAACTACTACTCCATTTCCCTGCATTACAAAATTGCAGAAAAGGGCAGATCAGTCTGTAGCCAGCAAATACCTTCTGGAGATATTCTGATCTGCATTGCTGGTGATGCGTAAGCTAATTATCCAGTGGCTAGAACTCCCAAAGGTATCATCAAGGTCATTTCAAAAACCTTCTAAAATGCACACAGAATCATATACTTTTTAGAGATGGAGAAAAAAGACCTTTTTATTCAACCCATAGTTTTATAGATAAGGAACCTGAGCCCCAAACAGAGGGTATGATTTCTTCAAGGCCACACAGATAATAGGAAAGACAGTACTATATTCTTTTCACTGGATCACGCTGCAGAGATTTCAAATTTGTTGAATTTTTAAAATATGATACTATCTTGAAAATAGATTTTCTCTTTTTCTTCCCCATGTTGCCGTTTAAATTTTCACCCCCTCCTCTCCCACTTCCACCCGCAGGCTACATAAAGATCCTCTTACCAGTGTGGTATCTTGTTCTCCCCTTACTTCGCATGGATAATTACAGCTAAATCTTGGCTGTTTCTGATAATGAGGGATAAGGATAATAGCATAGAAAATTGAAATAAAAAGTAAACTTAATACCATGTTTCAGTTTAGCCCAAGTTTCAAACTGCTTCCCCACCAGTTTTTTACAGGAGTCCCTAACAACTACACTGGTTTGAATTTTAGTTCTTTCTAGTTCCTCTCTGGCAGCTAGGCTAATGAACAGTGAAATGCTCCCCAAATCTATGAAGCTGGATAGGGAAGGAGGAGAAGTAAGGGGACTCAAAGGTCTAATTGTCCCTGGAATAGGCTTGAGTTGACTCTAGCCTATTTTCAGTCAGAGAAACTAAAACTGGGTGTTTGAAGGGGTTCAGAGGCCATCTTTTCTAACCCCTACCTTAACAAGGATCCCAGATTACTTCACAATTTGGCCCCTATAATAGCCCTTCCTAACCTTTTGTGTATCTGTGTGTATGTGTTTTCTACATTTTGAAATTGTAGTTTTTAGAGTGATGTGTCTTAGTGGAAACCTAGCTCTTGTTGGTATCTGTGTATGTGTATGTATGTGCATAAATACATTTGTTGAAATATACAACAAAACCATACCACTATATAATAATATACCAATATATAAAAATATATTATATATAGTATATGTAACATATGACATATATATTCTCTATATATATATACACATATATGTATATAATTCTATACCTATATATACTATATAAAAATCACCCCCAAATAATATCACTGTAAAAGTTACAGATTATTTGCAAATCTTCATCTATATGAGTAGAAAGAGTTACACTTATTACAGAGGTGATTAACCCTTTTTTTGTGCCATGATGGTTTCCTTTTACAGTCAGGTGAAGCCTAAAATCCTCTTCTTAGAATAATGTTTTTAAAGGCATAGAATGAAATTTATAGAATTATAAAGGAAACATATTTGAATAAGGTTATCAAAGTGTAAATGAGCAATGAGGTGGCACAATGGATAGAGTTTTTGGCTGGGAATCAGGAAGACTCATCTCCCTGAGTTCAAGTCTGGCCTCACACATTTACTAGCTGTGTGATGCTGGGCAAGTTGTTCAATCCTGTTTGCCCCAGTTTCCTCATCTGTACAATGAGCTGGAGAAGGAAATGGCCAACTACTTCAGTATCTATGTCAAGAAAACCCCAAATAGGGTCATGGAGAGTCAGACACAATCGAAGCAACTCAACGATAAAATACCACTGCAAAAGATGTTAGGATTGTACAACCCAGAATAGAGGTGGACTTTAAAGTCTATGAAATTAGGGACAAAAATTTATCTTTGCATCTCCCATAGTCCCTTGCACAGGGCTCTATGTAGAGTATTTAGCCATTAAAAAAAAAAAAACCAAACCTCAACCGAATAGAGAAATGAATAATTATACAAAGTATCAGTTTCTCTTTGATTACATAGCTCTACCAACGTAATGAATGGAGGTGGTTAACATATATCTAATACACTCACCTTCTAGCTAATCTACTGTTTAAATTTGCAAGCAGACGTAGAATTCATACTTCCGTTGTGTAAAATGAACATTTAAAATGTAAATGGTTTCCTTTTCCAAACCATCTACTCCTACCAATGTCACTATCCTTGTGGTAGGAGTATGTGTCTCTTATCCTGTCTCCTTCAGAATCTGTCAAGTGAATCTTCCTAAACCACAGGTCTAATCATATCATCCCCCTCTTTAAAAAACAAAAATAAAACCAAAAAATGGAACACCTTCAATGGTTCCCCATTGTCTCCATGGCATCACATGTAATTTAAAGATTTCTGCAATATTCCTTGTGTCCATTTCTAGCCTCAATTTGCTATACTACCTCTCACATATTCTACCTTAGATGCCAAATTGGACTAGTAGTTTGTTTTCTAATCTTGTCCTGTTTTTCTCCTTCCTTTGTTCTCTGAGGCCATCCCCCTTGCCTAGAGAGAACTCTACCTGTAGTTCTTTCTACCTGTTGAAATCCATCCTCAGCCCAGTTTAGGAAACTTTCTTGGTTTTCTATTCTGAAGCTGATTTCCCCCAATTCATATTTATTAGAATACTTTCAGCCTCATCATCCTTATCATATTTGATATTTTATCATTCTATTCATTCACAAACTTCAGGGACTATTATTTTTCATATTTATGTTCCCAGTACGTGGCATAGTATGCAGTAGTCATTAATTCTCATTTGAATTAAAGGAAGAGCCCTGAAGAGAATGGTTCACTTATCAGGTCTTTAAACACCTTGCTCTATCATCATATTTCAAGATCACCTTGTCTATAAGTCATCTATTCTCTAGAATAGCCTTTCTGGAACAGTCCAGGAGTTGGAAGAATATGATTCTAGTTCAACTGTGCTATAGACTAGCTTAGGATCCTAGGGGTTAAAGAAGGAAGGGACTTTAAAGTTCATTTGGTCCTTTGTTTTACAATGAGGAAACACCCAAGAAGTTAATTGATTTGGCCAAGGCCAGACAGATAAGAGAACTGCAAAGTCAGGATTTCAAATCTAGGTCAATAGGTTCTAAATCCTATATACTTTATTCTATACCATACCAATTACTTTATCTCTGTATCATTATTTATGGGAATGCTCCACTTCCTTCAAGTCACCTCTGGTTTACTATGACACAAAATATCGAACATTTTTAAGGACACAAAGAAAACAAACTAAAATAAATAATATTACTCATTCGTCTTGGATATCTTGAAAGTTCTGCCAGGCATGGTTGGTATGTGGTAGTAAATACCAATAATCTCTGATGCCTAGGAAGCTGAGGCTGACAGAGAGAGAGAGAGAGAGAGAGAGAGAGAGAGAGAGAGAGAGAGAGAGAGAGAGAGAGAGCGCTACAGAGACAGACAGATAGACAAAGAGACAGAGAAAGGGAAAAGAAGAAAGAGGAGGAGGAGAAGGAAAAGGCAAAGGAAGAAGAGGAGGAGGAGGAGAAGAAGAAAAGTAAGGGGAAGAAAGGTAAAAGGAAAGGGAAAAGAAAAGGAAAAATACAAAAGAAAAAGTAAGTTCTGCTAGTTGTTCATAGAGACTCGAGGGCATGACCTGAAACACCTTACCCTTACTCTGGGAGGAAATGTTCACCTGACTTTTGCTATGTGTTCAGCAGTTATCCTTTCACTGGAGAACAACATAAAGAAAGAAGAAAGGGTCTGGGAAGCCTATAAAAGGGAAACCATTTAGTTAAAAAGTAGGTTTTTTACCTGGATTCAGGGAAATTTCATGGGGAAACTCCCATCCTTAGGAAGGGGAGTACCCTGTGAAAACCCCTGCTATATCTAGCTAGAGGTGAGAGAAAAATCAGCAGAATGGAATGTTGGAAAAATGGGCCAATCTGATTGGCATATGTGGGGCATTAATTCTGCCCCAAACAAGAGAATGTAGGCGATTCACACACACACACACACACACACACACACACACACACACCTCTTTTTACATTAAAATTGCTTCGATACAGTGGATTTCCTAGGGATTAATAATCAGTTGATTTTAATGGCCCAAGGCCAATCAGCTCCTTTTCTCTGGTTATCACCATCTCTAGGAAAAGATCTTCAACTCTGATCCTCATCTTTATCTGCTTTATATTTTTATTCTTTAACACAAATTCAACTTGCACCATTGATAGAGCCTGCCAATTGGTAAAATTATATGTTCTGCTCTACCTGGAAAGCCAAAGTCTAGAATAGGAGATGGGGGTATTGAGAAAAGTAGCTCACCAGCTGGGTCTCTCCCAGCCTTTCACGCCTTTGACTCATCACTGTAACATGCTGAATGACTCAAATAAGTCTGGTCATGTCCAGGTTTGTCAGCGAGGAGGATACTTTGTATGACTTGCATGAGGACACAAAATGCCAGCGGGATCTATATAATCACCGTCATCATGGCCTGAGCCAAGAAGAGTGGGTGGAGTCGTGTGCCACATGCGAGAGATCCTTAAGTGTTTACTCTAATTTGCTGCCTTGTTATATTTGACCTCTGTGGGTTGGCAAAGCAACCAATCTATTTAATTCTGGCTCCTTAATTGTTTAAGGAACAGGAGAGGACTTTTAAAAAATAGAGAGAGAGATAATTATTTGGGGTCATCAATCATTCTCCCTGGTGCAAGAGTTACGGTTCAGAAACATGGAGTAAATAGTTAGGGGAGAAAAAGTAAGTAGTTCATCCACTGAGTTTTTTGTTTCTATTACTTAAAACTGACTTTTTAAAACACTTTTGTGTATACCCAGAAAATGTTATTGTCTAAATTTTGAGCTGAAAATGGACAATCAATCAGTCGATCAGTCTGCAGGCATTCATTAAATCCCTACTATGTACCAGACACTGTGCTAGATGCTAGCAATGCAAGAACAAATGAAGCAGTTCCGGCTTTTAAGAACCCCACATTCCTCTTGGATTCAGTGCTTCATTCCATTTCTATTTCACTAGGTGAATGAATAACCTATTTAACCTTTAGGGTCAAATTTCCCTAACTATGCAAAGGCCCTAGTAACGATTTAAAAGCTTCAATAAAGAATCCTGGATAAAATGCTTCCGACCTCATGCCCTTGTGTCTAAACTGTTTAACTCACTGTCATGAGGGTTTTAACATAGATAATAATGATTCGTAAATAATTATCTCACTTTTGAAGCAAAGTGTTCCATACTTTCCAAAGCTTCTTGCATACCCCTTGGACATCCAGGACTAATGGGGAAAATAGGGAAATTTGTGGGCATGCTTTTACTGCTAGTCTTCCTGACCACAGTTAGAAGGGACTTCAGAGGCAATCTGAACTTTGGTTATATTATACATATTGGTTGGAGGTGGGCAAGCTAAGAAGAGAAAAGGGAGAAAAGCATGGGTATTTACCAATTGAGGTATATGTTGGTAGCTCCCTTTTCAGGCCATCCTGATGTAGAAGCTAAGTCATTCTCTAGAATGGTGGGATTCATTCCAATTGCATCTAACAACACTTATCTACAAATGATGCATAGAAAATCTGTGGGTGGTGATGAGGCTAGGGATTATCTTCACAGAAGCTTCTCTCTGGGCATATATTTGCATGGATATATGTTTATGCAGACACAAATATGTGCATTTAGGTGACCTAATTTATAAAGAGCTGGCCTTGGAGTCCCACCTATGACACATTATAGCTTGTATGACCTTGGGGAAGTCATTTAAACTTTTAGTATTCTTAGAAATTCTCCGAGACTAGAAATTTCAGAAGATTTGCCAATCTGCATTGGTAGAAAGTATTTCCTCATCTAAGATTTCTGTATGTCAATGAAATCCCAGGTCCATTTCCCACATGCTTGCTGCTAGATGGTCATCAGAAGACAAAAATTGAAACAGTTCCAGTAGGAGAAAAAAAAAAAAGAAGCAGCTGTCTAGAGCAACAAATGTGGATCTATAAATCAAAGTATATTTTTAAAATATGTAGAACATGAAATCATGGACAGATCATCGATGATAATTATAAATGTGTGATATGATTCTATTAGAAAAATGACAGGAATGCTAAAGTTCAGAATTAATTGTAACTGGCGATCAATACTAAAGACAAAATAAAAAATGCTTTAGAAATCCCACAGTTTTGTTTTGTTTTATTTAAGAAAAGGATAAAATAAAAGTTAGGACTGCTGTTTGGGATGAATAGAATGATTTTAATTCGTAAAGAGAAGGTAGACTCCTGTTTTCTCTACCAAGGAGAATAATCCCTTGACTGAAAGGACAAAATATAAATGGCTAACAGACAGTGGAAACTCAAGATAAGTGAAAGACAGTAAACAAGCACCTTGCTGCCCTGATATCACCAGGCTGGGTATTGCAAGCACTGGTCGATTTTATTGATGAACCCCTGCCAGTGATCTTTGACATTTCCAACTGGAGTCCACCTGTAATTTAACAAGTCTAAAATAGAGCTTACCTCCAAACCCACACTTCTGCTTCATGTTTTTAGTTTTGTTGAGAGTGATAGAAGTACATAGAGTGATCAATTTGGAGTCAGGAAGAGCTGAATTTGAATCCTGCCTCAGATACTTTCTAGTCTTGTGAACCTGGACAAATCACTTAACTTCATTGTGCCTCAGTTTCCTCTTCTACATAGTAGGGATAATAATAGCTCCTACCTCCTAGGGTCATTATGAGGAGATAATGAGTTACTCTATGTAAAGTGCTTTATAAATATTGTGATGATGATGATGATGACATTCGAGACAATCAGATTTGCAACCTGGAGTCATCATTTATCCAGCCAACTGTCAAGACTTATCAATTCTCCTTCCTCAATAGGTCTCTTATCTGTTGCCCTCTCTCTACTCCAGGCACTCACGCCCATTCACTGGAGCTACTATTGCAATTACCTCTTAACTGATTTTCCTGCTTTCAGTATCTCCCTTCGCCAATTCATCCTCCACACATCTGCCAAAGTGAAATTCCTAAAACACAGCTATGATCATGTCACTGACTTACTCAAAAATGCTCTGGGGACTCCCTGCTGCCTCTGTTTAACATTGAAAGCTCTTCACAATCCGACCTCAGCTTATCTTTCCAGATTTATTATACATTAGTTACTTTCATGCACTTTGTGGTGCTGCCAAACTGGCCTACTTGCTGTTCCTTATGCATGATATTCTATCTCCCATGTCTGGGCCTTTCCCCCATGCCTGAGAATGCTCTCCCTCCCCATCTCTGACTCTTAGAATTCCTGGTTTCCTTCAAAGCTTAGCACAAGAGAATTTCTTATTTGAGGCTTTACTTGATCCCTTAGGTACTAGTGTGCCTCCCTCCCACCTCTGAAATGATTTTGAATTTTTTTTAGTATATGTTTTATATTTGCTTACATATTTACATACTATTTTCCTTAATAAAATGTAAGCTTCTTGAAGCCAGGGTCTGGTTTTTTGTTTGTTTGTTTTGTTTTTGTATTCCAATGTCTGGCATAGTCCCTTTCTTCAACTGCATTGTGTATGTAGGTCTCAAATAATCTTCACATATTACCTCTAGGACAAAGCTCCTCTTGGTGCATTTGGGCTGATTTTCCACTCTTTGTTCTCTTAAAAAGAATAAAAAAGAACAGAAGGAAGGAAGGAAGAAAGGAAGGAAGGAAGGAAGGAAGGAAGGAAGGAAGGAAGGAAGGAAGAAAGGAAGGAAGGAAGGAAGGAAGGAAGGAAGGAAGGAAGGAAGGAAGGAAGGAAGGAAGGAAGAAAGAGAGAAAGAAAGAAAAGAAAAAAGGAAAGAGGAAGAAAGTTTATAACTCTATGTCTACTTTCCTAGCCATTAAAATTTCTTATAAAAGTAACATATACAAATCACATGCATCTTTGATGAAAGCATTAGTAGATAACAAGTAAGACTTTAAAGCTGTATTAATGGACTGAAGTTTTGTTATCTCACAATTAACTAAAAGAGAATATAAGGTTCCCCTGTGCTTACTTTTCAACAATAATGAAAAAGCATTTGATTTAGTGTTTCACAAGCTCTGTTACAGCAAAGTATTTGCTTTCCATACATCAAGATCATTCAGGATTCCCTGGAAAGTGTAAGAACAGAAAATGCATCATTTAAGAATTCTCTGGTAATAAACACCTGGAAGAGGAGGGGAGGAAGCAGCCCAATGGTGTTCACTACTGTAATGGCAGAGAGCCAGCACAGAATCTGGGTTGGAAGAGATTCCCTATGCATGGGGTGATGACCTTCAGATGATCCTATTTGAAGGTGGCATTGTGTTGATTTCACTAAACCCCAGGACATTACAAAACCTCTTGGGAGAAATTTGCAATCAAGCAAAGGAGGTTGGATAGAAAAACCAAGTGGATGAAAAATGTCTATTACTGTATTCAACATGCATTCAAATGGACATGCTATATAGTTTGTCCAACAATACACACATATGTATATATTATGCTTGTGTGTATGTGTGTATGTGTATATGTGTGTGCTTGTTTTAAAACCAAAAAATGCACTTTTACTTTCATGGGAAATTTGAAATTAGTAAAAGAACCCTGCAATTTCCCAAAAGCAATACAGACTACAGACTACTCTGCTCCTCCTTTTCAACTCTAAGCCCAGATTATTGTTCCAGTGTGTGTATGCATAAATGTGTATATTTATGCATGTGTGTATATACACCACACATGTACATTTATATAGATAGATATGCAGATATAGAAACATACATATATACACAGACATGCAAATACCTAGATATATACATGTATGTATGTGTGTACATTTGCTCATTTATGTGTGTATATATGTCTATCTACACACATACAAAATATGTTGCTTATATGTATATAATCTCTATGTTTGTATATATATGTTTAAACTATGTATTTACACACATGAATATATATTTGTATATTTCTATGCCTATACATATAAAAACACACATAAATGTATGTGTTTGTGTGTATACACATATATCTAGGTATTTAGATATAGACATGTACATATAGTGCCTATATATGCATATGCATGTGTGTATGTCTATACATACATAGATGTAGATATGTGATGCCTGTATAGATATAGAAATATAGGAACACATATACATGTGTGTATATACATGCAGAATAGGTCACTGAGGTATATATATACATACATATGCACATTTCTATAGATTATGCATGTATACATATTATTAATGTATGTAATATTTCTAGGTCTATATAGATATCTATCTCTATATATATCTTTCTTTTGGAGGGAGAGGGGAGGCAATTAGGGTTAAGTAACTTGCTCAAGGTCACACAACTAGTAAGTGCTAAATGTCTGAGGTTAGATTTGAACTCAGATCCTCCTGACTCTAGGACCAGTGCTCTATTCACTGTGCCACCTGGATGCCCCTATCTCTCTATATATCTTGAGGTATACATACCTATAAATGCATGTATACATGTGTAGACACAGTATTGGGGCACTGATCTGGGCCCAGAATTGAAAAAGAGGAGTGCAGTCTGTAATGCTATTAGGAAAATTGCAGGGCTCTTTAACTGAACTCAAGTTTCCCATAAAAGGAAAGGCTTTTCTTTTTAGCCCTTTTTCCTAGTTTTGCTGTACTGCAATGAGACATGGAAGAGCATGGCCTCTAAAAAAAAGCTAAAGACAAGTGTCACAAAGAGGGCAATGGAGAGATGCATTGTGCATGTATACTTGAGTGAACAGATTGCAACAAATAACCAACTACAAAGTTCTTTGAAGAACAGGAGAAACAGGATTTGCACTTGTATATGTTGTAGAGGGAATTCTGGTACAGATAACTAGTTTGACTAGATGACTCCTGAATTATCCATTTCTCAGAAATTCTGTAGAAAACATGACTTAGGGCCCAAGTGAAGGTCTCAGTGAGATTAGAGTGCTAGTCTAATTCCACAATTTTGGGAAACTTTTGGAGGATCTAAAATTTGTACCTAAGAATACTTAATCTAAATTAGCCTCCTTAATATGCCTTAAGGGGAAGAGATAGGGAAGTTTGGGTCCTTGGTCATCTGGTCTTTAGTCACCAGAATCTACTACAGTGTCCACAATTTTAATTTGTACTGAACTCCTATTAAAGCCCATGCCAGTGACTATTCTTGAATTTCCTAATTGTAAAGCAAGGATCATGAATACAGTGATGGTGTTTTCTCTATACTTAATAAACCTGACATTGTTTATAACATAGGGCAGCTAAGTGGTTCAATGAATAAGAGAGCTAGGCCTGGAGTCAGTAAGATTCATCTTCGAGAGTTCAAAACTGGTTTCAGATGGTAACTGTATGACCTTGGGCAAGTTCCTTAATCCTGTTTGCCTCAGTTTCCTCATCTGTAAAAGGAGCTGGAGAGGGAAATGGCAAACTACTCTGTCTAGTATCTTCATCAAGAAAACCCCAAATGGGGTCATGAAGAATCAGACACCACTGAAATGAGTGAATAATCAATATATATGTATATTTCTATGTCTGCATATATCTATATATAAATGTATGTATATATATACACATACATAAATATACACATGTATGCATATACACAATGGAGCAATAATCTGGGCCTAGAGGTGAAAAGATTACTTAGCAAGTATGAAGTAGTAATGATGAGAAAATCAGTTTGCTGAAATAAAAAATTTCTTAAAGAGAACAGAAGGGGGAAAAGGATGTATCTTATCATTATAAGAGATAACTTACAAGCTTCTTATAAGAAAAGGAAGAGAAGGACTTTTCCCTTACTTTTAAGTGACCAGATGTATTACTGACATAAATCCCTAGGTACTTACCCTAATTTAATGGAAAACCAATGACTGCTTTTTGTGTATCAGGAGTTCATTGAAATTAACATGTTACTTTGGTACTTGAAAATTCCAAATGGAAAGGAATTCAGATCTCCTAATGCTGAATTCAAGAAATAAACATTCATTCCAGGATACTTAAATAATGTGTATGCTTTTCTTATGACATTTCCCATAGTTCAAATATCTTGTGGAAGGTAATCTCTTTGCATCTAAATCATTTTATCTGATGTGGGTAAACATTATCTAGAAATAATACTTCAAGCAACTCTGGGGACAAAGTTTCTCTCTCTCTCTCTCTCTCTCTCTCTCTCTCTCTCTCTCTCTCTCTCTCTCTCTCTCTCTGTTTTAAGTAGAAGATGGAAATAGAATTGCTCCTCTCTCAAAGAATCTTGAAAGTTTGGGAAAAGGAGAACACCACCTTTGGAGAAAACTAAAGCCATAGTTCCATAGTTTTGTTCAAGATCATCCTTTGAGGAAAAAAGAAAAAAGAAACTTGGACTATATTCTGGTGGAGAAGCTGTCAGGCAAAACCAGCCACATGTTCAGATCTATTAGAGCCAGACTGCCACTGCTCTGATCTTGAACTGTGATCACCATCCTAATCAGATGAAATAGCAGCCTGAACAGGCTACACAGGTAGAAGGTGTTATCTTAAAGGAACCAATGATTCCCCTTGACCTTAGATTCTGCCCCTCCAAAAAAATCTCTGTATTGGAGAATTTCGAGAGACTTCTGTTTGAATCAGAGTCCAGATGAAGTTAGATACCTTGATCCTAGGACCCTTAAATACCTTATCATGAAAACATATCATTTGGACCCTTGTCTTCTAACATTCCTAGATTCTCTAACGATTGGGAAGATATTTGCCCACAGTTACTATGAAGGGAGTAAATGAGAAAACAGTGTTTGTTTTCTGTAAAATTTTTTAGCTTTCACATAAAGTGACAGGTCTTGGTGTGTAGTGGCTAGAATACTGGACATGAAGTCAGGATAACTGGATTCAGATTACTAATACTATCTATGTGACCACAGCTATGTTAACTAATCTCTCTGGGACTGTCTCCTGATTTATAAAATGAAGATCATGATTCTTAAAATAGTTAATTTAGTGGGTTATCATGGGGAAACTACTTTGTAAACTTTGAAGTTCCATCTGAATATGTTTCCCTGGCCTAGCACAGAACAGGTATATTGGAAATATTCTCTAAGCGTACAAATGGATTGATTTTCATGCTGTCTAATAAAGAAACATAGTTGTGCAGTGCTTTTGTTTACCAAGTATTTAAGGAGGCATGATCTCATTTGATCCTTCCTTTGACCCTGAGGAGTCCTTTTACACTTGAGGAAACTGAGGAACAAGGAGGTGATATGACTTGTCCAAAGTCACCTGTCTAGTTAGGGGCACAGCCAAGACTCCTGACTCCATATTTATTATACTTTTATAAGAAAGTTAATTAGTATAGGAGTTTCTGTTGAAAGAAGATCTTGAAATGGAAAGCCAAAAATGCCATATATCCTATCATTCAAATCACTGATAAAGTCATTGGAGCATGGCCAAGGACAGATCCCTGGGTTAATCCAATGGAGACCTTGTGCATTAGCATGAATCATTAATGATGTGAGGTCCTTCATTATCTGAGAATTTCAAAATTTTAAGGCATCTCAGAGGCCAACCACTATACTCTGTAAGTAATCAAGAGTTCCAGTTGCCTTCCTCTAGACACTTGACAATTTTCTTTCCTAAAATGTGGTGCTCAAGAGAGATCACAATAGTCCTTATATAATCTGACTCTCCCGCCTTCAATAGAATGTAAGTCCCTTGAGAACCAGGACAATTTTTCTTTCTTTGTTTTCTTTCCACTCCTCCCCTCACCCCCTTATCTAGCATGGTGTTTTGCACATAGTAGGCTTTTTATAAAAAATGGAACTGAATCAGAAGTTGAGGGGCGGAGGGGAGAAGGTGGAGTGACAAATAAGCAATAGTGGTAGCCGCAGTCCACAGAAGCTGAGCCCATGTTTCCTGTTTTCCAACTCACCAAAACTTCCCAAATGGAATGTGAAGCTAAAGGTCCAGCCAGGGAACTGTTAGCAGTGAGTGAGAGTTAATGGATCAATCGGCTGTCTTGTCAGTGCTTTTACTGCTGACTTCTGGAATGTGTTTGATGAAAAGAAAGAAAGCGACTTCTTAAGACAGAAGATACAGATGTAGCATGTGGAGGTTAGGACCTACAGGAACAATAAACCATGTTATCAGGGTTTCAGTTGCCTTCTGCCTCCTGCCAAAACTGACGATATAAGAGAAAGCTTTTTTTTTTTTTTAAACTCATACCATCAGTTTGCATTATTAGTAGCAGCATTTGTACTGCTTCTTGTTTGAATTAGGTCTCTTGTTCAAAACCCCCTTTAAGTTGATCTCAAAAACTGAATTTGTAGGAAAAGCAACTCGGCTCCTATTTATTGCTTCTCAGCCCAAGACTGTCTAAAAGTAAGAGTGAAGAAATCAATAGGCCATAGGAACAATGCCAGATTGGACTTCTTCTTTCTGTTGATGGGGACTTTTCAAATAGTCACCTCCACTTGGATTTCCCTTTCCCTGTAGAATTATGGAGGTTAAAAGGGTTACCACCAAGTTCCCTTGATCACTGATATATTTACATAAATTCACATCAACTGCATACTATCTTATTAGTTTACCAGATTAATATATCCTTACTGGGGAAATTCGCTTAGGACTCTTTTAGTTGACCCCAGATTTCAGAATAATCTTTACAGGCTAGAATATTGGACTAAATAGAATAAAATGGTATTTAAACTGGGATACATTTGACATCTTATATACATTGATACAAAAATCAGCTTCCCAAACACAAATGGAAGATGCATGGTGAGAGTGCAAGTGCAACAAAATTTAGTGTGAAATAGCAGCTAAGAAATTGAATATGATTTTAGGCAGTGTTAATTAAGGCGGGATTTCCAGGAATAAGGATGTCGTAATCCTGCTGCACTGTGCTCTTGTCAGGAAAACCAAACAAACCAAAAACTGAACATGGAGTTTGGCTTTGGCCATCACATTTTAAGAAACACATGAATAGACTGGAGAATATCCAGATATAGATGCCACAGAAATGGTGAATGGGTGCTAGTTTGTGCCTTGTGAGAATCCATTGAAGGAACTGGAAATATTTATCCTGAAAAAAGAAGAGGACATAGTAGCTAACTTAAAGAATCTGAGGGTCTTTCATATGGAAGATGTATTAATCTGAGAAAAGGCAGAACTCAGGGTAATACATGAAAGTTGGGAAGGCGTAAACTTAGGCTTGATAAAAGGGGAAATTGACCTCCAAACAGAACTATTTCTGGAGAACTATTCCAAATAACTATAAATACAATACATTGTCCTGTAAGGCAGTAGGCTTTCGCTCACTGGAAGTCTCCAACCAAATCCTGGATGACCACTAATCAGGTTGTCAGGGGGATTATTTTTCAGGTATAGGTTGAATCAATATCTTCCAAATATTCAGTTCTGTCATCTGCAAAGTCTAACTTAACTCCACAGAGATTAGTGGGAGTACTTGATCTCATGAGCTCTATGTGATAGATTTAACAGCCAGCACACATCATCTTGGTACGTATCACCTGGCTGATAAATCAAAACCATAAATCTGAGACCAGGAATGAAAATGACTATTCCCATCTCAGTCAAGTCAACAAACATTTATTAAGTACCTACTACATACCAGGCACTGTGCCAAGTACAAGGGATACAAAGAAAGGCAAAAATCAGTCCCTCCTCTCAAAGAGGTCACGGGTCTAATGGCTCACAGTGGCTTGCAACGATGGGGTAACTAGTGTGAAGCTGGTACTTTGTGCCAGATGAAAAAATACCAAGAAGTCCTGTTCTCTGTAACAAAGAACCTTAACCACCTTTTCCCACTAATAAGGCCCATTAACGTCAAGGACTTTTATTAGATTAACTCAGCCCAGGAATGGTTTTTGAAATTCGGGTTTCATGTTGCTAGTTGTCAACAGTGGTCTGTATTTGTTCCCTGCCCTGCCTCCCTCCCCCTTCTCCGAAGATAAATGTGGTTCTCAGAAGGCTAAGGGGCCCTGACCTTTATTTAATTACAAGAGCACACAGGAGTTGAGGGACAGTGGCCTGGTTCTGGTCTTGCCTACTGATAGACTTCCCTTGAGTGTGCTGCTGGCATACACAGGGGCCTTTGTGTGGGGGATGGTCATGTACTAGGAACACACCTGATTACACCAAACCTGGCTTCTACAGAGCCCTGCACAGTGTCAAAGGAAAATGTTTTATCGTAAATCTCTAAAAGCTGGCTAGAAACAAACAAAAAAAAGGTCATAGACTCTCCTCAGTAATTAACCTGCTGAAACACAGTGGTTCTGCTTTTTTTTTTTTTTAACCTTTTAAAGGGAATAGGTCTGTCTTGACAGGACTCAACAAGTAGGCTTTTATCATACAAGATCCCCAAACACCCCCAAACAAATAATGTTTTATTTGCTAAATTGTTTGGCTCTTTTTCCCCCTTCCCAATGTACCATATCTTATCTTAACCACTCTGGCTTTATGGTATTGTGTCAAATTACAGCACAAAAATCAGGCCGTTATACTTCAGTCTGTATTTAGATAAATTACTAGTCCCTGAAGGGGAAATATTGTTTTCGGCAGTCGAATAAATCTGTAGTCATCTACCAGTTGTATACACTTTAAAATTGATCAAGTTAATGTTGTTGAGTACAGGTTGATTAAAAACAATATTACCTTGAATTTTTCCCTGCAGGATTCACCTGGAGCTTGGGTTTCTTTAGCAATACTATTTTTTTAAAAATGTATTAAAAGGGAATAGAAGAGGCTGTCAATGAGTTGAGATCTACAGCACTGGAGGGAATATCCAAAACTATAAAATTAGAGATCCATTGAATTATAGCCATATCAAAGATGGAATGTTGCAATATATCATTATGCTAGAATATATGTGTACATTAAAAGCTTGGGGTCAGTTAGGGAGTTTTTGCAGGGGTACTGTAGTCTTTGGCTTTTTTTTTTATCTATGACTCAGTGTTGTTACCTAATTGGTCATATGATGAGTGATGTCTCATATTTCTCTGTATTCCCCACAATGTGTAACATACTACTGGGGATATATTAGACTTTCAATTAAAAAAAAATTTGATGGTTAATTGATTGGAACTGGCTGATAGGTCATTTAGGGGACTGGTAGATTTCTTTCACTTCCATTATAGGAGTTGCTGGATGAGGCTACCACATCACAGTATCCTTTATTCTAATGGTGCCTCTCTTCAAGCACCTCAAAATGGGTGACAAAGAAATTTAATTCTTAAGTTGATGTTTTTTAGAGCCCTTTCAGGACTAATCCAAAAGTGATCCAAAGTGTTTCAGGATGACGAAGTATCTACCTTAAAAACATGAAGATGAGTTATTAACAGTAGTAATAAGTTAAAGTCACCAGGCTTTAGGACGTCACCTGCCTTAGGAAGCTTCTATTCTACTCCCCAAGCTAAAAATAGAAAAAAAAATACCTCATTTCTTATAATTCTGAATGTTGTTTTTCAGTAATGTCCAACTCTCTGTGACCCCATTTGGACTGTTCTTGCCAAAGATACTGGAATGGTTTACCATTTGCTTCTCTAGCTCATTTTACAGATGAGGAAACTGAGGAAAAGTGACTTGCCTAGTTAGTTCCACAACTTGTGTTTCAGGCCAGATTTGAACAAATAAAGATGAAGAACATTCCTTGACTCCAGGCCCAGCACAGTTGCTTTATTTCTGTCTCGTTATTTCTTTCTATTTAGTATTTGTGTGTTTGCCCACACTATAAGTGTTTGTGCACGTATGCGTTTGTAAATTGGCATAATCCAGCTGTCTGCTAAACAGCTATTGTAGCACACTGAATTCTTTTAGCAGTGATGTTTTGACACAGTACAGGGGCTTCAAGCCCAGTAGTACGGCCAATGGGATTATTCGAAAGGAAGCAGCGCATTTAAGGGCTGAAGGAGAATTGTTAATAGTGCTGTGCTGACAAAGATTCTATTAAACAGGTATCCTCAAAGTACTTGGGGAAGCATAAAAGACTGTATGTTGATCCAACAACTTGGCATGACAGGACAAGTCTTAAGCTGAGGGACAACCCCTTTGACTTGGAGAGGCCCCATTTTGTAGCTTCAGGACAGGTCCCCTATCATTATTTCAATTCAATATGAAACACCTGTTTCCTCTAAACATTTAATTTCCTGTCCTTCATCTCAACCTGTAAAAAGTTTTCCATCCAGGTCACTGTGTCAGTAGTACAGAATATGCCTCTTAAAACACTTCACTATAAACTGGGCCTTGGAGTAGGGGTGATATGGTTTGACTTGGTTAACTTTGGCCATCCTGGTTGTAGAGAGACTCAATTCTGAACAGATAGTGGCCTTTCTGAATACTGTTGTTGAGACTTAGTGTATAACATATCTTAAAGTAACTCCATAGAAACTCAGAGCAAAAAAGAACACTCCATCCTCTGGTTTGGTCCCTCCTTCTCTGCCCAGGTACTGGTCACAGTTGGCATTTGGAAATTCAGTTAATTTCATGTAATAATAAAAAAAAAAAACTTACAGAATACCTGTGTGTAAGGGACTCTGTTGTACAAACATTGTTAAGTAGATCAAACCTTAAGCATCCCCTACTTTTGTGGGCATTAGCTGCACACCAGTGTCCTCATAATGATTTTGATTACCTAGGGCCTCTGAAGAGAGTATCATACTCAGGCCAGGCCTCTCTAAGGAGGACCTCCTATTCTACACGTTTCCTAAATCCTCCACTTCCTGTGTTCCATGTTCTTAAAAGCCCTGCTGTTTGCTTTCCAAGATGAAAGAACTAATTTGATAATCTGGCTGGGGTTTCCTATAGACAGAATGCCTTAACTCAAAGGCAAAGTCACAGAAATTTCAGACTCTGTCTCAGGACAGTGGAAGAGATACTTTGGGGTAAAAGATTTTTTCAACATTCTTTAAATCTCATTCCTTAGGTGGCTACCTATTCTACCTATAAATGGGGGCTATGTGTACCATCTCTGTGTAGGGCCCCTTTTATCACATGAGCTGTGGGTTAGATATCTATGTAATCTAATAACATAGGATATTTCTTTACGTAAAGGAGACTTTCTGAGTAAATGTGATATAATAATAATCATACAAAATAAAACTATAATCACATAAAAATGTATTAGAAAACCAAGGACAAACTAAGGTCTTTTGCTACCTGTTGATTTATGGGATGACATCTCCTCAATCCCAACCTTTATACCAAGTACCAATATGATGCTCAATTAGAATTTGCTAAATGAATCAATGAACAAATATAGCTCAATGAGATGACCATATTTAGATAGTTATGAAAGAAATATTTAGTAACATATTTACTATCAACATTCCTGCTCTTCCTCCAGTAAATTACAATCCTCCCCTCTCTTCCCGGGTTCCCCCACCCCCACCCCACCCCCTTCCTGAGTATATTTGATATGTTACTGTGTAGTTAAGGTATCACCTGACCTAGTAAAGTGGACCAGTTTTATACAGGAGTTTGTGTGTGCTCAAACCTGATTAAGTGGTACATTGTTCTTTATCTCTGTCTACTTCAAATGCAGCAGCCTGACTGAGCACAAGGACCCAGAGCTGTGTGATTTCACTGATTGTTAGATCAGCTTTCTTTGAACAGTTATTATGAATGTCTTTAGGTCAGATTTATTGGAAAACAAAGGGGGTAAAATCAAAGCCCCAGAGTACAGTACATTGAAAGAAGACACCGGAATTAATGAGATTGATAGAAAGAATGAATAACTTCAAATTGAGCCCTTCTAAAAGACCCCAGGGTGATGGCAGAAGACAGTAGGAGTGGTGTATTATCAGTTTTAGAAACAAGTTTTAGTTTAGCTCAGAGGTTTTCATTTATATCCATTCAAGTCTGTGCCCAGGAGCCAGAGTGACATAGTGGGTCAAGTTGTGGACTTGGCCTTAAATTCTGTCTCTGACACTTAGAGCTGGGGGACATTACTTAGCTCCTTTCACCTTTTGGAAATTCAGGTAACTCTCTAATCTGTATCTTTTGTTATAGGTGAGTTGTGATGATATAGGACAAAATCACAGATCCTCAGTACTTTATATATATATATATATATATATATATATATATACAGGTAAAACAAAAGGGATTAGAGGCATAATCACTGCTTTTAAGAAGCTTACAGTCTTGTTTAAGGGAAAACACAGGAATAAGTTAAATAATAAACAAACTAGACTGTGATAAGCACCAAAAGGAATGTTACTGACAGCAAATGCTGAAGGAGTTCAGAGAAGATTAAAATTAGTGTGACCATTTCATAAGGGGGAAGTCTTCATGAAACAGAGACTTGAACCCAAACCAGAATCACATGTGGGCTGTAAGTATGAGGCTAATGCCATAGGACCACTTCCTTTGGTTTCATTATCATCAATGACAACATTGTTATTTACATAGCACTCGAAAACTTGAAAGTTTTATATATATATAATTTCATTTGATACTTACAACAACTCTTGGAGGTAGGTGCTATTATTATTTTCATTTTAGAGGTTAGGAAACTGAAGCTGAGTGATGTTAAGTTACTTTCCCAGGGTCACTGTGCTGATAAATGCCTGAGGCAGGATATGAATTCGGCTTTTCCTGAGGCAGTTAAGTGGGTAGAATGCTGGACCTGGAGTCAGGAAGACCTAAATTAAAATCTAACTTCAGACACTTACTAGCTATATGACCCTGGTCAAGTCACTTAACCTTTGTTTGCTTTTACCCACTGGAGAAGGAAATAACAAACCTCTACAGTATCTTTGCCAAGAAAATCCCATATAGACAGTATGTTCGATAGCTACATGAAAAGTCAGACATCACTGAACAACTTCCTTACTCTGAGTCCAACACTACCTAGCTGGCTATGGGTCAGACTGATTCTCTTCTGGTGTAGCACCAACGAGAGAGGTTTCGCACTGGTCTATTTGAAACTTCAGGGAGGTAAAGAACAATTTCCTCACTAGAATTCTACTATCACTCTGGTGTTAGCAAGCTGATTCTTCTATCAGGCTCAATAAACTCCTTTCCTCACACAAGATTGGATCTCAAATGTCAGGCCTTCACTTCCAGGTCATAGCCCTCCCACCAAAAACTATCAATTCTAATTCAGTACAAGGAGAAGAGAACCAGCTGCCCAAAGGCCCCCAGGAGGTTCTCTCTCTTTGCCTGACTCACATAACCTCTCTAGACAAGGAACAGAGCCCTTGCTCAAGTTACCTATGTATATGGTATGTTTTGGGGACTTTGTTTCTTTTTTTTCTTATATACCATTAGTCAGGAAGCACCTACATTTCAGCTTTCAGGCAGAATTGTTTCAGGACGTGCAAGACTGTCACCATCTTGTGTCTCTGTGAATATGTGTATATACCTAGATGACATATATGTTACATAGAACTACTGAAGGGTTATTTCAACCCTCCTTTCCAATTTTTTTGTACTTTTGTTAGGGAAAAAGGGCAAAACTTTCCTACTGAAATGTCAAAGCAGGCAAAGAGCACCTGGAAGGGGGTTGGTCCTGAGACTGACAGGCAGGTTAAGATCCAGACTTTCCCAAGCTTCTTTGAAGCTGGGCTGAACTTCAGGTGCCAGGGAGAAATGTCTGGTTTTGGGAACTAACCAAGGGAAACTCAGTGGGTTTTTTCCTGGGGTTTGACCTGAACCCAGGGCAAACATGGCGGTGGCGGTTTGGGCTGCGTCTGACTCTGAAATCTTGGACGTTAAGACTCCAGGTGGACTAGAACTGTGAGAGGTGGGGTGAAAGAGAAGGAGAGAGAGAGAGAGAGAGAGAGAGAGAGAGAGAGAGAGAGAGAGACAGACAGACAGAGAGACAGAGACAGAGAGACAGAGAGAGACAGAGAGAGGGACAGAGAGACAGAAACAGAGAGAGAGAGACAGAGAGAAAGACAAAGAGAAGACAGAAGGGAGAAAGTAAGCTCATGTAGATTGCATGGAATAAAACGGAAACAAAACTCCTCTAATCAGAAAGTGCATTATTTGACACTCTAATAAGAATGTACAAATAAAACAGGAGCCCTCACGAGACCTGAGTCTTAAATGTCTCTTTGTAGAACACCAAAAACTGAAAAACAGGCTAGAGATAGAGAGGAGCAAACTCTTCCTTATCCTCTTCCAGTGTCCTTTTTGTAACTTTCCAACACCCCAGCTCAATCCCCTTTACTCCCTTTCCCTGTGCCATTGGCCATGAATGAATGGGTGAGAATGTTGACTGCTGCTGTTTCTCTTCCTCCCCCCTCCCCCCCAAAGCTATCCATTCTCCTTCATGTCTGGCTGGAAGGGCTGCTCTGTCAAGTCCCAAACTTGAGCTCTCCTCTCCAGCCCCTCAGGGAAAGATGGGAATACTAACATTAAGCTGTGGGTGGGGTAGTCCTGATAATTAGGTTGTATCCTAGCTTCCACCCGACTAATTGATACCACCTAAGATGTGGCTTGTGCAACTGCCCTGATTTATCACCCCTCCCCAGAAGCTCCCCCCTTAATAATAATAAAAAAAGAAGTTCTTAGTCTTTGCGCTGAGTGTTCAAAGTGAGCCCCGTGGCTCTGGCTGACTCGGTGGCGTGTTTTACCAAGATGAATACAACATCGTTACAAAGCACAGAACAAGATAAAGCCCAGGCCTCTTCCTTGAGGATGTTCTTTAGGACAGTCTAAAATGGGAACACAGATTTGATTAATAATCCCATCTGCTCCAGTCCACTAATTTGTTTCCAGGGGGGGAAAAGCCTTTGATCACAGGATGGCTGACTCGGGTACAACCTGGCCTGAGGTGTTTCCCCAGAGTAAAATATGGAGTTCTTCTCAACTCCCAATTCCATTTAATTTATTGTTTGTTATTGCTCAAGAAGAGCATGTTTTTACAGCTGACCAGATTTGGAAGCTGGTTTGGGGTGTTTCATTTCCTTATATGAAGGGTTATAATGCAAGGGATGGTGACCAGCTGTTCACTATTTCCATGGATGTCAGAACAAGGAGTGGGTTTAAACAACAGCAGGAGATGTTTCAGTTAGGTATGAGGAAGAACTTCCTGACCAGGAATAGGCAATTATTAGGATATAACTTGAAGGGAGCCTGGGAATTTCTTCCCTGAGATCTTTTCAAGCAAGATTCTGTTATCTTCTTCTGGACATGTAGTCTCAATTAAATTCAGGAGAGTAGAAAAGATGATTCCTATGTTTGCATGAATCCAGAAGTTACTCCCACCAGAGCTCTCTGTGTAGGTTATTGAGCGGGGAAAGGATGACATACATGCCTGAAAAGTTTCTCAGACTCAGAAGAGGTGCTTCTTTTGCCTTTGATTCACATGGGACTAGGAAAGAATGATTCACAAGTGAAATTTTGAAATAGCTGCATCTCAAACTCAATATATCCCAAACAGAGCTCATTATCTTTTCCTGCAAAGTCACCACTCTTTTGAACTTCCTTATGTCTATTAAGGCTTCCAACCTACTTATACTCTAACAGTTAGATTCAGAACCTTGATGTCATTTTCAACTCCTCATTTTCACTTACTTTTCATATCCAACCAGTTGCCAGATCTTGCCATTTCAATGCCCACAGCATCTCTTCTATCTGTCCCCTTCTCTCCCCCCAGTTACAATTCTGGTTCAGGTCTTCACCTCTTTTTACTTCTTAACTAGTCATCTACCCCAAGGCTCTCCCTTCTCCTATATATTCTTTACACAGCCAACAACAATAAGCATTTATTAAACACTTACCATGTGTCAGACACTGTGCTAAACTCTGGGAATACAAATACATGCAAAAAGAAAAACAGTCCCTGCCTTCAAGATGCTTACATTCTAATGGAGAAACATAAAGCATAAAAGGGACTGAAAAGGGAGGGGAAGGAAGACAGGGAGGAGGGTACTGGTGAAGTCTAGATTTCATCCTGTTGAAAAATGAAGAGATGGCTGGCCTGGGTGCCCTTCTTAAATGGAAATTCTGGAAGGAGCCTTACAATCAGGAGGAGGGGTCATTCTGAATTACAGGCTGAAGTCATCTTTCAGAATGAAGATTTTTCTTTGGCATGATGAAGGAATTCAGATTGCAACTTGTGGAGAATATCACAGTGGAGTGACATTTTAGAACACAAGTCTTATCATGCTATTTATCTTTTCAAAAATCTCCAAAGGCTCCCTGTATTTCTAGGATAAAATACAAGCACCTCTTTGTGGTACTGAAATCACAATCTGACTCAACTACATCTTCTCTGGCTCACTGCATGTTATTTACTTCCTTCTACAAACTCTATCATCCTTCTTGTTATTTTTCATTCATTCAGATATTTCATCTCCTGTCTCTTAGCCTTTACCATGTCTAGAATGCACTTGCTCCTCATTTCTACTACATAGAAAACACATAAATTCTTCCTTCCTTCCTTCCTTCCTTCCTTCCTTCCTTCCTTCCTTCCTTCCTTCCTTCCTTCCTTCCTTCCCTCTTCCAGCTGGACGATAAACACCCCTAACCACTCCCATCCCCACACATTCAAGAAAAACAAAATAAAACAAAATCCCTAATTCACTAGAGTTCTCATTCCCACTTCCTACTTCCTAATGATGGTGTACCAGACACCCTGTTTTTTTAGAGTGCACATGGCTGGTCACACTGCTTGGTTGATCTGAGAGTCATCAGCTACAACTCACCAATAACATGAAAGAACATCAGACCTTGTAATCTGCCCTTCAAATGCCTCCTAAAATCCTCTTGTCCTTACCACACTTGAGAGAATGGCTCTATATCTCTGCCCTCTAGGCACGGCTATCTAACCAGCCTGTGCACTCTAAGGACCCTGGGCTTTGCCACCCATCTCACAATAAATCCTTAGTACTTAGGAGCTTTGTCTTTTGCCTTGCAACTGAACTTTCATATATGTACTATTTCCCTCAATTAGATAATAAGTTCCTTGAGAACAGGGACTCTCTCTCTCTCTCTCTCTCTCTCTCTCTCCCCTGCTTGTATCCCTAGCACTTAGCAAAATTCTTGGCACATATTAATAACTTAATGAGCTCTTGTGTTCATTCATTCCATCAGTATCCACATGTAATCAAAAGAAAGGAAGGAAGGCTCCCAGCATGATAAGTAGACCCCCTGTTGCAAACTTTTAGAAAGACATGGACAAGAATTGCACAAAATGGGTAGTCATGACATTGTAATCCTCATTACCCATGTCAATGTGATTGCAAGGACATTTGAGTATATTCATTTGGAACTTACTGTAGAATGTTGTATAAATTACTGGTCTAGACCTCTTTTCTTCCAAATTGCTTTCAAGTTTTCCAAAAAGTATTTGTCTTCAAGTAATTTATTTTCTTGAGTTTCTCCAACAGTGAGTGACTGAGTTCAGTTACTTCTGACTCTTGCTTGTGGAATCTGTTCCATTGATCTACTCTCCCCTTTTATAATTAGTGACAAGTATTTTTTTGATTACTACTTTCTGAAATAGTCCATAGTGTAAGAAGCTGTTCCTTTTATACAAAAAATCTTTAGTTGATGAAAAAGGCAGAAGAACCTTTGCATGATGAAAAAGGCTAAAATTCACTTGTGAAAAAAAGTCAGATAAAATGTGGAAAGACCCTGTCTGTCAAGCAGACCAGATAGATAACTGCTCTGCAGATGAATGTTCTGAGAGTGTCCATTTGAAAGCTGAGAAATGACTGATATTACCAAGTCACTGAAAGGCCATAACACTTTGCTCAGCTCCCTTTTTGAGGGTTCCTTTATGTGAAAAGAGATTGTCACTGCTTCATCAGTTGAGGAAAATAAGAAGGTATGTACCCAGGAGAACAGAGATCAGTAGAAGGGAAGCAGGTAGCAGAGAAGCAACTTCACATGGTATAGAGTGCTCCTGAAGGGATCCAGGACATCAATATCTGCAGTCCAGAGCTGTGAGTTTCCTTGTGCACATGGGCTTCTCCATGCATGTGACTCCTGCAAGTTTTCTATAAGTATGTACCCACATTCCTCCACAGACATTGTGTAAATTGATGCAGGTTTTAAGGAGGACTATAAAGTTTGGATTATGCCGGCATTTGCCTTTTAATTAGTAACTTTGGTATCTGTTTATTTATGCTTTTGCCTTATCATTAAGTAAATGTTTTATGCTGAAGAATTAATGATATCATTATTACAGACTGATTTCATGTAAATGGGAAGCAGGTTCACAGAACTTGATAGGACTATAGAGATTAGCGGTAGTAAATGATTCTCTAACACCCTCCCCCCACCCCACTCCAGGAATGCCGCTAGGATCCTGAGTGAGTTTTAACTATAGCCTTGGGATGATTCTACCTCTTTGGGACCCTGAGACCTGATAGCATGAGCACAGGTTAGGGTGAGCAAGTCAGCCCAGATAGGAAACACAGGTATAGTCATGTCCCATAGATTAAAAGTTTATAGGGACCTTACTAATTATTATGGGGCAGCCAAGTTTCCCAGTAGATAGAATACTGGGCCTGTAGGCAGGAAGATTTATCTTCATGAGTTCAAATCCAGACTCAGACACTTCCTAGCTGTGTGACCCTTGCCAAGTCACTTAACTCAGTTTCCTCATCTGTAAAATGAGCTGGAGAAGGGAGTGGTAAACCATTCTAGAATCTTTGCCAAGAAAACCCCAAATGTGGTCATAAAGAGTTGGACATGACTGAAAAACTACTGAAGAACAAAAAGAGTGATTATTATATCCAATCTCCACATTTTAAGGCTCCTCCCCTTCAATTCTTTTTTTTTTTTTAGTCTTATGTCTAGAGTAACTTTATTTTTTTAAATTTTTTTGGTCTTTGTTAATTTGTTTGTTTACTTTTAGTTTACAAGATTCAGTTCCACAATTCCTTGAGTTTCAAATTATCTCTCCCTCCCTCCCTTTCCCCCTTCCCCTTCAATTCTATTATTATTTCCCTCATCATTTCCTCTACGATATTGTTAGTACTATAGATTACTATATGGTTCAGTATAATGTTCTTAGGTTTAAAGAATATTGAACTTTTGATTTCTACTGTTTTTGGGCTTACTTGCTCCACTGTTGTGATTTTATATTATTTTAACCATTACTAAATAGTTTGAGGAATTATTACTTTATAATAAACTTTGAGATCCTGAATGCTGTTTCCTCTTCTTTCTTAAATTTTTGAATTTTTGTTATTTTTTTAGTTTCTTGGTAATTTGGTATGCTTGTGTGTGTTGTTTTTGTGAGTGTGTGTGTGTGTGTGTGTGTGTGTGTGTGTAATGGAGGCCTCATAATTGGTTGTAAATTTCCTAGAAACAGAATCTTAGACCCTGCCACTGAATCCAACATGCTTTTTCCTTTACAGTGCCAGTTCACATTGCAAGTACTATGCCCCTTCACTCCTACTTTTAGAAAATGTTTTCTCACTGCTTCTATACCTTTTGTATCTACAAATGAAATTTGTTATTATTTTGTTCATGTTTGCAAAGTAATCCCTTGACTATCTCTTCAGTAGGAATAAAATTATTTTTCTTTAGCTATAGCTAAGTACAAACTATAATCATTTATGCACCATTTGCCCTGGCCTTTCTACTAAGAATGCTTATCTTAAAGTCTAGTTTGGAAAAATAATTGATTAGCAACCTTTCTTAATTAAGAATTTTTTTCTTACTTAAGTATTTAAAAGATTAGTGATTTCATCAGAGTGGGTGCTCCTTCCACCAATAAAGCTAAAAATCCCTCTAAGTCATCTCATTTTTCATTCTTGTCTAAGTTTCTAACAATCATTTTCCATAGAGTATGTAACCAAGCATGTTAGGTGTATACAGATTTGACACACACTGTCTATTTGTTGTCTCTGATTCCTGCTACATGAAAAGTTTACCTCATTTTCTAATCATTCATATCCTTGACAATGTCTTCAATGTCAATTCTTAAATGCAAATTGTCATTTGTAAAATACTGAGGCCTGCTTCTATTCACCAACCATCTTTGTGTTGCTTTGGGGGGTTATTTATAGCCTTAATTCTTCAGAGATTTCAGTGTTCCAGTATCCACAACCATATGCCAGTGTTAAATAGATGTCTTTTCCATCATTGAGCATTTTGGGGTCATTGAAAGCACTACAGCTTCTCAAATGCATTCTCAAATGCTTCTCTCTCTCATTTTCCTAGAGAATTCAAAATCACAAAGCTTAAATTTGGAAGGTACCATAGTAGCTGACTAATCCTATCTATAGCTGGAAAAAAATATCCAAAACAACCTATCATCAAGTGTCATCCAATTTTTATTTGACTATCTTCAATGAGACAGAGCCCACTCCTTCCCGAGGCACCACATTCCATTTTCTAATGACTGAATTGTTATAAATATTTTCCTTAAATCCAGGCTGAATTTACTTCCTTAGAACTTCTATACATTAGTATTGGTTCTGTCTTTGGTAAACAAAGAATAAGTCTATTCCTTCTTCCAGATGACAGTACTTCAAATACTCGTAGGCAGCTATATCAGCTAGGTGGATATCAGTGGATAGAGGGCTCAGCCTGGAGTCAGGAAGACTCATCTTCCCAAGGTCAAATCTAGCCTCAGATGTTTGTGTGACCCTAGGCAAGTCACTTAATCGGGGGTGGGAAACCTAAGGCCTGGAAGCCACCGGTGACCCTATAGACCTTCAAATCCAGATTCAGTCAAAGGGCTGTACCTGAGGACTTAGAGGGTCACATGTGGCATGGAAGTCATAGGTTCCCCACCCCTGCTTAACCCTATTTGTCTTAATTTTCTCATCTGTAAAATAAGCTGGAGAAGGAAATAGTAAACCATTAACATTGATGGTCCTTCTGAAACTGTTGTATCCAGAAATCTAAACAGGGCAAATCATAGAGGGACTATCTCATTATTCCTAGAAGCTATACCTTATTTAATGAAACTCAAGATCTTACCCTTTTTGGCTATTATATCACATTGTTGTTGTATTAAAATAGAATTGTACTAAAATCTCCAGATATTTTTTCTTGCCAAACTTCTAACCATGCCCCCAATATATTGTATTTGTAAAACTGATTTCTTGAACTTGAGTGTGAAACTTTATATGATTAAATTTCATTTCGTTATTTTCAGGTTAATGTTCTAGCCAGTCAAGATCTTTTGGGATTGTGATTGTCAACCAGTGTGTTAGCTAATTCTGTTTTGTGTCATTTGATTTGATGAACAGGCCATCTGTGCCTTTACCCACGTCACTAAGAAACACATTAAAGAGCACTGAGCTAAGCATAGATCCCTGATGACCTCCACTTGAAAATCCCTGCCAAGGTGACAACAAATCTTCAATGATTGCTCTCTAAGTCCAGCCAAACAGTTCCAAATCTGTTTAATTAAATGACCATTTAGTCCATATCTTTCCATCTCCACACAATTAGCATGAGATAGTTTTTATCAAATTCTTTGCTAAAAAAAACCTACCCCAAAACCAAAAAATTACTTAAAAGATTGAGTTCATTTTTCCTCTGCAATTTTTGTGTAGGACAGACATCTTAAAATGTTAATTTGACAAACTTCTGATCCAGCTATGTGGTACAATCAGGCGATTTGCATTTTTACCTATTTTTTTTCACCTAATGTGGCCAGTTAGATATATTTCCTTCACCAATACAATAGATTTCATTGAGAATTTTGAGGATTTGGAGGCTTGATAAAATTAATACAATATCACAGATAGGAAATACTTCTTGTATCTATACCTTAAAGAAGACATTTTCCAGGACACTAGGGAATGCCTTTGGTTTGTAGAACAAATTTATGTATGTAGTCAAGTCTGCTGTGTAAACTTGTGCGATTTGAATGGATAATGAAGTTCTGAGGAGTACAAAGGAGTTTAGCCAGGTGAGATCATATTCAGTAAAGTGTTTAGATTTGTAGTGGACTCTGTTTCATGATACTCTGAACTAGTTTCCTGTATGAATTCTCTTGACTTTAACCAACTCTTTTAATTATAACTTAAGCCATACCATTCCCCTTCCTAGGAATATACCTGCTAATTGACTTACAAATCTTTAGGTAGCTTTCGGCTCCTAACAGTCCTGTAGAAAGTGACAAAAATCTAATGGTTCTCTTCTCACTTTTTCACAGGATGACCATGCTGTATTCATGCACCACTTTTATAAAGGTTTTCTAGAGATAAGAAAGATGTTTTGTGGTCCATAAGTTAATTATAACTTCTTGATAGCCTTTATTTGAAGAGAAAACACCATACATGTTGGCTATCTTCTTTTTTAGAGTCAGTCTTTTCAATTCTTAGGTTATTTGTCTCTTGGTTTCTTCCTGATTTTGATTAGTATTATAGAGTACTGGTTAATACAATGTAATGTTCTTGGCCTAAACAAACACAGTACTTTTGATTTGTCTTGGCTCTGGCTTATCGAAACTATTTGACTAATACACTTTTTTGTTTTTTGACTATTACTAAATATTGTTGTTAATGTTTTATAATAAGTCTTGAGATCTTGAAGTGTTATTCAGTCAGTAAGTCAACAAACATTTAATAAATGCCTAGTTTGTGCCAGGAACTGTATAAGGCTTTAAGGATGTAAAGAAGAACAAGACAGTCCCTCCCTGGAAAAGCTCAGAATCTAATGGGGGAGAAAAATGCAAATTTTGTTCTGCTGTGACTGACTCTATGACCCCATTTTGAGTTTTCTTGGAAAAGATACTAGAATAAATTTGTCATTTCCTTCTCCAGCTCATTTTACAGATAAGGAACTAAGGAAAACAGGGTTAAGTGACTTGTCCAGGGTCATACGACTAGTAACTGTCTAAGGCTAGATTTGAAATCAGGAAGATAAGTGTTCTATGACTCCATGTCTGGCACTCTATCCACTGGACCACCTAGCTGTTATGATCTATGTACAAGCTAAATAGAAACTAAAATTAAGGAAGGAGGAAGGAAGGATCTAAAATTAAGAGGGACTGGAAAAGGCTTCCTATAGAAAAAGTATCATATTTAGAGTTGTTATTAATATACTTTTGTAAAATTAATGTATGATTTTGAGTACTAGGACCATTTAGGCTCATAAAAGCAACTTGAGAGGAAAACTTTTTTTCTATTTCAGAGAACATTTTTTATAGCACATGTAGTAATTGTTCATTAAACATGATTAAACATTCTATCAAATGATAGAATTTCTATATAAATCTTCCAACATCAGTGTGTATTTTTCTCTTGTAGTTTATTCATGGCTGGTTCAATAGTATTTTCTTAAATTGGTTTTATATATACACACAGATATGTATATATACATATATATAGATTTATTAATTTGATAGTTTTATATTTTTGTAGATTCTCATCCACTTCCTTTGAACTCTCAGTTTGACTTGTGTCTTGTAGTTATAGCTTGTAATAATTTCCTAATCATCTCTATGCTTAATGTGAGCTCACCTTGTCCATTATTTATTTTGATAACTTAATTTTCCTTTCTATAAAAAAGCTCTTGTCTTTATCAAGTTTCTATATTTCTCTTCTTCCCTGAAATATTTCTTCTTTTAAACTGTTTTAGGATTCTAATTAGTATGATAAAATTAGTATGAACCAAGTGTTGGCCTTAGAGCCAGGCAGAACTGTTTAAATACTACTTCTAACACCTACTTTTTATGTTTTCCTGGTCAATTCACCTAATCTCTCAATGCTCTAGGCATCTCTCTAAGACTTTAAGTTTCAGAGGTGTTGATATGTTTTGGTAGAAGGAGTTTCCTCACTTAAAATCCCCCTTGTCAGTGAAATCATAGAACCAGTTCCCACCCCTATCTAGAAATTTACTTGCATGTTCAGTCTATCAATACTCCTTTTCTCTTTTATCAAAGTAAGCTTTCAATGATTCTCCACTGAAGACTACTTTAGATGTCTTCCACCAGTTTTTGGTATGTTTTGTCATTATTATCATTCTCTTTAATTATTTTTTGTTTTAATGATTTGTTCCTCAATCTACTCATTATTCAAAATGTAGCTGCTTAAGTTTTCCTTAGATAAATATATTTTCCTCATAATTACTTTATTAATTGTTGAAAGATATATTTATTACTTCTTAATTTTGCATTTTTGATTATTTTTGACCTAACATAAGATCAATTTTTGGAAAAATATGGCCAGGTACTAAGAAATTGATGTATTCTTTAATATTTTGCTCATTTATCACCAAACAGTGATATTTAATTTTTTCAGTAATATTTAATTTTTTCAGTAATATATTCAGCTTTCTAATCTCTATATTTAATTTTCATATTTAATTTTTTCAGTAATATATTCAGCTTTCTAATCTCTTATTTATATTTCTATTGGATTTATCCAATTCTGAAAGAGGAATATTAAAATAATTTATACTTATTGTATTGTTACCTATGCCTTTTTTTTTTTTTTTTTTTTTTGCTTTTTGGAGGGCAGTTGGGGTTAAGTAACTTGCCCAAGGTCACACGGCTAGGCTTTTGTTTGTGTGTGTTAAGTGTCTGAGGCTGGATCCGAACTCAGGTACTTCTGACTCCAGGGCCGATGCTCTACTCACTGCGCCACCTAGCTGTCCCATTGCCTATGCCTTTTTGCAATTTACTTAGCTTTTTTTTTTTTTTAAGCAATTGGGGTTAAGTAACTTGCTCAAGGTTACACAGCCAGTCATTATGTATGTGTGGGTGCTCATTTTCTGAGGCCGGGACTGATCCCGGGTCATTCCGACTTCAGGGATGGCACTCTTACTGTGCCACCTAGCTTCCCCTGCTTAGCTTTTCTTTAAAGAATTTAGGATTGTTGCAGGCAATTTTAATAATATAACTATCATTATCAATGGAGCCTTTAAGCAAATAGTTTCCTTGTTTATCTTTCTTTATATCAATTGTTATTCTTGCCTTAGCTGAAATCATGATGTGACTCATGCCTTTTTTAGTCTGATGTGAAACATAATAGATTCTGTTTCATCCCTCATTTTCACTTTATGTTTCCACAGTGTGTCCAAACAGTCTGGTACTATAAGCTGATTCCCTTGGCTGCCATCTCTCTTAATAAAGATGTAAGTCTTTTTTGGACTTTTTGTTCTCTTTATCATAGCAACTCTTTTACATCAGCAAAGCATCTATAAGAAGTGATAATTCCTTCACTTTTATCCAATTTTTCACAGTTGATGCTTTTATAAACAGATTGTGTTCTAGTTACTTGGATAATCTTAAGTGATTTCTTCTAATCTTTATCTTTTTTTTCTGACTTGGTGTTGACTTTTAACTTTTTCCCTAAAAGACATTGATCTTACTGGATATAAGTACTTGATTTTATAATAACTACTATATTTGTAAGCAGGCAATCTCTATGTTTCACAGTAAGTTAATTTCAGCTTTTATTATGTTATTCTATGCTTTGCATGTCCAGTACCTTCTGACATTTTTCTTTCTATAATATGGAGATTAACAGTTTCTAGGGAATTCTCTTTTTGTATTCTGCTATCTAAAAAGAAATGCTCTTCGTTTTTGGTATTGAAATCCAGAATATAAAATCAAACACACACACACACACACACACACACACACACACACACACACACACACGCAGAAAGAGTTAGTGAGAAAGTGGCTCTCTTTTTCTTTTTGGTCACATCTTTTTTTTCTGCTCCAAACACTTTAATATTTCTTTATTGCTTAACAAATAAAGGTAAAAGAAAAAGGGCCTGATTTTCAAGGCTCTCTCCAATCTGGCATTATTTCTCTCTCTTTCTTTATTTCATTTTATACCATTTCCCTAGACATCATCTATTCTTCACTCAAACTCTACTCTCTATCTGTATGTGTTCCAATGTTCCTGCCTCTTTCCCTTTCCTTAGGTTGTACCCAATGTTGGAAATTGAGAACTGCTACCATCCTTTAACCAACTTATATGTGGAATTTCTATTCATCACTTAAAGTCCAATTAAGTGATTTTTCTTCCAGGAAGCTTTCTATTACAATTCAAGACACTAATGACTTTTTACCCACTCAGATCTATTTTGTACCTTAGATGCAAACAATACATCTTGTAATAAAATTTCTTGTGCAAATATATTCACCAGCTAGACTAGAAGTTACATGAAAGCAAGGATTTTGTCATGTTTAAATTTATTATATATTCATTGATTTGAATTAGCCAGGTGGTAAGGTCAATAGAGTGCTGGGCCTGGAGTCAGGAAGACCTGAATTCAAATAAAGTGTATGACCTTGGGCAAGTCATTTTACCTCTATTTAAGTTTCCTCAGCGGTAAAATGAGTGTAATTATACCACCCAATTCCCAGGATTGTTGTGAGGATAAAATGAGATAACATCTGTAAAGCACTTAGCACAGTTCCTTGTACATACTTCATGCTATATAATTTCTACTTATCATTATTATTATAATTATTATTATTTTCAGAGCCAGAATCCTAAGCCCTCTTTTTCTACCTATATGCTGCCACTACTGCAGAAGGAAAAGGGGAGTACACAAACCAAGAGCCATTTTGTACCTTTCCCCCACCTATTTCATGAGTTGTTTGGGTTCAGAATATTGATGGAATTGAGTAGGTGGGAGATAACTCCACCTCACCCTCCTCAGATGCATACTCCCACAGCATTACCTGGGACTGCTTCAAGACAAGTAAGTTGTGGGGAAGACCTGGGGTAGTTTGGGTTAACTTAGCCCAGATGGATTTATCGGAGACCCAAACCTTGGGGTAAGAAGAATGTAAAAGTCATTTTTAGAATTTTGCTGGGGAGCTCTAGAGACCCCAGGGAACTTACTTGCTAACTGATTTTAACCTGTTTTTTGCTAGGGGCTTTCATCTCATGAGCTGCATTCAATAACCTTGAAAACTGTTCTTACTTGATGGTGTTACAATACAATTTTATTAAATTATATTTTATTTGAACCCTTAGGTTTTGAGTGAGCCATGACATAAGTTGCAGAATCATTACCAGGATACTTGCTATAGTAAATGTATGATATGTATTACATATAAATAATATTTATTTATACTGTGTATATGAATCACATACATATGTACATACACATATGTGTGCATATAAATAAAAATAAAATGTATACATAGAAGTATATATGTATAGGTCTCTTATATGTGTATAAATGTGTGTATATGACTGTGTAACCTGGTAGCTAAATATCCAGTGATGGACATAGATGTCGAATGTTCATCAGACACTCAAAGAAGCTTCCAGGATACAATTAGGCATTGGGATGGGACTATACAAAAGGAAAATGCAGCTGGTTTGTTAATGGTCACAAATCTCAAATAACAGTTTCTACAAGAGACCTGGTCTAGTGGAGGGAATGTTGGATTGGGAGTGATGAGAACAGTTCTATATCCCTTTTACAATTAAGTAACTATACAATGTTGTATGTTATTCAACTCCTCTGTGGCTCATTTTCTCTCAACTGTAAAATGAAAAAGGTTGGACTGAATGATTTCTAATGCCCCCTCCAGCACCAACATTAATTCAGTGGTTTTACTTACTTTCCAGTGGAATTATCAAGTTATTTCATTGTATCTCTATGGGTTGCTCTTAATTTTATCAACACAAGTATTGGCAAGCCTTTAATAGTAGTTAATGCAGTTATGTTATTATTCTCTTAGAAGTTTTTGTGGGTTCACTATTACACAGAACATGATTAAAATTAATAAGACAAAATGCCACAGGAACAAAATTATGATGAGGCCACTGCTTTAAGATATTGCTGCTATTTTAACATCAATACACTGGGACCCAGAACATGCAACTCACTTTGTATACAGTGAGAACTGAAGCACACTTAAGAGATCCAGGATGTATGAACACCTATGATAGGATTAGCAAGTTAAAATAGCAATTGTAGCTTTTAAAAAGTGTATACACAGCTTCTACTTCTGGTGAACACCAAATGGCGGACGACGCTGGTGCTGCGGGAGGTACGGGAGGCCCCGGGGAGGTTTCCGAGGTAGCTTCGGCAGTGGGGGCCGAGGTTGAGGTCGAGGCCGCGGCCTCGGGGCCCGGGGAGGAAAGGCTGAAGACAAGGAGTGGGTTCCTGTCACTAAGCTGGGCCGGTTAGTCAAGGACATGAAGAGTCTTTGGAAGAGATCTATCTTTTCTCGCTTCCTATAAAGGAGTCTGAGATCATAGATTTCTTCCTGGGATCTTCATTGAAAGATGAGGTTTTGAAGATCATGCCTGTTCAGAAACAAACTAGAGCTGGAAAATGTACCAGGTTCAAGGCTTTTGTGGCCATTGGTCACTACAATGGCCATGTTGGTCTGGGTGTCAAGTGCTCCAAGGAAGTGGCCACAGCTATTCGTGGTGCTATCATTCTGGCCAAGCTGTCCATCGTTCCTGTGAGATATGGCTACTGGGGGAACAAAATTGGCAAGCCTCACACAGTACCCTGCAAGGTCACTGGGAGATGTGGGTCGGTTTTGGTGCACCTGATCCCCACTCCTAGAGGAACTGGCATTGCCTCAGCTCCTGTGCCTAAAAAGCTCCTGATGATGGCTGGAATTGATGATTGCTACACTTCTGCAAGAGGCTGTACTGCCACTCTGGGCAACTTCCCTAAAGCTACCTTTGATGCCATCTCCAAAACATACAGCTATCTAACCCCAGGCCTATGGAAGGAGACTGTGTTCACTAAATCTCCTTATCAGGAATTCACCGACCATCTTGTGAAGACTCACACTCGAGTGTCTGTCCAGAGGACCCAGGCAGCTGCTGTGGCAACCACATAGATGTTTGTAAACAAATAAATTGAACTATGCCCGATTAAAAAAAAATTGTGTACACAATTCCAAATTGGTTTAATTTGAGAAAGATTTATTTGTATATTTTGTTTACCCTTTGTTTTGAAGCAGACCAATGACATCATGAGGTGATATCTTTGACTTGCGTGTAAATTGGATTTAAGTAAGGCAAAACTGTAGAAAGTCGTCAACCTTACTCTTTCTTCCAGAATCATCAAAGTCCAGTAACAAGATAAAAGTCAAGGCTACTGTATACAAGGTACTTTGTTAGGTGCTAAGAAAACAAATACAAACCTCAATCTTTAAGACCTTACATCCTATATCTTGGAAGAAAAGAGATATACATGATAATAGCTAAATACTATTATAAGATAATAACTTATAAGTGCCCAAATTATTGAAATAGAAAACCACTACTTTAGTTTAAAGAAATGGGGATATATGTATTTATGCATGCATGCATGCCACAAATACATATATGTAATATAACTATATAAGCATATGGTTTATATATACATATACATGTGTATTGACCATGAAATATTAATTTTCTCAAAAGGAATAAGGGAAAAAGGGGGAAAAGAAGTGGGGGGAGAGGAAAGAAAGAGAGGGAGAAGGAAAGAATCAATAATATTCTTCTATGAATAGAAAGTTACACTATAGAAGAAGAAAACCTGCGAATTATGTCAGAAAATTTTTTTCCACCTTTGGAATGATGGTATCAAAGAATAGAAAATTTTTTTCCACCTTTGGAATGATGGTATCAGAGACCTACATTCTACATCTATGGCCACACTTCCTGTATGGTGTTTAGTTAGTTTAGGAAGGCCATGTATAAACTTGAGATCATGTGGGGGAGACAAACAGAATGGTCACTAGTCCATGTCATGTAAGGATTTATTGAAGGTAGTTGGGGATGTTTAACTTGAGAGAGGGAAATTTTAGAGGCAACTTAATAGCTGTCTTCAAGTACTTAAAAGACTCTATCCTTGAAGAGGAATTGGACTTGTTCTTCTTGGAACCAGGAAACAAAATAAGGAGCAATGGACAGAAATGGTAGAGAGGCATATTTAGGCCTGATGTAAGGAAAAACTTCCTAACAATTAAAGCTATCCAAAAATGGAATGGCCTGCTTGAGGAGTGATGGTTTTTCTCTCATTAGAAGTCTTAAAGTATGGCTAGATGACCCTTTGTCAGATGTTTTGAAGAAGGGGTACTATCTGAATTGGGCACTAAAGAATTGCTTGTCATTCAACAGTCAAAAATAAGATGAAAGCACATTTCAGGGATAGGAAACAGATTGAGCAAAGGCTTGGAAATTGGATAGCATAGGGGCTTTTTAAGCAACAAATAGTTCAGGTCATCTAAAATGTAGATTCTGAGGCAAAGTTGTATAAGGTAATTTTGGTAAGAGAATTACACAGGATTTTGGTGTCTGAACTCAACTCAGTTGGCCATAGGCAGCCACTGAAGAATTTTGAGGGATGACTCAATGAAATATGTGATATACACAGAAGAAACATTAAATCATACAGCAGTACAAAGGATGAATTAGAGGGGAAAGAGAGTAGAAGTGGGAAGATAGGTTACACTCTATTATAATAGTTCAGATGGGTGGTCAGTCATCAGGCAACAAGTATTTAATAAGTTATTACCAGGTGCCAGGTATTGTGCTAAGTTCTATGGATTAAAAAAGGGCAGACATTGTCCCAACTCTCAAGGAGCTCACATTCTCATAGAACAGACAATATACAAATAACTGAAACTAATAGATATATGCAGTACAAAGTAGGCAGTACATACAAAAGGTATGTAATATCAGAGGGAATGCAGTAGCACACACAACAATAAAGCAGAGCAGCCCAATGAGGAAATGAAAGCAACTTTAAAACTGTAAAGCACTACAAAGTTCTAGTACAACTAGATCAAATGGTTCTGTCCTTCTAGGTTGTCAAGTACCATATATCCCACAGAAAAAAGTCCCTTAGGGCCACCTTCTAAACAGAGAACCTGATATCAGTGTATCCACATGGTATGGATTTGCTCCCATGGAAGTAGACTATTAACTCTAAATTTGGGCAATTCAATGAGAAAAGAATGGAGAATTTAGTGGGGAAAAAAATGACACCTCAGGAAAGTTTGAGGTTTTACTTTCTCAGATGCAGAATGTAACGACCAACATGCTTGCTCCTGAGAATTCAATATGATTCCAAATTGTGTTTTCCATGTCTGTGTATAGCAATATTTAACAGTTGAGAGCTGTGGTACTTGGTTTTATGTGATTTAAGAATCTCCAGGGTTTGTAAGAATAAAATGTTAACCAGCTCTGTAATAATACTGACAAGCACTTTCCACATTCTGTTCCATAATCTATCCTCAACAAATACATAAGGGAGTGAGGTGGCAAATAACAGTCCATTTCAATGATAGGGAAATTGGTGTTAAATGAGTGGCCCCAGACTTATTGTTGTGAAGAGCTGGGAATAGTGACTGCTATTCTTTTTTTTTTTTTTTTAAAGCAATTGGGGTTAAGTAACTTGCTCAAGGTTACACGGCTAGTCATTATTTATGCGTGGGTGCTCATTTTCTGAGGCCGGATCTGATCTCAGGTCATCCCAACTTGGAGGCCGGCGCTCTTACTCACTGCGCCACCTAGCCGCCCCAGTGTGACTGCTATTCTTAACTGTTAAATTACTCTATTAACCATGATACAATTATGGAATAGAAGGAATTCATTAATTTCCCATATTGGATGTCTATAAGAGATTCATATGTAAGTATTAGAACTTGCTAGTTCCAAAACAATGTTAATTCTAATATCAGGTTTCTAGTTTTATAAATTGAACTTAATATGGAAAACTCTTCTAGTTTCTAAATATCTGATGACATAAAGCTGCTCTTTCTCCTGGAAAAAAAGAAAAGAAAAAGAAAGAAAAACAACAACAAACAATTGAATTCCAGGAGATAATGGGTTGATTTTGGTGGTAGTCCCCATGTTTTCATGTTGATTACATTCCTTTGAAACAATGTTAAAATTGGAAAATGCATTCATCATGAAGGATTAAGCATAAAAAGTGTTGTTCAAAATTATCATAAAACCAATATCTCAACAAGTATATACACACTTTAAACATTTCCAGTGTCTACCAATCCACAGCTGTTCCAACAGGTTATCAATGTGCCTGTTTTCCTGTAATTTTTATTTATTTGTCATTTTGCTTTTTTTTTTCAACTTTGCCAATCTGATGGGTATAATATGGAAACTGTTGCTTTAATTTTCAATTTTATAATTATTGATGATTTAAGTATTTTTCATATGACTAGATATCTTAAGAGATATACATACACACATATAACTTGAGAACTATGCACAACTTTTGACAATTTATCAATGTGTAAATGACTTGTATTAATCATTTCCGTGTGTAGTTGTCTAGTCATTTTACTTGTGTTTGGGGTTTTCTTAGTAAAAATTCTATAGTGGTTTGCCATTTCCTTTTCCAGTTCATTTTACAGATAAGGAAATTGAAGCAAATAGCTTGTCCAGGGTCATACAACTAGTAAGTATATGAGGTCAGATTTGAACTCAAGTCTTCCTGACTCTAGGCCTGGTACTCTATCCACTGCACCACCAAGCTGTCATACACATAATGCATACATACATACATACATATATGTACATATATGTATATCTTTAAAATGACACCTTATAAGAGGAGCTTGATACAGATATTGTTTTCCCATTTGAGTGTTTCCTCTCTAATTTTAACTAAGTTAGACTTATTTGTACATAAACTTGTAGATTTTATATAATTAATATTATGCATTTTATCTTCTGGATCTACTATTTCCCATGTTTAGTGATGAACTCTTCCTTTATCCATAGATTTGAAAGGTACTTTCTTATTCTCCTAAATTTTTCATTATGTGATCTTTTATATGTAGGTCATATACTTATTTGGATCTTATTGGTACATGGTGTAAAGTATTGGTCTTGACTTAATTTCTGCCAGACTGCTGTCTAATTTTCCCAGAAGTTTTTGCCAAATTAGTGTGTCCTTCCTATAACTGGCATTTAGGGATTTATGAACTATGGGTTACTATGCTTCTGTATATTATGTACCTATTCAGTTCCACTAATCAACCTCTCTATTTTTAACTAGTTCCAAATCATTTAAATGTTTACAACTTTATAGTAAAGTTTTAGAACTAGCATTGCTAGATCCCATTCCTTCCTACTTTTCTCTTAATTGATTTCTTTGAGAAGCTTGACCTTTTTTCCCCCTTCAAATGAATTTTATTATTTTTCTCTTTCTCTATAAAGTAATCCTGTAGTAGATTGATTGGTATGCTATATGGTCTAAATTGGTATATGATTATTGGTATATTATTGGTATATCATTACCAATAAAATCTAAATTGGTATATGATCTAAATAGTTTAGATAATATTGTCATTTTCATTTTACTAGCTCAGTCTGCCCATGAAAAATGATTTATCTTCAATTACTTAAGTATTTTTTCCTTCTATAAAGTGTTGTATAGTTATATTCATATAGTTCTTAGTATGTATCTTGGTATGTGAACTTGGTAAGTAAGTTCTTAGTATGTATCTTGGTATGTGAACTTGGTAAGTAAACTAAGGTAAGTAAATAGTATTTTGCACATTTCAAATTTATTTTAAATGGAATTCCTCTTTTCAGCTCTTCTTGTTAATTTATATTGACAACAGGCAGAAATGCCAATGATTTGTGTAGATTTGTTTTATATCCTTTAATTTGCTGAAGTTTTAATTGTTTCAGTTAATTTTAGTTGATTCTCTAGGGTTGTCTAAGTACTCCCATCATATCTACAAAGATAGTTTTGCCTCTACTTATTTCCTAATTTTTAAAATTATCTTATTGCTATAGCTAACACTTCAAGAACTATATCAAATAGTAGGGGATAACAATGGATACCCTTATTTTATACTTCATATTATTGGAAATGGGAAGCTAGGTGGTTCAGTGGATAAAGCACTGGGCCTGGAGTCAGGAAGAATCATCTTTGTGAGTTCAAATCAAATTACTATCTGTGTAACAGTGGGAAAGTCTCTTAACCCTTTGTAACAGCAAGCTCCCTAAGCATACCCAGGGTGGCTGACAACACAGGTTCTTAGATCTGCTTTTCTAAAGGAAAGTAACTCAAAATTAACTTAATGGGTTAACAATCTTGCTTTCATCAAATATATGTTATTAACCTAATTCAGGGGAAAAAGGTCAACACCCTGAACTTCAGAGAATACAAACAATATACAAATAAGTTACAAGCAGAAGTTAACAAGCATCAGACAGGCTTCCAGCTCTCTGACCATTACATCCATACCAAATCACAGTTACCAGAGTGGGAAGCACCAACATCTGGGTTTTCAAAGCTGGGGGGTTCAATGGCTGCCCAGAGTCTCATCTGGTCAAATCACACAAAGGGAGCCCCAGAGCAAAGTTTCACATCAGGGTATATATAGCCTTCTCCAGGCTCAGAGAATGTCACAACCCTCTTGACCCATTGCCCAATCACAAAGTAACAAGCTGTGGGCATTCCTGCAAAACAAGGAGTATAGGGAGTAGAGTTAGTATAGGAGTTAGGGAGCAGAGTATATTTTCAAATCAAGGAAGATTCTCAGAGTTACTTAAGTCTATCAAAGGGCCTAGGGGCAGGGAAGATCTTAAATTCTTATTTCCATAACACCCTTTTGCCTCAGTTTCCTCATCTATACAATGAGTTGGAGAAGGAAATGGCAAACTACTCCAATATCTTTGCCAAGAAAATCTAAAATGGGGTCACAAAGAATTGGACACAACTGAAACAACTAAGCAACAAACAAGTGGTGACAATGGTAACAAATGGTAACAGTGGTAACAAACATTTTACATTTCAGATTATTGGAAAAGATTCTAGCTTTTTTTTTCTTTTGATTTGTTTGTATTATTTTGTTTTAATCCCAGTTATACAAAATGTTGGTCCTTGGTTTTAGATATATACTATTTACCATGATAAGGAAAATGCCATTTTGTAATCTTTTAAAGAAATTAGTGGGGTTTTTTTTTTATCAAAAGGGTTTTCTGAATGGATTGATATGATTATTGCTGTTCTTGTTATTAACATGTTCAATTTTATTTATAGATTTACTAACAGCGTAATCTAGTATAGGATATCCTAGCATTCCTAATATAAATTCAATTTGGTCATTTTAAAAAATATTTGTGACATTGTAGCCTCTTTACTAATATTTAAATTTTTGTATCAATGTTCATTAGAGACATTGGTCTAAAGTTTTCTTCCTTTGCTTAGACTCTTTTGTTTAATTGTCAAAATCACATTTGTATCATAGAAGGAATTTTGTAGGATTTTTTGTTATTTTGCAAACAAAAGTTGTATGATATTAAAATTATTCTTTGAATATTTAATAGAATTCATTGATAAATCCATGGTCTTGCAGCCTGAAAAGGAATGGAGACACAACTGCCCTAGATACCCTCTTTAAATGGAGGTCCTGGGAGGAGCCATCCAATTCTGCTATGTCTGTCATTTCTGTCTCACTTAATATTGTTCATATTCAAAGTTATCTTTGTTATTTATGTAATTCCCTTGATCCTTTTCTCTCATACTTTTCCCCTCTCTTTGATCCCTTTCTATTTGAAGGTGTGTTATCAGGTGACTTGTCTGTGTATGTAAGAGGATTTTCTTTTCTCTCTCTCTCTCTCTCTCTCTCTCTCTCTCTCTCTCTCTCTCTCTTTTTGTTTTACTCTTTAGCAGCAATCTCTGGATTGTTTCAATGGGTAATTTATTTTATATACCAAGAATTCTGGTCAGTTTTCTTGTATTATTTAATGAATTATGATGCTCAGTTTGTTTTTGTTGTTCGGTTTGTTTGTTTTTGTTGTTTTGTCTTTTGGTCCTGTTCTTCAGAAGATCTATTATCTTTAAGTTGTTTCAGCACATTTTAAGAGGTCAATGAGTTATTTTCTCATTATTGTCTTTTGTTTCTTTTCTACAAGATTTTCTTCCAATTTACTAAGTTTTTATTCCAAATCAATTGTTTTCTCTTTGGCTCCTTCAGTGAAAGTCATCACTTTCATTTCCCCCCACCCTAATCTGCAATCTGCATCAGTACAGGAAGTACCTTTATCAATCATATAATTAAAAAATGTAAAAACCATTCTTATCTAGCAGGCCATACAAAACAGGCAGTGGGTCATATTTGTACCATGAATTATAGTTGACTGACCTCTGAGCTAGATCATGTTCCCTTGAACAATGTTCTCTTATATTGAATATATGTTCTCTTGAACATACTTGGGTACTCTTCAAGTTTCTGTCCTAGGTATCCTTCTTTCCCCTCTCTATACTCTCTTGGTGACGTATTCAGCTCCTATGGGTTTAGTTATCGTCTTATATGCCAATGTCTAATATCTATCTATCTACATATATATGTGTGTATATATATATACACACATATATATACATACATGTATGTTCTCATATGTCTGTATGTATGTATGTATCTAGGTGGTTCGGTGAATAGAATACAGGAATACCTGATTTCAAATTTGGCCTTAGACATTCATTAGCTTTTGTGACCCTTAGGAAGTCATTTCACCTCTGTTTACCTTAAACCACTGAAGAAGGAAATGGCAAGCCACTCCATTATCTTTGCCAAGAAAACCCCATGGATAGTACTGACATTCTATTGTCCATAAGGTCAAGAAGTGTCAGACATAGCTGACTGAATAACTGAATACACACACACGTATATAATATATGTATATACACATATATACATACATGTACATCTATACATACACATTTGTATAGTGTGTGTGTGTGTGTGTGTGTGTGTGTGTGTACATACCCCAGTGTCACCAGTTGTATGTTGGACATTTCATACTGGTGCCCTGGAAACATCTCAACCTTAATAGGTCCAAGCAGAACTGATCATCTTTCTTCCCCAAACACATTCCTTTTCTAAACCTCTTTATTTCTGTTGAGGATGGCACCATGCTTTTAATATCCTTGGCTTATAGCTTTGGTATCATTCATAATTCCTCATGTTCCTTACCCAATCAATTGCCAAGTCTTACAGTTTCTGCCTCCACAACGTTTCTCATATAGCTCCTTCTTTCTGCTCACACAACTACCACCCAATTCATACCTTCCCATTTCTCATTTATGAATATGACTAAGAGCTTTTTTGTTTCTTTAATTGACTTTAAGTCAATTCAATAAAATTCAACAATGTGGAATGACAACAATAACAAAAATGTGTGTGGACATAGGCTACGTTAATAAAAGTGCAACATCTGGAATGAGGAAGGAGACGATTTCACTTTATGTTACCTCCGTCGTGCCATATCTGGAGTATCATTTTTGGTTCTGGGTGCTACCTTTTACTATAAAAAGACCGAGGTCTTTCACTGGTCAAAATATACCACCAAAGTGATGAGACTTTGCTGATGACAGATATCCATAATAAAGACAGGAATGTGGCCCCTGTGAGTGGAGAGCACTGGCCTTGCCTCCTGAAGTTACATTTTGTTCTGGCTCAAATTTATTTGAAGCTAAGCCAGAGAGGATTTGGGGACTATATAAGAGTGTGGAACCCTAAATTAGATAGCTATCTACAACCAGAGGCTTTGATCTCACTCTAGTCATATGGGTTGAAAAGGAAAAACCTAATCTTAGCCCGGGGACTTCTAGCTTTTGTTAGCAGGGTGTGGTGGTTATGACTAAAGAGCTGTCAGCTTGCACTTAGCATGAAGAGGTTCTTGCCACTCCATCCTAGCTTACTGAAGCTGAGATGGCTTTGCTGTCTCTGAAGAGAGGAACCTAGAAGATAGTAGCAGGGAATAGTGCCCAGCAGAAATACCACACGCCTCAGAGGAACTGGCCAGATGATCTGGGTACCAGCAGGGTAACAATAATACTAATATCTAACATTTATGTAGTATCTACTATGTGCCTTGAGCCGAGTTAAACACTTGGATATATATATATATATATATATATATATATATATATATATATATATATATTATCTCATTTGACCCTTACAACCCTGTGAGAAGGAGATGCTATTATTATTCCTATTTTGCAGCTGAGGAAACTGAGGCAAACAGAGGTCAAGAGATTTGCCCGTGGTCACAGCTAGTTAGTGTCAGAGTGGACTTGAACTCGCATCTTCCTCACTCTAGACAGACTTCTCTCCACTGAACCACCTAGCTACCTCATTTACTTACACAAAAAGACAGTATGTGGCAGGACTTGTGAAGCGACACAGCCAGCAGAAATCCTGTTTCCCAGAGGAGCAAGCCCCAAGAGGACAACAGAACTTTTTTTTTTCCCAATGGGGATTTCATAACTAGAAAAGAACATGCCTACTGAAAGTAACATGATGATATTGTCAGGATTATCATTGGTCCTTCAATGTCCTGCGTTTTAACTGCCCTTTCACATAAATTCTTCATGTTTTAGCCCCTTAGATGATCCTCCCCTTCTAAAGGTTTCTGGATATTTCTGGATGAATGTTCTAAGGTTAATGGAGGTAGAGAGAAGGGGAGCTTTCAATTACAAATCTTCTGATTAAGCTGTAAATGATTTTGCTTTGATAATATACACTGACTGACTAAAGAAAAAGTTAATACACATGTGAGGGTTTTAGAACTATATGTATAGTATATCATATGTAACACAAACATTATAATGTGTGTATGTATGTGTGTATATGTGTGTGTGTGTATATATATGTAAAATTGGATATGGACCTATAGAGTATCTTTAGCCTGGGAAAGCTATTCTGGTAGCCCAATGTGTGACAAGAATATGCTTCTGTATTTCATTAGAAAGATCATTAGGTCTTTGTAATAGTAATGGAATTTAAAGATCCCCCTGTATTGGCTTGGTTCTTGGGTTGAGTGTTGAAACCCAGAGCTTGTGAATCTCACTTGTGGGATGGACTTGTTGATGTGAAGAGAGAGGGCTGAACTGGGAGGAGCTGATGCTGTGGATATAGAGAGAAGCCCAAGCAGAGAGAAGGCCTGAGCAGAGAGAGGCAGAAGAACTTTTAGGAGTAGCATCATGGGGGCCGAGAGAGAGAGGGGATTGCTGAGGGCCAGTTGGAGTTGCCCAGGAGTTTTAAGAGCTGCCACCCGGAGCTGCCAAGGACTGAGGAGACATGGCTGTGATGCTGGTATTATATCTGTCTGTTTTGATATTGTTTTGCCAGATTTGTCTGCTGGTAAAGGACAATGCTGTTGTTAAAGAGGTCCTGGAACCTTGCTGTTGGTTCAGAAGCCCTGAATAAGGATTTTCTTGTATATTTACAGAAATCCTGGAAGGTCTTGTTGATGTTTTCAGGGGTCCTGAGACTGTTCTGTAGACAGAGAGTGAATTGATGAGGACACTGGCAATGTATCTTGTGGCTTTGTTAATATTTGCCTTCCTAGGAACAGAGATTGCTGAGAATTTCCTGGTCAAGATGAAGAAAAGACCTCTCTTTGGGTATTAAATGCTGTGATATCTTAACCTTGTTGTAGCTCAGGGGTAGAAGACCTTTGTGCTCTCCACTGCCCTTTTGAGAAGATGCTTGGTGTTAACTGATGATAATTATAATTCAGTTGTGATCTAGGGGTGGGAAACTTGATTTATTTTGTGCTCTGTGATTGACCAAATGAATATACTTTATGATTGGAAACTAATCTTAACTTCCATTTGAGAAGAGAGACTTTGTGATTGACTAAATGAATGTACTGCCTAGGGGTGGAGCAATACTTGGAAATTATTGAATCACACTTGGTGAATGCTATATTTTGATTTTCTCTGTTCTGTGAATGTTTTGACTTAATTTGTCACTGAATAAAATGGGGAGTTACTATGCTGGTATTCTGAACCTTGGAAGTTGACTTTGATTGGCATTACAGTCTTGTCAAGGATGGAAGAGGCACTCGAAACAATATTATTAGAAGATTCTTTAAGCAAGCTCCAAATGATTAGAATAGAGGAGATTTAGAGGGATATAGATGTCTTCCTCATATATTTGAAAAGTATCCATGTGCAAAAGGGATTAAACTTGTTCTGCTTGGCTCAAGAGGAAAGAAGTAGGAGCAATGGACAAAAGTTATAAGAATGAAGATTTTTCACTCAATATAAGGAAACTTCCTAATAATTAGAATGGTTTAAAAACAATAGGATGGGCTCCTTCGTGAAGAATTCTTCACCAATGAGAAGAGAGTCCCATACTTTGGGGTTTGAGGACTAGAGTTACACATGAAATTTAAAAGTTTCAGGACAAGGGGTGGCTAGGTGGCACAGTGAGTAGAGCACTGGCCCTGGATTCAGGAGTACCTGAGTTCAAATCCGGCCTCAGACATTTGACACATTTACTAGTCATGTGACTTTGGGCAAGTCACTTAACCCCAATTGCCCTTCAAAAAGCAAAAAAAAAAGTTTCTGCATATACAAAATGAATGAACCTAGAATAAGAAGGGAAGTAGTAAAAAGGGAGAAAACATTTGTATAAAATTTCTCTAATAAAGGTTTGATTTCCAAGATTTACAAACAATTAATAAACATATATTAGACTAATAACCATTCCCCAATAGATAAGTGGTCAAAGTATATGAGCAAACAGTTCTCAAAAGGAAAAATGGCAAAGTATTCATAATCATATGAAAGAATGCTTTAAAGCATTAATAATTAGAAATATGTAAATGAAATTTCACCTTATACCCTGTCAATTTGGGAAAATGACTAAAAATTATGATAGTAAACATTAGAGGGGTTATGAAATATGTTGTTGGTGAAGCTGTGAAATGGTACAACTATTTTGGAAAGCAATTTGGAGTTATGCAAATAAAGTAACTAAAGTGTCCATACCCTTTGAACCAGAGACTCTATTATTGGGCTTATACCCCCAAGAAAGCCATGATTAAAAGAAAGTCCCCAATATATATCTCCAAAATATTTATAGCAACACTTTTTGTGGTAGCTGAGCATTGATAACAAAGCAGATGTCCATTAATTGGACCACAGCTAAACAAATTGTGATACATGAATGTAACAGGATATTACTGTGCTATAAGAACTAATGTGTGTGATAAATACAGAGAACCATGGAAAGATTTATATGAACTAATGCAGAGTGAAGTAAGTAGAGCCAAGAAAACAGTATATACAACAATGTAAATAGAAAAAACAATTATAAATCAAAAAACTAAAAAGTAAGTGTAACAAAATTATAAAGATCCAATAGGACTCAGATGGAGATTTACAAAAGGACGTGTCTAACATACCCCTTTGTGGAGAGGGGAGGTCTGTAGCTATTACATATTACATATTTTGGGGGGACTGTATAACTGTAATGATCAATTGTACTAATTTTTTTCCTCTCTAAAAATACTATTTGTTATATGCAATGGCTCTCTAGGAGGCAGAAAGGGAAGGATACATGGGATGATTATAATGAAAGAAACAGAAAATTTTAATAAAAATTTTAAAAATATATATACATATATATGAAAAAAGAACAGAGTAAAGGAGTATATTCATGTGAACAAATATTCCAAAATATGGAACTGAGTATAGTTTAAAAGAGAAGATATGATCAATGATAGACATAGCAGTCTTTTCAAAATCAGCTGACTTTGGGGACTCAAGTCATTGATTAAGTAAAAGGAAAAAGCAATAACAAATTCTAATAAAGGATGAAGATTGGAAGAAGTTACACACAATTACATAGCAATCCCTATTTTAAAAAGTGCCTGACACTCAAATGGTAAATGGGCAAAAATAAAGGTATCTACTACCATTTCTTAAAGAAGATTAATTCAAAAGTGTGCTCATAGTTAAAAGACTAAATGATTCCAGAAACAGCCTCAGCTAGCAAACTTGATCTCCTTTAATTTATTTTTTGTTTTGTTTTGTTTTTCTGTTTTGGAGGGCAGGACAATTGAGGTTAAGTGACTTGCCCAGGGTCACACTGCTAGTAAGTGTTAAGTATCTGAGGCCGGATTTGAACTCAGGTCCTCCTGACTTCAAGCCGGTACTATATTCATTGCACCACTTAGCCACCCCTTGATCTCCTTTTAAAGCAGAGAAAGAAGGAAGTCAAGAGCAGCATTCCTATAAGACACAGGAGCTTTTTGCAGAGAATTAGAGAGGATGAGGGGTGATCAGGAGCAGTAACAACTTATAAAAGGACAAAAGTCAACTGAGGGGGAATTGATACTACAGGGAATTTGGTGTGAAATTCACCTAAATTATGTGATCTGTGACTGAAAATAATGTTAGAACATGTGAAATGGAACAAAGTTGCTGGCATTTTTACAATGATCTCTTCTCACCAGAAATGATAATAGAACCACCATAGATTTCATCACCTTAATGTAAGATTCACTATGTAAAAAAAATAAAAATAGTATTAAAGAAGATAAGCCAGCTATGGTGATATACATACCTATATTCCTTGCTACTGGAGTGACTAAGGCTGTGGATCTGTTGAGTTTAGAAATTCTGAACTGCAATAGGTCTAAAGCTGGTCAGGTATATGAACTAAATCCTGCACCAATACAGTTAACCCCTGGTTGCAGTGTCACTGGGCTGTCCAAGGAGGGTGAATCAACTTAAGTTAGAGAAATGGATTGGGTTATACCTTCCCTAGTGATCAGTATTGGATTGGGTCCATTAAGGGTTAGTATACTTCCAGTCTGAATGAAATAGAGCCAGTCTTAAAAGAAAGAAAAAAAGAGGTGAAGGAGAGAGAGATGATAGAGGGGAGAAAGGAGAGAGGAGTGAAGAGAAGACACAGAGAGAGAGAGAGACAAACAGAGAAGAAGAAGGAGAGGAAGAGGGACAGAGAGGGAGAGGGCCAGGGAGAGGGAGAAACTTCCAGTTCATATCAAAGATCATGGAAAAATAAGTGACCTTAGAGAGGTCATCTAGAACAACCCCAAACACCATTTTATATTTGAGAAATGAATGAATGAAAAGCATTTATTTAGCATTTACTATGTGCCAAGCACTGTGCTAAGTGATGAAGATACAAAAATAAATAGTCTCTGTTCTCTATGATCTTTCATTTAGGGGAGACAACATTATAGGGGAGTGGATACCAGGAAAAAAAATTATAGTTTAAGGAATCACAAAGATAGTGGAATAAAATGGCAATGCCCTTTTCAGAGGTATTGTTAGTGTTGATTTGATTATATTTGATTATAGTGGGCAAAACAAGAACTCAGAGGAAAACCGGGAGAAGGATAGGTGTGGCCATGGGACAAAAAAATGGCTCAGAGTTATGATGAGAAGTTAAGTGACTTGCCTAAGATTACATGTGCAGGAGAACCAGTACTGGAATATAGTTCACTGAATCCAAATCCTTCTAAAACCAATTTAATCAGTACTTGCTGATTACATGATTTAAGTTAGGGAAGCTACCCCCAAATTGATTTTATAGAATATTGTATTTTCCCTTGCCTTTAATAAACATTGGCTTTGATCAAAAAGTGTTTTCCTTGGATTCTGAGAACTTGTCCCAAATCAAAATTTCAGGGATTTTTTTTAGTTTTCAAAGAAAGAAAAATTAAAGGGATTAGGGAAAGAATGAAAATATTATTAAAGGTTTTGATTCTTGCCATCAAGTACAGGTCCCTTCTGTTATTTCATATATGTGGATACTTCCTTCAGTGATACAGATCACAATGCAGTCAAACCTCTTCAACCAGGATGGGCCATCCAATGTGTTGAGTTACTTCCTCTAGATCTCCTTCTGGATAATAAGAGAGCACCCAGACTTTCCACAAGCTAGTGCTCACCCATGATGCATGAACCAGCCTGACTCCTTTCCCCATCATAGATATCTTTAGTAAAAGGAAACAGATAGGAATTGGACCTGTGATTTCCTTCATTTAGGGAACTCCTGGATGATGGAACTTTTACAAATAAAGATAAATAACTTCTCTGAAACTTATATTTTTGAAGTGTTGCCTGGAATGCTGAGAGGTTAAATGATTTGCCCAGGATCACACTGATAATGATGAATAAGGCTATCCACCTCTTGGCAAAGATGTGATAATCTCAAGATGCAGAAAGAAATATGTACATTTTTAGACAAGCCAATGTAGAAATCCATTTTGACAGGGGCAGCTCGGTGGTGCAGTGAATAGAGCACCGGCCCTGGAGTCAGGAGGACCTGAGTTCAAATGTGGCCTCAGACACTTAACACTTACTAGCTGTGTGACCTTAGGCAAGTCACTTACTCCCAATTGCCCTACCTTCCCCCCTCCAAAAAAAAAAAAAGCAATCCATTTTGACTGTGCATGCTTTTAGAAAGGTTTTGTTTTCCTTTTTCCAATGATATAAAGTTGAGAGGGATAAAGGAGAAAATAAGAGGAAAGGAAAGGGAGAGAAAGGAAGAGGAAAACAAGGGGAAAGAAAATAGAAAAGAAAAGGAAGAGAAAGAAAAGAAAGACATTGAGATAACTTTTTTTTAAAGGCATAGAACAGGAATATGACCAAAAAAAAAAAAAGTACAAACAGGACATCTTTGAACAATATAGCTTGAAATTGTTTTGTATTTAAAAGAAAAACTAATGAAAATAGAGGTTTGCAATTCTTATGCATTTTTCTGTTATGCTATACAAGTAGAAATGTTAATTTATTTGTCACTAAAATCGGAGTAAAGATATTGTTAAACAATACATTGCTACCTCCTATATGAAGCTTTTCCTGAACTTCCTCCCTCTACCATCTGATAGTGCCTCCCTTCCCAAATTCTATGTGGATTTACTTAGCCTGTATGTTGTATCTACTTATGTTTACAGGTGTTGTTTCTCCCAATAAAATGCAACCTCCTGAATGGTAGGGATTGTTTCAATCTTGATTGATTGAATTTCATAATATATTCAATAAAGTGTTCTGAGAGCAATAGTCTCTTACAAAGCTTGCAACTGTGGACACAATTTCCTAAAGACAGAGACTTCCCCTGAGACATCTAAATTGGAATCTTCCATAACTCACTTCCAAGCCATAGTTTTGCTAAATAGCTTCAGAGATCTTTGTGGCAATTGGCATCAAGTCAAATGATAACTGACTCTTTATGTATCTTTATGGGCTATTGCCCAACCTTAGGAAGTATTTCTTTATGTGGAACCGCTCATATCTCTTGAAACATCTGAAAACCATGTGCTCTCTCTAGAGTCTTCCATCAACTTAATGCCACGTGGCACTAACATCTTTGCAGACTGGAATGATAGAGTGTGTATGTGCAGAAATGCATTTAAAGGGTATTCTTTTAAGTTACTTGGGAAAGACTGATTTGGGACCAGTAATGGAGGGAAACAGTCACTGTGATTTAGGTCACAAGTATTTTCATTTCTTCAAACAAATGCTTTTGGGTAAAGAATTTGAATTTGGGGAGATAAAGATAAAAGTGGAGAGTGACTTTCATGGTGTTATCCCATGCCATCCTATGCTTCCAGGTGTCAAAATTGTTTTTAATATCTAGTTGGCCAGAAATTATGAGGCATGTTCCATTTCAATCTTTCATCAAAAAGAAACAAACCAAAAGCTCACATCTGGAGTATTGTGTTAGTTCTGAATGCCAAATTAGAAACCCAGAAGGATATCTATACATAGGAAGGCATCCAGGGGAGAGAAAGCAAGATGGTGAGGAGATTTGAAGTAATGCCATATAAGGATCAGTCAAAAGAACTGAGAATATTTAGCTCGGAGAAGAAAAGATTTAGTGGAGCAATGGACAGCTATCTTCAAATATCTGAATGACTCCCACTGGAAAGAAAGCAATCTTTATTCCATTTAGGCATTGAAGACAGAGCTAGAAGTAATGGATGGAAGTTGCAAAAAGGCAAATTTAGGTTTTGTTTTGTTTTGTTTTGTTTATTTAAAAGAAAAAAATGGTTCTCCATACCTCACATGGGCTGAAAGTACAATAGCTATTCACTGGTGCAACCTTACTTATGAATGGTACAGAAGCTTTAACCTGTTGTGTTTTTTGTACCTGATATGGTTCCTCCCCTCTTTAGGGAGCCTGGTGGCCCTTGACTTCTTGAGGACTCACCATATTAGTTCCATACTTAGTGTGGACACCAAAATGGCTTTAGACTTACTATATCTCAGAGCTCCTGGACTCAGTTGATCCACCAGTCTCACCTTTCCCTAGAAGCAGGGGTTATAGGTGTCTGCCCCTACTCTTGACTGAATTTAATATTGATATAAGAAAAAAGAACCTACTCACATTGAAACATACCCTAAAGTGGAATGGTCTGCTTCTTCAAAAGATGGTAGGTTTCCTCTCACTGGAGATATTCAATCAATGTCTCAATGATTTCTCATTAGATTTTTGGAGACAAGATTCTTTTGGGGATATGAAATGGACTAAATGTCTATTAAGGTCTGTTCTAAGCATGAAAATCTGTTATTCTGTTAAAAAAAATCTTATCTTCCAATCACTATTATTGTTAATTTGGGGTTTTTTTTTCAAATTTTTTAACAACTCTAACTAAAAATCATTGCTCATATAATTTCTACTCAGAGACTGGTAGGCACATACTATAGCCATTTTGATTCAATGTTGACTGACTGCCTATAATATTTTTCACATGGAGAAACTGAGGCATAAAATGCTAATGCAAAAACAAATATAAAAGTGAATTTTAGAATTGCTCTGTCTTCACTAAGTCTTTATCTTAATCTAGCAGGTCATATTATCTCATACTTTCTCTTAACTCATATGGCCTCTAGAAATGTGATTGCACTCAACTCTCAAGAATGTAAAATCCAGACATAGAGAGTGAGGTGTTTAGGGATATAGACTCCCAAGAGGACCAACCAAAGAAAACACCTACACTATTCTGAGTGTTTTCCTGTCCTGTTCTATGCATCAAGCGGGAGTGTGGGTGTGGATTGCCCTTTGTGTAAAACTCTTAACATTTAGATCAACTAGACACTTGGAATAACACAAAATGAACAAATTCCATTACTTCTTCTGCTAAGTAAATTGAACAAAAATAAATAAGAATAGAAAAAGTAACAAAATAAAGATAAGTAAATATAAGTAAATAAGACAAGACAAATAAAGAGAAAAGACAAATCAGTAGGCCAAAGTATCTCCACAATCACCTGTCATATTAAGATTGATTTATTTCCTTTCATATTCATTCAACATTCATCCAACAAAATTTTGTAAAGTGCTCCCTATGAACTGATCCCTGTATGTAGATGCTGGGGCTCCAAAAATGAAACAAAACAGAATTCCTTTGCTCAAGGACTTTATAATATAGTAATGAGGCTATGACATGATTACAGAAAAGAATAATACAAGGTAGAATGTGTGGAGGAAAAAGGTGAGATCAGGAAAAGTGTTTTAAGAACATGTGAAGAGATAAAGATCATTTACAGCTGGATAAATTAGAGAAAGCTTCACGGTGGAAGTGCCCCCTGAGGTAGGCCTAGAAGGATGAATATTTCAACAGATGGAAAAGTGGAAGATGATATATTCAAAGCAAGAAGAAGTAACTGGGTGACTACAGAGAGGCAAGAAAGACATATAAGAGTAGTCTAATTTGGCTGGAATGTAGAGTGCCTGAAGGGAAGTAGTATATGGTAACATTGGAAGAGGATGTGGGAAGCTGAACTGCGTAGGACCTTACATGGAAGGTCAAGAAATTTGTATGGTATCCACTAGGCAGTAGGGAGCCAGTGGATTTTTTGAGAAAGTCAGTGACATGATCAGACCTGCCCATTAGGAAGATTATATTCACAGCTCCATGAAGGATAGATTGGGGAGGGGTAGAGAAGGGAAAGCCTGGAGCAATGGCCCTTATTCCCAAATAGCTTTCAATCTAGTTAGAGTGACAAAATAGGTAGGGTATCCTCAAAGTCTTGGTGCAGTTTTAAGCTTTGGAGAATATGTGGATCTCATTGATATGGGTGTTCCCTGGAAGAGTACAAATTTCAACTCATCTAAACTTTCTCATCCTTTAGTACTCTTGTCCTTTCCTGCTCTGAAATCCTTCACAGGTTTTTTCTGGGTCTCTTGAGATTGTGTGAATTCCAATAGAGCATGCCAATTAGTTATAACCATTTGTTAGCACCTTTTGGCTATTATATATCCCATGTTTATGCCTCACTTGATATCAATAAGCAAAAGGTTGTCAAACAATATCTCTTTACATTTTAAGGGAATATTGTATGGTCCTGAAATACAATAGAGATAAGTTAGTTTGACAACCCTCTGCTTATTGATATCAAGTGAAGTGAAAAACCAGGATGCATACTAGCCAAAGGTATTTGTCACCCTCCTGGAAGAGGTCCAAGGTATAGTAAAAATCAAAGAAAGAATCCCTAGAGATGGTAAATGGTATTCATATGTGTTGACAACACTCTTCTGGTTTCATCAGAAACTGAAACATTGAAGGTTCTTACAAAGGAGACCCACAATCACACAGTAGAGTTTGGCCTAATTTGCAACATTAAAAAAAAAGCAAGTATATAAAAAATGCATTCCTCCCAGACTATATTTGCACTATTTTTCCTAAACAATTTAACAAGTTTTCATTGGTAATATATAACAGTGCATGCATACCCACCATGCATATATCAAAATCATACAATGATCTCTTAAAATGTAATGAGAACAATAACTATGCTGGATAACCCATGATGTTGGTCAATAAGTAAATATATTTTAGATAGATAGATAGATAATGCAGATTAACAATGCAATGATTCCAAAATTTAGCAGAAAAACGTGATACTGGATTTTATCTGGGACATTGTGCATGGTTTTTAATGATATCATATCATAATGATATGATGATGCTCCTTAGAACAAAGGGCCATCATTTTAACATTACTATTCTTCTGTTGATGCTATATGACTGCAAAGCAAAGGATCACACAATCTGAACACTTAAAGAATTTGGGTTATATATCATCTACCACTTTACTGCAGTTCCCATTCCCTTTCCCAAAGCTATAGTTCGGATTTTCATGTCCCTGCCATATAATCTTTCCACAATTCTGACCTTCATTTTTCATTTCCCACATACCCTCCTATCCCTCCACACTGCTGAAGGAGTTTTCCTAAATACCATCTTCATACCCAGGACTTCCTTTGGGAAGACATGCTCTCTCTTTTAACCAATATCTTGAAAACCTTCCAATTTTGTAATGTTCTCATCCATTCACCCTATTCCTTAGATTTGCGTTTGCACTTGTACTTTGTTGTTTCAGTGAGAGGAAGCATAACATAATGGAAAGAAATCATCTTCAGAGTCAGGATGGTTTGGGTCCAAGGCCTATCTCTGACACACCAGCAACTCACTTCACCTCAGTGCCCCTAGGCTCTCTAGGACCATAAATTACCAGGGAGCTGGCAATCAGAGTTGGTGGACTGAATTATCACTGATGAAATTGTAGGTCCAGCTTGCCTTTTCCCTACTTCCTCCTCCCTCCCCACTCCACCCAATAGAATTTCACCATTGTTTGCTTCCTGTCTAATTTACCCAATGTAAAGATTTTAGCATTTGCTTCAGCATTGTTTTGGCACCAACTTGGATTCTAGTATTTGACCACAGCTGCCAGACAGGGTGATGTCTGGTGTCCTGGGGCTCAAATACAGCTGGCTACTGGCATAGTGGGACTGTCATATAGTAAGCTGGCATATTAAGGGAAACTGGCTTGGACCAGGTCTAGGATAGGTGGAGCAGATTTCAAAGGAGGCTGAATATTCAGCAATCACAGTTCTGAGATGGCACCTAGATGCACCTCACTTGTGCCCAGGGCAAGATTCTTGGAGTGCAATTTAAATACAATATTAAAGTTAGATATTTTCATTGTGCCTTTAACGTTTCAAAGTGCTTTCATATATGTAGTTCCTCTTTTGATTCTCTCATTTATCCTGTAAGTTAGCACATTCGAATGAGGGTCAGAAGACCTGTCATATCATTCAGTCTACTGCTAACCAGTTTCGTGGGCATGGGTATATCTGTTAACCTCTCTGGACTTCATTTTCTTCTTTTGTCCTAAGGAAGGTTGGGAATGGGGTGAATTAGATTACCTCTAAGGTCCCCTCCTAGTCTAAAATTCTCTAATTCTGGTTACTATTATTTCCATTTGTCATATGAAAAGCTGAGGTCAAGAAAAGTTAAATGAATTTTCCAGTACCAAATATATACATTATATGGCAGAGCTAGGACTAGACTGTTAGGTGATGTGTTCTAGTTGGGCCATGTTGCCTCTAAGAATTACAGGGACATGAGAACTAGGAATTACTATTCAAGAAAGCTCTTCTTGCCCAATAGATGACAGCCAAAATGAGAAGGGGGAGGGGCAGTAATTAATTGGGACTCAGACTACCTGTGTTCTGTCTGGGCCCCACCACTTACTAGTCTTGTGTTCTGGGGCAAGCTGCAACTTTTCTGAGTCATATTTTCTTCATTTTTTTTGAAATGGGAATAACAAGATCTGCCTGGTTTATCAATCTCCTAGGACTGTTGTAAGACTCAAAGAATATAATAAGGGATGGGAAAGTCTTCCATAAACTCACAGAATGTTAGATATGGAATGAACTACAGAGACTATCATTTTCTACAAAGGGAAGCTGAAGACCAGAGAATCAGTATGACTAGCTCATAGTCACATAACGTGTTAAGCAGTAGAAGTGGTCATTGTGCCCAGGCCTTTGAGACTCTAAGACAGGGATAGGGAGCCTGTCAACCTGGCATAACCATGTTAACCTATGGCCTCAAGGCCATATGTGGTCCTCTAGGTCCTCAAGTATGACCCTTTTACTCCAAATTTCACAGAATAACAAGTTTGGATTGCACTTGAAGACCTAGAGGGCCACATGCAGCCTCGAGGCCACAGGTTCCCACCCCTGCTCTAAGGGCAGTGCTCTGTCTACTGCTATATCCATTCAGTTTGCAGTACCAAACAATTCAATTCAGCAAAGACCTCAAAGTTCACGTGGTCTAAGACTTCTTACTCTTTTGAGGGAGGAATAAAAGGTATTATGCTGTGATAAGTCTACAAATGTAAAACAAAATAAATCTCTGACCTCATATGCTACTAAAACAGATACTGAAATAGGAACATTTAAATGGGGAAGTAAATGCAAGACAATTTGAAGGGCAAGAGCACTGACAATTCCAAGGATCATAATAGGTTGTGTCTGAGCTGAGGCTTGAGAACTTCTAAGAATTCTGGGAAATGGAGAAGAAGAGGGACAACATACTAGTCACAAGAGAGACTTGCACAGTGGCACAGAAAAGGAAGATCAAGACTGGGGAATGGGGGAAGGGAAGTGAAAAAGCATCAATAAAGCATTTGCTATATTTTTGGCATCATGCTAAGTGTTTTATCAATATTATCTCATTTGAGATAAATATGTGTTGATCCTCATAAAAACCTTGCAAGATAGGTACTATTATTATCCTGTTTTTACAGCTGAGGAGACTGAGGTTAAGTGACTTACCCAGGGTATCACACAGCTAGTAAGGGTCTAGATGAGATTTGAACCCATGTCTTCCTGGCTTCAGGCTCTGGGTTCTATCTACCAAACCACCTTAACTGCCTAGCAAATAAATCTGTGTAACTAAAACATAGTGTGCCAAGGGTATTGATAGGAAATATGTCTGTAAAGACAGGGTCAGATTATTATGGACTATAGATGCCAAACTGTCTTATTTTATCCCAGGAGCAGGTAGGTGGCACAGTGAATAGAGTTCTAGGCCTGGAGTCAGGCAGCAGACCTGAATTAAAATCTTGCTTCAGGCACTTAATAGCTGTTTGAATTTGGGTAAGTCACTTAACCTCTGTCTGCCCCAGTTTCCTTAACTGTAAAATAACTATAATAATAGCACCTACCTCACAGGATCATTGTGAGGATCATATGAGATAATATTTATAAATTATTTAGCACTGTGCTTGACATATGATAGATGCTTAATAGAGGATTTTATTTTGTTTTCCCCCTCCCTTCCTAGAGAAAATAAGAAGTCCCTGAAAATTCTTCAATAGGAGAATGACATAGTTAAATCTGTATTTTAGATAGCTTATTTTGGTAGCTGTGTGGAAGATAGAACAGAGAGAAAAAAAGACTGAAAATAGAAAGACAAATAAGGAAAACATTATAAATCACCAAAGTGAAGAGTGATGAGGCCTAAATTAAAATTATGACAATGAGTAGAGTGAAGAAGACACGTGAGCAAGGTTGTAGAGGTAGAATTGGTTAAACATTAGACTGAAAAACTGATTAAAAAACCAAAGGAGTGGTTGTAAGGCCCCGAGGTTGTATACCATGGTGCCTAGAAGCATGGCGATATTCTTATCAGAATTAGCAATGTTTGGGAGGGGGGGATGTTTTTTTAGCAGCAAGTATAGCCATCTTAATGACACTAAGACTTTTGAGGCAACTTGTACATTGGTTTCTCCTTTTAACGTAGTGAGTTTGAGGTACTTATGGGAGATTCAGGTAGAAATGTCACTTTGCCTATTAACAATTTAGAACTAGAACTCAGGAGTAATATGAGACATAGGTATATGGATTTGGGAGTCATCTGCAGATAAGAGGGTTATCGAATCCATCAGATTTAGACAAGATCTTTGGTAACTCTGGACAGAATAACTTCAGTTAAGTGATGTTATCAGCTATGACTGCCAGGAGCGGGGAGTTAAGAAATAAATGAGTGAGGGGGCAAAGCAATGAACAGAGGACTTTTTTAAAAGAGTTTGGCTATGAAAAGAAGAAAAGATAAAAGGGAGAGAGCTTGAGGGGATGCTACACTAGTGAAAGAGGTTTGTAAGGATGGTGAAGGCCTAGGCTTGGAAGGTATTATCATGATTAAGGTAGTGATTATTTTATGCTTAGTTTCTGGATAAGAATGATGATAACCGTCCCTTTCCCTACACTCAACATCTCCACTTACCTCCTAGATTGCTAGATACTATGAGAGGGGAATATGGTCACTTTCAGGTTGGGGAAGGACCAGGAAAACAGGCAAAGGGGAAAACTCCCTTGGAGGAAATCACTTGTTATTTTTACTCATTAAATACTACAGAGACCAATAAGTGGTTGGAACGCTAGCCTTTGGGTTAGAAGAGTGCTGAACTCCAGAAGACCTGAGTTCAATCCTGACTTAGGCACCTTTATTAAGTGACTCTGGGTAAAGTCACAACCTCTCAAAAATCCAGTTTTCTCACTTGAAATGAGGATAATATTATCATTTACTTCCCAGGACTGTTGTAAGGATCAAATGAAATAAAAATATGAATAATTTTGTAAACTTTACTGATATACTATTATGTTATCATTATTTTTAGTTATTACCTAGACTTTGAGTAACCCTAGGAAATTCTCTAAAACCATTTAGTTATAGAGGAGTAACTGGTTTTCATCAGCAGTATCAAGGCATCTTCTATATCACTTATACCCCCTATGAAATCACAGGTACAGACCAAAATAAAATGGTTGTCCCAAATCCAAGTGTTTTTCTAGTGTTAAAGATGGAGGAGGTGAGGGCCTTTATCTGACTACCAGAACTTCTGCCTTGCTTTTCCTTCGCTGTTGACATCAGTGTTCCACCAGGTGGCACTGTGATGAGCACACAGCTGTCCAAGGACTGCATCCTATTGCTATGAGCCTGTGAGGCTGGAAGAGACATGTACAGGTTCTGTAGTAGATTCAGAAGGAGGAGATGCCAAATAAAGGTATATACCTTAACCATCCAGAGAACTCATTTCTGTATCTAGCAATGAATGGGTCACAAGTGATGGAAAATGATTTGACAACAGAATTTAGGAGACTATATTAAGCAGCAAAGTTTGACAAGGCACAAATAGGAAAAATACCTTGGACTGGAAGCCAGAAGACCCCACTGACTTTTACAAACTCGCTGTATGTCTTCGTACAAATCACTTAACCCCTCTTGCCCTCAATTTCCTTCTCAGTAGGATAATTAATATAGACTGTGGTACAGCAAAAAAAAGACTGGATTTGGAGTCAGGGGTTGACTGTTTTTAGTCATATCTGACTCTTAGTGACCCCTTTTGGGGTTTTCTTGGTAAAGATTCTGGAGTGGTTTGCCATGTCCTTGTCCAACTCATTTTACAGATGAGGAAACTGAGGCAAATAGGGTTAAGTGACTTGCTCAAGGTGATACAACTAGTAAGTGTCAGAGACTGGATCTGAACTCAACTGCAGATCCCCTACTCTATCCATTGCACTACCTAGCTGCCAAGCTGGAATCAGAGGACTTGAGTCCAGATCATGGCTCCTCTATTTGCTAATTGTGTAGTTTTGAACTTGCTACTTGTTTCTCTTATCTTCTGATTCCTCTTCTGTAAAATAAGGGATCTGAACTGCATGACTTCTAAAGTCACTATCATTTCTAAATCTATGACCAGTAAAATCACTGAGTTTGGGGGTTTATTCTTTTGAAGTGGAAGTGTCTGTACCTCTGACCAGTGCAGAAAAACTATAAGGAAAGGAGGAAGAAGAATCACTGTCCTTTGAATACAAGTGAATCACACCTTCCATCATTAATAAAGGAGTTCTTTTACAACAGAGCATTTAAATTTTTCTATTCTATTTTTAAATGTAGTTTTCAGTGTAGTGCTTACAGTACACTTGAATATAATTGCTGATGAGCTGAATAAGAAATGCAACATATTATAGCACAAAGAGACTGTTGAATTCCAGCCCCTCCATCTGTCACTGAGTAGCTGTGTGACCTGGGGTTTAAATCATTTAACCTCGCTAAGCAATCACTTCCTCTTCTGCAAAAAATGAGGGAGCTGGACCATATGGACTCTAATATGTCCCTTCCAGCTCTAATGATCTATGAGCCCATCTATCCAGCCCTAAAATTTTGTAATTCAGAATTCTTTCCTCCTCCCAAAATCAATGACTGTTATGTTAGTCAGAAGGGAAGCTCTTGGATAGATTGAGAATTCTCTGTACTTTCCCTCACAATTTTGCCTAGGTATGGTTACCTCAAAGTAAATGGCAGTTACCCATTCTCTGCTTGATCAGAAGTGACATTTCCAGTGACTGACTCAATGGCTATGGTGGGTCAAGGGGAAAGAATTACAAGTCTACAGGATGCCAAATCCAGCGGGAGTTAGAGGTAGAAGCAGGTGTTCATTTTCAGTAGCACAGGATGTTCATTTTTTGGTGGGGGTAGGGAGAGGAGAGTGGAAGGGGGTGATTTTCTTGTTAGGCAACCTCCAGGATCCTCTGCCCTACTTTGAAAGGGCTGCCAGTCCCATCACCCTAGGCTGGGATTCTCTTTACTGACTACCCATTGGTTGCTTCTCTAAAAGAGGTAATCAAAGTAAGTAGGAGGGGTAAATGTTATTGTTCAGAGCATTATCATGTGAATGAAAGCCCTTCCTAAAGCTTTGGGTTCCAATGCCTTTGTGTAACTTTTAAAGGAGGTCCCAGAGAGTTCCACCTCTTATGAACAGTCCCCAAAATCTTTTAACCTAAACTCATTATGAAGCAGTAGGTCTGTCAGCTGAGTAATGTAATTACATGCATTACCAACACATCAACTGAAACTGGTCCTTGTCCTAAATTTGAATTTTTTTTGCATCTATTTGATTTTTTTTCCCTGTGTAGCAGCAAACACCCCAACATCCCCAGGGTAGCTGCCAATATAGGTTCTTAGATCTGCTTTTCAAAAGGAAAGCAACTCAAAATGGGTTAACAAGCTTACTTTAATCAAACAAACATACATTACCTAGTTCAGGGGAAAAGGTCAGCACCCCAAACTTCAGAGTTACAGAACTTACAGATCAGACAGGCTTCCAAACTGTCCCAACATTACATACAATACCAAATCACAGTTACCAGAGAGGGAAGCATCAACATCTGGGTTTTCAAAGCCGGGGGGCTCTCAACAATGGCTTCCCAGAGTCTCATCTAGTCAAATCACACAACACTTCTCAAAGGGAGCCCCAAAGCAAAGCCTCTCCTCAGGGCTTATATAGCCTTCTCTTGGCTCAGAGAATGTAACAACCTCCTTGACCCACTGCCCAATCACAAAAGTATCAAGGTTGGGCTTCCCTGAAAAACAAGCCTCCCACCACAGGCTCCAGGTGCACTTAAGCTAGGGGCAGGGAAGATCTTTAAATCTGCATTTCCATTACACCCTGTCACATGCTGTGAGACTTATAGGGAAACAGGGGTCACAGAATGTGATCCAAGAAACCACACTTACCTTGCACTCCCTCCACAGACTATCTTAGTCCTGTGGATTTGTCAGTGTGACTCAGGGCCAGGGAGGGTGAGGAGCATGTTGTGTGAATGTAGGGGAGGGAGTTAAATATATACAAACATTTATTCTAAGTTCTCTACTATTTAGTTGATTCACTTTCACAATGCCCTCAGGGTCTTGCTAGGAGTCAAGTAAGTACCTGCTACCAAAGGTGATAAGAACCAGTCTATATCATTTGTGTAGGATATCCTGGGAAGAAGATTTTAGTATATCAGGACCTATGAGTTTACCTCAAGTTTATGTTCTGAGCCCAGTTTTCTTCCTATACTTTCTCACTTAAGCATGTCATCAATATCTATGGATTCAATGACTTACAAAGATGACTTCTGGATCCAGTCTAGCCTTTCCCTTAGGCTCCAATCCTATATGACTAACTTGACCAGGTATGGGGAACCTGTGGCCTCAAGGCTACACATGACCCTCTAGGCCCTCAAGTGTGGCCCTGGTCCTATTGAAGGACCTAGAAGGCCACATGTGACCTCAAGGCCACAGGTTGCTCACCCCTTAATTTGACTATTGGCTTTTTTGAACTAGAGTTCCTTTAGGCATCTTGAGCTCAACATGGCCAAAACAAAACTCATTTCCTTAAACACACCCCTATTCAGAATGTACCTATTTCTGGGTACTACTGTCATTCCAGTCATCTGGGTTTGCAATGTTCTAGAGTTCCTTTAGGCATCTTGAGCTCAACATGGCCAAAACAAAACTCATTTCCTTAAACACACCCCTATTCAGAATGTCCCTATTTCTGGGTACTACTGTCATTCCAGTCATCTGGGTTTGCAATGTTAATGACATACTCAAATCTTCATTCTTACTTATCCCACATAGCTAATTAATTGCTAAATCTTGTGATTTGTACTTCCTTACCTTGTCTCTTGCATAATCCCCATTTTGCTACTAATTCACTGATTTACCATCCTAGTCCAACACTTCTTGTCTAGACCATTGAAGTCACCTATTTGTTCTCCCTGCCTCAAGTCTCTCTCCACTCCAATCTGTCCTCAATCTTACTGTCCTTTAACATAACTGCCAAAATGATTTTCCTAAAGCATGCATCTAGCTATAACATGTTCCTACTCAATAAACACTTTCACCTCTAGGATCAAATACAAACTTCTTTTAACATTTTAAACTCTTAAACTTGGCCTCTTTCTACTCTTCTTACCTAATTACAGTGATTGCGATTGGTGGATCCTGCCATGAAGCCAGAAGGGCTTTCTTGCTATTCCTCACATAGGACATTCCATCTCCCATCTCTGTGCCTTTATGCTCTCTGGTTGCCCCTCTCCCTAGAATACTCTCCATCTGTACCACTATATCTGTACCACTTGAAATCATTTTTAAGACAGCTCAAATGCAACCTTCTATATGAAGCCTTTCCTCCTCCCCTGATTTTGATTGCCATCCCAAAATCATCTTGTATCTGCTCTGTATATGTTTTGAAAGTAATCATCATCTATATATGAAGGTGACTCCCAGATCTATTCCTAGTCTCTCCTTTGTGCCCCAATCCCATATAACCAACTTGACTATTGACCTTTTTGAACTAGATGCACCATAGGCATTTCAGGCTCAACAAGCCCAAAGCATAAATTATTTTCTTATAGACACTCTTACTCTGAACCTCCCTTTTTCTAGGAGCTACCATCATTCCAGTCAACAGGGTTTGCAGGGTTGTTGTCATACTGATTTTGAAGTTTATAAATACTTTATAAATGTTATCTCATTTAATTCCTCACAATTAAGAAAATGAAATACGAACTTTATTTCCATTTAACAAATGAGGAAACTGAGACTGAGAAAGGTTAAGCTACTCTTCCAGTGTCACATAGCTAATAAGTATCTGAAACAGGAAATTAACATAGTTCTTCCTGATTCCAAGAAGTCCAATACTCAATCCATTGTGTCACCCAGCTAACTGTATGTGTGTGTGTTTTCTCTCCCATTAGAAGTCAGAATGTAAATTCCATGAGGGTGGGGACTGTTTTGCGTTTATCTTTGTATTTTCAGCCTCTACCATAGCCCTTGTCATATATCAGATGATTTATAAATGTGCATATGTTAAGTGATTGATTGATTGGTTGGTTGAAGTACAGAAGGTCGAGGTACTGGTTCACTGTTAAAATCCAATTGCTTTCTACCTCAGAATAAAGACTATTCCCTAAATTCCTCCTTTCTACTTTGTTTCTTTTCAACCCCTTCTTGCCCTTGCCTCATCATCTCTAAATTTAATTTCTTTGTACAAAAGTTTAGTGACTACAACGTGTAAGGCTCTCATCTCCATTTCCTGCTTTATGAAACATTTAGACTAGTCCAGGCAGAAAAGAAAGTTTTAGCATATGGGGGGAGAAGTTAAAAAGCACAATGCCCAGCACATAGTAAGATCTTAATAAATACTTATTTCCTCCCTTCTTCCCTTACTTCTAAGTTTCCTTTTATTTTTATCTATACTAATCCTGCCACTATATTTATTTATTTATTTATTTTTTTTTTTAAAGCAATTGGGGTTAAGTAACTTGCTCAAGGTTACACGGCTAGTCATTTGATTTATGCGTGGGTGCTCATTTTCTGAGGCCGGATCTGATCTCAGGTCATCCCAACTCCGAGGCCGGTGCTCTTACTCACTGCGCCACCTAGCCGCCCCTTTAGGGCAATTGGGGTTAAGTAACTTGCCCAAGGTTACTCGGCTAGGTTTTTGTTTGTGCGGATTAAGTGTCGGAGGCCGGCTCCGAACTCAGGTCCTTCTGATTCCAGGGCCGGCACTCTATTCACTGTGCCACCTAGCCGCCCCTGCCACTATATTTATTAATAGACTTGGTGTTATTTGGTTCCCTATAGACAACAGGAACAGACATTTATTGTAAAATATATCCCTTCTTAAATTCATATCCCAAGAGTGTTATTAAGCTAATAATCTTCATTTCTTTAACCTTTCCTCATAGGTTATTATTTTATAGTAAACATAAAAAATCAACATATAGAATTTATAAGGAAAGAGTAAGCAACTATAACCTGTGGGCCAGCACCCTAAGTATAGAGGTATAAGTCTTGGGTCCAGTCAAGGGGACTATACATGATTTTAAAAATCACTTTCTCTTTGGCTTATATTGCTCCCACTCAGAATTGTCTCTGGGAAATCTCAAAAGGTAGCTTAAATGTTGCTTGTGTGAAGGTATCCAAAGATAAATGTAAATGGCTCCTCTGATCTCACACAAGTACTAAAGGTAGCAAATACTCATATTAGGTGTGGGCTTGTCTATATACTGCTTTAAAAATATAATTAAAAAAAACACATCTTAGTTCTCTAACCTTGTTCTCTGGTGAGTCTCTTGTTTCCTTAGGATTTTAAAGTACTCTAGCCTTATACCAGCACCTTGTGGTTTGGACTTTTCTGGGAAGGAAGTAAACTTGGGGTTGCTACTGGAGCAACCCCCTAAGCATTCTAATGAGTGTCCTATGGTTTGGGTTCCCCTGCAAAGAAATAAACTTGAGATTGCTAGAGAACCAAAACTCCTTCCCATCTGAGCTGCAATGTTCAAAGAGTTGATGGCAATGGTGGAGGGAAAGTGATCTTTTGCTCCCCCATGACTTCATGACTCTTTTGTAACTTCTCTAGTTTTATGTACTTTATGTGTTACCTTCTTCAAAATCCTCTCCAAAAAATTAGTGCTGCCTGGGAAACCTCTATCTACCAGGCTGGATTCTAGGACTAATGAATTTGAGGGATGGTATTGAGCCATTCTTAAGGCTAATGCTGCCCAGGAAATCATATCCTACACCTAGAATACAAAATTCCAGCATTACAATGCCCAAGAAATACACCTCTTCTATCTAAGAGACTAGACTTCAGGATATGCAGTTCCCCTCTCCATGAATGGCAGATCCAGGGCTAAAAACATACACTAGTGCCTTTCCAAACCTTCAGATATCCTGCAGGGGTCCACACAAATAGAGTACACCCCCAAGTTGGAGATACATTTTGCAATGATGGCTAAGAAGGTCACATGGAAGCTTGGTACTAATCGAGAGAGCAATTCAAGCTGGTTTGTCAGAAGTTGAATTCCACTGGGCTGGAATCAGGAAATGGATGAAGGGTTGCAGATATGGACAATCTGTGCCTTGGAGAATTTAAATCCTGCCCTCTTAACCTTTCAGAGATTCTTTTGACAGAGATTCATGTGATGCTAAGTTCTAATGCCAGAGAGGGTTGAAGGTATAGCATTCTCTATTGTACTAAAAGTGGTTTCAGTCATTTTGTGAAGATCACTTGCAGCAAGAAGATGACATTGAATAACAGAGGATTAGCCTTAGAGTGAAAAAGAATTGAGTTTGGATCCAGCCTCTGACACATACTATTTATATGACCATAGGCAATGTACTTCATTTTTTTTTCATTTCTCTAGATAAGTAACAATGCAAATTACTGGCAACCTGCAACTGTTTCTACACACAGAACTCCCTATGCAGATTAAATGACCAGTCAAGATTACTTAAAACACACACACACACACACACACACACACACACACACACACACACACACACACACACACACACACACACCAGTAAAAGAAAGTAGCATATAGCAGCAACTAGGTGGTGCAGGGAACAAAGCACTAGCCCTGGAGTCAGGAGGACCTGAGTTCAAACCCAGCCTCAGACACTTGACATTTAGCTGTGTGACCTTGGGCAAGTTACTTAACCCCAATTGCCTTCCCTTCCCCCCTCAAAAGTAAAGAAAATGAAGTAGCATATGTCATATACTTCTACAACCTAGGACGTAGCTCACCCTCTGAGAATTGAGTGGCATTATCTATATTTGGTTACTATCACAATGCTTTTGTAGTTCCACAGAGAAGCTGTGGATATCCACAAAGAAGTACAAAATATGGCCCTGGTATGTATAGATGCTACAAGCATCTCTGAGTATTTAGCAATACTTAAGACCAGTTCCAGCCTATTCAAAATGCAAGTGGATTACTGCAAACAACAACCATTATCAGACTGTAGCATGTGTGTCAGAACTATCATGTCATCATAGATGTCTATATACACATGTGTATGTATATGTGCACATGAATGTGTATACGTGTATGTGTTGTGTATACCTAAATTCATGTATTTACATGTATGCATGTAACTACAAAATGATTGGTCATGCAGTAAGGAGAAAAAATAACAGACAGGTATATCGGGACCCCTAAGCTATTAAAAATAACAGAGGGCCTTCTAGGAATTTGCATAAAACCAATATAACGTAAGACAGGATAGGGTTTGCATTTTTTTTAATGGATCGCCAGCATATTTCAGAGTGCCAGGTACACAGGGGATCTTAGTAAATTGTTGATTTATTGATGCTAGAAGTAGGTAGGTGGTACAGTAAATAAGAGTGCTGGATATGGAATCAGGCAAATCCCAAATTCAAATCCTTCCTATGTTTACTAGTTCTGTGACTTTGGGCCAGTTACTTAATCTCTGTAAGCCTCATCTATAAAGAGGGAATAATAATAGCCCTTGCCTCCAAGGGTTGTTGTGAGATTCAAATGAGATATTTAAGTATTTAGAAAACTTTAACTTGCTATCTAAATACTAGTTATTTTTTATTGTTATTGTTTTTATTGTTATTATTTTCTAAGGAGATTTGTTAGGACAACATGGATGAGAACTATGCAGGATGTAAGAGTGCAAAGAGTGGAGTTGAGAGAGTACTAAAATTGGAGATCCTTCACAGTATTAAGGTAGTATGATTTTGTTTTTGGATTCTTTTTTTTTTTTTTTTTTTTTTTTGCTTTTTAGAGGGCAATTGGGGTTAAATAACTTGCCCAAGGTCACACGGCTAGGTTTTTGTTTGTATGTGCGTTAAGTGTCTGAGGCCGGATCCGAACTCAGGTCTTTCTGACTCCAGGGCCAACGCTCTACTCACTGCGCCACCTAGCCGCCCCTTGATTCTTCTTTTTAAATCATCTCCAAGTTATCTGCGCCTATCTTAGGTTAAGGAATCTATCTAATAATAGATTCTCAGAATTTTGTTTGGCATTCAAAATCCTTTATAACCTAACCCCCTCCTTTCCTACCTTTCCAGTCTTCTTACATCTTATTTTCACACAGGAACTTGACAATCCAATAATGCTGCCCCCCCTTTGTAATTCCACAAAAAAGATATTCCATTTCTAGCTCCAGGTGTTTTCTTTGGCTGTTCCCCTTGCCTGGAATGCTCTCCCTCCTGGACTCTACCTACTGATTTCTAGACTTCCTTTAAGTATCATCTAAGATCTTCTCTTTTACTGGTAGCCTTCCTCAACTCCTCTTTATTCTAGTTCCTTCCCTCCATTAATTACTTCCTCTTTATCCTGTTGAGGTCTGGGAACCATGAAATGTTGAGGTTTAAGGTTTAGGGGTGCTCGACATCCCAAAATACCAACACATCAGGTTCTGCCAAATAAATTCAGCTCAAGTCTTCCCTCAGCCAAAGTAAAGCAAAGTTTATTAAAGATTCTCCATATTGGATAGACTCTTAAGGAGAGTGATGCTTGTATTGGACAAGCAGGCCAGAATAATCTGACACAGAGTGAGTCTGTGCTAGATAATTCTCAGCCCCCTCATGGAGGCAAGATGGAGCTTACATACAGAAAGGCTGGAGAGGATTTAGGGGTGGTCTAGAGGAGGAGTTTGGGGAGGGTCTTCAGGAAGTGCCAGATGAGGTCAGACTCCACCAATGAGAGATTAAGGGTGGGAAATAGCTGAAGGCTACCTGGAGATGGAGGACTAGGCTAGTTTAAGGGTAATAGATTTGAGCATAGATATTTTGGGAGGATCAAGAGTGGGAAGTAGCTGGACAATGGAGGGCTGGCTATTCAGAGTAAGAGATTTGGGCCTAGCTATAATGAAAGGCTTAAGGCCTCAGGCAAATGCTTCATCAAATGGGAAGATTCAATCAGAGTTCAAGGGGTTTCCCAGAGCCTGTACCCCATCAATCCCTTAAATAGTTTGCTTATACATATTTGTTTGCATGCAGTCCCCTGCATTAGATTGTAAGCTCCTTAAAGCCAGGAACTGTCTTTCTCCTCCTTTTGTATCTTCAGCACTTAGCACAGTACCTAGCAAATAATAACCACTTAATAAATGTTTATTGATAGAACTACTAAGGGTCTAGTTAAGTGTTAATGCTCCCATTGTTTAGTACATGTAGCCTAACATTGACTTTACAGTTTCTTCTTACATGGAAGGCCCTGGTGACTCTAAGGGATTCATTTGTCATATTGACTTCTAATTTTTGTCTTCATATGCTTAACTGCGCTTAAGTCTTCTTTCCAGACCCTCAGTTTCCAGCTACTTCTTATGGTCAGAAATCTGTAGTTATATGTTTGTCTCCTTATAACTTATCCAGTGTTCCCCCATCTGAATCCCCCCCCCCCAAACTATAGTTTGATTGATGAGTTGAGGGAAACTGAGAAACTTACAACCCTTTATTCCTTTCTCCTACTTGCCCTAAAGAGACAGTGTTTGAAATGAGCTTTAACACTATCAAAAGATTTCAGTTACTTCGGGAAATGTTAAGGCTACAAAGTTAAACTGTTTCAAATTTCTCCAAAGGAACACTCCCATCTCTAATATTTACACACGTGGAAAAAAAAACAACGTTAAACAGTATTTGTATAAGTGCTTTGGGAAAATCTGCTGAAAGAGCTCATGGCATGGATGGGAGACTCCTAGAAGAGATGACAACATGTAAATCACTACAAATGATGTGGCTGTGTTTATGGAGGAGAGTAACAGGATTGAGACAAAGTGAAAAGGCGTTCTTTGAGAAGCACCTTTAGGCAACTGAAAACAGCAAAGGTTTTGAACACAGCGAATGGTTTGGGGGTAGTCTATGATCCTGTGACCAACCAAGACTCAAAGCATCCTGTGTTTTATTGGGTATGATGAAGTTCACAAAGCAGGTGAAGAATGTGCCATGATGTCAAGCACAACTCCCAGGGGTTCAATTCTTTGCTCTCTTCCTCTTTCTCTTCCTCTCCTTCTTACCTCACCACTTGCCCTGGAGATATGGGAGGGGTGGGGGGAAGGTCATACTATCCAAAAGGCCAACATAAAATTTCCCAAATCTCCTGTGAGGAGAAAGGACCCTTCCAGCCAGAGGATAATTATTTTTATTTTATTTTGTTTTAATTTTCAGTTTTACATTTTCTCCCTTCCTCCACTATCTCCTCTACCCCCTGAGAAGATAAGAAATGCTAAGCCCAATACACATATACAGTCATATAAAACATTTCTGCATTAGTCAGGTTTGGATGAAAAAAGCTAGAAAAATAAAGAAAAAGAATATGCTTTAATCTTCACTCTGAATCCATCATCAGTTCTCTATATGAAGATGGATAGCAATTTATATTATGAGTCCTTTGGAACTCTGTTGCATGGATAAGAATCTTTACAATGCTGTTGTTACTATTTATATTGTTCTCCTGATTCTACTCACTTCACTTTGCATCATTTTATGTAAGTCTTCCCAGGTTTTTCTGAAACTATTGCCTTCATCATTTATTACAGCACAATAGTATTACATCATATGCATTCATATGCCATAATTTGTTCAGTCATTCCCAATTGATGGGTATCCCCTCAGTTTCCAATTCTTTGCCACCACAAAAAGAGCTACTATAAATATTTTTGTACATATGGGTCCTTTTTCTTTTTCTTTGATCTGAGAATAAATCTTGAAGGTGGTAGCCAATTAACACATATATGGGATTTAGCTTATCTGGTGTTTTGGTTCCAAGGTTCTGTGTAGTATCTGACAAAGTAAAATGATTGATCTCTTGAACTTGGCAGATTTTTGTTTCCATTTGTCTAAAGTAAGCCATTCCTCATCCCCAAGAAGGTAAGATATTTACTATCTACAGGCTGACAGACCTCTGTCTAAAAACCAGTATGACTAAATATCTACATCTTGCTTTTCATTAAGGGTCTTTTTGCCCCACTTCAGGAATAGACTAGGCTGGTAGCTTATCATAAGAATATTTCATATTTTAAAACACTTTAAGGTTTGCAAAATATTTTCCTTATCAAGGTATTTAATAAAAATATTATTAAAGTGAGGAAACTAATGCAGAGAGAGTTTAAATAAATTTCTTAGGACCAGATAACTCTTTAGCATTTGCTCTAGAAATCAAACTTCTTGGTTATGACTATTTATTACATTATACTGACTTCCAATATTATCTTAAGATTTTGAAACTGAGTGAAGTCAGTATTCCTGGGATAAGGCAAACAGGTTAATGCCCTTAGAATAGATATTGACATCCAACAATTCCGAATGTGGAGATGTCCCATTGTAAGAGATTTGTACGTATGATAGGAAACATCTTTTGATCAATAGAAAATTAGAAAATTGTGAATTGTTTTGACATTTTAGTCCTTCATTTTCAGTTTTGTTCTTCCAGATTTCTTATTAGGGGCTCCAGTCTATTCAAAAGGTACTTAAAACATTAATAATTTGCTTGGGAGTAAAATATTTTACAAAATCCTAGTGATACCCAGTGATTCTGACATTTAGATGGTGCCTTTAGGGTTTGCAAAGCACTTTGCATATGTTATTTCATTTGATCCTATGACCACATCATGAGTAGGTGCTATTATTATCACTATTATATTGATGAAAAAACTGAGACTGAGAAAAGGTAAGTGGCTTTCCCAGAGTCCAATAGCTACTAAGTGACTGACTCAGTCTTTGAACTTCATGGAGTCTTCCTGATTCAGAGTTCAATACTGTATCCACTATACCATCTTGATGCCAATGAAGACAGAAGCCATCAGTTAAATAGCATCAATCATTTGATTGAAATAATGGGTAGGGCTAATGCAAATTTATGTAGCCTAACAGGTTTTGAAAATAATTACAAAAGCCGTTATTATGACAAGGCTCCATGTTTGAGTGACTCTGAGGGAGTACTCCTTTCTGTAATTTTTTTAAAGCCCAGATGAGTTTCTCTCCCTTTCTGGGCCAAGCAAAGTCAATTTTTTTTTTTTCTGGGAAGGGCGATACCATTAGAGTACCATTATGTCCTAGAATACCACATTAGCTTAGTGGTTCAATGTAGAATTACCGTTTCTTTGAGTGAAGGAGTCAACAATGAACATTATCTTCCCAAAGCCAGGATATATGTAAAGAGTTGCCTTCAATATGATTTTCTTCAGGTTTCAGGAAGAAATCATGTAGGGTAGAAAGGAAAACAAGTAGTTATCAATCTAAGATGAAAAACTTTTGGTAACAAGTGAAACAGCAGCTTAAGAACCAGGCAGTTTCTAATTACATAAATTATGTGGCATCATTCAGGCATAGCCAAAGAAGTCTTTACAACTAGTGACATCTACCTGAATCTGAATCTGCTACTGTTGCATTTTTTTTCACCTTAAGTTCATAGAAAATGAATATGGTCTCTCCTTGCTATTATATGTGCCCTGTACCACGAAATACACAGTAAATGATGACACTAATGAACTGTTGTTAACTGTTGGTTGTAACCCATCTGCCATACTGCCTCTACATACTTTATTGTAATCATTTTTATAAATAGAATACATTGTAGTGTTTGTGGTAGCTAAGGTTACAGACACCGATCACAGCTGCCTATTTTCATTTTCTCGTCATGGTCCTTATAAATGATCCAATAAATTATGCCTTTCAGCTGAGAATTTCCATACTTGGTCTCTGCCCAAGAGTGGCTTTTTTTTTTCTTAAACATTCAGCCATTTTGATTTATGTGAATGTGAAAATATCTACTTTTCTCTGCCTCAAAACCAATTTAAAGGATATTCTTTTGCACACAGAAATCTCCAAAATAGCCGAACCTTTCCATGTATTTAGGCTTCATCAAAAAGGAATCCCATGGGGGAAATGAACTAGGGGAGTTTTCAGCTACAAAAACTGCTTAGCCCTATAGCTATTTCAGTAACTTTGGAATTCTGTAAACATATGGGGCTAAAAGCTGTCCACAGTTATGCCCCAGCAGCAATCAGGGAATTCAGAATTCTGTTCTTCCTTTCATTTTTTGAGGGTCCACAGCCAACGGAGTTTGGTGATGATGTTAGCCAGAGCACTATTGCTTTTTGTACCTCTTGCCTTTTGCATGGCAGGCAGCTACTAAGTCACTTTATTACCTCGATTTCCTTTCTTGATTAACTTGTTTCATTTTTCTTTTTCTTTTTGGTCTTGTTGTCAGATGTCACCACATTCTTCCTGATTTCTACTAAACTTGGAAGTTGAAGACCTCTTGGTCTGAGAATCATTTGTGTGAGTTCCAGGTTAGGCAAACCAATTTGAGCCTCTATATGTTCATTTTGAAGTTTTAATATAGCACCTTCTATCTACATAAAAAGGAATTGTGTGATCATTATTGGAGAATAGAGAATTGGTGGTTTAGTTATTGAGTTTTTAAATGAATCAATCAATCAAAAGGATTTCTTAAGCACCTTCTATGTTCCAAGCATTTTTCTAGGCACCAGGAATATAATTACAAAAAAGTGAGGCAAGGCCTTATTCTCAAACAGTTCACATTTAAAAAAATAAATTAATTTCTTTATTTTTAGTTTTCAAAATTTTCTTCCATAAGTTTTAAATTCTCTCCATCTCCTTCCCTTCCCCCCTCTCCAAGATGGCATGCCATCTGATATAGACTGTATATATACATTGTTCTCCCCATTTTTGTGCTTTTTGGAGGGTGGTTGGGGTTAAGTGACTTGCCCAAGGTCACACAGCTAGTTTTTGTGTTGTGTCTGAGGCCGGATTTGAACTCAGGTCCTCCTGACTCCAGGGCCGGTGCTCTACTTACTGCACCACCTAGCTTCCCCCATATACATTCTTCTTAAACACAGTTTCACATTAGTCATATTGTATAGAACAATTAGGATGAATGGAAGGAATCATGAGAAAGAAAAAACAAAACAAAACAAGAAAAGAGCCAACAGTATGCTTCAATCTGCATTTTGACTCTATATTTCTTTCTCTGTATGTGGATGTTCTTTTCCATCTTGAATAAGAAGTTCACATTTTAAGGGAGGAAGTCAACACATATTAGGGAGGAAAAGCCATTTTGGTTTGGGAAATCATAGGTATTTTGAATAGAAATTTTGGGGTAACATTTGGTGGTATTGATTTGATTGCTATTCCCACAGCAAGAGGTGACAGTAGAGAACAGTGAGAGATGTGATATTATAACAAGGTACGTGAGAAAATATCTGAAGTATTTGGCTGGATTGGATGTGGAGTCTGGGGAGCCTGGATTAAGATGGGAGGTTAGATGGGTTTGTACTCCCTCACTGGTCAGGACAGTTCAGCCCTAGGGCAACGTTCCAAAACTGAGTGGATCACCTCCTTAGGGAGAAGTTTGCCATTTTCACATTCAGGCATTTTGCTAGGCACTAGGGATACAAATTCAGTTTAGGTAGTGTAAACAAAGCATTTCAAGGCTCATTATCTGAGTGTCTATCTTTAGCTTCTGGATTTAATTTCTGCGACCAATAAAGACAAACACTTCTTTGAGGCTGCCTATCTGTATTGGGCCAACAGATGACCTAAATCCAAGGTATATCCTTTCCCCTGACTGAATACTTATTTCAGATTTTAGAAAAGCAGATCTGTCAACTTAAGAAGAATCTTCAGTTTGTGCAATTGCTTTGACGTTAGTAGAATTACTCAGGGTTAAGGACTAGTGTGCAAAAATGGAGGAAGGTCAGGGAATAATGGTTTCCCTTTTCTCTCCCAGTGTCCCAGGAACAAAGGACTATAGATTTCTATCTGGTGGGTACTTTAGAGATCATCTGGTCCAATCTCCTTATTTTACAATGAGGAAAATGAGACCCAGAGGAGTTAATTTACTTGCCCAAGGTCACAGAAGAAGTAAGTGGAAGAGATGGAATTTGAACTTAGGTCCTCCTTTCCATTGTATCACACTGCCTTGCTAAGGAGTCAAGGCGTTCAAGGGCATTGTTGAAATGGCTGGCCATCGGATCATAGCTAGGTAGAAAAAGAAGAGAAACTAGAATGACCAAGAAGGCCTTAAACCATGAAGGGAAGAAGCAGGGAGAACCAACTGCACGTATCTGCCAAGCCAAATATCATGAAGGGTAGATGGTACAACACAGGAAGAAGAACAGAAAAGAGGGTCTATAATTGAGAGGAGAATATATTCAGAGAGCCAGCAATAAAACCCATGGCCTCAAATGTCAATACAAATGCACAAAATACGAATAACAAAGTAAGCCAAAGATCCTAATTTGAGGAGGCAAATTTGACCTTATAGATATAAGATGATGAAATGGAACTTATGACTAAAATATGGTTTTGAAATGTTTTACCTTTTTGATTTGTTCAATGAGCATTTTTCTGGCATGTCGTCTTTGTTACGCATTATGCTTATTACTGGGGATATGGGCACAGGCAGACAAAATGAGCTGTCTTTTACCTTTTTTGTATCCTTAGTGTTTAGCACAGTGCCTGGCACATAGTAGAATATAAATGCAATGGAATGAGTGCTGTATTTGGAATTAGAGAACCTGGGTTCAAAATCTGATTTGCCACTTGCCATCAGGGTGAACTGAGGCAATTTACTTAGGCTATCAATTCTCACTGACACTAATGAGGTCAAATATGCCTTCCCAAATTAGGCTATCTAACTTACCTTTTGTGTGTGTGTGTGTGTGTGTGTGCGCATTTGGATACCTAAATATCTTAGACCATGAGTTTTACTGATGGCTTCCTTCTTTGGGTTTTCTCATTCCAGCTCTACAAATAGCAGAATAGTAACATTGTGTATTAAAATTTACTTACATGAGAAAATCCAGGAACCCGAAGGAGGAAATAAGAGGGAGGACCTGTGGGTTGAATAAGGAAGGAACCAAGAAGGAAGGCCTGAGGGTTTGGGGTTTATAGTATTGTCATCCACAAGTGCTCTAATTGCCAGCAAGTCAGATTTAATTAGCTTTTAAAAGAAGGAATTTACTAAACTGGTAAAGTGAGAAAAGTTATGTTGTTTTTGTGCCTAACCCCCGCCCCCACCGAAATGATACACTCTACCCTTTGGTACCTAAAAGGCAAATAGAAGAGTGGTCTCAAACTTAGAGGCCTCCTGTAGCCAAAGGCTAAATTCCTGATTATTGGATATTTTTCCCCCTTTTAATAGAGTTTTCATGTAGTTCTTCTTTGGGAAAGCTCTCTTCTAGTATCTGAGGGTCAGCATCTGTATAATCCTATACATGCCTTGGTTCAGTATATCAACTGATACAAAAGCATTGCTGCTTTTAGGGAGATTAAAAGGACAGAGTCATCCCCAGTTAACTTAAACTGTCCTTATAGATTTTCATTCATTGTACGGTATTTAGAAATAAAGAAAAAAAAATCCCACAGTCAAGATTAAGCAAACATTTGCAATTTAGGTAACAGTCTCTGATTTTAAAAACAGAACAAAGTAATTTAAAATTTCAGCACACACTGAGGGATCATTTTTCTAAAAACAATCCATCTTTAAGTACTCCACTTAAAGATATTCCTTTTAGCTTTGTCAAAAGTGAATTCCAGATTCTTCTGTTAATTAAACACTTTTTTTCTTTTGGTCTGATTATTAACTTAATCGGTTAAGGGAGAAGTTCTTCTTGGGCCAAATAGGTTTTTCCCTTTAGAAACTGGTTCCAGGGGTGGGGAATCTGTGGCCTTCAGGCCACATGTGGCCTTCTAGATTCTTGGGTGCAGCCTTTTGATTGAATCCAAGTTTTACAGAACAAATCCTTCTATTAAGGGGATTTGTTCTCTGAAGTTTGGATTCAGTCAAAGGGCTGCACTTGAGGACCTAGAGAGCCACATGTGGCCTTCAGGCCACAGGTTCCCCACCCTTGGGATAGGCCTTTGATAAGAACAATATAAAATTATCTCAGCAGAAAATATTTCAGAATTGATAAAGAGACTGGTAAGGATTTCTACTTCAGATTAGACCAAGAACTTCAGACTAAAGTACTGTGCTAATATTATTTTATAATATGTAGCCTAAAGAGAGTAGGATGGGTCTATTTCCCCAAATGGAAACCAGAAAAGAAAAGGAAATTACACTTAAGTAGTAGGATGCCTCACAGGTTTTCCATGAAGAGACAAAATAAGGAGGTGTTAGAGCTTGTTTTCCCAAGAATCTAAGGCCAAAAAGAAACCTCATTTCATGCAACATTTAGTCATCACACTATTTGACTTTTCTGATAAGCACTTGTAAAATCACTATGAAAATGATCGCTATTTGTATGCCAACATCTATTGAAGAGAATGAGAAGCAGGGAAATTCTACAAACTATGTAATAAGTGCTTTCCCCATTAAATCAACATGTTTTAAAACTCTATGACTTAAATGTAAACATGGACAGGGGAGGATTTCAAAAAGTATTTGGTGAAATATGGTTCAGGAATAAGATATAAAAAAACATAGAAACCTACAGACTGTTAAGAAGTCCCATATTTATATATCTTAAATACTTTCTTCTCTACAGGAGTCAGGAGTTGATCAATATGACAAACAGTAAATAACAAAGCAATAGGTCAGAGCTATCTTATTTTAATGAAGAGGAAATACCTAGTTACTGATATGGAGGTGGTTTCAAAATAATTTTTTAAAAAATATTCTGAGACCACTGACCTCATGGGATGCTTGAAGGAAACTCTGAGGTCATTTAATCCAACTGCTTCATTAGAGAGAGGAGGAACTGAGACCCAGAGAGGTTAAGGTAGAAGGTGGCACCGTTCAAGTTAATTCTCCTTCTCTGACTCCAAACCCAATGTTTTCCCCACCATATTGTGTTTTCTTTATTTCTAGGGAAAAGATAAAAATCTACAATAAAAATCTCCAATTAGGAGAAAGAATAAAAATGAAATGTGCCATAACATTGAAGCAAGTACATTCTGAGCTATTTAGAAAAATTATTGATACTGAAAAATGGGAATGGACAAAAGAACAGATATCAGGACATCTAGGTGGTGCATTAGATAGAAAACTGGTCTGGATTAAGGAAGTCTGGAGTTCAAATTTGGCTTCAGACACTTACTAGCTGCATGACCCCCAAGCAAATCACTTAATCTCTGTTTACTTCAGTTTCCTCAGCTCTAAAATGGCAATAATAATAGCACCTACTTGACAGGGTTGGTGTGAGGATCAAATGACATCATGTTCATGGCACATAATAGGAACTCTATAAATGCTAGTTACTATTGCTCTTGCTATTGTTATTATCACATCAGCTTACTCAATTGACATTTCTTTAAGAAGTTTAACTCAATGTAAATCAATTGCCACAATAGGGAGACCAAAAGAGGCCAGTCCAGCAAATTTTTTATGATATCTTTGCCAGATAGAAAAAGATGCCAAGGGCAACACTAGCATAAAAAATAATTCAGTTTTCAGGTTCTCAAAGAGGAGAATGGTGGAAGATTATAAGGAATCACTTTTGAACAAAACAAGACATAGTTCAGAAGAACAAGTTGACAGCAAGCTTGATGAAAGACCTAACTAATCAAAATTATTCCAATATCACATAAGGCTATAAGTGGAAGGAATAAAAAAAATGAAATATAGAAAATATCTGCAATTATTTCTACAGAAAAAAAAATTTTCTCTACCCTCAAGTACAGGGTAGCTGATGTATTTAGACTGTAACTTTATAGTCTCTGATCTACTTCATGAGGAAATAAGAATGATAATAAATAAAACAAAGATGGTAAAAAAGATGGATGAGAATAAATATAAACAAAGGAGGTCTGTTCTTGAGACAACACAATTTTGAGGATGTTGTGGGATCACTTTTTGAAATATATCTGAGAAAAGGGAAGACACTAAAGACTTAGAAAATTTATGTGTCTTTATTGTTACAATAACAACCAAAAGGTGACCCAGAGAATATTAATAACAACCAGCCCATATGCCTACTTTTCCTCATTCAAAAAATATTTGTGACATTAGTCTGTGCATTCACAGAGCGTGTCCTTGATGAAGGTAAGGGAAGGGTTAGACAGGCAAATTATATTCAGCGACAAACCTCATCTTTATAGTTGTATGGATCTTCAAAAGGCATAAAGAACTCCAGAGCCTACTAATGCCCACTGTTTGTTGACTATTAAAAATTCATTTTGTGGAACAAAATACCACAGCAAAAGCATTCTCATAACAAAGGGTTTCATATGCAGATGTCTGTATCATGTAATATTCCAGAAAAGGTATAAAAACAGAAATTGTTTTGATCAATTACACTCTGATTATTAATATTAGCAAGTGAGGTCTAAAACATTTCCACCAAGGTGTTTGCTGGTATTGTGTCTAGTATAATTTTGAAAAAGTTGGGTTAGATTTGTATATTGGTCCTTTAACACAATCTATGTCTCAAGCATTCATTGAAAACACCCTGTTCTTCATGCAGAATTTGCTTCTCAGACTCACCTTCCCTTCCATAGGCCCTAGAGTCTCCAAGGTCAAATTTCTCTTAATTGACCCCTGAACTAGCAGGCTCAGTGTTTTCTCTGTGCTCCGGGATCCTATCCTCTTATCCATAAGCAATGGATTGGCTTAGTGTTCAGTTTCTATACCTCAGATTGTTGCACATAGTACTCAGCCAATACTTTAAATAGGATGGAGTCAGTCCCAATCGATGCCAAAACACTGAGAATGTTTGCTGGGCTACACATGCCAGTGTCAGTTTCCATCTACTTGCCAATACTTATGACTTCCTTGGAGAATTCCAAATATACTATATCCTAGCATTTCTATATATCTTTAAGGTTTGCAGCATGCTTTTCCCTATTGGATCCTCATAACAACACTGGGAGATAGGTGCTTTTATTATCCCCATTTTACAAATGAGGAAACTAATTTAACGTCAAAAGTAAATCCAGGTAGAAAGGACCCACCAAAACCCAAAGGACATAAAGGTTAATTCTTTTTCAATATGGGGTAGGCTAGAGTCAACCTCATAGAAGTTTCCTAATGTAAAATACAGGTGACTTCAGATCCTGGGTGAAAGAAAGTGTCAGACATTTTCTGCTCAGAACATGTTACTTACATGTACCCATTTTGTCCATAAGTGTGGAAAATGGCTTCATTTTTTCAATGCCGTCACTAACATGGTCTTGACGTCTGGTCCTGATTCTCCTTGCCTTTTGTGGGGGAGAAATTGTTCTGTTCGGCAGTCTAGTTCCTAACAAGACTAGCTCAGCCTACCTTGGTGAGCTTTAAATAATCTTATGCAGCTCCTTTGGACTGAGTGGCCCATAACCAAGTGGGTTATTTTAAAGCATGTGGGTTCATTTTCATAAGCTCCCAGTTTGCTATCTATATGCTTGGCTTCTATTGAACAGCCAGATCAATGTTGAGTAGCTAAGCAAGAAGGTAATATGGGCCTACTTCCATCTGGTCACAGATTCATCTATCAGTTTTTCTACAACTCTCATGAAGACTTGAGTCAGCCTCATGCAGTTTATGTCTTCCACTGTCATGGCACTCTTGTTCACTGATCTCTAAATCAGTATTTCCTACTTTAGCACAAACCAATAGAATTTATTTCTCACACCTTCAGCAATGGTAGGAATTTCCCATGGGTGTCCACTTCACTCACCATCACTAAATTGGCCCTCTAGTTAGAGTATTATGACCTCAGGGGATGCCATCCTATAATGGTAAGGGAATTTGAAGATCTTCCCTATCCCTTAATAGTCCTCCCTTGGAGCCCAACAAGAGAAGCTTGCTTAGGGGAGGCTTGTTTGTCAGGAAGGCCCACATCTTTTGTTACTTTGTAATTAGGCAGTGGATCACAAAAAGTTGTAAAGATCTCTCACCCAGGAGAAGGCTATACAAACTCTGCGGTAAGATTTTGCTTTGGGGCTCACTTATAGGAAGCGTTGTGTAATTTGGCTAGATGAAACTCTGGGTAGCCATTGAACCCCTGGCTTTGAATACCCAGATATTATGCTTCTTCCTCTGGTAATTAACTATGTATGTATGTAATAGTCAAACAGCTAAAAGCCTGTCTGTTAGTCTGTTGAATTGTGTTATTTTTTCTGTCTGAATTTTTTGTCTGCTTGTAATTTCTGTTTGTATTTTTTTCTGAAGTTCAGGGTGCTGACTTTTTCCCCTGAGCTAGGTAAATGATATATATGTTTGATTAAAGTAAGATTGTTAACCCCTTTTGAGTTGCTTTCCTTTAGAAAAGCAGATCAAGGAATATATGCTAGCAGCCATCCTGTATACGATAAGGTACTTGCTGTTACACATCCTCAGGGTGCATATGATGCTACAATTAGCAACCCTGAGACACTCTAATGATTACCCATATGTTTTTTGCCCCCGCTCCCTGTCCCCCTACGTCCCATTTCTGGCATGTACTAGTCAGGTATTAAAAGTCTAATCTCTTAAAGTCATAATGCCTCCCCTCCCCCACCTTGAAAATTACCATAACTGGGGGGGGGCGGAGCCAAGATGGCGGAGTAGAAACAGCTCTTCCAAGCCTCTCTGCCCCCAGATTCCCCACAAACTATGTTAAAAAGGACTCTGAACAACTTCTGGAGCCCCAGCACCCACAGAACGACACAGAGAAGCTAACCTCCCGCTGAGGACAGCCCAGCAGCCCTGCAGGAAGGACCAGCCCAGCGGTCTGGGAGCCGGCAGCGCGCAGAGCACAGAGCGCAGGAGCCAAGTCCAGCCGAGCCAAGCCGAGGTCCGCGTGAGCCGAGGTTTTAGCCCCAGGGAGGCAGGGCCAGCAGCCAGCTGGAGGAACCCCAGAACACCAGGAGCTGTGGCAACTCCAGAATTATCAACATAGACATGCCTAGGACAAAGTAAGAGGTTAGTGTCCTATGGACTTTGGGACCTGTATTTGGGGAATGCGTCAGCTCCCTCCCCTGGGAGCTAGAAGCTGCTGAGGAGACACGCCATTTTGTAGTTTTCATAGGCATTTCCGGCTCCCAGCCTACAAATCTTGGGGAGATCCAGCTATCAGTCTTGGGGGGTAATCGCTCTTGCTTTAACCTCCATGGATCTGGATTGTGATCTAGGGTGGAAGTTGTGGGTGGGTTTACAGCTTACCAGAAACGGAAGTTGCCCCCCCCACACGTTTGGGATGAAAATTCCTCTAGCTGGCCTTAAAGCCATAGTGTGGCAACAAGCCCAAAAGTCAAGCAATTAAGTGGCAACATGCCAAGGCAAAGGAAACAGAAAAATGCAACCCTAGACTCCTATTTTGGGGGCATAGAGCGGGAAAAGGACTGTGAGGTCAGAAGTCCTGCTCCAAAAGCCCCAGGGGAAAACATGAGTGGGTTGCAGGCCATAGAGGACCTTAAGAAGGACTTTAAAAATCAAATAAGAGAAGTGGAGGAAAAATTGGAAAGAGAAATGAGAAGGATGCAGGAAAAGTATGAAATGAGGGTCAACAGCCTGACTGAGGAAAACAACACCTTAAAAAATAGACTAACTCAAATGGCAAAGGAGGCCCAAAAGGGCAATGAGGAGAAGAATGCCTTAAAAAGTCGAATTTGCCAGATGGAAAAAGAATCTCAAAAGTTCACTGAGGAGATTCATTCCTTCAGAGTTAGACTGGAGCAAATGGAAGCTAATGACTTTATGAGAAATCAAGATGCTGTTAAGCAGATCCAAACAAATGAAAGATTAGAAGGCAATGTGAAATATCTCATGGGAAAAACCACTGACCTGGAAAATAGATCCAGGAGAGACAATTTAAAAATTATTGGACTACCTGAAAGCCATGATCAAGGAAAGAACCTAGAAATCACCCTTCAAGAAATTCTCAAGGAAAACTGCCCTGATGTTTTAGATCCAGAGGGCAAAATAGAGGTTGAAAGAATCCACCGATCACCTCCTGAAAAAGATCCCAAAAAGAAAACTCCCAGGAATATTATAGCCAGGTTCCAGAATCCCCAGATCAAGGAGAAAATACTCCAAGCAGCCAGGAAGAAACAATTTCAATATTGTGGAAACACAATCAGAATAGCCCAGGACCTGGCAGCTTCTACACTGAGGGATCGAAGGGCATGGAATATGATATTCCAGAGGGCAAAAGAACTGGGAATGAACCCAAGGGTCACCTACCCAGCAAAACTGAGTATTTTGTTTCAGGGGAAAATATGGTCATTCAGTGGAATAGAGGACTTTCAAGCATTCTTGAGGAAAAAACCAGAATTGAATAGAAAATTTGACATCCAGACACAAGAAGGAAGAGATGCCTGAGAAGGTAATCAGGGAAAAGAAATCAAAAGGAACTTATCAAAGTTGAACTATTTACATTCCTATATGGAAAAGCAATAACTGTGACTGATGATATCTTTCTCACTATGAAAATAATGGAAGAAGGGGGTGTGGTCATATGAATACATATGTGAATGTGTGTGTATATGGTTACAGTTATATATGGATAGAGGGCATAGGTTGAATTTGTTGGGAAGGGAGAATACTCAAGGGATGAAATTATGAGGTGAGAGAGGAAAGTGGCAAGAGGAGATGGGGAGAGACATGGTAGGGTAAACTATCTCATGTAGGGAAGTGGTTGCAAAGGAGGGGGAGAATAAGGAAGGCTAAAAAGGCAAAACCACATTCACATTGAATTTGGTTCAGGGAGAAAATGACATACATACTAAATGGGATATCTCAACCTGCAGCAGGATAGGGGGAAGGGGGATGAGAGGAGGGATGATGGATGGGAGGGCATCCTTGGGGTGAGGGGAGGTTGGAAGTACCCACTATAGAAGAGGGACAGGATCATGTAGGGAATGGACCAGGTGGGGGGTGGGATGAGTGGGAGGGAATTATAAGCAGCCTTGTACAATATATCTACTATGATAATGTTTTGCATAGCTAGACATGTACAACATATACTGAATTACTTATCTCCCAAGAAGGAATGGGTGACAAGGGAGGAAGGAAATGGATCTGAAATTCGAGGTCGTAACATTAAATGTTTCAAATATATATAAATACTATTATTAATACTCTTTCGCTTGTAATAGGGAGATAAGATGTGCAGGCATTGGGACACAAAGATTCACCTTCCTCTAATGGAAAAGTCGATGGGGGTATGGGAGAAGGTATGGGAGAGAGCAGATTGGAGGAAGTGATATCTTGTGGGACTACTATTCTGGGAGGTTGGGTAGGGGAATAATGGGGGGAAAATGATTGTAACTCAAAATCTGGCGGAAATGAATGATGTAAAACAGAAGTTAATAAAGCATTTGTTTAAAAAAAAAAGAATTAAACATAAAAAAAAATTAAAAAAAAAAAGAAAATTACCATAACTGGGGTGGCTAGGTGGTGCAGTGAGTAGAGCACTGGCCCTAGAGTCAGGAGGATCTGAGTTTAAATCTGGCCTCAGACACAACACAAAAACTAGCCATGTGACTTTGGGCAAGTCACTTAACCCCAATTGCCCTCCAAAAAGCAACAAACAAACAAACAAAAAAAGAAAATTACCATAATTGTCCATAGTGGCTATCCTTGTTATGTACTAGTTGGCCAAAATACCACATCCTTGGTATATATATTAGCTTGTCGCCTAAGGTTGCAGACCTGCCTCCATCAGCACTGTATGGTTTGCCAAAAGGAAGGAAGCACTTACTATTTAAAAGTCTCCTTAGTCCATTATCCTCCCCATTTTCACTATGAGTGTTTTAGGTCATTTAACAACTCTTTGTCAAAAATAGATAGTTTAGGGATTAATCACCAAATATTCCTACTTCATACATCTCTTTGGGGATCTAAGAAGGCAGCAAGTTTTTAAGGAGCTTGAGATGTTAGCTGAGTTGTCCTCCTTTTAAAGTATCTACCCAAGGCTTTCAAGTATCTTTTTTTTTTTTTTTGCTTTTTGGAGCGGGGAAAGGCTGGGCAATTGGGGTTAGGTGACTTGCCCAAGGTCACATGGCCACCTAGCCACCCCTCAAGTATATTTTTTAAGTATCCTACATAGGACTTTACATTCTCCCAGAGTCCTCACAGCATTGCATAAATTCTATTCAGAAGGGTCTTTATCATCTTCCACTGACACCCCAAACTAGTCATCTCTGATAATGGATAGAATACTATAACTTGAAGTCAAGGAACTTAGGTTCAGATCCCAGTTCTGCTGATTATCCTCTGTGACCTTGGGCAAATCACTTCATCTCTTTGGATCTCACTTGCTTCAAATGTTAAATAAAGGAACTGGACAAAATGACCTTTTAGATTCCCCTTATCTCTAAATCTGTGAGGCCTAGCATCTCTGGTATGAGGGCTTACTGAGCCCTTTTTATGGATACTCATCTGCCTTTGGTGTCTACCTGGTATTCAACGCTCACCTGTGGTTCCAAGAAGTTGTAATACGCACAGTAGCCATACCCCAGTAAAACCATCTTGGCAGATGGGCTAAACCAGAGTGAGGGTAAACAATTGGGACTCAAATCCATGGGTAAGTGTTATGTGAATGGGAATCTGAAGATCTTCCTTGCCCCTAGGCCCTTTGATAGGCTTAAGTGACTCTGAGAACCTTCCCTGATTTGAAAATATACTCTGTCCCCTAATAGGCTGAATGTGGTCACATGGAGCCTGCGGCAGGAGGCGTGTTTTTCAGGAATGCCCACACCTTATTACTTTGTGATTGGGCAGTGGGTCAAGAGGGTTGTGACCTTCTCTGACCCAAGAGAAGGCTATATATACCCTGATGTGAGGTTTTGCTTTGGGGCTCATTTTGAGAAGAGTTGTATGATTTGCCTAGATGAGACTCTGGCCAGCCTTTGAGAGCCTCCTGGCTTTGAAAACCCAGATGTTGGTGGTTTCCTCTCTGGTAACTGACTAGGTATGGATGTAATGGTCAGACAGCCGGAAGCCTGTCTGATGATCTGTTTCTCTGTCTGCTTGTAACTTCTGTTTGTAGTCTCTGAAGTTCAGGGTGCTGACTTTTTCCCCTGAACTAGGCAAATGATAGATGTTTGATTGATTAAAGTTAAGATTGTTAACCCATTTTGAGTTGCTTTTCTTTGGAGAAGCAGATCTAGGAACCTGTGCTAGCAGCCATCCTGGGTATGCTAGGGTGCTTGCTGCTACAGTAAGTTTTGGAGTGTCTATCCCAAGCACATGAAGACTTTCTTGGTAGAACTTGTTTTAATGAGAACAATTTGTTCCAACAGCCATGAAGGCAGCTAAAGAGGCATTGTAGAGCACTTAGATCATGATCAGACATCGAAGATGCCAAGGTTATCTTCCACATCCTGGGCCATCACCAGGCTTCTTGATTTTTGTCTTGCCACTGGACTTCAATGACTTTGGAAATGAGAGTGAGGCTGATGAGGCTTAAATCTAATTCATGGAGGAGTCAAGACATCACCCTGTGGTGTCACTGGTCCTCTTCCAAAATGCAGGACAAATAGCAATGATCCTATGCAATTTTACACCTAACACATTACAGTAATTCTCCCTTAATTGAGTAGCCATAGTGGCTCAATCCCAATATAAAAGCATGCAAAAATCTTTCATCTCAACACTCCTTGGTGGCTGGTAGCATCTATGCTAAGAGTATAGCACACCTAGCTGAGCACTGCCAGTGAAAAGCTATCACTAATGCCTTACTGGTTCAGATAGAGTATTGCTGGTGCAAGCCAGCCCACCCTCACTCCCTCCCTAAAAATTGTCCTGGATCAGCCCTCCTCTCCCCCCTGAAAATAAATATAGTGTGTCATTTGAGGACAGACCAAATGTGTTTGGTCTTGAAAACATCAATAATAATGGCTTTTGTCCCCTTTTGTCCCCTTCATGGCTCGTGTCCCCACCCAGGGTTTCCCCTAGGATTATCAGATATTGGTTTGTGTTCACCCCACCCAGGGTTTCTCCTGGAAACCCCTGAATTCAGATCACTTCTATGGCATCTGAGTCAATGGGCCTGCTAGCAACCAAGGCAACCAATACAAATTTCCAACATAAACATATTAATAACATAAGCAGATGAGGAAATAAGTGGGAGTCAGACCCAAGTCCAGTAGCAAGGAACAAACTCACAATATCAATAAGGACATTCTTGTAATATAGGTGAAATCAGAGTTTCTTTGGTACACTGTCTGTGGCTGCCAGTCTTCACCTTTCCACAGTGCCTTGCTGCTTCTCCATGACTTCCTTAGACCACTCCTTGAGCCAGGCACTTGACTTAAGTCAGTTGCTCATCTGCTTTTAGCTCCCAAAGCTTCTTGTCAGGAGCCCCATACCATCTGCCACAGAAATAGCTACTGAATAGAATCACTTTTCTCCCAGAAACTTTTCTCCTCCTTTCTCTTCCTTAAAATTATTTTACTCTTCAGCCATGCTGCTTGGGATTTGATGCCTTGAATCTATAGTATTCTGGACATTATGGTCTTTTTCTATCTTTTCCATTTCTTCTGCAGCTGTATTTCTGCAGCAATGAAGTCATATATGCATGCACACATATGCACATCTATCTAACATTTTTTTTTTTGTTGGTTAGCTATTCTCATCTCTGTTCAGGAAAACTTTCTCAGTCCCCATAACCCCCTAGTCCCTCCCCTCTGTGATTACCTTCTATTTATATTGCATATATTTTGGATACATATAGTTGTGTACTGTTTCCTTCATTGGAATGTGAGTTCCAATGAAGTGGAACTCCACAGAGTGGAGGCCATGTTTTTTATCTTCTTCATATTCCCCAAGGCTTAGGACAATGTCCTAAAGAATTAAATATTGGTTAAATGTTTGTTGACTTGATTTGACTTGGTTATCAGATGACAATATATATAGAGTTCTTCTGATTATATGAACTTCCATAAATAAGGCTAGATATTGAGACACCAGCAAATACAACTGAGTCAATGTGAAGGATACTGAATGAGAACATTTCAGTCAATGTAAGAAGATGCCACTGAGTGGTTTTTTGTTTGTTTTTTTAAATTAAAACTTATTTGTTTCAATTGATGAAAATCAAATTTCTTTGCTTACCACCACAGGTCCGTTCCCCCGCCGCCCCACCGCCAACATTGAGATAGAAAGGAAAAGAAAGATAATTCTTCTGGAATCCTGGTTGGACATTACATTTTTCAGAATTCCTAAGTTTTTCAAAGTTTTGTCTCTTCAATATTATTGTTATTGTATGAATTCTTCTGTTTCTCATTTCACTTTGAATCAGATTATATGTCTTCTTAGGTTTCTCTAAAATTCTCTCCATAATTTTTAATAGCATAATAGTTTTGCATCACATTCTTATACCATAACTTTTCCAACCATTCCCCAATTTATAGATATTTCATCAGTTTCTAACTCTTTACAATGACAAAAAGAACTGCTTTAAATATATTTTTATATATAGGTCCTTTTCCTTAATCTTTGATCTTTTGGGGAAGGGGGAAGATACAGACCTAGTAGTGAAATTGCTATATCAAAGGATATTGACAACTTTTGGAGTTTGTACCAAATTGATTTCCAGAGTGACTGGATTAGTCTACAATGCCACCAAAGGTGCATTAATATACCTCCCTCCCTCTCCCACCACTACTCCTCCAGGATTTACCATTTCTCTTTTTTGGTCAACTTTTGCTAATCTAATGAGTGTAAGCTGGAAGTGATTTAGAGCATTTTTATATTACTGCTGATAGTTTGGGTTTCCTTTAAAAACTGCCTGTTTATATCATTTGAGTATTTATCAATTGGAGGATAAAGACCATTGAAGATTGAAGAGGAAATAAAAACAAAAAGCAATCATTATTAGGATCAGACAGAGAGGTTCATCCTAACAGATAAAAGATTTAATTCCACTTGAGGAAGTCAGGACAGTTACAAAATTTGTAGAAGTTGGAACTTGAAAAACAGCTTCTACAATGTTGTTTCCATTATTCCTGAAACCAAACTCCAACTCTTTCTTCATCCTGATTACTGGGTACCTTCTGAATCTTTAGTAAAGTGACCTCATTCTTACCGTTTTGACTAGTGAGGTAGGGTTTTTCCAAGCCCTAATCCTTTTTTTATTAACAAATAAATTGAGATAGCTAAGCCCTAACATATTGAAAATGATTTATGTTTTATAAATAGTCATTTCTAGTCTATTGATTTGATGTTGGGTGACATCAGCTGGTCTCCTTAGGAAAATACAATTTGAGAAAGTGTTCACTCCAGCCAACCCTGTGACCTACAGAAACTCTTAAGAAATAAATATTGAAAAGCTAAATTGTTGCTTTATATCCCAATTTTCCCAGCCTGGATGCAAATCAAAATTTTAGTAGAGGCCACATCACCCTGTTCCCATGTGTCATCACCAATAGTGATGGTCAAACATTATGTTTCCTACCCTGGTCCTGTATAGTTCCTGGAGCCAACACAGTTTTCTCATTAATGACAGCATGATGAAGGTGAAAGCAGATATTACCACACAGGGTGATTGATCTTGCCAGGCAGAGATAGTTAAGGCCATTGACAGTAATCACCCAGTTACAGTAACATTCTAATGTAGCATCTTGGAAGGCATCAAAAACCCTCAGGTCACTGGACTTAATGTATGTGACTGGACTAAAAACTTGGGCAACTCCATGTCTGGCTCATAGGGTGTTAGCATATTAGTCAACCCATGAAAGCTCATGTTAATTTATATAGAATTGAATAATTACCTTAAAGGTGGAGTGGGGCTAAATTACGTTGATAGGCATATCCTCTGTCTTCAGGAGCTAGATCATGACCTCAAAGGAACACTTAGGATCCCCAGTGCACAGACCAATAAGAATAAAGAGAAACTTGGCTGAACCACAGGGATGTGACTAATTAGAAAAGATGAACTGGTTTTTAAAAATAACCAGAACCACCTTCCATTCTTTGAATACTTGTCTCCTTTCTACCACCTGAGCTATGTGGCACAGTAGTACTTGTATATATATATTCAGGGATTTTTTTTTAAATGGCAGGAGTGCCCCAGGACTTTAGCTGTCTAAATCTGCATTAAATTCAGTGGGTTAGAAGGCAGATTAGATATTTCTAAAGTAGAAAGGTGAATTTTAGCTTTCTATAGAAGTTTCTCTGCCTATGCCAAATTCCTGTACAAAACTATAATCTGTGACTAGGGCAAATGTCACATGACATGCTGTCTAGCTCCAACATGATAATCAATTAAGAGATTTTGATTAGTGATTTATAAAACTCATTAGCAAAATATTAAAGGTAATTGTTGACTAACCCTTCAGTAAGTGCAACTGGGGTGACCTGCCCATGGACTTGTAATACAAGTACAACCAGATGTGACTGTCACATTCATTAATATCCCGTTTGTAAGAGAAAGCTGGCAGACCTAGAAAAGAGAAGGGATAAGGAGTATGAGAGCAAAATCGTGAACAGACAACTACAAATATTTCTTCTTCTTCTTCTTCTTCTTCTTCTTCTTCTTCTTCTTCTTCTTCTTCTTCTTCTTCTTCTTCTTCTTCTCCTCCTCCTCCTCCTCCTCCTCTTCCTCCTCCTCCTCTTCCTCCTCCTCCTCCTCCTCCTCCTCCTCCTCCTCCTCCTCCTCCTCCTCCTTCTTCTTCTTCTTCTTCTTCTTCTTCTTCTTCTTCTCCTCCTCCTCCTCCTCCTCCTCCTTCCTTCTCCTCTCCTCCTCCTTCTCTTCCTTCTCCTCCTTTCTTCTCTCTGGAGAAGGTCTGGAATTGTATTATGTAATTCTGGAAAACAGCAATTCTGAAACTTCTTAAAAGTCTTATTTTATTTTTTTTAAATTTTGGATTCCAGAACTGGAAAAAGAATGGAAAATCTGCCCAGCTGGTAAGGTGAGAAACACTGGAGAAGTCTCTAGCATTCCTGATGTTGGTTGAGCTCAAACCTTCTTTCCCTGTAGCTAGTAGGGTGGGGAAACAGAGGGAACAGCCCCACCCACTAGCAACCACCCCTAATGACTGGCACGAGTCTGCAGGAGACTGGAAGGAACTCTCTTGTCTTACAGCTCCCGCCCTGGCCCCCAGCAGCTTTAGGGAATGAGGAGCAGCCCCCACCCTTCACTCATTAACCACCTAGCAAAAAAGTGTTTTGTTCTTTTCCATCATTCCATTATTTTCTTATTCAGAGGTGTTATTCCCTTTCTTCTCTTTCTATATATCTTAGTAACCTGTATCCAACCCCTTTTTCTGTTCGGATCACTTAGCTCTCCATATTTGGGTTTTTCTGGGAGGTGTGGGAGAAGGAGATGGGGAAGTGGGGAACAGGTAAGAAGAAAGGGTGACTATATTTTATTTTTTAGATTCCCATTAAGTTAAAAAGAAAATCCGTTTTAAACCCAGAAACTGTCTCCCTTTACAGAGCAATAATAATATTGATATAGTATTTTTTAAAAGAAAGAAAGGAAAAAAAGAAAAGAAAAAAAAGACAAAGTAGGGGTAGATGGAGAAGGGGGTGGGACTGGCAATCTGGGATTGTATTGTCCTTTCTATATACTAGTTTACTACTGTACAACCTTAGACTACTTAACCTCCCTTTATCATGCATTTCTTCTCTGCAAATCTGAAAAAGAAAAACAAAAACAAAAAAAGAACCCTACTACTCCCTAAGGGAACTCTTCTTTAGATCACCAGTGAGCGGGGCTACTGAATAATGCTGTGTTAACTTCATGTTGAATGATCAAGCACAGGACCATTGAGACCCTGGCTATTTGCCACCCTAGAGGTAGTGTTAGAAGGGTTGATTATTTAGTATTTTTTAAGTATTTGGGGATTCCTGAAGGAAAAGAATGAACAAGGGTAATATCACCAAGGGGCTGTGTGCTGTTGTTAGTGTTAAGTTAAAAACTGGGGAACAGGGGGTAGTGCTTTTCTTAGCATTGACATTTCAAAGCAAGATTTTAAACAGATGCCCATCCTCTACTTCTAAACCATTTTCTTCCTCTGTAAGAGATCTGCCTCCCCCCAAACCCTGCCCCACCCCCACCTCTTTCTTAAATCCTTAGAAGAGGCAAAGAGCTCCAGTATACTTTGAAAGGGCATCCATCCCCACTGAGATTTTGGAGTCTTCTTTCTATTTATGATGAAACTTTACTTTTGAATAAGTTAGTGGACCTCCTCCCTTCCCCTGCTGCCAGTTTCCAAGGTAGCGTAACCTCTATTCCCCCCTCCCATCCCCAAACAGTGTACTTATTTTTTTTTTTTAAGCTGTTCTGTCCCACTTCACATTTCCAGGTTTCTGACTAAGGCCATGGATACAAATTCAGCACAGAAGTGCAGAGCTTTTTTGGAAATGGCAAAATGAGAGAGGGGATTTTCCATATTCACATTTTTCCACAGAAATGTATTCATAAGCTTTAAACTTGTCCCAGCTATGTTAATGTATGTGGTTGGCTTCTTTGCCAATTTTCATTGTGAATAAGATGCTCAATAAAAGGACTCTTGTCTCTCCCCTCCCTCCTCCCTCCAATAATTTTAAGTTCATAAGCCCATTTTGTAAGTGAATCAGGTCTTAGGAGAAAATCAGAAAGGATGTTGTTCTTTCAGCCGCTTAGAGTATTTGCTTTAAACCTCTGATAGGGATGTGGGGGCCTATGACTGAAGTGAAAGAAGTAAACAGATGACTTTATATATATAATGTCTTTTACAAGGTGGTTCAGTTCATTTCTAACCTTGGTTTTGGCGTCATCTGAACAAGCCAGGGAAATTCCCCCCACCCCCACTTTTCCAGTGCAGGAAGGACTATTTTTCTAAAATAGAAATTTTAACTCTGGCTCTACAGACATTGCCCTCCAGTCCACAGTGGACACAAACCCCAGACACACACAGCACATTAATTGAACCTCTGCAGGTATTTTTACCAGGTGACTATGAAATGATCATCATAAACGCTGCAGCTATTATAAACCATGTGCTTGCATGTCCTGACATGTCTCTGGTGTAAAGTTTCAGAGCATTTTTGGTTCATGAATTCCCTGCCTACATTCATTCCCAAGCCCTTGTCACACCTTGCTTACTCCCCAGGACCAGCTTCTTTAATTCATTTGGTAGCATCTTTTGGCTGGAAGTTGTGAACATCCCAAGCCATAGAAAAGGCAGTCAGCTTTGGAGAAATATCCAGAGATAGTATTTTTCATTCAGCATACTTATTTGGGGAACCCCTGATCACCCCCATTGAGTTTAACTGATCTGTTGATGCCTGCTAACAGGACTATAGAGGGAAATAGTATATTAATATAAATCATTCAACAAAGGAGTCCTTTTACTTCCCTCCACCCTCCCTGTTCTGCCTCAAGTAGTAGTCTAGCTTGGCTAAATCTCCTTTGGTTGTGCCATTTGGAGTTTTCGCACCAGTTCTGTAGAAACAAGCAAGTTACTTTCTTCCTGTATATCAACATTATCTGATATTCTTATTCTCACATTACTAACCCATGCTGATGAGTAACTCTTCATAAATGCCTAGATAGCACAGTCAAAGAAATGACTTGAGGGGCCTAAGAGTGAGTTATTATCCTCTAGACACCCCAAGCCTCTGCTTTACATGAGGCCCAGAACACCAGTGGCTCAGGGCAAGTACTAAATTACCAGGAGGATAGGGAGTCAGTAGTCAGTCTGACACATTCCAGTAAGGTCCCTTTGGCACAGCACATCACAATGCTAGGCCTCAGGGCCAGGGCTCCTGCCTTCCTGCCTGCCAAGTTGGATCATGAAGGTAGAATAGAAAAGAAGCCTAATCTCTGGCAATGGGCAAAGAGGAGGGGTCACCTGGCTGGTGAGTGCTCCTGGTTAATGGCTCCCCACCTTTCCCCAATCCTGGCTGGGTCAGGGAGAGGTGGAGGGTGGGGCCTGCCATGCATACTTAGGGACGTCATACTAAGTCTCAAATGAAATATCATCCATGAGCTTACAATTCTCAGATTTAGGAGAGCCTTTGTTTCCTCTCTGAATTCCTTCTAGGGATGACAGGTTAGAATCATCAGATAGAGATGATAGGATTGTAGATTTAGGGCAGCTAGGTGGTACAGTGGGTGAAGCATTGGAGTCAGGAGACCTGGGTGCAAATTAGGCTTCAGACACTTACCTATCTCTGTGAGACTCTGGGCAAGTCGCCTAACCTCCTTCCTCAATTTCCTCAATTATAAAATGAGAATAATAATTAGACCTACCTTTGAAGAATTGCTGTGAGATCAAATGACAAAATCTTTTCAAATTGTTTAACAAAATGCCTAGCACAGAGTAAGTTCCATAGAAACGCTTATTTCTTTTCCTCTCCCACCCCCTCCCCACCTTAGAGATCAAGTCTTTCATTTCACAGTTAAGGAAATTGAGGCCCAGAGAGATGAAATATGTCAAAAATCGCAAAGGTAGTAAGTGTCACAGCCAGGATGGGAACCTAGGTCTTTTGATTCCACATTCATTGCTTTTTCCAGTGGACAAAGGAAAGAAACTTAGAATTCCCAGATTCTTAGAAGAGGATTCATATAATCATAGAGTATTCAATCATGGAAAAACCTTAGAGATTTTCTCATCTAGCCTAATTTTACAGAGGAAATTTAGGTTTAAGGTTGGGTATGAGGTCAAATAGCTAGTAAGTTGTAGAATGAGGCCTACAACCCATTCCCAATGCAAGAATTTCACTATGTCATGCTTTTCCCCCATTCCTCCTTGGGACTAGATAATTATGTAGCAGAAAGAATAATACAATTGAGTCCAAAGACTTGGGTGTAGATTTAAGTTTTACGACTCATTATCTAAAATACAGTTGTTTGTAAATGTAAGTTATTATTACCATTATTACAAATGCACTATCCCCATTTTAGAAGTGAAGAAATGAAGGGGCAGCTAGGTGGTGCAGTAAATAGAGTACCAGCCCTGGAGTCAGGAGGACCTGAGTTCAAATCTGGCCTTAGGCCACTTACTAATTGTGTGACCTTGGGCAAGTCACTTATCCCCAAATTGACCTGCCTTCCCCCCTCCAAAAAGGAAAAAAAAAAGTGAAGAAAAGAAACCCAAAATGATTCAGTGACTTCCCCAAGGTAGTTTACACATAACAATTATTTAATTTAATTTAATTAAACAACCCATCTACCAGCCTTCATCAAATCTCTACTATGTGTAAAACACTGTTCTAAGCATCCAGGTAAGAAATACAAAAGTTAGACAGTCCCTGCCCTTAAAGAGCTTACAGGTTACTAGATACTCATAGCAACCCTATGAGATAATCCATATTTTCATGACTTTAATTCTTTTCTTTTTTTCATTTTTAACAAATGCTTTATTAACCTCTGGTTTACATCATTCATTTCCGCCAGATTTTAGTTAATTTTTCCCCCATTTTTCCCCTACCCACCACCCCAGAATAGCAGTCCCCCTCATTCAATCTGCTCTCTCCCATATCTTCTCCCATACCCCCTTCGACTTTACCATTAGGGCGAGGTGAGTCTCTGTGCCCCAATGCCTGAACATCTTATCTCCCAATTACATGCAAAATAGTGTTAATAATAGTATTTATATATATTTGAAACATTTAATTTTAAAACCTCGAATTTCGGATCCATTCCCTTCCTCCCTTGTCACCCATTCCCTCTGGGAAGATAAGCAATTCAGTATGTATTGTACATGTATAGCTATGCAAAACATTATCATGGTAGATATATTGTACAAGGCTGCTTATAATTCCCTCCCACCCATCCCACCCCCCACCTGGTCCATTCCCTACTTTGATCCTGTCCCTCTTCTATAGTGGGTACTTCCAACCTCCCCTCCCCCTAGAATGCCCTCTCCTCCATCATCCCCCCTTTCATCCCCTTTCCCCCTACTCTCCTGCAGGGTGAGATATCCCATTTAGTATGTATGCATGACTTTAATTCTTGTATTTGACCACTATGGCATTCTGCCTTCTACTTTCTACCTTGACAAATTGTTGCGAGTAAAGAATTTTGGATTCAGGGGGCGGAGCCAAGATGGCTGAGTAGAAACAGCATTTCCAATGTGCTCTGCCCCACACAAATTTCAAACAATGTGAAAGGGGACTCTAAACAACTTCTGGAGCCCCAGCACCCACAGAACGGCACAGAGAAGCTAACCTCCTGCTGAGGACAGCCCAGCAGCCCTGCAGGGAGCGGCCAGCGCAGCGCTCTGAGAGCGGGCAGCACAGTGGGCTGGGAACCAATAGCGCAGAGCAGAGCCCAGGTCCCAGGTTTTAGCCCCAGGGTGGCCGGGCCTTCAGCCGGCTGTAGGGACCCCAGAACACCAGCAATTGTGGCGATTCCAGAATTATCAGCACAGATATGCCTAGGACAAAGTGAGAGGTTAGTGTCCTATGGACTTTGGGACCAGTATTTGGGGAACACGTGGCTTCCTCCCCTGGGGGTGAAAAGCTGCTGAAGAAACAGCTGCACAGAAGCCATTTTGCAGCATCAGTAGTGGCTCTAGCTCTTGGTCTGGGAATTGTAGGGAGATCCAGCAATCAGTCTGGGGGTTAATCGCTCTTGCTTTAAACTGCCTGGATCTGGATTGTGGTCTGGGGGGGAAGTTTGGGGTGGGTATCCAACTTGCCAGAGGGGGTGGAGGCTTTACAGAGGCCACACAACTGGCGGAAGCTGTGAAGACCCCACGTTTGGGCGGAAGCTCCCCTGTCTGGTGGCAGAGTCCTACTGTGGCAACAAGCCCCAAAATCAAGTAATTAAGTGGCAACATGCCTAGGCAAATGAAACAAAATAAACAGAAAAGTTCAACATTGGACTCCTATTTTAGGGGCAAAGAGGCTCAAAGCATGGAGGAGGACTGTGAGGTCAGAACTCCTACACCAAAAGCCCCAAATGAACATACAAGCTGGCTACAGGCCATAGAGGACCTTAAGAAGCAGATAAGAGAAGTGGGGGAAAATTTGGGAAGAGAAATGAAAAAGATGCAAGAAAAGTATGAAATGACAGTCAACAGCCTGACTGAGGAAAATAACACCTTAAAAAATAGACTAACTCAAATGGCAAAAGAGGCTCAGAAAGGCAATGAGGAGAAGAATGCCTTAAAAAGTCAAATTTGCCAGATGGAAAAAGAATCTCAAAAGCTCACTGAGGAGATTCATTCCTTCAGAGTTAGACTGGAGCAAATGGAAGCTAGTGACTTTATGAGAAATCAAGATACTATTAAACAGATCCAAACAAATGAAAGAATAGAAAGCAATGTGAAATATCTCATAGGAAAAACCATTGACTTGGAAAATAGATCCAGGGGAGATAATTTAAAAATTATTGGACTACCTGAAAGCCATGATCAAAGAAAGAACCTAGAAATCATCCTTAAAGAAATTCTCAAGGAAAATTGCCCTGATGTTTTAGAGCCAGTGGGGGAAATAGAGTTTGAAAGAATCCACAGATCACCTCCTGAAAAAGATCCCAAAAAGAAAACTCCCAGGAATAATATAGCCAGGTTCCAGAATCCCCAGATCAAGGAGAAAATACTACAAGCAGCCAGGAAGAAACAATTTCAATATTGTGGAAACACAATCAGAATAGCCCAGGACCTGACAGCTTCTACACTGAGGGATCGAAGAGCACGGAATATGATATTCCAGAGGGCAAAAGAGCAGGGATTGAAGCCAAGGGTCACCTACCCAGCAAAACTGAGTATCTTGTTTCAGGGGAAAATATGGTCATTCAGTGGAATAGAGGACTTTCAAGCATTCTTTTTTTTTCCTTTTCCACAAAGCCAAAACTTTAATTCTGCCTTGTTAAAGGCAGCCCCATCACAGGCTGAACCAGTCAGGGACGCCCCCGCGCCGGGGGTCACCTTTCTGCCGCTGTCTTTAATCCTCCATAAACTGATTTTGGATATCATCGACGGAGCCGGCTTCGGGGCTCCGATCTTTCTCAGGAAACAGATCTGGGAACTTGAAGGTCTGCCCGTGAGCCAGCTGGACATAAGCGACCTTGTAATCTGGCTGCTTGATGCGAACGTTCCTATGGTCCCTCTTCTTGTTGGAACCGTGCTGGATCCTGGTCCTCACCGCCCCCACCGGCACACCATAGATGCTCTGCAGATAATTCTTGAGGTCCGTTCTGGTCATTTCCATTGGGATTCGGAACTACACCATGTCCTCGGGCTGTGCAATCCCTGGCCTCACCAGCTGGATGAAGAAGTTGGTCCGGAAGATGTGCAGCTGGGGATTTCCTGCCTGGTACAGGGGGTACAGGACATTGCGGGCCATAACGAGTGTTCTCTCTGACAGCGACTACCCCAAGCATTCTTGAGGAAAAAACCAGAGTTGAATAGAAAATTTGACATTCAGACGCAAGAAGCAAAAGATGCTTGAGAAGGTAATCAAGGAAAAGAAACCAAAAGGAACTTATCAAAGTTGGACTATTTACATTCCTACATGGAAAAACAATAACTGTGTTTGATGAAACCTTTCTCATTATGAAAATAATTGAAGAAGGGTATATGGCATATGTTCACAGGTATACATGGATAGAGGGCACAGGTTGAATTTGATGGGAAGGGATGATTCTTTTTTTGGGGAGGGCAATTGGGGTTGGGTGACTTGCCCGGGATCACACGGCTGGGGTTTTGTTTGTGTGTTGGGTGTCTGGGGCCGGATCCGAGCTCGGGTCCTTCTGGCTCTGGGGCCGGTGCTCTGCTTGCTGCACCACCTAGCTGCCCCAAGGAAGGGATGATTCTTAAGGGGTGAAGTCAAGAGGTGAGAGAGGAAAGTGGCAAGAGGAGATGGAGAGAGACAGGGTAGGGTAAACTATCTCATGTAGAAGAGGCAAGGGGAAGTAGTTGCAGAGGAGGGGAAGAACAGGAAGGCAAAAAGGCAAAAGCATATTCTCATTGAAGTTGGCTCAAGGAGAGAATCACATACATACTAAATGGAATATCTTACCTCACTTTCCTGAGTAGGGGAAAGGGGGATGAGAGAGGGGATGATGGAGGGGAGGGCATTGTGGGGGGAGGGGAGGTTGGAAGTACCCACTATCAAAGAGGGACAGGATCAAAGTAGGGAATGGACCAGGTGGGAGGTGAGACGGGTGGGAGTGAAATATAAGCAGTCTTTTACAATACATCTACTATGGTAATGTTTTGCATAACTATACATGTACAACACATACTGAATTGCTTATCTTCTCAGAGGGAGTGGGTGACAAGGGAGGAAGGGAATGGATCTGAAAATCGAAGTTTTAAAATTAAATGTTTCATAAGATGTCCAGGCATTGGGGCTCAGAGATTCACCTTGCCCTAATGGCAAAGTCGAAGGGGATATGGGAGAAGATATGGGAGAGAGAAGATTAGATGAGGGGATATCTAGTGGGACTGCTATTCTGGGGTGGTGGGTAGGGAAAAAATGGGGGGAAAATGTAACTCATAATCTGGTGGAAATGAATGATGTAAACCAGAAGTTAATAAAGCATTTGTTTAATTTAAAACAAAAAAAAAAATGATTCAACGATAAGCTAACAACAGATTTTCTTTTCAGAAGATTAATAATCAATCACAATCACTACTTATTGACACAGAGGGGGAAGAATAACATATTTTCTCACATTTGTTTTGTTAGACTCTGCTTATCTGCTACAAAAGAGGGTTTGCTTTGTTTTTAAAATGGGGAGAGACTGATTATAAGGGAATAGTAATGGCACTGCCAAAATAAGAAAGAGTAACAAAGAAACATTTTTAAAACAGAAAGAAGAGAGAAGGAAATTCAAAGGGAGACACAGACAAGCAAGACTGGAGGTTTTGGAACCACTATGTTGAATATTATATTTTTTTAAAAAGACCAATTTTATGTAATAGACATTAGTGGCATCACGTAGAACCCTTTTTTGTGCTCCTTTGTATATTGAAATGATTGTTAATGTTTTTCAAATTCATAATAATAAAAAAGAAAAATTTTAATTAAAAAAAAAGTTTTCCTTCTGGGGCAGTTGGTGGCACAGTGAATAGAGCACCAGCCCTGGAGTCTGGAGGACTTGAGTTCAAATCCATCCTCAGACACTTAACACTTACTGGCTGCATGACCTCTGGCAAGTCATTTGACCCCAATTGCCCTCCAAAAAGTAAAAAAAAGAAAAAAAGTTTTCCTTCTAATGAGTCACATTTGGACCATATCCATACTTGAATTTTGCCATCATTACTCAAAGTTTTTTTCAAATTCCTTAAATTATATTAAGAATTACTTTATGATCCACACAAAAGGCTCAGTCTCAGAACTGTCTGGTAACAGTCTTGTAACTTATAATTACACCTTCCTTTTAACCAAAAAGAGATTTACATAGCTTGATCATTCTCCTTATTGACCAATATTTATACAGTTGACTTTTTACTCTTTCCAAAAATAAAATATATTCTCTACAACAAATGGTATTTGTCATAATATGCCTCAGTCATTTACAGGGACATGAAAAGAACTACTAAAAGGTATTGAGAAATAGCAGCACTAATGTAACTACTATGAAGGGACAACAATCATTGAATATATAGCTAGGTCTCAATTAGTGCAAATAAAGAATTACCCGAAGTGGTCGAATCATTCAACTCTATAGGGTCTATCTCCATTGAACTGGAATAAATTACTATGTTTTTCATAATAATAACTTTGAATATTGTAAATCTAAATAAATGTGGCCACTCCAGGAAATTCATTATTCACACTAATTGGGAACTAACACTATAAGTTCTTGTGAGTTCATTTATATTTAAAAAATTGATTTCATTACTTTGTAACAACATCTTATGAAAAAAATGTCATGGGGTTGCCTTTCAAAATCTCTCCAAATTACCAACCAAAATAAGATTACTGTATCTCTATCTTGGTCTTCTGGATGATGGCTTAATTTACTTGCCTAGTATGACTGACATAGAATTTCAGATCTAACAGTTGTAAGTGTCCTCAAAAGCATTATAGTCCAACTTATGCCTGAGTCCCTTCCATAAAGCCACTCCCTCTAAGCATAGCACTTTGGTAAGACACCTTTGTACCTTGACAGTTGTTAGTAATTTTCTTCATATGCTAAACTTAAATCTATATTTCTGTAATGTCAATTTACCACTCCTAATTTTGTCCTCATAATCTCATAGATCTAATACTAGAAAGGTTCTTGGGGGGCGGAGCCAAGATGGCGGAGTAGAAACAGCTCTTCCAAGCCTCTCTGCCCCCAGATTCCCCACAAACTATGTAAAAAGGACTGTGAACAACTTCTGGAGCGCCAGCACCCACAGAACGACACAGAGAAGCTAACCTCCCGCTGAGGACAGCCCAGCAGCCCTGCAGGAAGGACCAGCCCAGCGGTCGGTCTGGGAGCCGGCAGCACGCAGAGCACAGAGCGCAGGAGCCAAGTCCAGCCGAGCCAAGCCGAGGTCCGCGTGAGCCGAGGTTTTAGCCCCAGGGCGGCAGGGCCAGCAGCCGGCTGGAGGAACCCCAGAACACCAGGAGCTGTGGCGATTCCAGAATTATCAACATAGACATGCCTAGGACAAAGTAAGAGGTTAGTGTCCTATGGACTTTGGGACCTGTATTTGGGGAATGCGTCAGCTCCCTCCCCTGGGAGCTAGAAGCTGCTGAGGAGACATGCCATTTTGTAGTTTTCAGAGGCAGCTTGGGCTCCCAGCCTACAAATCATGGGGAGATCCAGCGATCAGTCTTGGGGGGTAATCGCTCTTGCTTTAACCTCCTTGGATCTGGATTGTGATCTAGGGTGGAAGCTGTGGGTGGGTTTACAGCTTGCCAGAAACGGAAGTTGCCCCCCCCACACATTTGGGACGAAAATTCCTCTAGCTGGCCTTAAAGCCATAGTGTGGCAACAAGCCCAAAAGTCAAGCAATTAAGTGGCAACATGCCAAGGCAAAGGAAACAGAAAAATGCAACCCTAGACTCCTATTTTGGGGGCATAGAGCGGGAAAAGGACTGTGAGGTCAGAAGTCCTGCTCCAAAAGCCCCAGGGGAAAACATGAGCGGGTTGCAGGCCATAGAGGACCTTAAGAAGGACTTTAGGCGGCTAGGTGGCGCAGTGAATAGAGCGCCGGCCCTGGAATCAGAAGGACCTGAGTTCGGAGCCGGCCTCCGACACTTAATCCGCACAAACAAAAACCTAGCCGTGTAACCTTGGGCAAGTTACTTAACCCCAATTGCCCTAAAGGGGCGGCTAGGTGGCGCAGTGAGTAAGAGTGCCGGCCTCGGAGTTTGGATGACCCGAGATCAGATTCGGCCTCAGAAAATGAGCACCCACGCATAAATCAAAAATGACTAGCCGTGTAACCTTGAGCAAGTTACTTAACCCCAATTGCTTTAAAAAAAAAAAAAAAAAGAAGGACTTTAAAAATCAAATAAGAGAAGTGGAGGAAAAATTAGAAAGAGAAATGAGAAGGATGCAGGAAAAGTATGAAATGAGGGTCAACAGCCTGACTGAGGAAAACAACACCTTAAAAAATAGACTAGCTCAAATGGCAAAGGAGGCCCAAAAGGGCAATGAGGAGAAGAATGCCTTAAAAAGTCGAATTTGCCAGATGGAAAAAGAATCTCAAAAGTTCACTGAGGAGATTCATTCCTTCAGAGTTAGACTGGAGCAAATGGAAGCTAGTGACTTTATGAGAAATCAAGATGCTGTTAAGCAGATCCAAACAAACGAAAGATTAGAAGGCAATGTGAAATATCTCATGGGAAAAACCACTGACCTGGAAAATAGATCCAGGAGAGACAATTTAAAAATTATTGGACTACCTGAAAGCCATGATCAAGGAAAGAACCTAGAAATCACCCTTCAAGAAATTCTCAAGGAAAACTGCCCTGATGTTTTAGATCCAGAGGGCAAAATAGAGGTTGAAAGAATCCACAGATCACCTCCTGAAAAAGATCCCAAAAAGAAAACTCCCAGGAATATTATAGCCAGGTTCCAGAATCCCCAGATCAAGGAGAAAATACTACAAGCAGCCAGGAAGAAACAATTTCAATATTGTGGAAACACAATCAGAATAGCCCAGGACCTGGCAGCTTCTACACTGAGGGATCAAAGGGCATGGAATATGATATTCCAGAGGGCAAAAGAACTGGGAATGAACCCAAGGGTCACCTACCCAGCAAAACTGAGTATTTTGTTTCAGGGGAAAATATGGTCATTCAGTGGAATACAGGACTTTCAAGCATTCTTGAGGAAAAAACCAGAGTTGAATAGAAAATTTGACATCCAGACACAAGAAGGAAGAGATGCCTGAGAAGGTACTCAGGGAAAAGAAATCAAAAGGAACTTATCAAAGTTGATCTATTTACATTCCTATATGGAAAAGCAATAACTGTGACTGATGATATCTTTCTCACTATGAAAATAATGGAAGAAGGGGGTGTGGTCATATGAATACATATGTGAATGTGTGTGTATATAGTTACAGTTATATGGATAGAGGGCATAGGTTAAATTTGTTGGGAAGGGAGAATACTCAAGGGATGAGATTATGAGGTGAGAGAGGAAAGTGGCAAGAGGAGATGGGGAGAGACAGGGTAGGGTAAACTATCCCATGTAGAAGAAGCAAGGGGAAGTGGTTGCAAAGGAGGGGGAGAATAAGGAAGGCTAAAAAGGCAAAACCACATTCACATTGAATTTGGTTCAGGGAGAAAATGACATACATACTAAATGGGATATCTCAACCTGCAGCAGGATAGGGGAAGGGGGATGAGAGGAGGGATGATGGATGGGAGGGCATCCTTGGGGTGAGGGGAGGTTGGAAGTACCCACTATAGAAGAGGGACAGGATCATGTAGGGAATGGACCAGGTGAGGGGTGGGATGAGTGGGAGGGAATTATAAGCAGCCTTGTACAATATATCTACTATGATAATGTCTTGCATAGCTAGACATGTACAACATATACTGAATTACTTATCTCCCAAGAAGGAATGGGTGACAAGGGAGGAAGGAAATGGATCTGAAATTCGAGGTCATAACATTAAATGTTTCAAATATATATAAATACTATTATTAATACTCTTTCACTTGTAATAGGGAGATAAGATGTGCAGGCATTGGGACACAAAGATTCACCTTCCTCTAATGGAAAAGTCGATGGGGGTATGGGAGAAGGTATGGGAGAGAGCAGACTGGAGGAAGTGATATCTTGTGGGACTACTTTTCTGGGAGGTTGGGTAGGGGAATAATGGGGGGAAAATGATTGTAACTCAAAATCTGGTGGAAATGAATGATGTAAAACAGAAGTTAATAAAGCATTTGTTTAATTGAAAAAAAAAGGTTCTTAAAAGTAAGTTAATCTATCCCTTTAATTTTATAGATGGGGAAACTAAGGCCCAGAAGGATCAAATGATTTATTACATTTGTAAAGTTTCCATCTTGGATGTTTTCTGAAGCATCTGAAAGCTTTTCCACTATTCTAAATGGCAGTAACTACAGCAGTGGGCTAGGACTCAGTAAGACCTGAGTTCAAATTCTACCTTACATACTTAGATTTATGACTCTAGGCAAGTTTCTTGACCCTTCCAAAGCTCAGTTTCCCTTTTTGTAAAATGAGAATAATAATATAAAAAGAGAATAATAATGAAATGAGAATAATACCCCACAGTGTTGCTGTGAGGAACACGTGATATATGTGCAAAGCATTTTGCAAGCCTCCAATCTCTGTTGTATATGCTTACTTTTGTTGTTGTTGTTATTGTTTTCATCTTCATCATGCAAGGTCATGAAGGTAGTAAGTAGCAAAATTAGATTTTACGTAAAGGTCTTGAGATTTTAAATTCTGCATTTTTTCAGCATTCCTGATTATTTGGGTGAATCAAAATAAACCTAATCCCTTTCTGTAATCTTAAAAAAAAAAAAAAGAATTTTGGTATCCAAAGAGTACTATAAAAATGTGATGTCTTTTCTACAAAACGAAACTAGGAATTATTTCAACTTTTTGGACTTTAGTTTCTTCCTTGACAAGGTTAGGAAGTAGGCCTAGAATAGATATTTTCAAAGTCCCTTCCAGTTTCAAATGCATCCCAAGACCCTATGTGATTTCTAGGGATTTGTGTTGCCTCACTCACCTGATCAGGTCTTAATAACCTGTTTCTTGTCAGTGATCAGAATAATCTTCACCCAATTCAATTACATTAAACAATATATTAATCATCCAGCATTTGTGAATATGTCAATGAGCATTTAGTACTTACTATGTGCTAAGAACTGGGTTTATAAAGAAAAAGCAAAAATGATTCTTGTCACCCTGGAGTGTACATTCCCTTATGAAAAACAACATATACAGAAATCAATACATACAGAAAAATACAATGTAGTTAGAAGATAATGATAGAGGGGAAAGCACTGGAAGCTGAGGAAAAGGGGAAAGACCAACTGTACCTACTATGTGACAAACAACATGGAATATGGGAGAGGAAACTTATCTCAGACACAGAAAGACCTTGATTTGAATCTAGCCTCTGAAATATACAGGTCATGTGACCTTGGACCAGCAATAGTCTCAGAAACCTCTTTAAGACTATAAATTGCAGAGCAAGAGATAGCTACATGTTTCCTCACCTTGTACTCCCTAAATGTCTTAAAATCACAGGTTGGTTAAAAAAAATGTTTTGGATACAAGGAAAATAAAATGAATATAGTGCCTGCCCTCAAATGTATATATTCTATCAGGAGAGATAACATGTGCATATATAAATATAAAGTCAATAAATTTCAAAATAATTTGCAGTAGGGAACTAACAACTAGCCTCGCCATAGAGGTTCAGAAAAGGCTTCATGTAGGGAGTGGAGCCAAGATGGCAGCATAGAAGCAGGAAAGCTCCCTGAGCTCTCCCCATAAACACCTCAAATACCTATAAAATATGACTATAAACAAACTTTAGAGCTACAGAACCCACAAAGTGACAGAGAGAAACAAATCTCCAGCTGAATGCAGCCTGGCAGGCTGGCAGGAAGGGTCCATCACAGCATGCTGGGAGCAGAGCCCAGCCCCACATGAGCCCACAGTTTTAGCCTCTGACCAGCCACAGCTGGAGGGACTTTGGGAAAGTAGTCACCAGCAGCTATGGCAGTTTCCAGAATTATAAACCCATTAATGCCAAAGGCAAAGTAAAAGGTCAGTGTGGACTTTGGGAACAGGGGGATAGAGAGTGTGGTCTGGCCTCTGCTCCCAGAGGGAGAAGTGACTGAGGCACAGCAGCCATGCAGCTTCTGCCAAGTGGCTGCTTCAGAGCTCCTGGCCCACAGATTATAGAGGGACCAAGCAACCATTCTGAGAGATAATCGCTCTTGCTTTGACCTGCTTAGATCTGGATTGCTGTCTAGGGTAGAGGTCCTGGGATATGTGACCAGGTGCCAGAGTCTGTGAAGGCTTCTGAGGGGGCACCCAACTAATAGCTCTGGCAGCTGAGAAAACCCTAGCAATTTGGGACAAAGCTTTTCTCTCTGGATGCAGAGTTCTACTGTGGCCAAAAGCTCAAAAGTCAAGTAATTGAGTGGCAACATGAACAGGCAAAGGAAGCAGAGCAAGCACAGCAGTACAACTTTGGATTCCTTTTCTGGGGAAAAAAATATCAAAGCATGGAACAGGAGGAAGACAACAAAGTCAGAACTCCTGCACCAAAAACTTCCAAGAAAAATATTAACTGGTTACAGGCCATAGAGGAGCTTAAGAAGGATTTTGAAAACCAAATAAGAGAAGTGGAGGAAAAATTGGGAAGAAAAATAAGAATGATGCAAGAAAATCATGAAAAGAGAGTCAACAACCTGAATAAAGAAAATAATACCTTAAAAATAGACTAACTCAAATGGCAAAAAAGGTTCAAAAAGACAATGAGGGGAAGAATACCTTAAAAAGCTGAATTTGGATGGAAAAAGATTTGGATGGAAAAAGAATCTCAAAAGCTCACTGAAGAGAATAATTCCTTCAGAACTACTGGAGCAAATGGAAGCTAATGACTTTATGAGAAATTAAGATACTATTAAACAGATCCAAACAAATGAAAAAAATAAAAGATAATGTGAAATATCTCATTGGAAAAACCACTGACCTGGAAAATAGATCCAGGAGAGATAATCTAAAAAATTATTGGACTACCTGAAAGCCATGATCAAAAAAAGAACCTAGAAATCATCCTTCAAGAAATTCTCAAGGAATATTGCCCTGATATTTTAGAACCAGAGGGCAAAATAGAAATTGAAAGAATTCACCAGTAACCTCTTGAAAAAGATCCCCAAAAGAAAACTCCTAGTAACATCATAGCCAAATTCCAGAGTTCCCAGATCAAGGAGAAAATATTGCAAGCAGCCAAGAAGAAATTATTTGAATATTGTGGAAACACAATCAGTATAACATAGGATCTGGCAGCTTCTATACTGAGGGATTGAAGGACTTGGAATATGATTTTCCAGAAGTCAAAGGAACTGGGATTAAAACCAAGAATCACCTACCCAGCAAAACTGAGTAGCATGTTTCAGGGGAAAATATAGTTATTCAATGAAATAGAAGACTTTCAAGCTTTCTTGAGGTAAAAACTAGTTGAATAGAAAATTTGACATTCAGACACAAGAAGCAAGAGAAGCATGAGAAGGTAAACAAGGAAAAGAAATCATAAGGAACTTATCAAAGTTCAACTATTTACAAAGTTGAACTACTCCTAAAGGGAAAAATGATAATTGGGGTGGCTAGGTGGTGCAGTGAATAGAGCATCAGCCCTGGAGTCAGGAGGACCTGAGTTCAAATATGACCTCAGACACTTCATAAAAAACTAGCCATGTGACCTTGGGCAAGTTACTTAACCCCAGCTGCCCTCCAAAAAGCAAAAAAATGATAATTATAACTTATGAAACTTTTCTCAGTATGAGGATAGTTGAAGGGAATATAAATATATATATATATATATGTGTGTGTGTGTGTGTGTGTACATACATACATATATATATATACATATTTATATGGGAGAGTATATGGGCATAAGAATACATATGTGAGTGTGTTTATATATGTGTACAGGTTTACATAGACAGAGGGCATAGGATCAATTGAATAGGAAGGGATGATATTTAAAAGGTGAAATTGGGAGGTGAGAGAGGAATATAATGAGAGGAGATGGGGAGAGACAGAATGGGGTAAATTATCTCATGTAGAAGAGACAAGGGAAAACTATTACAATGGAGGGGAAGAACAGCAAGGCAAAAGGGAATGGGTCAACCTTAGTCTCATTGAATTTGGCTTAGGGAAAGAATGACATACACACTAAATAGGGTATCTTGCCCTACAGGAGAGTAAGGGGGAAAGTTATGAAAGGGAGGAGGATGGAGGGGAGTGCAAGTTTGGAGAAGGGTAGTTAGAAGCACACACTTTTGAAAAGGGGCAGGCTCAAAGTAGAGAATAGAACAAGTGGGAGGCAGGATAGGATGGAGGGAAATATAGTCAGTCTTTCACAATATATCCACTATGGAAATGTTTTGCATAGTTAAGCATGTACAATCTATATTGAGTTGCTTATCTTCTCAGTAAGGGTGGGTGATGAGGGAGGAAGGGAAAGAATCTGGAATTTAAAGTTTTAAAATCAAATGTTTAAAAAATACATATTATTATTATTTACATGTAATTAGGAAATAAGATATGCAGGCACTGGGGGATGAAGATCCATCTTGCCCTACTGGGTATACGGGAGGACATAGGGGAAAGCAGATTGGGGGGATTACAGTGAAATAGCTGTTTTGGGGTGGTGGGTAGGCAAAAGACAGGGAGAAAATTTGTATCTCAATTTGTGGAAATGAACGATGTAAATGAAAAATAAACATAAAATTTGATTTTAAAAAAAGAAAAGGCTTCGTTTAGAAGGTGGCTCTTGAGCTAAATTTTCAAGGAAACAAAAGACTTTAAGAGGCATTTAAGAGGATTTTAAAAGAGAGTGGGAAATGTACTACTAGCATTGAGTACAGCCATTGGAAAGGCACAGAAAAGGGGAAAGAAACTACAATTTTCAAGGTACCACCATGCTAGACATTAATTAAAATGTAGTCTCACAGCCTACGGTTAGGAAGGATATTCAGAGGTTGTCTAGTTTGGTCCATACCTGAACAAAAATCTCCTCCTCTACAAAATACTAGGCAGGTGAAGACATCTAGATGTCCAAATGGTAGTTGGTGATGTGGGACTAAAGATCAGGAGAAGGGATAAGGCTGAATATATAGATCTGGGAATCATCTGCAGAGTTGATTATTGATTCCATGCAAGCTAATTAGATTACCCAGGAAATGGTGGGAAGAGGGCAGAACAGATCCAGAAGGGACACTGTTAGGGGGGCATGACCTGGATGAAGTGTCAGCAAAGGACACTGAGAAGGAGTGGTCAAATAGGTAGTTAGAAAGAGAACCAGGGCAGATTAATGTCACAGAAAAACTAGAGAAAAGAAAGCATCAAAGAGAAAAGGGTGAGTGATGATATCAAAGACTATAGAGAGTTTAAGAAGGATGGGGATTAGGAAAAGGCTTTTAGATTTGCCAATTAAGAGACTATGAGTAATTTCAGAGATAGCGATTTAATTGAATGATCTAGTCAGAAGTCAGACCTAGGAGGCGGAGCCAAGATGGCGGAAAGGAAGCAGTAACCTCGCTGAGCTCCTCTGTCACTAAGTCCAAAAGGGTAAATCTGAGCAGATTCCGGAGTGACGAAGCCCAGTGGAAGACAGAGTGTGGCAGAATCCAGCCCAGGAGGTTGCCCAGAGTGTCCGCACAGGTCGAGCGCAGAGCGCGTGGGGTCTGCACAGCTCAGACCTAAGAGCAGGCAAGCAGACTACACCAGAGAGAGAAAAAGCCCCAGCCTGCAGACTTACCAAGGACGAATCGCAATCATCTGGCAGAGGGAACGGATCATTGGAGCCAGGTAGGAGAGTCGGGCCCCCAGTGGAGAGAGTGGCTTCTCAGGCTACATTCAGCCCCCAGCCTGGAAATTTAGAAACTGCCTGCCTGTATGATACAGGGGCTGGAATGGCAAAGTAAATTCTAGCTGCTCCGATCCTCCCATCCCTCCTCCATGAAGCAGAAAACCCAAAGATAAGTCTCCCACCCAGATTGAAATCCCAAGTTAATAGAAATAGCCTCAGGCTTGAGAATCTCCAAGAAAGGGTGTAACTGAGACAGCCAGGAATCTGAAGAGAAGAGAGGGAGGGGACCCAACTAGCCCCACCTCACCTCACCAACAAAAGCCTACTTATAGCCCAGGGGTATAGAAGCAGAAATCTGAAGTGGTCAGACTCATCCCCACCTACACATCTACATTCCTCACTGACTTCCCTGACTTAGCCATAAACTAGCCACCCAGAGGTATTCAAAGTCAAGGATCAGGCCCCAAACTCATAGCCTGAGACACTAAGAAACAGGAAGTCACAATGGGAAGGAAGGAAGCTGAAAAGGAGAAGGGGAAGGCAAGAAAGTCTATTCGAGCATACTATGCAGGGCAAGAACAACAAAACACACAGGACAATATAGACTCTCTGCCCACACCAGAGACCACAGAAGGAAACATGATCTGGTCTCAAGCCCAAATAGCATTCCTGGAGGAGCTTAAGAAAAATTTTAAAGACCAAATCAGGGAGGCAATGACCAACTTGGAAAAAGAAAATACCTCCCTAAAAAAGGAACTTCAAAAACTTACTGAAGACCATAATTCACTAAAAATTAGATACAACCAAACTGAAACTCAGAACTCTATGATGCAGCAGGAGTCAATCGAAAAAAACAAGATGATCGAAAAATTGCAAGAAAATGTAAAATATCTCACTGGAAAAATAACTGACCTAGAGAACAGATCCAGGAGAGACAACCTAAGAATTATTGGTCTACCAGAAAGCCATGATGAGAAAAGCAGTCTAGACAACATCCTCCAAGAGATTGTCAAAGAAAACTGTCCTGAGGTCCTGGAATCAGAAGATAAAATAGCTATTGATAGAATTCACCGGACTCCTCCTGAAAGAGATCCCAAACTGAAAACTCCAAGAAATATAGTAGCCAAATTCCAGAATTATAAGATTAAAGAAAAAATTCTACAAGCAGCCAAAAAGAAACAATTCAAATATCGAGGAACTACAGTTAGGATCACACAGGACCTAGCAGCTTCTACATTAAAAGAGCGGAGGGACTGGAATTTGATATTTCGTAGGGCAAGAGAGCTAGGACTACAACCAAGGATTAACTACCCGGCAAAACTGAGCATAATCTTTCAGGCAAGGAGATGGACATTTAATGAAGTAAGGGACTTCCAGACTTTCCTAATGAAAAAGCCAGAGCTCAATGGAAAATTTGATCTCCAATTACAAGACTCCAGAAGAACATAAAAAGGTAAACAAGGGTAACATAGACTCACACATGCAGAAGTGCACATACCCACACCCACAAACACAAGCTCATTACCTGGGATGCAACAAGAGCAAAATGTTCACATCCCTATATGTGGAGCTGATAACTGTCAATATTTGAAATCTCTATGATTATCATGACCTGCAAAAGGGTTATACTTAGAGGGTGTGGGTATGAATGCACTAACATGGAGTCTAAAAAAAAAAGACTATTAAGGGGATCAATGGTACTGTAATGGGAAAAAGGAAAGGATGAGCTAGGAAAAGGTAAAATATGCCATCTGAAGAGGCATCAAAACACACTATAGAAGAAGGGAAAGTAAGAGGGAGAGGAACATCATTTAAACACTATTCTCACTGGTTCTGGTTCAAAGAAGGATCAAATTAATCAGTGAAGTTTAAGAATCTAACGTGAATAGACACATAAATTCATTAAATAGAGGAATTGGAGGGAGGGAGAGGAGCATTGTTTGAAATTTACTCTCATTGGTTTGGAATCAAACGGGGAGTAATTTACTCTGATAAGTATAAAAATTTATTGTGTCCTATAGATAGTGGGAGGGTAAGGGGGGGGTGAAAAGGAGGAGACTAAAGGGAGGGATTATAAGGGAGGGAAATAGTAGTAAGGGGAGAGGGTAGGTTAAGAAGGGGGGTCACTGGGTGGGAACACTGAGGGAGGGGGCGGTCAAAAGGGAAAACTTCAAGGAGGGGAAGGGAGAAGGAATAAACAAAAACATAAACAGGGGAGGGAATAGGATGGAAGGGAAGAGACAGATAGTCATCATTACTGTGAATGTGAATGGGATGAACTCTCCCATAAAACAGAGGCGGATAGCAGAATGGATTAAAAACCATAATCCTACAATATGCTGTCTTCAAGAAACACATTTGAAACAAAGGGATACCCACAGGGTAAAGGTAAAAGGTTGGAGTAAAATTTATTATGCCTCAGCTAAAGTAAAAAAAGCAGGGGTAGCAATACTTATCTCAGATAAAGCAAAAGCAAAAATAGATCTAATTAAAAGAGATAAGGAAGGAAACTATATCCTACTAAAAGGCACCATTGAGAATGAAGCAATATCACTACTTAATATATATGCACCAAGTGGTATAGCATCCAAATTCCTAGAGGAGAAGTTAAAGGAATTAGAGGAAGAAATAGATAGCAAAACTATACTAGTGGGGGACCTTAATCTCCCCCTCTCTGAACTCGATAAATCTAACCTCAAAATAAACAAGAAAGAAGTTAAGGAGGTGAATAGAATCTTAGAGAGACTAGATATGATGGATCTCTGGAGAAAACTGAATGGGGATAAAAAGGAATTTACTTTCTTCTCAGCAGTGCATGGTACATACTCAAAAATAGACCATGTACTAGGGCATAAAAACCTCACAATCCAGTGCAGAAAGGCAGAAATAGTAAGCGCATCATTCTCAGATCATGATGCAATAAAAATTATATGCAATAAAGGGCCATGGAAAGATAGACTAAAAACTAATTGGAAACTAAACAATTTAATCCTAAAAAATTGGTGGGTCAAAGAAGAAATTATAGAAACAATCAATAATTTCATTCAAGAGAATGATAATAATGAAACAACATACCAAAATTTGTGGGATGCACTAAAGGCAGTTCTCAGGGGAAGTTTTATATCCCTGAGTGCATACTTAATTAAAGCAGAGAGAAGGGAGGTCAGTGAATTGGACATGCAATTGAAAAAGCTAGAAAAAGAACAAATTGAAAATCCCCAATTTAGTACTAAATTAGAAATACTGAAAACCAAAGGTGAGATTAATAAAATTGAAATTAAGAAAACCATTGAATTAATAAATAAAACCAAGAGCTGGTTTTATGAAAAAATCAACAAAATTGATAGACCCTTAGTCAATATGATAAAAAAAAAGAAAGAAGAAAACCAAATTATGAGTATCAAAAATAAAAAGGGTGAATCTACCTCCAATGAAGAGGAAATCAAAAAAATAATGAGGAATTATTTTTCCCAATTGTATGCACATAAATATGACAATCTTAGTGAAATGGATGAATATTTACAAAATCACAAATTGCCCAGATTAACTGAAGAGGAAGTGAATTACCTAAATAACCCCATCTCAGAAAAAGAAATCAAACAAGCCATCAATGAACTCCCTAGGAAAAAATCTCCAGGGCCAGATGGGTTCACTAGTGAATTCTATCAAACATTTAAAGAACAATTGATTCCAATACTCTACAAACTATTTGGGAAAATTAGTGAAGAAGGAGTCCTACCAAACTCTTTCTATGACACAAATATGGTACTGATTCCTAAATCAGGAAGAGATAAAACAGAGAAAGAAAATTATAGACCAATCTCCCTCATGAATTTAGACGCAAAAATTCTAAATAAAATATTAGCCAAAAGACTCCAACAACTTATCACAAAAATAATACACCCTGATCAGGTAGGATTCATTCCAGGAATGCAAGGATGGTTTAATATTAGGAAAACCATCAATATAATTGAGCATATCAACAACAAAACTAGCAAAAACCACATGATCATCTCAATAGATGCAGAAAAGGCTTTTGACAAAGTACAACATCCATTCCTATTAAAAACACTAGAAAGTATAGGAATAAATGGAGCCTTCCTTAAAATAGTTGCTAGCATCTATCTAAAACCATCAGCAAGTATTATATGCAATGGGGATAAACTAGAAGCCTTTCCAATAAGATCAGGAGTGAAACAAGGGTGTCCACTATCACCCCTCTTATTCAATCTGGTACTTGAAATGTTAGCAGTAGCAATTAGAGAAGAAAAAGAAATCAAAGGAATCAAATTAGGCAAAGAAGTGACCAAGCTGTCACTCTTTGCAGATGATATGATGATATACTTAGAGAATCCTAAAGAATCAAGTAAAAAATTACTTGAGACAATAAATAAATTTGGCAAAGTTGCAGGATATAAAATAAACCCACATAAATCCTCAGCATTCCTGTACATCTCTAATAAAACTCAACAGCAAGAGATAGAAAGAGAAATCCCATTTAAAGTCACTGTAGACATTATAAAATATTTGGGAATCTACTTGCCAAAACAAACCCAGAATCTATATGATCAAAACTACAAAACACTTCTCACACAAATAAAAACAGATCTAAATAGTTGGAAAAATATCAATTGCTCGTGGCTGGGTCGAGCTAATATAATAAAAATGACAATTTTACCCAAACTAAATTATATATTTAGTGCCATTCCAATCAATCTACCAAAAAACTACTTTGTAGAGTTAGACAAAATAATAACAAAATTTATTTGGAAAAACAAACGGTCTAGAATATCAAGGGAATTAATGAAAAGAAATGCTAGGGAAGGTGGACTAGCTATGCCAGATCTTAATCTGTATTATACAGCAGCAGTCATCAAAACTGCTTGGTACTGGCAGAGGTGTAGAGTAGTGGATCAATGGAATAGATTAGGTGCAGGAGACCCAGCAGTTAATGAATATAGCAATCTATTGTTCGATAAACCCAAAGACCCCAGTTTTTGGGACAAGAATGCACTATTTGACAAAAACTGCTGGGAAAACTGGAATACAGTATGGCAGAAACTGGGCATAGATCACTATCTAACACCATATACCAAAATCAAGTCTAAATGGGTGCATGATCTAGGTGTAAAGGATGATACTGTAAGCAATTTGGGAAAGCAAGGAATAGTTTACCTGACAGATCTGTGGAGAGGGGAAGATTTTAGGACCAAACAAGAATTAGAGAGCATTATAAAATGCAAAATGGATAATTTTGATTACATTAAATTGAAAAGCTTCTGCACAAACAAAGCCAATGTAACCAAGATCAAGAGGGAGGTGGGAAATTGGGAAAGAATTTTTACAACCTATGTCTCTGATAAAGGACTCATTTCTAAAATATTATAAGAAATTGAGCCAAATCTATATGAATACAAGTCATTCCCCAATTGAGAAATGGTCAAAGGATATGAATAGGAAGTTTTAAGAGAAGAAATAGAGTATTATAAGCATATGAAGAAATGCTCTAAATCACTATAATTAGAGAAATGCAAATCAAAACAACTCTGAGACACCACATCTCTCCAGTCAGATTGGCTAAGATGACAAAACAAGAAAGTGACAAATGCTGGAGAGGATGTGGGCCAAATTGGAACACTAATACATTGCTGGTGGAGTTGTGAACTTATTCACATTTTGGAAAAGCAATCTAAAACACACAAAGGATTATAAATAATTTCATACCCTTTGAACCAGCCATACCACTCCTAGGGTTATATCACAAAGAGATCATAGTAGTGGGAGGAAGAACCATATGTACAAAAATATTTTTAGCAGCCCTTTTTGTGGTTGCAAATAATTGGAAACTAAAGGAGTGCCCATCAATTTGGGAATGGCTAAACAAGTTGTGGTATATGAATGTAATGGAATTTTATTGTGCTATAAGAAACGAGGAGTTGACGGATTTCATAACTACCTGGAGAGACTTATACAAACTGATGCTGAGCGAGAAGAGTAGAATCAGAAGAAATTTGTATACAATCACAGACATACCATATCTGTGACGACCAACTATGACAGACTGGACTCTTTTCAGCAATGCAGTGATATAAGTTAATCCCGAATGACTCAAGAAAGGAGAAATGCGCCATCCAGAGATATAACTAGAAAGAACTGAGCCTGAATCCTGATGGAAGCAAACTAAATAATCTTGCTCTCTCATTGTTTGGTTTTACTCTTCCTTACCATCTTTCATCCCACCTAGTACAATATGCCTTTGTAATTGGAATAATGTTTAATATGAATGCATTTGCAGACCCTATACTGTACTATATGATGTCATGAGGGGAGGAGGGAGGGAAGTAAAGGAAATTTGAAAATCAAGGAACTATGGAATTGAATCTTGTTAACTGAAACTAAACTAATAAATTAATTTAAAAAAAAAAAAGAAGTCAGACCTACAGAGAATGAGAAGTGAGAGGAAAGAAAGTACTGAATGTAGATGGCCTTTTTAAGGAAGAAAAGAATCGGAAAGACATCTGACTCTCTCTCTCTCTCTTCCTCCCTCCCTCTCTCTCTCTCCCTCCCTCCCTCTCT